>CM065804.1:222313500-222973500 GCA_033398695.1 Orobanche coerulescens
AAATATTTTACTTAAAGAAAAGTCACCGCACTTGCTCATGCCAAAGCCGAGTTTACTAAGCCGGCACGCTTAAATAAAACTCGTGCACAGGAAATAACCTCCCGAAAGCGCCGTTAACTCGACGAATTGTGTACTAACAAGAGGCCACCGTATTCCAGATCGTGCCTCGATATGATCCCCACACTCCTCTAGTTCTAAAACCACTTTCATCAAGGGAGAAACAATGGTCTCGATCACGAGCACGTGCATAAACCGATTTTCAAAAACAGCAATGAGTCAAACGTTCAGCCGCAATGTTACACTGCATACCCACCTAGACAGCGACTAGGCAAAGGGCCTGTGCAAAAGCAAGCAGCCCTGCATAACATGCCCACTATTACCAACAACTCCCTAAAAATAGATTTCATAATGGGAGGGGCAGATGGAAACCTCAAGGTTATCCAAATTACCACCACGAACAAGTGTGGAGACCACAAAGGTTTAACAAATGGTCTCAGCCTAGATTTAGAAATGGCCCACACTATTTTGAGGAATATCCGGTATACAATCCAACCAGGAGATTTAGACCTCGACCACAGGCACCTTTTAAGGGTTATAATAATAATTCCTATAATCCAAGGAGAAATCAATTCTCCAAGAAACCAACTAACCCCAAAGGACCCACACAAATTTGGGTACCTAAATCTCTGCTTGTTTAATTGCAGAAAAGGTGGAAGGACTACAACCACATCTCCTCAAGCTCAAATTTTGGAGGTGAAGAGTGGTTTGTAGACTCTGGATGCTCAAGGCACATGACCGGGAACAAGAAGATGCTGACCAAATATATCAAAGAAAGAGGTCCCGATGTAACCTTTGGAGATAGCTCTAGAGGATGCATAAAAAGGCTTTGGAGAGCCGCACCGAGGAAACATTGTAATATCCAAAGTCCATTATGTCAAAGGTCTCAAATACAACCTCCCGAGCATAAGCCGCTTCGCGACGAGAAGAATCTAGTAGTCTTCACCATCTTGAAGTGTATGGTGATAGACATCTTATCTGGAGAAATAAAGCTACAAGGTTTCCAAGAAGAGATGTATACATGATTGATTGGAACACAGAACACCTAACTCCTGCTTTTCTATCCAAGACCGTAGCC
The DNA here is from genome assembly GCA_033398695.1 of Orobanche coerulescens. Taxonomy (NCBI): domain Eukaryota; kingdom Viridiplantae; phylum Streptophyta; class Magnoliopsida; order Lamiales; family Orobanchaceae; genus Orobanche; species Orobanche coerulescens. The sequence goes on from CM065804.1 coordinate 222,314,636, forward strand.
GAGAATGGTTGGTCAGGCACAAAAGACTATGTCACCCGAACTTCAAAGCCATCAACAAGATTAGCTCGGAAGTCGGGTCGAGGACTTCCAAATGAAGCATTCAAGAAGGAAGCACTCGTGATGCATGTCGAAGGGAAAGCGCACTAAGGCGCTGCTCAAGCCGCACTTACAACGCTCACAACAAGGATCTTAGATCTACTCCACATGGATCTATTTGGTCCTATCAAGCCAAGGACTTTGAGCGGCGTAAAGCATGCTCTTGTGATTGTAGATGATTATTCAAGGTACACTTGGATCATTTTTCTATACAAGAAAAGTGAAACCTTGATCAAGTTACTCGAGCCACCGAGAAGGATCCGAATGAGAAATCCCTCTCCATAATCAAGATCGATCGATAGAGGAGGAGAGTTTCTCAACAAGGCGATAATCGACTTCAGCCGATCGAATGGGATCCAAAGATGAGCTCTGCACTGTGACGCCCAACAGAATGGTGTTGCCGAAAGAAGGAATGTAACTCGAAGGAAGCAAAGAAGGTCCATGATTGCGTAAGCGGACCTACCCAAGAGGTTCTGGGTCAAGTCCAACACACTGTCACACCTGCATCAGAGTATGATAGTAGGGAGACATGGCAAAACTCCCTATGAGGTTTGGAATAATAGAACTCCTACCGTTGCTTACTTTCATGTTTTTGGTTGTAAGTGTTTCATCCACAACAACGGTAAAACACACCTAAATGCCTTTGATGCTAAAACCGATGATGGTCTATTTATGGGATATTCCCAAAGAAGCAAGGCATATAGAGTTTTCAACAAAAGAACCTTAGTTGTGGAAGAAACACCCCATGTTGTTTTTGATGAATCTATCGTTGAGTACAGAAACAACTTGAGAAAATTGAGAACAAGCTCAAGTCAAGAACCCTTGAAGAAGTCATCAGACATGACACTGAATGGTGGACTCACTGCAGATCACCTGATGACCCAACCGCAATGATGAAGACCCAATCGCAGATCGACAGATCATCAAACCTATCCGATCCAGCTTGTCAAGAAGACCTAAATGAGCCGACAAAGACTCATCTCAGCCCGTAACCAAGCCGCAGATGACAAGGCGGTAGCCGATCCAATTGGCACTGTAATCCAGCAGATACAGATAACCACCAGAGCAATCCAACAGGGGGAACAAACCTTAAGAGGACGAGATCCCCAAATGGCTCAAGGATCATCCAATTCAAGAAATTATCTAAAGTTGATCGATGGAGTCAAGACAAGACATCAACTCTACCAACAGAATGGCGATGTTCTCATGTTTCATGTCGCAAATTGAACCCAAGACGGCGTAACAAGCCTTGGAAGATTATTCATGGATTAATGCCATGCAAGAGGAATTGGAGCAGATGGAGAGAAACAATGTTTGGGAACTAATGCATGCACCTAATCACAAGAAAGTTATTGGCACCAAATGGGTGTATAAAAACAAGAGTGATGAAGACGGAGTCGTTGTTAGGAATAAAGCCGCACTCGTAGCAAAAGGATATGCACAATGTGAGGGAATAGATTTTGATGAAACTTATGCACTGTTGCAAGATTAGAAGCCATCGACTATTCCTCGCATATGCTACATTCAAGGATTTTGAAGTCTACTGATGGATGTGAAAAGTGCGTTTCTAAATGGAATCCTAGAAGAAGAAGTCTATGTAGAGCAACCCCTGTGTTTTGTCAAAGGAGACAAAGTCTATAAGCCGTTAAAAGCTCAGATGGACTCAAGCAAGCACCGAGAGCATGGTATGAAACACTGTCTGTGTTTCTTGAGAAAATGGATTTTGCAAAGGAAAAGTGGACAAGACCCTATTCAGTGGTGGAGCACGAAGGCCACATTCTAATAGTTCGATTTATGTGGATGACATCATATTCGGTCAACCAATCCAGAACTATGTGAGAAATTCTCCAACCTCATGCAAGGAGAATTCGAGATGAGTATGATGGGAAAGCTTAACTTCTTTCTCGGATTACAAGTTGCAGATGGAAAAAGGAATTTTCATCAATCGTGCAAAGTATACCCGAGATCTCATCAAGAGATATGGAATGGAATCACCAAACTCGCAAGAATTCCAATGAGCACAAGTACTCACCGGATGCATTTAGGCAGAATATCATTGACTCAACCCACTACAGGACTCATCGGATCTCTTCAGACCTAATCGCAAGCAGCGCATATCATATGCGCTGGAGTTTGTGCAAGATTCCACCAAGCCGAAGCAATCACACCTAGATGCGGCTAAGAGAATAATTAAGTACCTAAAGTCTACCATTAATGTTGGACTGTGGTATCCCAAAGATGACAACTTCGAGCTATCAGATACTCGATGCGGATTTCACGATGCAAAATCAATAGGAAGAGCACTAGTGGAACGTGTCAATTCCTAGGAACCAGATCGATATCCTGTTTAGCAAGAAGGTGTTTCTAACTCTATCTCCACTACAGAGTCGAATACCTAGTCAGTAGTCGTTGTGCATGCATCCTATGGATCGACAACAATTAAGGGACTACAATATTATTGCCAACGAAGTTCCTATATGGTGTGACAACAATAAGGCTATTGCAATAACCAACAATCCGGTTTTGCACTCAAGGACTAAGCACATTGACGTTAAGCACCATTTCATTCGAGACCACGTGCTTAACAAAAGGGTTAGAGTTGAAAGAATCAAGACAGACTACCAAATAGCCGACATCTTCACCAAACCCCGCCAAGAGAGATTCCTAGAGCCGAGCAGAGACCTTGGATTACTAGATCGGGAATCTAGTTCAAGCAAGTTGAAGGAAGGACGAACCCCCTTAATCACCTAAGCCGATGCAAAGTAGAAGACGAAGGCTACCGAAGCAACTTAGTCAGACAGAGTACCAGGCGAGAAGTGAAACTCACCCGTAGCAGAGCGGTCAACAAATAACGAATCGACTAAATAAGTTCTCTAAACCGATCTCTAATTTTAATTTTTTATCTGCCATATTTATAATATTATTTTGGCTTAAGAAATAGCATTTAAAAATACATTTTATAAACCAAGTGGCAATTTTAAATACACGTGTCACACGCCCTTTTAATTAACCTCTACGGTGGCCAATCAGAATCAACCGTCAAATTTTTAAATGGGGCCACCGATTCAAATTTGAAATTCAAAAGAATATGAAAAGGCGTACCACCGTTTAAACTTATAATAAACTAATCCAAACGTCACTTCATCTTCTTTATAAGGAAGAAAACCCTTTCACTTTCCTCTTTACGCTTTCAGAAACCCTAAAAATTCACAGAGCAAAATACACACTAAATCCTAAAATCTTTTTGCAGAAATGGCATCATTGTGGAGCAAACTTGAAGGCGATGAAGGACCAAGTTATCTTTTCCATGGTCGTCGATTTCAAGGATTACCGAAGCAAATCTAGACGACTTTGATATGCTCGACTTAATCCGAGCGATGAAACGAACGGAATCTACCCGCTTTCTTGAAATCAACCCTCAACACTTGTTCAAAGAAGATGTGGTTGAATTTTACCGCAACGCTTACCCGATTCAAGATCGATTCGAGCACGGTCGGTGGAGTACAAGTCACCATAGATACAGAGAAGATTCGCTCTGTATTCGGGATGAAAATCGCGGTTTGGCGGTCAAGCACTCAAACAATCACCCACCTAAACATGGAAGTCGATTAAGCTTGAAAATGTCCCGGAGAAGTTGAAGTTCACGGCGAAAAGAAATGAGTTGAAAAGAGTTTTCCGAGTCGCTCTTGACATCACAAATAAAATAGTCATGGGAATGGCAGAAGCTATGACCAACTATCATCCTCAAAGTTCATGGTGTTGGGTGCGCTAATTCACGAGAGGAAGTAGATCGGGCCGATTACATTTTTAGGCAACTTGTTCGTGAAGTGAACAAGGTCGAATGGCTCGAGGGAGAGAAGAAGTTCAAGACTAAGTTGGCGTTTGGAACGCATCTTAGTTGGTTCTTGGAACAGATGGAGTGGCCAAGGGAAACATTGACCCTTTCCACCCAAACAAGAGGCTTGGTCACATGGACCATGATAAGAAAAAGGTTGGAGTCACCGGGAGGGCACAGATATTGAAGGACTTACCGACTCAAGCTATTGCCCAAGGTACGATCTATCGACTCGACCAACTCGCACCGAGGTCGGAACCGCAATGAGTCCGAGCATGAGTCCGATGATACACCTATCGCCATCCGTTTCAAGAGAAGGGGACCACCCTTAAGGACCTTCTAACTCGCAATATCACCCGAACCCTCTCCAAAGAGGCCAAGGAAGCCGCAGCTAAAGAAGAAGATCACCGAACATCATGCCACCACTCCTGGCCTACCACCTGCACTACCGCCCTGCACACCGAAACCAGAATTGTACTGTCATTACTCCTCCCGTATACATGACCGAAGAAGAGGAAGCAGGTCTTGTTATATCAATCCACAAGCAGATTACTCATTAAATCTTTTATAATATAACACTTTTAATCTTTCCATAGAACATCTACAGCTTGTCAAGCCTCAAGCATAAAAACATTATTTTGTCAATATTTTTAATGAGTGGAAAACTCTTAGAACCATGTCCTTTTCAAATTTTATAATTTTAATTGAAACTAGTGGTTGGGATTACCCCAAGCCACGGAGGATGTTCGACCGATTTTTGCAAGGAGTCGATTTAACCTTACTCCTCCAGATAACTGGTTCATGTCACACTTTGAGACTAACATGGACCATTTTATCCACTCTATAATGTTGAGTGTTTTTGATGGTACTTTTGGAGAAGAGGAGGAAGAGAAAGAAGAAAAGGAGATTAGGATAGAGGAAGTTGATGAAGAGAATGAAATTATCAATTTAGTTGAGGAGGATGAAGAAGCAAAAGCCGAACAAGAAGAAAACATACCAGTTGAAAAGGAGACAGAGGAAATTGAAAAAACAGAAGAAGTGGAAGATGAGGAAGATGAAGAAGAAGGAGAAGAAGTGGAGCAAGAAAAAGAAGAAGAAAGTAAGGAGGATGATGATGCTGATGAAGGAGAGAAGGAAAAAGATGATGATGCTGATGAAGGAGAGGAGGAAAAAGATGATGCTAAGGATGATGATGATGATCATGATGATGGAGGTGAAGGAGGAGCTGGTGTGGCGGCTGGAGAAGAGAGAGAAAAAGATGAGGAGAAAGAAAAAAAGAAATCTGATGAAGAAGAAGGGAAAGAGGAAGAAAGAGAAAAGGAGCCAGAGAAGGAGCCAGAGCCTACCAACGAAGCTGCAGATAGGATTGTTGTGCCTCCCCGGTACACCAGCCTAGATGCAGAGCTGGCAGAGGACTCAAGGTCAGGCACCCCAGAGAAGACTCTATCTGACCTCCCTGCTGCAGACAGGAGCCTGCAGTCGAGTGGCTCCCTTGCTGAAGGATCAGGAGAACACTCCCCATCAGCTCAGTTATCTCCCAACATGACTGAGCTGATCAAGCAGATTGTCAGAGACACCATTGGGGAGCTGCTGTCAACATAGGTCACTCCTGACCTTCAACAGATAAATGCCAAAATAGACACCCTGCTGCAGAGACAGATTCCTCAGCCTCCTCCTCCTACAAACAGCAGAATGCCTTTTGGCATGTCTGACTGGATGAGCCGCATGGAGCAACAATTAACAACCCTCATTGATGCTGGCAAAAAGGGGGAAGAGAGGATTCAGGGGGAAGGGAGAGAATTCAGAAGTAAGAAAAAGCAGGATGTCCCCCAGCTTGAAGGACCCTCTAGCCTTAAAAGGAAGGAACCGTAGATTCAGAAGACAAGGCTGACCAGCCTGAAGGGAAGCGCAGAAGGACCAGAGGCGGCTTCGAACCTACTCTTGAGTGGGAAGGTCTGGAGCTGTGGTATGTGGAAGATTTTTGCCCACTTGAAGCTATTGAAATATGGGGAGCTGCTAGGAAGAAGTTCATCGAGACTTTTATGTCCTGGGAACTTCTTCAGATGACAAACTCTCCCCACAGGAGATTTTCATCAACTGGATGGAAGCAGTTCATCCCAAGCTTTGGGCTATTCTAAAGAAGCATGCAAAAGAACAAAAGCTTTTCCCATGATCCCTAAATTCGTAGTCAAGAAGCACCACCGCATGGATGGTGAACTTGACGAACTACAACTACAGAGGAAATCAAGCGAGTCCGCCTTGAAAACAAATTCAGATCGCAGAGGAGCAGACTTCGCACTCTAGTGGTGAAAAGGAAGTATGGCCTTGCTCTACCAAGGTAAGACCCATTGGAGCCAAACCATTCGGACTCGCCAAGCGGCTGCTCAAGAGGCAGAGGAAGAGGCGATGATTTTAATTATTTTCTTACTTGTAATTTTATTTTTCGTACTTAAACATTCTTGTATAATTTCTATGATAAGTCGAAAACTTTATGAACATCTGAATGACAATTTTCCAGCTTGTCTCAATATTAGATCGATTTCGCTTTGTCTCGCACTTAAGTGCAGACTTGGCCATTTGATTTCTTACTTAGTTTTGCCATCATCAAAATAGGGGAATTTGTTAGGAATACTTGTTAGATTTTGATGATGTCATTAATTTAAAATCAAATGTTTATTTATCAAAAATGTAAGGAAGAACCAAATGAGTATCTTCCATAGGCCAAAATGTGTTAAGTATAAAATTGGCAAAATGTAAAGAAGAACCAAATGAGTGTCTTCTATAGGCCAAAGTTAGTTAGCCGAAATCGGCTAAGTACTAAAGTACGCCTAGTCTATCGTAGAAGTACAAACACTCCAATCGAGTAGCCCCGGTCAACTAAAATTTATCGAGAAGTTTGACCAGATCTGAAATGAGGAACCTCGTGGAAGTCACTCCGACTGCACAAGTCTCAAACAAGATATTACCGAGACGACCTACCCGCAGAGAAGTAAGCCGCACATCACCTACTCAACTACACCCTAGTACTCCAAGTCCACGTCGATGCTTTGAAAAGTCAAATATTACGGAAAGCTCACATGCAACGTGAAGAGACAAATTAGAGTGATTCCCGCAAGAGATATGATTTATTTAAATCATCCTGACCCACCGTGAAAGACTTTAATCCTTTTATACTCAAAAGATTCGGCGCTCACATGCAGAAGTCATCACAACGGTCGGAAGATGAAATTAAATAATGGGAATCCAAATTGCAACGCTCGTAAAAGATTAAACAATGAAGTCTCTCTCCAACGGACGGATTTGTTCAGATTTGCAACGGCTACAAGGAAGAAGCTCAGAGATCGTGATCTATATATATCCAGAGATTTGAAACTGAGCAACTACCGGTGCGAACATATACTCTAAGCGATCAAAGCAAACCAAGCAATCCTAAGCAATCAAATAGCATCGAGAAAAAGAGCAGATCCAAAAGTTCATATTCAAGGAAGCTCTTTAGTTGGAGAAGACAAACACTCTTGTCTTTAAATCTTGAGTAAGGGGTACTTCACTGGTTGAAGTAGCAGATCGTAAAGGCATCCGAGGATCGCGGATCAAGAGGTGCAAGGCGGTCAAGTTTGTGTACAACGGCACTAATTCCACCGGTTGGAAGTCGTTGTAGTGTGTAGTGAATCACCGTAATATTTATCACCGGTTGAGAATTATAGTGAATTCATCTCCAATCGTTTGGAGAAAAGTGGATTAGTAGAGGATTACCCCACCTCCGAGACCACTATAAACCGCCCGTGTTATTTATCACATCGCATCATACTCTAATCGCCGCATCCATTGTTAAAGTGTTTCATTAAGTTAATTTATATTCGTCATCAGCTGACTTCCGCACATATCCAAGAACAAACGACTCCTAGTCATTTGTTTGATCATCAGCTGAAGAAACTCACTCTTCGAGAAAAAGAGTTCAAGAGTTTCAACAAGTCTATTCACCCTCCCCTCTAGACTTGTTTCTGGACGACTTGTGACCTACAGGCGGTACTAAAACCAACATTTTATGAATTAGCCTCTGACATTTCTCTATAATGTCTTGGAGATTAATAAGATTAGTAGTAGTTTCATTATTGAGCAGCTTGAAGATCACTTCAGTATTAAATTCAACTTCTATGCATTGAGGTCTTCTCTCCCATGCCAACTCCAATCCCTTTAATAAAGCTAGTGCACCTGCTTCATCTATGTTCCCTACCTCAAGTCTACTAGTAAAGCCCCAGCACCAGTTACCTGAAGCATCTCTACAAACTCCTCCTCCAACACTGCGCCCATTACTTATCATAAATCCCCCATCGGAATTTAGTTTCACCCAGTCGCGTTACGATTTCGTTTAAGACTTTGTTCGCACCTTACCTTTGCTCAATGCTGAAAAAAGATGAGTACAACCCTGTTTTGAACACGTTTTTTTGAGAATCTGGTTTGTTGACGTCCGATTTGGTCAACGTCACGTGTGCTGATATGGACGAATGGATCGAAGCCACGTAGAACACAATAGAAAAGGATGAATTAAAAGGGATCACTAAATTTTATTAATGATCGAAATTTAGGATAGGACCGAGCTGGATTGTTTGAAATGATCTATATGTTTCGCTCACGTATTACAAACTTTCTCTTTTTTCTCTCTCTTCTCTTTTCTCATAAATTCCAAAAGTCCTTTCATTGTTTATACACGTTCTCTATATATAGATAATCTCAGCCAATTAGGAGATGACAGCTGGAGAATGTTGGGGAATATGCCCAAAACACTTGTCAGAGTGTAAACATGCCATAGACACGTGGCGGCTTCTAAGGCTTGCTTCGGGAAGGGATGTGACAGTAAGCATTAACTGTCCTGTATGCCTGTCCCGCATGCTTCTGGCGATGCTTATCCGTCGGGGTTGGACCTCGGGTCTCCCGCCGTTCTGGTCGGCCTTGGCATAATCTCGAGTTGGTGCGTATTTATCGTTGATCTGCTCGGTCCTTCCGGTCTTGATATCGGGTCGACTTTGACGTCTCTGACTGGTCCGGTCTTTGACGAGACCGGGAGAGAATCGGATTCGTACTCGGTCCGGCTTGTTGGTCTGATCGGTCGATTCAGCTGCCTGGAGTGCTTATGTGGATGCCAAGACGGATGGGCTATCAACAAGGGCCTCGATTTCAGGGCCGTACCGGGTTGGCCGGGGCTGAAGTCGTTTCGTAGTACAGTCGATCCGGCTTGGATAAGATCTCCCGGAGAGACTTGGATAAGATCTCTCGAAGGGAAATCTCTTCGGGAGTCGCATCGATTCAATTTCAAGGCTCTAGATGTCATGATGAGGGAGACACGTGGCCGTATTTGATTCGATAGTGCGTTCACGCGCCTTGGGTTTTTGCGATGGTTCAGTGTGAATCGTCGCGCCACGCGCTAGGCATTTAATGTTCTCTTCTCTTTATAAATATAGGGCTTCTCCTTCTTCATTTCTCCTTCCGCCATTTTTGCTTTTATTGCAGAGAAGAGAGAGAAAAAATTCCGGTGTCCTTTTCCTGATTTTAGAAAGAATTTCCCAGTAAGCCTTTCCCCCTTTTCTATTTAATATGTTGGAGTTAAGGGATGAGAGGGCGGCGGAGGAGCTGATTGTGTCGCCGGACCGCACGGGGGTGGCGGATCTGTCTGTAGGTGGGTTTCCGTCAACTAGAGCGACGAGGAAGACGACGGTGAGGTCACGGGATAGCCGGGATTTGGAGGCGTGGAGATGGCGGTGCCGTTGACGGCAGTCGGAGGGACTCAGGCGGAAGAAATGGTTGAGCCGGTGGTGGCCTGGACTCGAACTCGGCCGTCCCCTTTCGTGGAGGCGGAGTGGGACTCGGTCTCAATTCGCAGCACCGTTACGGAAGAGCAATTAGTGGCTTGGCGGCTGCGGTTTAAGATCCCGGCTAGGGTGTGGATGTTCGTTCTGACTCCCGAGGAGAGGCCCCACACCCTGCCTGTCGGTTGTACGGCGGTGTACTACCGTTCTCTGCTGTCCGGGTTGAGATTCCCACTTCCGTTGGCCTTCTCCCGCTGACTGAGGCAGTGGGGCCTTCCGCTGGCCCAAATCCACTCAAATTCATGGGCTCGGGTGGTGGGCCTTTTCGTCCTCTTCCGTCAGCACGGCTGGCCCGAGCCTAGCTTCAAGGAGTTCAACAGTCTCTTCCTATGGAGGTCGGTCGACAGATCCGGCTCCGGCTGGTTTTACCTGACAGCCCGGCATGCCATGCATAAAGAATTGGTGGATGTGCCGGAGACCATCCACAGCTGGAAGGAGCAGTGGTTCTATATAGGGGGACCTTGGAGGAGCTCGGCGGATGAGTGGGAGCCTGGTGTTATAGATGCCGAGCTTCGGGTCCCAGAGTACTTTATTACCAAAATGAGTAAGTGTCGTGTTTTCTATTCCTGTTCCTTTCTTGTCTAACGCTCATCATTTATTTCATGTGCAGGGCGTATCCCGGCATCGGAGACATCTTCCGATTTTGACGAGCGGGTTGAGAAGCTTCTGGATCTTCCTGCCGAGCAGAGGAAGTCGTACCTTCTGGCCACTGAAGAAAATCTGTGGGCGGCCGGCCTCCGATCTACCGACCCGAGCACCATGTCTTCCTCATGTTTTTTTTTAACACTCCTTCTCTCAACAGTTCCCAGAGCCAAGGTTTCGTCAGGGAGGAAAGAGACGTCTGCGCAGCGGGTGGCGAGGTTGACTGCTGAGGCCGCCGAGCGGAGGGAGCGTGCGGGCAAGCGGAAAAGGGTAGCGGCCGAGCCTGAGGATAGTGCGACCAAGGCGGAGGCCTCGTCCGTTCCTGAAGTTGCTGTATTCGCCCCGAGCCCTATCCGGACGGGTCGTGCGACCGGCAAGGAGCCCCTGATTGACTTGGAGGGCCGTTACCTCCCAATTAATAAGGACCGGGAGGAGCCTTGTGCTCGGATGAAGGGGCGTCGGCCGCTCTGGTTTCTTGATTACGTCCGGGCGGCTACCCCAACCCCCGAAATGCTCGACCGGGTTCCCCCGGCAGTGGCTGCGTCAGTCACATTCCTATCAGGGGCTGGACGCCCAAGCTGGAGATGGTGACGAATGACATGGATCCGGCTGAGCAGATCCAATTCGGAAACGCTCTGATGGGCCGTGCCATGTGCACTTATGTTAAGGCCACCGATGAGCTAATGGCCCTGGTTGAGAAGCACAAGAAGGTGGCGACCGAGCTCGAGACCTTGCGGGAGGAGTATCATCTCTGTCCGTCCCTTATTAAGTCCTTGGAGGAGGAGATAACCTCCATGAAGGGAGACATGGAGCTCCTTGAGAGCCGGGCCTGCGAGGCCGAGAATTGGAAGGGCGAGGCTCTCAAAATGACCGAGGCGGCTGAGAGATGCAGAAGCAGTACGAGGCAGTCCGGGCCGAGCATGCTGCTTATCTGGAAGATACGAAGGCCCAGCTTGAAAAACAGACAGAACGGGTTAATACTTGCGAGGCTTCGGGCTATGCCAAGGGTCTTGCCGAAGGGGCGGCTGCTTTTAAGGAGACGCCCGAGTTCGAGGAGCTGATCAACCTTAACTATGTCTCCACCTGCTACGAAATATTAGATCTCATGAAGGAAGGGAAGACCGTTGAGGAGGTTCAGGCCTATATAGAGTCTCAGGCGGCCGACCTGAAGGTTGAATCTCTCGGAGCTGACGCCGAGGTTATTGAAGATCCGGGGTTGGTTCCGCCCGGCGAAGGTGAAGGACAATCGTTTCAGGCGGCTGGCGAGGATGGAGGGGCCGCGTAGTTTCCCTTCAGATTTTGTTTCCTGCATGGCCTGCGTGCCAGTCTTACTTTTCCTTTGTTTTTCACATGTAATTTGTAAAAATGTTTCCTTGGATGAATAAAATCTTCTTTATAGCGTCTCTTTAGCTGCTTTCTTCCGGGTGTTCGGGCCGAGTCAGTTCGGTCGTCGTCTTTTTTTTTGTTCAAATCTCCTGTTGGTTGTGCCGAGGCGAGCTCGGTCTTATAGTGCCGGCTGATCCGGTCCTATGAGGTGCCGAGGCGAGCTCGGTCTTATAGTGCCGGATGAGCCGGTCTTACGAGGTGCCGAGGCGAGCTCGGTCTTATAGTGCTGGATGAGTCGGTCTTATGAGGTGCCGAGGCGAGCTCGGTCTTATAGTGTACCCAAGCTAAAAATGAAATAAAGTCAAATTTTATTGACAGTATCTTTTCAAATAGATAGCATTCCACGGATAAGTTAATCCCTGGTCGTTCAGATATTCTAACCGATAGGCTCCGTTCTGAAGGACTTCACTAATTTTGTACGGTCTTTCCCATTTGGGCTTCAGGGGTCCCGGATCTGGTCCCAATATCCGTTTAAAAACGAGGTCTCCGACCTGGAAACTTCGATGGTGAACCTTGGAGTTGTAGTATATTTCGCATCTTTTTTTATAGATGGCATTTCGCATTTCTGCTTGGGTCCGCTTTTCGGCGATGAGGTCCAGGCTCGCTTGAAGGGCCAAGTCGTTATCTTGTTCTTCGAAATGGGTTACCAGGTAGGTAGGCACCCCAATTTCGACCGGGATGACTGCCTCAGTGCCGAAGGCCAAGGAGAAGGGTGTTTCTCCAATAGCGGACCGATGCGTTGTTCTATATGCCCATAAGGCTCCAGGGAGTTCTTCGGGCCAAGAACCTTTGAGTTCTTCAAGGCGGGTCTTGAGATGCTGCTTTATAATTTTGTTGATCGCCTCGACACAGCTTGATCATGGATAATACGGTGTGGAAAAGTTGTTTCGTATGTGGAGGCCGTCGCAGAAGGCCCGGAATTTCTTATTGTAAAATTGTTTAGCATTATCAGAGACAATAGATTGAGGGATCCTGAACCAGCAGATGAGTGACTTCCATATAAAATCAACTATTTTCTACTCGGTTGTCCGCGCCATAGGCTCGGCCTCTGCCCATTTTGTGAAATAATCGACTGCGACGATGGCGTATTGTACTCCTCCCCGTCCTTTAGGTAAGGGGCCGATCAAATCGATCCCCCATTTGGCGAATGGCCATGGACAATATACGGAAGTGAGGGTTTCCGGCGGGGATCGGATTTGAGGAGCGAAGATTTGGCATCGGACGCACTTTCGTACGAGCGCGATGGCATCTTTTTTAAGATTTGGCAAGTAATATCCTTGTCGGATCAATTTATAGGCTAGTGCCTGGCCGCTGGAATGGTTGCCGCATTATATACCCTCGTGCACCTCTCTGAGGGCGTATTCTGCTTCCGACTTGGACAGGCATTTCAGTAATGGGACCGAATACCCTCTTCTGTATAAAGTCCCATCCATGATGGTGAACCTGGCGGATTGGGTTCGAAGCGATCGCGCCTGGGTTCGGTCCTCGGGTAAAACACCACTCTGAAGATATCGGATTATAGGATGCATCCATCATTGCGGTTCCGATTGTTCGGCTGTCTGGACTTCTGCCATTTCTTAGGCTGATTACGCATGGTATCCTATGCTGACCTCGTCCATATGTTCGGCTCCCGCGCTGGATGCGAGCTTGGCCAAAGAGTCGGCTTGGATGTTCTCGGTCCGGGGGATGTGTTGTATAGTTCCCCGAAATTCTTGCAGCCGCGTCCGCGCCAAGTGGAGGTACTTAATCAGTTTGGGTTCCTTGGCCCCGTATTCGCTCCTAATTTGGTTTACCACCAACTGAGAATCACTTAAGACAGCGAGGCGAGTGAGGCCGAGGGAGGTCGCCATTTCCAGACCGGCCAGGAGGGCTTCATATTCTGCTTCATTGTTGGTGGCTGGAAAACCTAGGCGAATGGCCGAGCAGAACAAACATTGATCAGGACTTACGAAGACAATTCCTGCACCTGCTCGGTCGGTAGTTGACGACCCGTCTACATAAAGTGACCATTCTTCTGATCGATTGTTTTCTTGTATGATTGCCGGTGTGAACTCCGCGATGAAATCTGCCAGGACCTAACCTTTTATGGCAGTGCGCGATTCAAAAGTCAAGTCGAACTGTCCGAGCTCCACGGCCCATTTGATCATCCGGCCAGATACGTCGGGTCGGTGCATGACTTGCTTTAAGGGGTAGTTTGTTAAGACCACTACCTGATGTTCCAGAAAATAGGGTCTTAGCTTTCGGGTGGCCATCATGAGCGCATATGCCAGCTTTTCCATCAGGGCGTATCTGAGTTTGGCATCATGAAGGGCCTGACTAACATGGTAGACCGGATGTTGAACTGCATTTTCCGTCCGGATAAGCGCAACACTGACTGCGGAGTCGGACACCGCGAGATACAAGTAGATAGGTTCTCCCCGGGCTGGTCGTTGCAGGACTGGGACTTCTGCCAAAACTTTCTTGATGGCCTCAAAGGCTTTTTGGCAAGGGTCGGTCCACTGAAAATCTTTGTTCTTTTTTATGGCTTCTGTTGCTACCCAAAATATTATCCGGAGATAGATATTGCTGGAATGGTCGAGTAGCAAACAAAGTGCGAGAACACTTCCATGGGAAAGTAAATAACATAAGATTTGCCGGGGTTGTTAGTCCCGGGCTTGAATGCTCTCGCGAGATATTATTAATACAAATATTCTGGGGTACAAGTATTAATGTTAGAGTACAATTACAATGAGTGTAAAGACCCTAGTTATCTTAGCAATTGAGCGTGAATATTGCTGGAAGAACCAGATATGATGCTCTGTGAGTTCTTGTAACAACGTTGATAAGCTGTGACGACCGTGAGAAATCGACAGTCTCTCACGGTGTGTATTAGCTGTATGTTTGAGCTCCTGGGCTTGTGAGTCTATTCAAATCTGTACTGCAGGGAGTTCTTGCCTTTGCCGACCGTCTTCTGGGTGAGAGGTGCTGAGAGAGAAATCCTGAGGTAGATCCAAAAGAGGAAGCCGAGAGCCTGAAGGAATGTATGTATTCTTCGGAGATGTACGTATGTGTACATTTTTTATGAATGTGTTTCCGAACTGATTGGAATGAATTGCGAACCTTTTTCCAGTAGCTGGAGGTTCTCTATTTATAGGACTGGGAGATGCTGGGCGATCCCCTCCGCTGTATTATAATAAGCGGGCGATCGTCTTTAGCACATGGGCTGGTCTCCTTAAAGTCCGCGGGAGTTGCTGGCAGCCAGCTGTGCGGTCCAATGAGAAGTCTGCACGCGTCTGAGTCGCTGTCACGGGCGGTCCCACCTTGTACCTTCTGGCGGGTCTGTCGGTAGGTGATAAGGTGGTGACAGGCTGTGGTCAACGATCCATGTTTTGCGGCGCCTTTCGCGGATCTGCACATGGGCGCTGCTTTGAGACCAAGTCTTCGTAGACTTTGACGGACGAAGGTCTTGCTTGATGGCACAAGACGGTCGTCCTAGGTCGGGCACCAGAGTCTATCACTAGGTGCCAAAGGCGATCGCCTTGAGAGTCGATCGCTAGATACTCGAAGGTGGACTGTTATCTCTGTTTAGGCAAGTTTGCCGTAACTCCCTTCGTCGTGGACTCGGTCGCTCGGCACTTATTCCGATCGCCGCCGAGGCGTATAAATCGCTGCACAACAATTGCCCCCCAACTCGCTCCGATGTTGGAAACGTGGGGTGAGGTGGTTCTGTTGGCGATCGCTAAATTTTGACGAGTGACTCTGCATTTTACGGAACTGGCGATCGTCTTTGAGCGGATTGGTTTTGAACTTGGACGACCTGGTCGGTCGCTGAAATGAGCGGGAAACGGCAGCGGATGCGGAAAAGTCTCCGGGGCACGTGTCGGATTCCTGTTGGGGGAGGCCGACGGTTAGTTGCGACTCCTCGTCTGGCGTGCCCTCGAAACGACGCGTCGTGGGTTTCAAGGGGGTCATTAATTGCGACGGTTGCACTCCGACCCCTGAGATTCTCCTTATTTGCACGGAAGTCCCCGCCATCTCCTATAAAAAGGCACTGGGCTGCAGGGTCAAGACCCTTACGTGCTTTTATCGGAGAAGAAGGATAATATCGTCGAGGAATTTTTCTGAAGATCTGTCTGCTGATCGTCGATCGATTCAATCCTTGGTAAGAAAACACTCCTCTTCTCCTCTTCTTGTTTCGAGAATGTCTGGAGTACCTTCATCATACGAAATGGGCACCTCCTCCGCCGCCGGGACTTCGACTGCCCGGGGAGGATCCTCCGCAGACTTCCATTTGGAGACGGCCGCCGAGGCTATCCGCACCGGTATTGACCCCGCGGAAGTCGAGGCACTATTCAATGAAGCCGACGTCGCCAGGGAGGTGGCGATTGAGCAAAGACGCTTGCAGATGGAGAGAGATTTGGCGGTGAGGGCCTACTGGGAGCAGCATAGTGCTTTTGTCCAGGCCTACTTGGCCTTTGCAGAAATCATGGAGAGGTTGGCCGGTCCGCCTCCTAAGTTCGATTATAGGGAGTACTTGATCGCTCACCCTTATCAACCTACTAAGCGATCGCTGTTTCGGGCTGCGCAGCGATCTCTATGGTCCCTTGGCCAGATAAGGAGCTCGGCGACCAGGAAGGACCTGGCCGTCTGGAGGACGAGGTATCATGTCCATTCAGATGTGGATCTTTTTGTGCCGGCCGAGAATGAACGAGCCGATCAGCCTCCATAGGGCATGGTCGTCGTGAACGAAGCAATCATGGAGGCTGGGCTGCGGTTCCCTCTGTCTTTTTCTATCTCCCATTTGCTGGCGGCTTGGAACGTGGCGCCGCTCCAGTTGACGCCGAATGCCTGGCTCCAGATCATTTGTGCTCTCACCTTGTTCGGCGGTCACCGACTGTACCGCATTCCTTCGCCGTTGGAGATAAACCACCTGCCTGCCGACGGCTCGAAAGGGCTCCGAGGCTATCACATTCAAGGCCGATCCGGTCGGGTGATCCTTGGAGTCCCGAACAAGGTGCGGGGCGACCCGGCGAAGTGGTTCTGGGTCGGCGGTTCATGGAAGGCATTAGCGAGCAACAATCCCACGGACGAGCTGAAAATTCCCACTAGCTTTCGGGAGAGGAATCCGGGTAAGGGTTCTGACTCTCCCTTTGTTCGGATATGTTCTGAACTGATCTAATTTGGTTTTCCTTTTGCAGGTTTCTACATTCCGACGGTCAACGAGCTTCGTTTCGACTTTTTGGTCGTCTGGGAGTGGATACGAAGTTTGCCGGACGACGACTTAGATGCTCGCCGGATCAACAAGGAGAGTCGTTGGCTGTCAGCTCGGCTATTCTGCTTCCCACGACATCTCTCGGTCCCAGGTATGAGTCTCTGTGATCTCCAATTGCTTGGCGATCGTCCTGCTTGGAGAGCTTGTCTGACCGTGGTTTGATTGTTCTTTATTGCAGAAGTCTGCTTTCCTCGTTTCTTGGAGCCTCCAGCGGAGATAGCCATGTCGAACCCCGGAGTTCTGAGCCGTCTTCGCCAGAAGAAGTCATCTCGGGTTCCGCCGGTGGTGTTGCCTCTTGTCCCGAAGGTGGGACCTCGCGTAGAGCCGATCGTGGCAGAGGAGGAAGCTCGGGAGGAGGGACTCCGGACGAACCACAAACGACAGAGGTCGGGAGAAACTCCAGTTTCTGTCCCCGCCGGTGAGGTGCCGATCGCCGTGCCTCCGATCACCGCGGCCCCCCCGGTGGATGAGCCTACGCTCTCTGCGGCTTTCTTGCGAGAGATGGCGATCGCCGAGGCTGAGACCCCTCGCGGGAAACCATACTTTGGTCGTGATCCCGAGAATGCCGAGAGGTAAACTTCGTTTGCTTGTAGAGTTTCGTTACTTGCATGGGAGATGTGCTAACTTTATGTTGATTGATGCAGGATCCGTAGCACAAACCCAGCTTGCCCGCCGCTGGTATTGGATTTTCTAGCGAGCCAATCTCCGTATGTAATTGAATAGGGATGATCTGAAAAATGCCGATCTCCGTATGTAATTGAATAGGGACGATCGTCGTATAAATAGCTCCGCACTCTTCCCCCTTGTTTTTGTTCACTTAGTGAAAGTAAGGGGATGAAAATAAATCGTTGAGTGAGCGGTATTTAATTTTGTCGAATCCTCGAAAGGCCATCCATCTCGGTCTTGAGGAGCCGTGAACGATCGCGAGGTTTGATGGACCGATCTCCACGACCGTATCTTGTGCACGAGCGACATTCCGTCTGATGGCTAAGTTCTCGCGACTCACTTAATTGGTAGGGTCTTCCGAAGGCTGCGCCTCGCCTCGTATTTAAACAAAGGGCGTGCGGTCTTGGTCTGGAGGATTCCTTGCGCAGGGCGTCGTCGGATTAATCAACTCCACGTCTGCGGCTTGTTAGCTCTTTTCTACCTCGGGCCGCCATTAAGATGGCGACCCTCGACGGTATACGTTGAGATGGGGGGAGGGACGCGTCGCATTGTCTGGGAAGGACCCACCACGTTAAGTGATGGACCTTTGAGGGCGGGCGAACGTGTCCACATATTAGTTTTGGAAGGCCCTCAGACTACGCCGGCCTCGTATTTAAACGAAGGACGGGCGATCGTGGCCCAAAGGGACCTTTCATGGGCACAGAGAACGGTTCCATCGTCCTCCACGACCATGGCGACACTCTTCTACCTCGGACCATCAAGCCAGATGACGATCCCCGACGGTATACGTTGTGTAAGGGGGGGAGATCGCCTGCCTAGGTTCTTCATGTAGATGAAGAACTTCAGAGGGCGAGCGAGTAATCCTCTGATTTGTTTTGGATAGACCTTCGGCTACGCCCGCCTCGTATTTAAATGAAAGGCGAGCGATCGAAGCCCAAAGAAACCTTGCATGGACGAATCGTCGGTTTAATCGATTTTCGCGACCATGGCGGCACTCTTCTACCTCAGACATCATGTCAGATGACGATCCTCGATGGTATACGTTGTGCTAGGGTAGACGATCGCTGTCTAGGTCCATCATGTTTATGACGAACTTTAGAGGGCGAGCGGGTCATCCTCTTTTTTGAAGCGTTTGCTCAGGCCGTAGCCTTTTGTTCAACGAGGTGGGAAATCGGGGATAAGCTTCCGAAGTTCCCTTCTCTTGATTGAAGCATGTAGATACGGTCGCCGAGGTTGATCGAGGGGTTGGCTCGTATGAGCTTTCCGGCCTGTTCGTGTTCGACTCGGGCGACCGTGTTGAGAGATTGGTGGGGCTCCGGCTAAGCCAATAAGCTGTCCAACTTGCCTTCCTCGAACAATCTCCAGAGTTGTCTGAGGAGGTCGCTGTAACACCCCCAGATCCGACCGGGAATATTACAGCGCCGTGGGCCCCGAGATGGAACCCACAAGGCTGAAGGAAATTTTCGCAAACATTTATCAATGCCCAAGAGGCTAACGACGGTACTGTCTTTTAAAAACATTTGAAGACTTAATAAAATCCATTTAACAAACCGTCGTAAAATCTCATTTGAAACCACAAGACCCGAAATGCCAAAACTCAACAGTTTAAAAACATACGTTAAGCTATTGCTTACACGTACCGAAAGAATAGATTTAGAAAACGATTTCCAAAGTAACCTCAGTTACCAGATACCAAAAGAGCGTTTCAAAATACTCACGCCGCGGAAAAAGACCAACCATAAAGATACTCTAGCAGCGGAATACAAGAACCAATCAAGAAAATCAATGCACAAACATGTCCTAGCCAGTATTCTCCGGGAAGCTCATCTCTTCACGACCGCTATAAGCTCGATACTCCAAGAACCTAAAAACAAAGCCCACGACGGGGTCAGCCATAATACCCAACAATGATAACCATCACATCACGTCAATAATTACATATCAATGGAAATATTAAGTAAGAATACGACCAATGTAATCTTACTGTCATAACTTTATGAAAATCCACGATTCGTATCCTTAACAACACATTAAGATAATACCGAAATATCTGTACGGTATCTCAACAATACCTAAGGTTCTCAAAACATGATCATAACTCGCGATACGGAAATTATACCAACTCTGGCCAATTCAATCCATCGGATAACGTAGACAATTCCAATACGATAATCGATTGTCCATCAAAGACAAGTATCAAGGAAATACGGAACATACCTCAAGATACGAAATACCATTACCATCACGTCACCCTAACCCGAGATCAGATCAACACAACATACGGACATGGTCCTAATACAAGACCTACAAATGCATACTCATATGACAACGTCAATATGATCACAACAATAACGACAATGTATACTTATGGCAAGCACGTAATATACATATGCACAACAACAATACATGGCAATTCGATGATCCAGCGTTCACTGCCTAGATCCCCCGATGATCCCGTCAGACCAACCCGAGGTGGAAAACTCGTCCGATGATCCAGCGCACGCTAGCATAGATCCCCCGATGATCCCGTCGGACCAACACGAGGTGGACATATGACAACAATGCACAACTGCACAAAACAACAGTACACAATACACGACAACAACAATGCACAAATGCATGACAACAACAATACACGAATGTATCACGACATGATCGACACAAATGATAAAAATGAATAGAACTTGCCCCGAGTCCTTCGAGAACGATCTCAATGTCTAAACCATCACGAACCATTATCCTCAATACTCGACGATCCAAAGTATCACGGATTGCAGATAATTTATATCTTCGTCTTTATCACAATATATCCTCGATATACAAGTATACCAATAACAAAAGTAAATCATACACATTATGATTTAGATTCCCAAAACTCGAATACGATTTATAATCTCAAATCTCCTGTGATTACGATTATAAACATTGCTATACGAATTATACACGAATGAAACGGAAACCATTCATTAAATATTATAAACTGAGCAAGTAATAACTTACCTCGATACCAATGAAGCCGTTACCAATTCCTTGTCGTCGTCTACATGTCCCTCGGCCCCGATCAAAGCAATCTACGAACGTTCTTGAATACGACCGCAAAGCATGGTTCTAAACATCGATCAATAATCTCAACCTATTACAATAATCGATTTAACACACATTCGATAACAATCAACAATCGATATAACTAATCCACAAACCCAACAATTCCAAAATATCTCGATTAAACACAAGTCCGAACAATCTAATTCAAACAATTACGAATTCATTCCCATGATTCCACAAAGCCCACGCATCGATTCGATAAGGCGAGTATACAAACTTAACCGAAATATTCCAATCAATTTCTCTTTCAAAAATTCAATCAAACACCTTGAAGGCGGAATTCAAAGGTATATTCGAATCATCAATCAACAAACACCAATCACATCAAGAACACGAAGAACATAATCACAAACATATATATCCTTCAACATTATATGATTCTAGCCATCGATACGAACTAAACCACCAAAATATATCAAGAATCTCAAACATCCCAAAATATTAGAGTTCAAGCCAATTACCTTCAATTCGGCGAAAGAATAAATAATGATGTTATAATCCTTGTTCCAAGCTTTCCTAGATGTTATCACTTGATAAACCAACTCAAAAGCTGAGGTTTAGGGGTTAAAACCGAGTTTGGGTGATTTGGGACAAAAGGGGATCGTGTAGGATGGGTTGGGAAATGAAATTCCCGACTGCTTTACGTTTTTATACGCCCAGGCATGTTAGCGTACGCTAACTTCATCAATAGCGTGCGTTACCTGTTCCCAGAATACCGACAGTATAGTTTTTGCCATTTTGAGCATAACTCACTCATCCAGACTCCGATTAACTCACCGTTTGAACCATTAGAAAGCTAACTCGGTGCTCTATTATACTGTTATGTTTCAGAATTTTTGGAGTTTTCAAGAATCAGTGGTGATTTTCCAAAGTCGAACCTTATACACATTACTTTCCAAACAAGTGTCCAAATCTTATTTCCACTAACATTTCAACATATAGTCTTCTTAATCATATCATATACACCAAGAATCATAATCACTTGCATGTTCATCATCATACGAAGTAAACAATAACAACATTAAAAACCCGAAATGAAGGGAGATATTATCCAATATATCTCTTGAAGAAAAACAACACCGTTCAAAACCACACGAATCATATCAATATCCGCATATCAACCATATTATCAACATAACTCAGTAATCCATCTCATAACCATACTCATAAACTCATAAACATTACGATCATCCACTCAAGAACATCATATACAATCCAAATTGAAATCCCAAAGTGAAGAGTAATTACCTCTTTGAAGGAATGTATTGAATCCCAAGGTTGAATCCGTTTTCAATCACTTCCAAGCTTCAAATGTTGTTAGGAATGATTAACTCAAGTGTTTGGAACCTTAACTTTTCTATAAGACCTCTCTCTATCGGTTCACATGAAGAAATGGACAGAAATAACGAATAATGGCCAACTGCACTTATATATATACTTACATTATTAACGTACGCTAACATCTTCATTTAACATACGTTACAGCTCTAGCGTGCGCTAACTGTCTTTGTTAGCGTGCGCTATCGTAGTCCAGAGACTACTGACTTGTTTCGTATAGTGACTTGTGTACGTTATGCCTATGCAATAGCGTACGTAAGTGCTTCCATTTAGCATACGCAAGTGCTCGTCCATAGCGTGCGCTAATCATAGTTGACTTGCTACAGTCTGCATCTACCCCGAAGATGCTCGTGCCCCCACATGCCGAAAGTAACCTGACAAAGCCAAGATTCCTTTGGACCGATCTGATTAGCGTGCGCTAACCATATACATTAGCGTGCGCTAATCCTTCACAACAAACATCCGTTGACCTTGTCGGCACATGCGCCGAAAGTGGCCGGGTTCACACGTAGATTCCTTCTGATCTGATTTACACTAGCATGCACTATCTCTTACCTATAGCGTGCGCTAAACCTGCACGATAGCGTGCGCTATAATTGATTATTAGCGTGCGCTAATATGGCTATACTTACCCATTCTCAACTTATTCTTATCCAATGTATCAACATACAGAATACGAATATACGAAGTACTGAATACATATACTTCTTCCAACAATATTCTCAAATACAATTGTCGACCAAATACGACAATTATACTAATTCAGATGTCTCAGTCCTTCAATTATTTTATCCATACTGTACAGATTTCACGCTGTACAACATAACTCGAATAAAATAACATTAAACAATAGTAGTAGAAATTCCGGATATTACATACTACACCACTTAAAATAAGTTTCGTCCTCGAAACTTGCAATCCATCATAGAAAAACAAACAAACCGTTCAACTGAAATATTCCGACACCATCACGACAACGATCAATACAGAACCCCAGAGACAGATATACGGACGAATAAAATTCTCAAAACGTTACACAAATCACATACAGTGGATCTCAAAGAAACGCACCCGAATGTTGAACATACCCTTCGGCATACGAACAACCAATCACAAACCGAACATACCTAATCATACAGGTGGGAACGACCAATCAATATCCAAAACAACCATCCTGGAGTCACCTTCCCCAAATTTACACTCAAAATGAAATCATTCAAAAATCACTATGGTAAAATCGCACTACTACCACACCAATAGAGTCACATAGCACATATGCTCCAGTTTCACAAAACACAAAATTCCAAAATTACATCTTGTACATGAATCTACAACACGCAGTATATTTCTCTTATCTGATCAATCAACCGACCATTCCTCGATAACCAGACTACCATACCAAAGTTCGAATCTCTTTTCATCGTACCATCGATATGATATCCAGTTTGTGAGTCTCACTCAGAACTTCACCATGATATGCATTATGCACTAAATGCGTATGTATATCGATCATATTTTCAAAACCAGTTTGAAATCATATAGTCTCGTCAAGAAGACAAATTTTCGAAAGTTTTTCAAAAATTTCAAAACTCAAAACATAAATTTTGGTAAGATCACGAAATCAATTTTCGAAAAATTAAATCGGCTAGTTGGTGTCAAGTTCTCGATGACAATTCTTTTCGAATACACGCGAAGATGAAATGAAATTATGCAAATGCTCGACTACAACCATACTCCTGTATACCAATTCAGTTCGTCACCAATTCCACTGACATTCCATCGGAAAACCACACGATAGAGTTCCGAAATTTCAATATATAAATTCCGACTAAAAACTCCTTTTTCCACATATGACTCGCCACGTCAATCATTAATCCATCCTGGATCACCTCAAATATGCCATGACAAAACATTGAAACAAATCAACACAGCGAAAGACTTCCTGAGAGGGTTCATTTGAACAAACAAATCAAAACCCCGAAAGGTAGTAATAAAATGCATAAACAATTGGTAAAGTGTTTTACAAATCTCGAGAGTTTTAGAAAACAGAAAAGCTTTTTGAAACATTAGGGTCTCAGCCCGTATCTCGTTCCACATTACAAGAAGTTTAAAAAGTAGAAAACTCTTTTCGGACTCAAGTCCTGAGTTACAAAACTATTTCAAAATCGATTGGGTTTCGGCCCAAAAATCATTTTCCGTAAAACATCCGTAAAACATTCATTTTGAAAAGTATCGTTTTCAAATGCTCAAAAACAGTATATCTCAAGATGAACTAACATGACTACATGTTATCCTCAACAATCCCCGACATTCTCTCAAATGCACAACTCCGTTCCAAAATTTAACCGACATATTGATTTCCCAAAATCCTAACTTCTCAAGATCATCAATCCTGTCCCAACTACTGTGTTCTGTTATTTCATAACATAACACATAATATTCTTCTGAATCTCAAAGCATATCAATTTAGAACGGCAGTAAATCTCAATGAAATTCGAAAATCCAAATACTTACAGTTCGTGAAACTGACGATTCCCCGTGATACTAGCTCATGTCTCGACTCAAGAAAATACTCGACACAGATATTTTCAAAACACACGTTTTGCAAGATCAGTTCAACTCGAGAACACGACACATTTCTATCCGAATAAACACGTTAATACCATTTGGAAAAGTTTATAACAAGCCCAATACTACACTGGCAAATCGCATAACGCATAAGCCCGAGTGAACAACAAAAACTCACGGCTCCAATATTTTTTAATCGACAACTCGAATGACACGACAAAAACACAACCCAACTCGACCCAAATGCCTAGGTTTTCACAACCTAAGCTCTGATACCATATTCTGTAACACCCCCAAATCCGACCGGGAATATTACAGCGCCGTGGGCCCCGAGATGGAACCCACAAGGCTGAAGGAAATTTTCGCAGACATTTATCAATGCCCAAGAGGCTAACGGCGGTACTGTCTTTTAAAAACATTTGAAGACTTAATAAAATCCGTTTAACAAACCATCGTAAAATCTCATTTGAAACCACAAGGCCTGAAATGCCAAAACTCAACAGTTTAAAAACATACGTTAAGCTATTGCTTACACGTACCGACAGAATAGATTTAGAAAACGATTTCCAAAATAACCTCAGTTACCAGATACCAAAAGAGCGTTTCAAAATACTCACGCCACGGAAAAAGACCAGCCATAAAGATACTCTAGCAGCGGAATACAAGAACCAATCAAGAAACTCAATGCACAAACATGTCCTAGCCAGTATTCTCCGGGAAGCTCATCTCTTCACGACCGCTACAAGCTCGATACTCCAAGAACCTAAAAACAAAGCCCACGACGGGGTCAGCCATAATACCCAACAATGATAACCATCACATCACGTCAATAATTACATATCAATGGAAATATTAAGTAATAATACGACCAATGTAATCTTACTGTCATAACTTTACGAAAATCCACGATTCGTATCCTTAACAACACATTAAGATAATACCGAAATATCTGTACAGTATCTCAACAATACCCAAGGTTCTCAAAACATGATCATAACTCGCGATACGGAAATTATACCAACTCTGGCCAATTCAATCCATCGGATAACGTAGACAATTCCAATACGATAATCGATTGTCCATCAAAGACAAGTATCAAGGAAATACGGAACATACCTCAAGATACGAAATACCATTACCATCACGTCACCCTAACCCGAGATCAGATCAACACAACATATGGACATGGTCTTAACACAAGACCTACAAATGCATACTCATATGACAACGTCAATATGATCACAACAATAACGACAATGTATATTTATGGCAAGCCCATAATATACATATGCACAACAACAATACATGGCAATTCGATGATCCAGCGTTTACTGCCTAGATCCCCCGATGATCCCGTCAGACCAACCCGAGGTGGAAAACCCGTCCGATGATCCAGCGCATGCTAGCATAGATCCACCGATGATCCCGTCGGACCAACACGAGGTGGACATATGACAACAATGCACAACTGCACAAAACAACAGTACACAATACACGACAACAACAATGCACAAATGCATGACAACAACAATACACGAATGTATCATGACATGATCGACACAAATGATAAAAATGAATAGAGTACTTGCCCCGAGTCCTTCGAGAACGATCTCAATGTCTAAACCATCACGAACCATTATCCTCAATACTCGACGGTCCAAAGTATCACGGATTGCAGATAATTTATATCTTCGTCTTTATCACAATATATCCTCGATATACAAGTATACCAATAACAAAAGTAAATCATATACATTATGATTTAGATTCCCAAAACTCGAATACGATTTGTAATCTCAAATCTCATGTGATTACGATTATAAACATTGCTATACGAATTATACACGAATGAAACGGAAACCATTCATTAAATATTATAAACTGAGCAAGTAATAACTTACCTCGATACCAATGAAGCCGTTACCAATTCCTTGTCGTCGTCTACATGTCCCTCGGCCCTGATCAAAGCAATCTACAAACGTTCTTGAATACGACCGCAAAGCATGGTTCTAAACATCGATCAGTAATCTCAACCTATTACAATAATCGATTTAACACACATTCGATAACAATCAACAATCGATATAACTAATCCACAAACCCAACGATTCCAAAATATCTCGATTAAACACAAGTCCGAACAATCTAATTTAAACAATTACGAATTCATTCCCATGATTCCACAAAGCCCACGCATCGATTCGATAAGGCGAGTATACAAACTTAACCGAAATATTCCAATCAATTTCTCTTTCAAAAATTCAATCAAACACCTTAAAGGCGGAATTCAAATGTATATTCGAATCATCAATCAACAAACACCAACCACATCAAGAACACGAAGAACATAATCACAAACATGTATATCCTTCAACATTATATGATTCTAGCCATCGATATGAACTAAACCACCAAAATATATCAAGAATCTCAAACATCCCAAAATATTAGAGTTTAAGCCAATTACCTTCAATCCGGCGAAAGAATCAATAATGATGTTATAATCCTTGTTCCAAGCTTTCCTAGATGTTATCACTTGATAAACCAACTCAAAAGCTGAGGTTTAGGGGTTAAAAACCGAGTTTGGGTGATTTGGGACGAAAGGGGATCGTGTAGGATGGGTTGGGAAATGAAATTCCCGACTGCTTTATGTTTTTATATGCCCAGGCATGTTAGCGTACGCTAACTTCATCAATAGCGTGCGCTACTGCTCCTTAATACCGACAGTATAGTTTTTGCCATTTTGAGCATAACTCACTCATCCGAACTCCGATTAACTCACCGTTTGAACCATTAGAAAGCTAACTCGATGCTCTATTATACTGTTATGTTTCAGAATTTTTGGAGTTTTCAAGAATCAGTGGTGATTTTCCAAAGTCGAACCTTATACACATTACTTTCCAAACAAGTGTCCAAATCTTATTTCCACTAACATTTCAACATATAGTCTTCTTAATCATATCATATACACCAAGAATCATAATCACTTGCATGTTCATCATCATACAAAGTAAACAATAACAACAACATTAAAAATCCGAAATGAAGGGAGATATTAACCAACATATCTCTTGAAGAAAAACAACACCGTTCAAAACCACACGAATCATATCAATATCCGCATATCAACCATATTATCAACATAACTCAGTAATCCATCTCATAACCATACTCATAAACTCATAAACATGACGATCATCCACTCAAGAACATCATATACAATCCAAAATGAAATCCCAAAGTGAAGAGTAATTACCTATTTGAAGGAATGTATTGAATCCCAAGGTTGAATCCGTTTTCAATCACTTCCAAGCTTCAAATGTTGTTAGGAATGATTAACTCAAGTGTTTGGAACCTCAACTTCTCTCTGAGACCTCTCTCTATCGGTTCATATGAAGAAATGGACGGAAATAACGAATAATGGCCAACTGCACTTATATATATACGTACATTATTAACGTACGCTAACATCTTCATTTAACGTACGTTATAGCTCTAGCGTGCGCTAACTGTCTTTGTTAGCGTGCGCTATCGTAGTCCAGAGACTACTGACTTGTTTCGTATAGTGACTTGCGTATGTTATGCCTATGCAATAGCGTACGTAAGTGCTTCCATTTAGCATACGCAAGTGCTCGTTCATAGCGTGCGCTAATCATAGTTGACTTGCTACAGTCTGCATCTACCCCGAAGATGCTCATGCCCCCACATGCCGAAAGTAACCTGACAAAGCCAAGATTTCTTTGGACCGATCTGATTAGCGTGCGCTAATCCTTCACAACAAACATTCGTTGACCTTGTCGGCACATGCGCCGAAAGTGGCCGGGTTCACACGTAGATTCCTTCTTATCTTATTTACACCAGCGTGCGCTATCTCTTATCTATAGCGTGTGCTAAACCTGCACGATAGCGTGTGCTATACTTGATTATTAGCGTGCGCTAATATGGCTATACTTAGCCATTCTCAACTTATTCTTATCCAATGTATCAACATACAGAATATGAATATACGAAATACTGAATACATATACTTCTTCCAACAATATTCTCAAATACAATTGTCGACCAAATACGACAATTATACTAATACAGATGTCTCAGTCCTTCAATTATTTTATCCATACTGTACAGATTCCATGCTATACAACATAACTCGAATAAAATAACATTAAACAATAGTAGTATAAATTTTGGATATTACAGTCGCGACATTGGTTGGTGTTGTGGCCGGGACTCTTGTGGTAGGCACAATATTGATTGTGGTCCAGATGACCATGGTCCCTTATTGTCTTTGGCTTGTTCAGCGGTTCGCGCCCCTTGATGGCGTAGAAAATATGGGCTAGAGTTCGGTTGAACTTGTGGAGGAGATGGGTTTCCATATCCTCGAAGGCCTTGAGATCGCCGGATGGCTTGGCGACCGTATTTTTGGTTTTGATGATCGCCGTCTTCCGGACAGGAGGTGGCGTTCCCTCGCCTAGGCGGAGGGTGAGTAGCCTTTGCCTGGCTAGAAAGTCGGCAGCCTTGGCGCGGAAGATCGTGTAGGTTGGGGGGATGTCCTTCGTGAGATGTCTAAACATGGGCGAATGACCATAGAATCCCCCCAGGACGGAGTAGAGAGCGAGCTCGTCGCTGATGGTCTCGCCGGTGAGGACTATTTCATCCACCTGGTCGATGTAATCCATGTCGGATTCGTCTTCCCATGCCTGACTTTCATCATGCGGTGGGGGCCTTCTGGTCTGGCGACCTTGGCGGCAAAGTATGACGTGAAATCCTTCGCCAGTTTCTCAAAGGAGATGATCGATCGCGGTGGTAGTGAGACGTACCACCTATGGGCCAGCTCGCCCAATGTTAACGGGAAGATTCGGCACTTGGTCGCATCTGATGCCCCACACCCAGTCATGTAAATCCGGAATTTGCTTAGGTGGGTTTCGGGGTCCGATCTCCCTTCATATGGAGGTGTTTTGGGAGGAGCGATCCTTGGTTGCACGGGGGCAAGCTCGATGTGGATCGCGAGTGGTTCAGTCGGTCCGATGATCTTTCTACTGGTGCTTGCCCCAGTATCCAAGAGTGCTTTTGTTGGCCACTAAGTATACTGGATACAGCTAGTTTAAACAACAAGCTGTACTGATTTTAAATCTGAGTGCGTAGCGGAAGTCTTGAATACAGTAAGTTGCTGTAGATACAGCAACTCGATATGCAAAGTATACTTAAATAATCACATTAATTAAAACAAGTAAGGCAGAAGGTAAATAATACAATATTTAAAGTGGTTCGAGGTAAACCCCTCTACGTCCACTAGTCCTCCACACAGGAGTATAAAGTTTATTATAATTACTACGTACACAACTACATAATTATAACAACACACAATCAATATATCATTCACACATATTGATATAAAGATCTTAGCTTCAACCGTTCACACAGATTGGTTTGAGCTAATGCTTTGACTTGCTTTTTCACACACAGTTATGAAGCTTCGTCTTCTTCGATGCAATTCCTTCACACACAGTTCTGGAGTAGCAACGATTACTCAGTCCACACAAGGCTGATCTGGGTTTGTTCAAAGTATAGAACAGGGTATGAACAACAGCTTTGACTTTCTATGCTTCTAGCTGATGAAGTGTTGTTCAAGATGATGAGCACTGTATATCTCTTAGATCTGAGTTACAGTAAGCTTGTGGAGATATGTTTTGCTCTGATAATAACTTTTAAAGCTTGATAATTTCGTAACTTGGGTAACTGGTCTTCAACGCCTTGATGATATATATATAGTCTTCTGGAAAATATATCCATTGAGATAAATCCGTTGAGCAAGATTTCGTTCCAACGGGATGAAAAGCACAATCCGGAATTTGCGGGATTTGAAGATCTGTTGACTGACAGTATTTAAATACTTTATCTCTTAGTATTTAAATACTTCTTATATCAATGGGACTTGACTTCTTATGGGAACAGAAGATTCTTTCTTTGTCCTTTTGAGAGCTATATGGAAGATCACTGTATTTGGTGATTCATGACAGCTTCCATACTTGGTCTTTATAAGACTTCTTTGCTCTACTGAAAGGTTCCACTCTATGCTGGATCTGTGACAGTCCTTCGATACAGGTTGACACTTCAACTTATTGATACAGTTTCCTTACTGTATTGAGGATTGGCATATATGTCAAAACCTCTTATCAACACTATTCAATACAGGGATTGATTCTGTTTCGATACAGGGTACTTGTTATCCCAACAATTTCCCCCTTTTTGACAATTTGCCAAGACTTTAACACTTTCAAGTCTTCTTGATGATGCCAAAACCTTCTTCATGAAGCGAATGACTTTCTTGATGACTTGTGGCAGATTTCTTGGTCTTCTGTCAAATGGTCTGTCTTTCAGCAACTTAGTCTAATTTATGAACTGCTCGCAGGCGAGTTCGATACAGCTAAGAATTTTTACAACTTAAGCTTATGATTGGCGCGCAGGCACAATCTTACAATGTATTCTAGATACATACAACTGAAATTATGAACTGTTCGTAGACAAGTTCGTACAGCTTAATTTTCAAACAAGTTTCTATACTTGTGATTGTTATCTCAACAATTTAAGTTATGTAATCATACATCAACACATTAGATTACGAGTTGTAATCTTTCAAGACAATCGAACATTTTTATTGATATTCAAAAATAGAGTACATGGTTTGCTGTTTCGAAGGAAAAATTACAAACAAAAAAAATTACAAGGATTTCAGCTCCTATAGTCCGCATGTCTCCATGGCTTTTTCCCTGGATCATTCTCGGTTCCACGCCACCAGTGTTGTAGGAATCGTTGCCTCGATCTAGGTATATAGCTCTACCTTCATAGGATCTGTCAAAGGCAAGAATCCAGTCTTCTGGATGGGTGATCCGATCTCCTCTTTTATGCTTGGATTTCATATCTAGCTGGAGAGGGAGCTTTCCTTCTTCTAACATCTTCGTGAATTTGTCTGCAGCATCCGCTAAAGTCTTATAACTTTTGAAGATGGCGGATTCCCTGACGAGTTTAACAAAGTATCTCATCAGTTCATTCTTCCTCCATTGCTTCACCTCATCGACAGTTGGATGGCGGTTGGTTGGCAGACGGATCTCAGAAGGTCTTTGAATTAAGGTTTGCCACGGGACATTTGGATCATGAAATTCGTGCCTGAGCCTGAAATCTTAAAACTTTGAGAGGGAGGGGCTAGCTTGTTCAATTCAGCGGTAATGCTGTCTTGAGCAGCATTAAATTCCCTTTCGTGCTGTAACCTTATTCTCCTAGCTGCTTCTCTTGCTTCTTCCCCCTTTTTGGCGTCATCAAGACGTCCTAGGATCTCCAGTGCGGCATCCTGTTTCATCTCAATGTTTGTCATTCTTTCGACAAGGGTGGAGAGCACCTGCGACATATCCTTGATACTTTTGTCGTGGGCTAAAAGATGAGAAGTGGTTTCAATCATGGCAGCTGTGGTCTTGGCCTCAGATATGCGCGTTTTGGATGCCTCTTCCCTCAGGAGTTGCTCTTGTTTATCTTGCATGATCTTCAGTGCCTGCTTGAAGACTTCTGGCAATAAAGTGAAGGCTTCTACTACTCGAGAGACTTCATGCTGTAATGTAGTCATCTCTTCGACAGCAGAGGTGTGCATCCAATTAATAGATTTTTCCACTGAGTAGAGGGCATTAACTGCATCCTGGATGAAGACAGTTTGAAGACCAAGAGCCCGCAGTCGCTCTTTCCTAGCAGCAGTGGTCGGAGAATCTGGCTTAGCAAAGTCTTCGGCACCGTTCAACCTTCTCAGATTCACGGTAGGGCGTGAATTGAGTTGGACATCCTCAGGTACAGTACCGTCGTTGGATTCCACGGTTGATGGGGCGGGAGCAGCATTTTCGGGTTCGGCGGCAGGGGGTGCTGTGTCCTCCTGTTGTGAAGGTACGTCTGTAGACATGGATACAGGAGGGACTGATTCCTCCTGTTGTCTCTCAGCTTCCGCCTGTTCCGGTAGAGGGACTGATTCCTCTTGCTGGACGGCGCGTGAAACTTCTTCTTCTTCTGCGGCAGCAGGCTCGGGTGCCTATTCCGAAACAAATTCTTCTTCCTCGACTTGAGGGACTGTTTCCTCGTCGTCAGGAATATGTTCTTGCTGTGGCGAAGGGGGCTCACTTAGGATTGATGGCCCTTCGTCATTCTTGGGTTGAGAGGCTTCTCTATCTTGAGCCTCCTCACGACTTATTCTCAGACCTGCTTGTAAAGCATCGTCATCGTCGTCTGAGTCATCGTCATCTTTTGGATTTTGGGGAGAGACCTCGGGCTTATCTTTTCCTTTTCTCCTGGCGTTAGATTTTTGCAATAAATGGCTTTCAATCAGTTCTTTGCAGTAGAGATTGTCCCATTGGATCAGGGCATCAACTTCAGTCGAGTCCGTCACTTCCAATACATATCTCTCTTCATGGCTCCATTCGCTCCAGTTGTATAAAGTGTCATACGGAGCTAGCCTGTAGCTTTTTCATTTAAGGAATCTTTCATAAGCATGGTCAATCTGCACAGAGAGAAGGGTTTTGTTGATAATGGTGTCCGGGGAGGGACTGCATACAACGTCTGAGTCCGCTGTAGCGATGTGTTCCTCTACATGTGTGGGATCGTGTAGGGAAGTGGGATTCCTTACAGGGGATGGTGCCCCAAAGGAAGATGGATCCTGTACGGGTGTGGAATTCCGCATAGGAGAAGTATCTGTTGGCTCCAAAGGGGCAGCCGACTCGATAGAGTCTTCTAAGTTGGCAGATGTCCGATCATCCGTCTTAGCCGCCAAAGGCTCAGGATCTACTGTCGATACAGTATCGGGCACCTCTTCCATAGGGGTTGGGCCCTGGGGTAGTTCTTCAGTGGGTTGCGCCACGGTAGAAACTTCCTCAGAGGTTTTGGTGGATTTAACTTTAGAAAGCCTCCTTAGCTTCCTTTTTGGCTTCTCACCAGCAGTAGGTGTCTTGCTGTGAGATCTTTTCCTCTTCCTTGAAGACTCCACATCCTGGGACTTCAAAGAAACATCCCTTGGATCTTCAGACACGGGCATACTTGGAATTTTAGGATGATTGCAGACCAGGGTGCTCTGGTTGTAGGCTGTGGGCTTGACGCCTCCTAAGTATATCCGGGAGCTGTTTTTCTTTACATCAGCGGATTGCGAAAGTCCGCATTTCGTCAAAATATGGTTTAAAATTAAACCAAATGACTTATTTTGAGTGGCAGGCTTGGATACTTCCTCCTGCAAGCGTTTCAAGATTATCTGGCACCAATTGACCTTTTCACAGGTCAA
The DNA here is from genome assembly GCA_033398695.1 of Orobanche coerulescens. Lineage (NCBI taxonomy): Eukaryota > Viridiplantae > Streptophyta > Magnoliopsida > Lamiales > Orobanchaceae > Orobanche > Orobanche coerulescens. The sequence goes on from CM065804.1 coordinate 222,348,691, forward strand.
AATCGCAACCATCATCCTAAATCTCAGATTTGTGCACATTTCGAATGCACCAGTTCGATTCTCGATGATCCTGCAGCAAAAATCATGCAAATATACGTATGGCAAATAAAAGTTCTTCTTGTGACAAGTGGTGTGAACCACGTCAACAACAGTTGAGCCGGTGAACAGCCCATAGTACTTCGTTATCAGCTCTTGAGACCCAAAAGTCTCAAGTTCCTCCATGGTAAGGCCATCAGTAGGCAGCCTGTAAATATTCTGAAGAAGATCTCGATCGATACAGATCTCCACTCCTTGAATGAAAGTAGTGATGTCAGCAACGTGACCTCTCTGAGCCAGCGACAAAAAGTGAACGGCGGCGTTGAGGTAAAAGTCCTCAACCAAGTGAACATCGTATTTCTCGGCGGTTTGACTCCCAAGGCGGTAGAGACCTTGCTGACGGAGTCGGGTGATGATGAACTCTATTGGTTCGGCGATATTGGTTTCAGAGAGAATACGCTCGATGACAACAGATCTTGAGAAGATCCGTCCATCGATGATGTTCGAGGATTTCTTGAGTGCGGGAGAAGATGTCTGACCAGCCATTGATGATTCTCAAGAAAATATGAAGGAGAATAAACAAAATTTGCAGTAAAACGTAGAAAACTTTGTAGGCTGTATTTGCTTGAGTACTCTTAAATTATGCAGAAAGCGTAAAGAGTCTCTAGTGGAAGTATCAGTCCTTTTATATTGGGCGGCGAAGTAGGGTTTTCCAGAGTACGAATGGTCAGATTTTAAGGGATGGGAGCCGGTTTTTGAAAAGAACGGTCACGATGAATTGAGTGTAACTGGTACACTTATCCACGGAATATTAAAATATGAGTGGGTCCCACTTCTGACATTTGTTGATACCCTAAATGCCTGAAACGGCGGTTTTAAAACATTAAACAATTTGAAAAAATCGCGGCTTTTGAGATTCAGTTGTCCAGATGTCGTGTAAGGCATTTAATGTAAATGACGTTTGACATGAAAACAGGGCACGTGGACAAAAATCATTTTAAAATGAAATAGTATAATATAATATATATACTGAATCGAAATCCTATAGTATGTGCTGTATCCGCGACGATACAGCGTTCTCCCTTAAAAAATACATATAGGTTTTAACTCCATACAACAATTTTTGGTTTAATGTTATATTCATGGGCATACTGTATTCCCCCTTAACTATTGCACACGTCAGCTGTAGGATGATTCATATGTCTTTGTTCCTTATAGTGCTGTATTGAAGGCTCTGAGTGTACAGATAATTAACGGTGGATACTGTATTCTTGGGTCTTACAACATTCCCCCTCAATTGTTGAGTAAAAACAGTAAATTACTTACAGGGAGTCGGGCTGTAGCATTCCCAATTCTTGTCTAAGCATGTTGAATCTTGCTGTGTCGAGAGGCTTAGTGAAGATGTCGGCCAACTGAATATCTGTATGAACCTTTTCGAGCCGAACATCCTTGTTCTCGACATGATTCCTTATGAAATGATGCTTCTTGTTGATATGCTTAGTGCGCGAGTGCAGGACAGGATTGTGCGTTATTGCAATTGCACTCGTACTATCACACATGATTGGCATCTCTCTGGCTTCAATTCCATAATCTGACAACTGCTGCTGCATCCAAAGGATCTGCATACAGCAACTACCAGCAGCATAGTATTCTGATTCAGCCGTGGAAAGAGAGTTTGCCAATTGCTTCTTACTGAACCAAGAGACAAGTCTAGGTCCAAGAAAGTGACAAGTTCCACTTGTACTCTTCCTATCTAGCTTGCAGCCTCCGAGATCCGAGTCGCTGTATCCAACTAAATCGAATCCGCCTTCCTTAGGATACCATAGTCCTACATCGACTGTTCCTTTAATATACTTCAGGATTCGTTTAGCTGTATTGAAGTGTGATTCCTTAGGTGCTACTTGATATCTCGCACACACTCCAACAGCAAACTGGATATCGGGTCTGCTAGCCGTTAGGTACAGGAGCGAACCAATGATCTTCTTATAGAGTTATTGGTCAAACGGATTTCCGGCTTCATCAGCACTAATTTGCACGGAAGTGCTCATGGGGGTTGACGATGATTTTGAAGTGTTCATTCCAAATTTGTTGAGAAGCTCCTTGCTGTATTTTTCCTGGTTGATAAAAATACCTGTAGGCAATTGCTTTACCTAAAAACCTAGGAAATAACTAAGTTTTCCCATCATACTCATTTCAAATTTACTTTGCATGAGATGAGAGAACCTTTGACACAAAGCAAGGTTAGTTGAACCAAAAATTATATCATCTACATAAATTTGTACCATTAGAAAGTCATCACCTTCCTGTATTTTGAACAATGTCTTGTCCACAGCACCTTTCTCAAATCCATTGTTGGTTAGATACTGGGACAGGGTCTCGTACCAGGCTCTAAGGGCTTGCTTAAGTCCATACAGTGCTTTCCTTAGCCTGTATACTAGGTCGATACCGTCTGTGTTGGAAAACCCTGGTGGTTGTTCAACATAAACTTCTTCGGCAAGGTCTCCATTCAGGAATGCACTCTTGACGTCCATTTGGTATACAATAAAGCTTTTATGAGCGGCAAAGGCTAAGAATATCCTAATGGCTTCTAGTCTGGCTACAGGGGCAAAGGTTTCATCATAGTCTATGCCTTCTTCCTGACTATAGCCTTGTACGACTAGTCTGGATTTATTCCTTATGATAAGTCCATTTCGATCCTTCTTGTTTCGAAACACCCATTTGGTTCCTATAACCGATTGATGTGTAGGTCTGGGTACAAGATACCATACATTGTTTCTTTCGAAACCGTTAAGCTCTTCTTCCATAGATGTTATCCAATGAGAATTATTAAGAGCGTCTATGGTCGAAACAGGTTCGGACTGGGCTAAGAATACAGCAATAGTGCACATATTGAGTCTTCTAAGCTCGGATTGAGATTTCCATTCAGGAAACGGTGATATCTCAGTATCTAGTTCTTCTTGTGCACAAAGTACATTTCCTTGTCTACTCTGTATTCTCCTACGTGTAGAAACACCAGCATCTATGTTTCCAATGATCATCTCTTGTGGGTGATCTCTCAACCATATTTGGTCGGGTTCTAATTCAGGGTCCCGTACTGTATCGAGAGTTTCTATAGATACAGCTTCAGCTTGTACAGCATTAGCTTCATCTACGTCGATTCTTACAGCCGCGGGGTTGATTTCTAGATCAACGACAGGTTCTATGGGAGTTGGAGGATCTAAGATAGAGAGATGTTGGATGTTCTGAGTAATATCATCTACTCCTGTAGGGTCATGATGAGGTTCGTCGAACACTACATGAACTGATTCCTCAATCGTCAGCTTCCTTTTGTTAAAGATCATGTAAGGTCTGCTGACGGAGAAGTATCCTACAAATATTCCTTCATCTGATTTCTCATCAAAGGTTCTAAGTTTATCCTTCCCATTATTCAACACATAGCACCTGCATCCAAAAATGTTAAAATACGAAACTAACGGAGTTTTGTTGTTCCATACCTTGTATGCTGTTTTGTTGTGGTGCTTGTTGACGATACAGCGGTTTTGAGTGTAGCATGCTGTATTGGTTGCTTCACCCCAGAAACGTTGTGGCAACTTGCTTGCGGCGATCATTGTCCTTGTTGCTTCTTTCAGCGTCCTATTCTTTCGCTCGGCAACACCATTTTGTTGAGGTGTACGGGCAGTTGAGTATTCGTGTTGTATCCCATTTTCCGAACAGTATTGCTCTATAATGTGGTTAGTAAATTCTGTACCTATGTCGGAACGAATGGACACGATACTCAATGCCTTTTCATCTTGAAGCATTCTTAGGAGCTCAGGCAGCTTTGATGTTGTTTCCTTCTTCTTGCTTAGGAAAATTGTCCAAGCATACCTGGAGTAATCATCATCAACAACAAGACAGTATTTCTTACCTCCCAAACTTACTGGGTCGACAGGACCATAGAGATCCATATGTAGCATCTCCAACACTCTTTGGGTTGAAAGGTAGGATTTGCTCTTCAGGGTTGACTTGATTTGCTTGCATTTCTGACATGGTCCGCAGACACTGTCCTTTTTGAATGACACGTTTGGTAGTCCTCTTACCATTCCCTGTCTTGAGAGCTTGTTGATCGTCTTGAAGTTGACGTGAGACATCTTCTTGTGCCATAACCAGCTAAGATCTGCAGTGCCTTTGGCAACAAAGCATGGAATTGAGGAGCTCATAGGCTTCCAGTCAGCAATATACATGTTACCTGATCTGCTTCCTGTAAGCACAATTTATTTGGTCTGGATGTTCTTGACTCTACAGCAATCTATATAGAATTTCACCGAGAACTGTTTATCACAAAACTGGCTAATACTAAGTAGATTGTACTGTAAGCCTTCAACATATGCAACATCGGTGACTTTGAATTTTCCGACAAGTAGGTTTCCTTTCCCTCTTGTTCTTCCTTTAGATTTATCACCGAAATGAACTTTTGGACCGCGAACTTCTACAAAATCTGATAGCTTGCTTCTATCTCCGGTCATGTGCCAAGAGCATCCACTATCGAAGTACCAGGTGTCCCCCTCTAGGATGTCCTGTATGCAAAGAGATTAAGTAGATTTAGGTCCCCTTTGATTTTTTGGTCCATGTATGTTAGTTCCTCTAGGTACCCAAGTTTTCCTGACAGCAATTGGTTTACTGTAGGTCACACTCGGTACAGTGTTGCGATATCTACGTGGGGCATATCCGTAGTCGTTATAACCATGATAATTATTATGCATGTAAAATTCAGGGTTATTATTATTAATCCAGTACGAGTGCCGTCTTGGAGGTGGAACCATTTTCTTTGGCCTAACAGCTTGCCTTCTGGGTCTCCAGTTGGATTCCCAATGCTGTTGTTGATACTGTGCGGACACCTGCTGTCTCGAGGAATAACGGGGCTCCTGTATCCAATACCTCGGCGTCTTTATCGATAATCTGCCGTGCGGGCCTTTGGTAGTTGGATACAGCCTTCCTTCTGAACGGCTGCTGGCGTTGTTGATATGCTCTGGGAGCATGCTGTTGAGTGCGCCTCACAGGTTGGAACGGCTTATGATTCCGCTGTCTGGAATAGGATTGCGGGGGCGGAATGGCAGCCTTCGGTTTTCGCGGTGCAGCGGGTTCCTTCTCAGGACTTGGAGTTTATTTCGACACAAGAATGTGTTCCACACTCTTGACAAACACTGTACTAGTTTTCCCTTTGTTTGAACATGAGTTGTATCCTAAGCCACTTTTATCATGAGCGTGTTGCCTAGTGCTCAGAATTTCTTCCATTCTTTTGGACGATTTCTCGAACGATTTCAGAGTGGTCTCAAGTTCAATTTCTCGTTTTTCGAGAGTTGTGACTTTGGCTTGAAGTAGAACCAAATCATTTGTTTTGCTCTCGTTGTGAGTTTTAACCTCACTTAGTTCATGAGCAAGTTGATGATTGCTCTCCATGAGTTTTTCAAAATCGACTTTGCTGGTTTCACAATCAATAGACATATTTTCATAATTTATTTTCAGCAAGTCATTTTCATCTTTCAGCTCTAGGTTAGACAGTTGGAGCTGTATATTCTCATTTTTCAATGTCTCATGGGCCTTTTGAATGTTTTTAAACTCATTTATCATGTTTTCAAAAGTATGAGATGCATTTGATGGAATAACTGAGGTTGAGCTTACCTCATCATCGCTGTCTTCACCTTCCGGAATGTCCTTGGCCATAAAACACATATATGCTTTATCATCGAACTCATCGTCAGATGAATCAATTTCAGTGACCACCTGAAGACATTCTTCTGATTTGGATGGTGTGGGGGAGGCTTTTGATTCTCCAATCAGGGCCTTGAGCTTGTTTTTCCAAGCACGTCTTCTTTCATCTCTCTCTTGTTGCTCGGCCTCCGGCAACCTTTGAACTTTGGGATGAGGACATTTATTTGCATAATGTCCCGGTTTCCTGCAATTATAGCACAGGTTAGAATTACTGGATGAAGTTTCGGTACTTACCTTGTGGACAGGTTTGGGCCTGTAGGGGGTCTTTCCAGACTGCTTGATGAACTTTTTGAATTTGTGCATGAGAAGCGCCATTTCATCTTGAGACAGGATGTCGTCGTCACTGTCAGCATTTCGATACAGCGGCTAGTGCTGTGACCTTTGAAGGAGATTCTTCAGCTTTCTCTCTTCTGTCAATATCATACTCAAAAGCTTTGAGGTCAGAGAAGAGATCAAAAGTAGATATTTCATTAAGATTGCAAGATACACGCATAGCTGTGGTCTTAATGTCCCATCGGGCAGGGAGAGATCTGAAAATTTTTAAATTTTTCTCCTTTTGGGTATAAATTTTGCCCAAAGCTTCAAGTTCACCAATAATACCAGTGAATCTGAGGTCAAGTTCCTCAAGAGTCTCAGTTGGTTTCATTTCGAAAGATTCAAATTACTGAGTCATTTTTGAAATTTTTTTTCTTTTGAGAGCTCAGTTCCCTTACAAATCATCTTGAGTTTATCCCAGATTTCCTTGGCTGATTTATAGCTCTTTACCTTCGAGAACGTGCCTTTGTCAAGAGTGACAAATAACGCGTTCTTAGCAACATTGTCGAGGTTGGCTCGCTTTCTTTCATCTGTGGTCCATTGCTCGCGTTCCTTCTCGAGCATCTCAGCATGGGCTTGGCCTTCAATCCTTGCGGCTGTGTTTACCTTAATGATCTTGATGGGGCCATCCTGTATAACAAAAATCATCTCTTCGTGCATTGCTGCAAGATGAGCCTCCATCCTGATTCTCCAATCATCAAATTCATTAATAGAGAACATAGGCACTTTGTTGATCATAGATGTATCCATGTGAGAATAATGGAATGAAAAAGACTGTTTTTAAAAAGTAAGTGATTTGGATCTGATTCGGTTAAAAATACGACTGATTCTTTTTAGAATCAACCGCTCCGATACCACTTGTTGGCCACTAAGTATACTGGATATAGCTTGAGAAGTAGTTTAAACAACAAACTGTACTGATTTTAAATCTGAGTGCGTAGCGGAAGTCTTGAATACAGTAAGTTGCTGTGGATACAGCAACTCGATATGCAAAGTATACTTAAATAATCACAGTAATTAAAACAAGTAAGGCAAAAGGTAAATAACACAATATTTAAAGTGGTTCGAGGTAAACCCCTCTACGTCCACTGGTCCTCCACACAGGAGTAAAAAGTTTATTATAATTACTACGTACACAACTACGTAATTATAACAACACACAATCAATATATCATTCACACAGATTGATATAAAGATCTTAGCTTCAACCGTTCACACAGATTGGTTTGAGCTAATGCTTTGACTTGCTTCTTCACACACAGTTATGAAGCTTCGTCTTCTTCGATGCAATTCCTTCACACACAGTTCTGGAGTAGCAACGATTACTCATTCCACACAGGGCTGATCTGGGTTTGTTCAAAGTATAGAACATGGTATGAACAACAGCTTTGACTTTGTATGCTTCTAGCTGATGAAGTGTTGTTCAAGATGATGAGTACTGTATATCTCTTAGATCTGAGTTACAGTAAGCTTATGGAGATATGTTTTGCTCTGATAATAACTTCTAAAGCTTGATAATTTCGTAACTTGGGTAACTGATCTTCAACGCCTTGATGAGATATATAGTCTTCTGGAAAATATATCCGTTGAGATAAATCCGTTGAGCAAGATTCCGTTCCAATGGGATGAAAAGCATGATCCGGAATTTGCGGGATTTGAAGATCTGTTGACTGACAGTATTTAAATACTTTATATATCAACGGGACTTGACTTCTTGTGGGAACAGAAGATTCTTTCTTTGTCCTGTTGAGAGCTGTATGGAAGATCACTGTATTTGGTGATTCAAGACAGCTTCCATACTTGGTCTTTATAAGACTTCTTTGCTGTACTGAAAGGTTCCACTCTATGCTGGATCTGTGACAGTCCTTCGATACAGGTTGACACTTCAACTTATCGATACAGTTTCCTTACTGTATTGAGGATTGGCATATATGTCAAAACCTCTTATCAACAGTATTCAATACAGGGATTGATTCTGTTTCGATACAGGGTACTTGTTATCCCAACAGCTTTCATCTCGTCGAGCTGGCGTTGCATAGCAGCCATCGCCGCGGCTTGGCTGCTCGCGTCTAGGTGCTCGGAGCGGGAGCCGAGACGATCAAGTACTGATCCCCTAGCATTCGGAGCGGGAGTCAGACGACTGACCTGTATTCGGCTAGGAGTTGGGTAGGCCGAACTCCTTGTGACGGACTCGGATTCCGTCGTCTCATGGTTGGGGCCAGAATGCCCCGGTCGCCATGATGGATCGCTTCCCAAGTGACTGAATACGGAACTGTCCGGCCTTGCGAGAGCCTTTTCTCACGAATCGGGGCTCTCTGACGATCGCTCGCCCAGTAGCCCCTTGAACTTCCATTTGCCCACGCGGCGGATGGCCGAGGGAGTTATTGCGGGCGCCGCGCATGCTCTCCATCGCTCCTTTAGGATGGCCATAGCCTCCTCGATCTGTTCCGCAGTTTGGAACTGGTCGAGTGAGAGGCTGGGGCCACCCCTCAGGTGCGGGATCGAGAGTCTCACGTCGCCGCGGATTCCCTCTGCCATCGGCTGGGGCTCGGATCGAGCCGAGATATGGTGTCTGGCGGTTCGGAGAGCGGCTCTCTTCGATGTAGTGGCGGACGTCATGGTTCTGAAAGCTTTCTTTGAAGCGTAGTGAGTGTCATTTCAAGTATATGCCCCGAGAACAGTGACTGTTCTTCGGGACGGTAGGAATAAAAATGATGGTTAAGATCCTCTTCCTCTAGCGGCAATTGTTGCTACCCAAAATATTATCCGGAGATAGATATTGCTGGAATGGTCGAGTAGCAAACAAAGTGCGAGAACACTTCCGTAGGAAAGTAAATAACACAAGATTTGCCGGGGTTGTTAGTCACGGGCTTGAATGCTCTCGCGAGATGTTATTAATATAAATATTCTGGGGTACAAGTATTAATGTTAGAGTACAATTACAATGAGTATAAAGACCCTAGTTATCTTAGCTATTGAGCGTGAAGATTGCCGGAAGAACTAGATATGATGCTCTGTGAGTTATTGTAACAACGTTGATAAGCTGTGACGACCATGAGAAATCGACAGTCTCTCACGGTGTGTATTACCTGTATGTTTGAGCTCCTGGGCTTGTGAGTCTCTTCGAATTTGTACTGCAGGGAGTTCTTGCCTCTGCCGACCGTCTTCTGGGTGAGAGGTGCTGAGAGAGAAATCCTGAGGTAGATCCAAGAGAGGAAGCCGAGAGCCTGAAGGAATGTATGTATTCTTCGTAGATGAACGTATGTGTACGTTTTTTATGAATGTGTTTCCGAACTGATTGGAATGAATTGCGAACCTTTTTCTAGTAGCTGGAGGTTCTCTATTTATAGTACTGGGAGATGCTGGGCGATCGCCTACGCTGTATTATAATAAGCGGGCGATCGTCTTTAGCACATGGGCTGGTCTCCTTAAAGTCCGCGGGAGTTGCTGGCAGCCAGCTGTGCCGTCCAATGAGAAGTCTGCATGCGTCTGAGTCGCTGTCACGGGCGGTCCCACATTGTACCTTTCGGCAGGTCTGTCGGTAGGTGATAAGGTAGTGATAGGCTGTGGTCAGCGATCCATGTTTTGCGGCGCCTTTCGCAGATCTGTACATGGGCGCTGCTTTGAGACCAAGTCTTCGTAGACTTTGACGGACGAAGGTCTTGCTCGATGGCACAGGACGGTCGTCCTAGGTTGGGCACCAGAGTCGATCGCTAGGTGCCAAAGGCGATCGCCTTGAGAGTCGATCGCTAGATACTCGAAGGTGGACTGTTATCTCCGTTTAGGCAAGTTTGCCGTAACTCCCTTGGTCATGGACTCGGTCGCTCAGCACTTATTCCGATCGCCGCCGAGGCGTATAAATCGCCGCACAACAGCTTCAAAGAAAGGTTTACATTTATCAGTTGAGCGAGAGATAAAGCGACTTAGCGCGGCTAGCCGGCCGGTTAGCCTCTGTACTTTCTTGACCGAATTTGGTGGAACAAGTTCGGTCACTGCCTTGATTTTATCGGGGTTGACTTCAATCCCTCTTTGGCTTACCATGTAGCTGAGGAATTTTCCGGAGCCTACCCCAAATGAACATTTCTTGGGATTTAGCTTCATCTTGTACTCGCGCAAAATAGCAAACATTTTATTAAGGTCATTTACATGGTCTGCCGAACGCACAGATTTTACTAACATATCATCTACATACACTTCCATAGTATGACCTATCAAGGTATTGAACATTTTATTTACCAGGCGTTGATAGGTTGCGCCGGCGTTCTTGAGCCCAAAAGGCATCATTCGGTAGCAATACAGGCCGCGGGCTGAGTAGAAGGAGGTGTTTTCTTCATCGCTGGGATGCATCTGGATTTGCACTACTACAAAACTGGCTTTTAACAGCGGTTAAAATGCCCAATTAACGGCGGTTCCGCAACCGCCGTTATATGTGCCGCTGTTAATATCAACGGCGGTTTTATAAACCGACGTTAAATTTGTCAAATAACGGCGGTTAGTGGTAACCGCTGTTAAACTTGATCTTAACGGCGGTTATAGAACCGCCGTTGAATTTGACATATGTTACGGCGGTTCCATGAAACCGCTGTTAAATGTGCCATTTAACAGCGGTTAAGAGTAACCGATGTTAAATCTGATACTCCACAGCGGTTATCGAACCGCCGTTAAGTGTAAGAATTAACAGCGGTTTCGGAGGAACCGCTGTTGAAATATTAATCATTTTATCCAGTTTTTCCCCTATTTTGCACAATCTAGTACCTGAATCGGATCAAACTAATCAATAAACCACCAATTCATCGAATCCAAACACACCGAAAAGAACTAACCAACACCAAATTCATTGAACCACCAATACATTGAAAAAGATAATACAAAAATCACAATTCATCCAAAATAATTCATACAAATATCCAATGTACTAACCAGCACCAAATTCATTGAACCACTAATACATTGAAAAAGATAATACAAAAATCCCAATTCATCCAAAATAATTCATACAAATATCCAATGTATTCACACAAAAACACCAAAATCATGTCGCGAGACGATTTCGCACCTCCAAGAAATAAAGTCCCCAATCAACTCGAATTTTATCAAAAACAGCTTCAGACAGTGCTACAACATCATCAAACATCTGCACATATAAACGTATAATAAACAAACTTTAAAAGTAAAAGAGTAAACAGTTTTATCACCACTTCAAGTAAAAAGTATACTACCTCCATCCAACCATCCAAAATACGCGCTCGGGCGATAGTCGACATCCAGTGCATAACATAATAACCACACTCCCAACCTCCATTTTGTTTATTACACTAAAACAAAATAAGACACAATTATATGAGTCGCTTTCAGTAAATAAAATCAACACGTGCACAACATACACAGTTAAAAAACACACACTGACACAAACACACAATGCACAAAAAAAACAGCACACACAAACTTCACACACAGTAGACAAATGATGTTAAAACGCAAGTAATCGACATTCTACTTCCAGAGATTGGAATGTTCATCATGTTAAAATTAGACACAAATAAACATTATGAGAAGGATATCCCAGCCCGCATCAGGTACTGGACACCTAAAAACTAAACTTTAGTTTTATGATTAAATAGTTCAGTAAAAATCAAGCTGGGACACTAGCTTATACCAAAATATGAGAAGCTCAAATTCAATATTGAGTGCTAGAAAAATCAAGCAAGATTGGCCATTTTTACTGTCACAACAAATTTTGACTTTTTTAAAATAACTACAAGTTTGACTTCATTCTCTTGATTCTTAGATTAGCTCCCTTTTTACTTATCTCATCATTGGCCATCCTTTTCCACATAAGAATTCTCTTGCACGTTAACAGACAGAAGACCTGCTTATCGCCCTTCTCCGCGGGTGGTGAACCGGATTATTCCGATTAAACAGATGGCACTTCTTCCTACCTCTGCTTGGAAACCTTAGCTTGACTTCATTCTTTCAAATAAGAATCATCATTCATTCTAGTTCAGGTTTTCGGCTTTAGTTATCACTTCTAGCATCTTAGCTTGAAGATCTAAGTGACTTTTTAGGAACCTCTTTTTCTTATTAATTAAAGAAAAAAAACTGTTGGAACACGGTCTCATAGTTATCCCACACAGCAGCTTTTGATTTAGCAGGCAAACCAAAACGTCGAGCCCTTGTGCTTTAAGATTTCAATTTGTTTGAACTAGGAACTTCTTTATATTAAGCAAAAAGAGTTGTAACGAGGTCGAATAGCCTGTCTTCAAGAAGGCTCTTCAAGACCTACCCTCCCAGCCATCAACATATCGGCCCCGATGAAAGATCAGAAGGGATCAGTCAAACCTTTGTCTATCTCCACTAATGTAGTAAGAAATAGTAACCGGCCTCCCGTCAGTCTAGCTCGTGCCCGCCCAGCTACAAAGTGTAAGTGGAGTTCCCTCAGTGACAACGCCCTTAGACGAACGAAGAATAAGATAAAGGCTAGGAGCCTCCTTTTCATACTACCTTAAAATGTTCGAGTATTAGACCACTACACGGTAACCATCAAACACGTAAATCCCTTCATCCCACATCATTCTCAAGTCATCAATCAACGGACTTAGATAAACATCTATGTTATTTCCTGGTTGTTTTGGTCCTGAAATCATCATTGACAACATAACGTACTTCCGTTTCATACATAACCAATGAGGTAGATTATATATCACAAGTAAAACAGGCCAAGAGCTATGCTTGGCGCTTAAGTTACCGAACGGATTCATTCCATCTGTGGAAAGTCCAAGCCTAAGGTTTCTTGCGTCACTCCCGAAATCTGGAAATAAATGATCTATTTTCTTCCATTGTGCAAAGATCACCGGATGACGAATTAGCCCATCGCATTTTCTCTCATTTGCGTGCCATGTGAGATTCTTTGCATCATCTCTATTAGCAAACAATCGCTTGAACCTTGGAACAATCGGAAGATACCATAACACCTTCGCGGGAGGTCCTTGTTGTGTGTTCTCTCCATCATTCTTCACTTTGTATCGTGATACCCCACACCTAGGACACTTATGCAATTCTTCAAACTCTTTTCAGACAAGATGCAATCATTGGGACAAGCGTGTATTTTTATACTCCATACCCATCGGACACAAAACCTTCTTCGCCTCATAGGTACGCTTAGGCAATGTATTGCTGTTGGTAGCATCTCATTCATCAACTGGAGCAATTCGGTGAAACTTTTGTCACTCCACCCATTTATTGCCTTCAAATTAACCAGCTTCAACACGGCAGATAGACGTGTGAAATTTTCACACCCCAGATACAATGGAGTCTATGAATCACTTTTCAACGCATCATAAACATGAGCTCTTTGAAATGATTCTTGTCCGACATCACGAATCATTTCTTCAAATTGATCACCATCTATATCTACATGAGTGTTTCCAGTTGGAACATCTACTATTTCGCCATGCCATATCCACACCGTATAGTTGGTGTTTATCCCCTCACAAACAAGATGTTCACAAATTGTGTCAGCCTCATGTCGTCTCCCATTCATACACTTCACACAAGGGCAAAAGTATCGTTCATCGGGTTCCAAGCGATGTTGTCGAGCAAATTTAAGAAATTGCTCAATTCCATTGTCATACTCCGCACTCGCACGACTTGCATTCATCCAACTTCGATCCATTTCTTCTTTTCTGTTATACATACTATGTTCATCAATTTTCTATTGTTTTGTATAAAGGGGAAGAATTTCATTTCTATATGATTACTAACTTTTTGAAAATTGTTTTGACAGAGAGAATGACAAAGGTATGGTAGTCCTATAATTGTTGTTTAAAATAGAAACATGAACGACGGTTGTCAAAATAGAATTAACTGTATACTACGTCAACTTATGGCTTTGTCAAGATTGCTAACTCTATCTGCACGAATTGTTGGGAGAAGATCCTTAAGACGAAAGTTAACATCTATCCCAAAGGAAGAAGATCCTTAAGAAGTTAACCAAAGCTATCCCAAAATAATTCGTGTTCCACAAAATAGTGTTGTCAAAAGCAACACACATAATTAAACACGCGCACTCAACTAAATCGATTAAATTATACGACAAACAAGAAGAAAATAACATGTAAAACTACATTACACACAAACAATACACACAACACAAACAAACACGATACACACACACACACACTGCCACACACAATACACACACTGCCACACACACACACACAATACACACACACACACACACTGCCACACACAATACACACACACACTGCACGCACACACACTGCCACACCTATACATGCACATACACACACAACACACACATTAAACATCACACAACAATCCTTAAAAGACTAGATAAAATTACCAAATAGGAACAAAGAAGAGAGTTCGGAATAATTACCAAATAATTCGCGGTGGTCGATTGCGAAACGCCGAGGAGGTTGCGGGGGTCGCGAGGTCGCCGGAGTTCGCGGGGTCAACAGTCGCGGAGTCAAGCGTAGGAAGAAAGAAAGGAAAAAAGAAGAAAGAAAGAAAGAAAGAAAGAAACGGGGTGTAATTAAATGGAAATTAACAGCGGTTTTCAAGTAACCGCTGTTAGAAGAGGAAAACTAACGGCGGTTTTAAAGTAACCGCCGTAAAATAGGAAAAATTAACGGCGGTTGCTTAATAACCGCCGTTAATTGGTTGATTTTAACAGCCGTTTCGTAAAAACCGCCGTTAACTTCTTAATTTAACAGCGGTTTCTTTTTTAACCGCTGTTAATTTTTCATAATATTTACGAACCGTGCCACCGCACAAATTTAACAGCGGTTTTACGATAACCGCTGTTAATTGTCCGCTGTTAAATGGGTATTTTGTAGTAGTGTTGATTGTATCCGGAGTATGCATCCATAAAACTCATCAGCTCGTGCTCGGCTGTTGCGTCTACCATATAGTCAATTTGGGGCAGGGGATAACTATCTTTCGGGCAGGCTTTGTTTAGATTGGAGAAGTCAATGCAGAGCCTCCACTAGCCGGTCGGCTTTTTCACTAGGACCGGGTTGGCCACCCAGGTCGGGTATCTGGCTTCCCAGATGAAGCCATTGTCAATCAGTTTCCCCACTTCCTCTTCTAGCCCCTTCTATCGTTCAGGCCCCATTTTTCTCCGCTTCTGAATAACCGGTCTTGAATTGGGGTCGATATTCAGCCGGTGGCACACGAATTTCGGGTCAATCACAGGCATGTCCGAGTGGGTCCACGCAAAGACATCCAAGCTCTGTCTCAGGTGGTAGATCAGCTCGGAGCGGATCAGCTCTTGGAGGTTGTGGCCGATCATGAGTTGTTGGTCGGGATTTAATGCGTCCATGTTTATCTGATCCAGTTCTTCCGTCGGCTCGGCATGTCGGATTTTCCTTTTCGGATTCTGGAATCGCGGGTCGACGGGATCCTCCTCCAGGATCGGTTCTTTCCCTGGCTTGCGGCCTCGGTCCGCATCCTGGTCAATCTGCATTCCGGGGGCTTGAGCGGCTCCGGAACCTTCGGGGTTCTGTTCGGGCCGGGTGCTTTCTCCCGGCTGTTCGGATCCGGTGGCTTGTGCTTCTTCCGGTGTGCTCCCCGGGGTGCTTTCTGCGGCGTTTATTTCGCGAGCCCGAATGCTGAGATTGCATTCCCGAACGGCCCATTGATCTCCCCTATGTACCCCGACGCCGTCCGGGGTGGGAAACTAATGCACAGGTGATACGTGGACTGAGTGGCCCTCAACCTTGACATCACAGGTCGGCCTATGATGGCGTTATAGTCGCTGTGCACATCGATGATCTTGAATGTAGTGATCATCGTTCTTTTGATCGACCCCTGACCGAACTCCAGGGCGAGGTCGATTTCTCCTAATGGTGAGGTACGGAAATTGGCAAATCCCCTAATGTCCTCGTTGCAGGGTCTGACATAAGATTGGTCTACCTTCATCCTGCGAAGGGTATGAAGGTAGATGATGCTGGCATAGGCCCCGGAGTCTACCAACACCCTGTGTATCGGGATCCCCATTATGGGCAGAGTGATGACAAGGGCGTCCGAATGGGGATGGTCCAAGCCGTCTGCATCGGACTCTTCGAAAGTAATTGCCAGCTGGGGGTTTGGGGGGGCTTCTTTGGCCACTGATAGGAACCCCTCGGGTCGGCGCTCTATCCGTTGATAAGAGGTGGTGGCCTCTCGAATGGATGCCTTTTTCTGCCACTTTGACCGATGATCATCGACCTCGGCTGTTCCCATGATGGTCAGAATTTCCCGGGGGGACTTGGGGCTGGAGTCACCCGATCGTTCTTGGCTCTTGTTGGGTCGGCCTGATCCTGGCGATCCCGGGGTGGGTTCCGGGTAAATCGCCTTAAGCCGGTATCGTCGCATACCGCGATCAGGGCGGCGACAAGGTCCCAACACTGTTCGGTGTTATGACCCGCCGATTCATGGTATTTACAAAAGCGGGTCTGGTCCATATCCTTCTGATCTTTATAGATCGGCCGAGGAACCGGGAGCAAATTCTTGTTTTTTACTTGATTAAATATGGTCGCGGCCCCGACAGAATATATTTCAGCAAAGCTAGCCATGAGCTCGGGCCTACTCTCCCGATAGCTCTGGGTTGTTGGGGCTGTCGAGGAAGAGGCGGGGGCCTTATTCTCCCGGCGGGAATCTTGACGGGCCTCTCTGTAGTCATGCATATCTTCTTTCTTTTTGTAGGACCCTTTCTGGTCGGAGGGCATGACCAAAACTGGTGCCGGCATAGCTTCCTCGGCAGTAATATGGGAGTTGGCGCGTTCCAAGAATTCTTGATAGGTGTGTGGGATATTCTGGCACACCGTCCAGCGGAAAAAAGAATTTTTAAGAAGGCCGGTCTGAGCAATAATGGCCAGCGCGTCGTCCGACATGGGTTTCGTCTCCAATATCCGTTTATTGAAACGAGATATATAATCTTTAAGGGACTCGTTTGGCCCCTGTACGACGGAAGCGATGGATGAGCGCGGAGCGACTCGCACTAGGGACCCCATGAAATGGGATCGGAACGTCGCCGAGAGTTGAGCCCATGTCTGAATGGAATGGTGGGGCAGCATCCGATACCATCTCTGGGCCCTCTCCCCCAGAGTCAAGGAGAACATTCGGCACTGAAACGCGTCTTGAGACCCGTGCAGGTCCATCCAGGAGTTATAATGTCCGAGATGGGCGTTGGGGTCTGTCTCCCCATTGTATGGCGAAATCTGAGGGATTTTAAACTTCTCTGGGAGGGGTTCCGCCAGAACATTGGGGGCCAGGGGGCTCTCTTGGCTGTTAAGCCATTCCGAACTTTGGGATGGCTGGAGTTGCCTGTTTTCGAGCTCCGTAAGGCATTTTTTAAGAAACTCGATCTCACTCGAGTTATCGCCCGGAGTTTGAGGTAATACTTGTGTCAGATTTAGGGACTGGTGGGGAGTCTTTTCTTCTTTACGGCTCTGGCTCTGGATAGTGGGAGCTGGCGCCGTTTTTTTGACTTTCTTCCCTGACCCGAGCCGATCAAAAATGGATATGGGCGTGAAAGCCTACTTTTTCGAGAGGGATGTGAGCTTTCTCCGCGGCTTTCCGCCCCTTCCCCGACGACTCGAGAGGCCGTCCTCTTTTTATCCCGTCCCGAGGCAGCTGAGCGGGTCGTCTGAGATTCCGCGTCTGCATGGTCTTCGGGTTTTTGAAGGGTTCCGCCCCCAGACCCGTGTCATGAGGGCTGCCATGCCCTGGATGAAGGCTGGATGTTTAAAGCACTCCACCACCTTGCGGAGGTTTTCTTCCTCCGTTGCGGGCTGAGGGTTTTTTGAGCTTTCGTGAGACATCTTCAGGGAGTAGTATTTTTTTATCGGAGGTTCAGCCCTCCTTCTAGCGCCAATCTGTTGACGTCCGATTTGGTCAACGTCATGTGTGCTGATCTGGATGAATGGATCGAAGCCACGTAGAACACAATAAAAAAAGATGAATTAAAAGGGATCACTAAATTTTATTAATGATCGAAATTTAGGATAGGACCGAGCTGGATTGTTTGAACTGATCTATGTGTTTCGCTCACTTATTACAAATTTTCTCTTTTTTCTCCCTCTTCTCTTTTCTCATAAATTCCAAAAGTCCTTTCATTGTTTATACACGTTCTCTATATATAGATAATCTCAGCCAATTAAGAGATGACAGCTGGAGAATGTTGGGGAATATGCCCAAAACACTTGTCAGAGTGTAAACATGCCATAGACACGTGGTGGCTTCTAAGGCTTGCTTCGGGAAGGGATGTGAAAGTAAGCATTAACTGACTTGTATGCCTGTCCCGCATGCTTCTGGCGATGCTTATCCATCGGGGTCGGACCTTGGGTCTCCCGCAGTTCTGGTCGGCCTTGGCATAATCTCGAGTTGGAGCGTATTTATCGTTGATCTGCTCGGTCCTTCCGGTCTGGATATCGGATCGGCTTTGACGTCTCTGATCGGTCCGGTCTTTGACGAGACCGGGAGAGAATCGGATTAAATCTCGGTCGGATTGTTCTTTCTGATCGTAGATTCAGTGCGCGATCTTTACGTGGATCTGCAAAGATTGGCTATCAACACAGTTGGGTACCATTGAACACGAATTCATTTCGAGTTTTCCATACCTCACAGATTGCTGCCACAAACAACATTTCTTTCCGAAATTCAGAGTTATACCATCCTAAAAGCCGACTTGTTTGGACGACATGAATGCAGATCCATTTTTGCAGGTCTGCTCTTCATAATATCTCATCCACATTGGGCACAAAATCCTCCAAACAGCTTGTGCAGCACGGCAATCTCGAAGGATTTGAATTATGGTTTCTTTCTCTAATTTGCAAACCTCACACAATCTATTGTTGGAGATGTGTCGCATAGCTTGTAACTTGTTCGTGGACAGCCTATCCTGAGTCACAATCCAAAGAAAATGCTTGATCTTATTCGACGCCTTAGTTTTCCATATCCAGTTCCACTTCCGAGCATTTCTCGGGTTTTCATTCCGTATTTGTAAGGCTTCATAGGCTGTCTTCGCTGTGCATTGGCTGGATGGTGAGTGTTTCCATCTTACCTTGTCCTCAGTCGGATTGGTGTGGAGATTAGTTGCTGAGAGTTGAGCAATCAAATCTGCAGAGATGTGTTTTTGCACCTCACTCAAATCCCAAACTCCATATTCATTGAGTACTTCGCATATTTTCATGTGTAAATCATCTTGGTGAATTTCACCAATTATCTTATCTGGCAAAGTGCCATCACCAAGCCAATTGTCAAACAAAAAGGAGATCTCTCACCAGTTACCAATTACCCAATGAAAATTGTCTCTAAGCTTATTCGTTGCTCGTACAATGCCTTTCCAAATCGGTGAGTCTGTGGGTTTACAAGCATAGTGCAGTAATTGCTTGTCTTGTAAATATTTGTGCTTGGAGACTTGGCACCATAGAGAGGAGTCATTTGACATGATTTTCCAACCAAGTTTTGCTAATAGAGAATCATTTATCTTTTGTGATTCTCTGATAACTAAACCTTCAGCTTCTTTGCATTGCGTGACTTTTTGCCAACCAAGGAGATGTATTTTCTTCTTTGACGCATCAGTAGACCATAAGAAATTATGGTTTAGTCTGTTTAATCGATCTCAAATACCTTTCGGAACTGGTGAAGACTGCATGGTATAAGTTGGCATGGCAGCCGTGACGGACTTGATCAGAGTCGAACGCCCTATCAAAGAAAGAAACTTGTTTTTCCAGCTAGCTAGTCATGCACTCACTTTGTCCACTAGATCAGCAAAATCTTCATTCTTCAGTCTTCCATGAGTCAGGTTGATTCCCAAGTATTTGCCCAGGTTATTGGTTTTACCAAAACCCAAGCTTTGACATATCTCTCTTTTGAGTCTGTTGCCCCCGGGATTAGAAAAGAAAATCTTGGATTTAGGTGGACTAAGCTTTAAAGCCGACAACTCGCAAAAACAATCCAGAATCTGTATAGTCTCCTTTGTGTTGGCCTTAGTAGCCTTACCCATAAACATTAAGTCATCTGCAAAAAAAAAAAAGGTGTGAAATAGGAGGACCCGATTGGCAGAATTTAAGAGGTGACTACTTTTTTTGCTCACAGCTTCATTGATCATGTACGAGAGGCATTCAATGCATAGGACAAAGAGATATGGGGATAGGGTGTCGCCTTGTCGTAAACCCCTCGAGTGAGTGATGGGCTCCAAAGGTTCTCCATTCCAAAGAATACCTGTTGTGGCATTACTCACACAAAACATAATCAATGAAACTAAAGGAGCTGGAAATCCAAAAACGTGCAAAGTGTCCTCAAGAAATTCCCAACTAATGCAGTCATATGCTTTCTCCAAGTCCAGTTTCAAAATCATGCTCCCAATTTTGTTTTTCTTCCTTTTGCGAAGAGAATGGAGGAGTTCCTAGACCAGCAGGATGTTGTCATGTGTACTTCTCCCTGATAGAAAACTAGACTGCATAGGAGCGATTAGAGATGGCATCATCCCCTTGAGTCTCATTGTAATGCACTTTGTAACAAATTTGTAAAGTACATTACAAAGAGCTACATGTCTAAACTTAGTAATAGACGATGGATTTTTTTCTTTGGGTATAAGACACAAGAAAGCCCCACACAAACCTTAATATCCATAGTTCCTGAAACAAATGCCTATTCCACAAAACTGAACACTGAGTCACCTACTATATCCCAACTTTTTTGAAAGAAACCCGCTTGCAAGCCGTCCGGTCCTGGAGCCTTATTTGGATGGGAGGCCCAAACAACTCTTTTGATTTCAGATTTAGTAACTGGCCGATTTAAAATTTGCAGATCCGCTTCGGACAGTCTGACTTGGAAAGGACTAGTTCTCTGTTACAACTCGCTGGGGCTGTAGGTTGGAGTAGTTGGGCTAAAGAGGTTGGAGTAGAACCACCTTACATAGTTAGACACACCTGATTGGTAGGGTGAATTATGGAGTATAGACATAAAGTTATAAGATGATCCCCACATAAAAAAAAATTAATCATCTTATTCATATTATATTTTATTGTATATAAGTGTATTTTGAAATATATAGATTTTTTCACACCAGTGTTCAGCAAAATAAAAACGCGGAAGTGGCGGAGGGGTAGAAGATCTCCTTTTATAGGGGAGAAGGGCGAAAACCAAGAAGAAAACGGGTGATTTGGAGCGTCCGATGCCTTCTATGAAAGAACGATTTAGATCCAACACCGCCTCATCCGACCTATAGTAGGCTGACACCTGGACCTAAGCATGGATGCAATGGTTGAGAGGCAAGAAAAGCGTTGATATAAATGCGCAGGAATCTCGAGAAGCCTCGTTACCTGGAAACGGGATTCCCAAAGATTACCGCATCGAGGTCGTCAATTTATAAATGAATCTTACTCTACTCGGTCTTACAGCTCGACTAGAGTAGGGGGACTGGTTGATAGGACGACAAATGTAGATCTCCTAGAGGAGCTAAAAACGAACCGACCTCCGGATAAAAAGGAAGAGGTTCGAGCGGAGTCAGTTCGACCTGCCTGGCCCATCCCTAGTCGGTAAACCAACTACCGATCTCCGAATGAAAATGAAGAGGTTTGAGCGGAGTCAGTTCGACCTGCCTGGCCCATCCTTAGGTCGGTGAACCAACTTACCGACCTCTTTATGAGATAGCAAAACGGTACGACCTAGGAGGCCTTTCATAGAGTAGGCCGATCTATAGAACTCCAACTCGAGATCGGGAACGTTCGAGCTCGTGAAAGATCAGGCTCCTGAGAAGACTAGAAACTGACACACCTGACAGAATCCCGGAAATCTAGGGAAGGATAAGTCGCAGCCCAAATTTCGGATATCCAAGGATAGGAGGTTGTGGTCTAAATCCCTAAATGTCAGGGATCTTCCCTAGATTTCAGGAAGGGGCCTCACAAAAGAAGGCGGCTCATTCCTTCTATAAATAGGGAAGAAGCCTCTCTTCTTAAGCCTAAGCATTTTTTCCAAGATAAGAGAGAGAGAGAGAAAGAGGCATAGAGAGGGAGAGAGCAATACTTTCGGGTTTTCCTAGATAAACTTCTGAGATTAACCCAGTTCTTGGTGACCGATCAGCTCGGTTTCATCAAATATTTTTAGAAGTCGGACATATATGCACACTCGTAGCCGTCAATATTTTCAGGAGTCGGACATATGTGCACACTCGTTGTTTTCGATATTTTCAGAAGGCAGACAAATGTGGACACTCGATGTTGTCATCATTCTTTTAATTCAGTTACACCTGATACAAAGAAAAGTATAAAAATTAGGAAAACTAAACGCAAACTATATATGCACGTATAAAACATATATGCACACATGTTTTCATTTATTTTGTATTACCCTTGAAACACATATATACACACCCGTTTCCACTCTTATTTTCTATATCATTATCTATAATAATATATAAAACTTATCCCCCTTAATTTAATGTGGAAGGGGGATTTATGTCACTTATTCATGTTAAAGAATTACATATGAAGAGACTATTTTAATTGTAACTTTTAATGTAAATAAACTAATTTAAATACGAAAGTTATGATAAAAATCACAATGCAAATGCACCTTCTAATACACAAGGTGATTAAAATGAACTTTTAAATGATAGTATAAATTACAAGATGGTTAAATTTCAGCTATGAAATCTTAGATACAATCGGTGCATCGCACGGGTTGAATAAACCAAAAACAACCCCGGAGCAACATACGGGTTAGTAAAGCCTCATTTCATATAACTAATTACATAGACTAAAATAAAAGGACAATAACAATAAAAAAAACATATAAACTTCTCTAAAAGGCATTTAAATTCTGCCATCTGCTCATTCAACCGTCTGCTCCAACATTACGTACAAAACACGTAGATATTCAACCAAAGACCGTGCATCGCACGGGTTGGATAATGCCTCGTTTTGTATTAATCTTGAAACACATATGCACATATAAAACATATATGCACACCCGTTTCCATTTATTTGGTATTAACCTTGAAACACATAAAACCAAACCAAACATACCCAGTATATCCCGCTCAGAGCAGGGTCTGGGGAGGGTAGGATGTACGCAGACCATGCCCCTACTTATTACGGTAGGGAGGCTATTTCCGTGAAGACCCCCAGTTTAGTGCACAGCAGAATCTTGTGTGATAAATACAAAGGAAAACATATGATTCAAAAAAGCTCGAGACCATACCTGAGCCCATGGCTTGATCCCATACTTTGGTTTGGTTTGGTTTCTTGAAACACATACTGAGTATGAAACACATATGCAGACCCATTTTCATCTATTTTGCATCAATGCTAGTAAAGGTTCCTGCACAACTCAACATTACTTACCCTATGCCAAAACATGTTTTACTCGAAAAATGACTACATGCAAAGGCAAAGTGCGCTGAGAATAGTTTTTAGCAGAAAATAGTTTTCTCTTGGAGTTTTTCTTGATGTCACCCTTTATTTTATTTTATTTTGATTAGGTTCCAAACCGTTCATTTAGGGACATTTTTGTAGCATTTCTCTCTATGGTCGCATTTTGGATATTATCGTTAGATAAATTGTTGTCGTGGTTTCCAATCGTGCGCTGAGAATGAAGTGGATTGATGGTTTATATGCGTATTTGACTATTTGTTAGTATAATGATCATGTCTGGGACTGTTGTGCTGAGAATTTTGGATTGGAGGATCACTTGTAGGAGGCCGGACAGTTCTGCCAGTACTGCGCAAACGCGGCGGTGAACACGTTATTGGGAATGTAGTGTCTTGTGCTGCGTGTAAACTGGTGCTGTGCGTGCTGGGTGCTTGCGCCATCTGCCAAGGGAACCTCTTTGGATGCTCACTGGACTATACACAACGAGTGAGACGCGTGAGATTGGTGCACGAGTTTTTGCCATGTGGTTGCATCGTCTTGTACAACGAAGACAGTGCTAGATGCACCGTGTCTCGCCGTGTTTGCTACACGGGCCAGAACTATAAATAGGACACTTACCAATTTTTCTTCACTTTTTCATCCCAACACTCACAACTCTCGGACCCCCCTCACTCTTCTTCAATTTTGACGGGTTTTGGGGTATTGTTCATCTGAACGTCATTTTGGAGACAATATATCAAGTTCTTTTCAACAATCCATCCATTTTTCGCTCGAATTGAGGTAAGTTTTGCCATAACCCTATTTTTGGGATGTTGGGAATTTTCTTTAAATCATGATACTTGGTTAGGTCCGAGAGGGGAGCCTTGGCGCACCAGTTGAGGTGTTGCCGTGTGACCTTGAGGTCACGGGTTCAAGTCCTTGAAGCAGCCTCTTGCAAAAATGCAGGGTAATGTTTGACTACATTTCACCCTTGTGGTGGGTAGGGATGGCAGGAAAGCCCAAACCCGTGGGGCCCACCCGAACCCGAACCCAAGTCAATTGGCGAAACCCGAGTTGACTGGGTTTGGGTTTGGGTTCGGGCGACACCCGATATTACGGGTGTGGGTTTGGGATCACTCAAACCCACACCCGAAACCCAGACACCCGCCCAGTTATATGTTAAATTACCTAATTACCCTATGTATATATAAGTGTAAATTAGGATTTTCACTTTTCACCCATTCATTTCCTACACATCTCACGACTCACTCTGCCTATGTTAATTGTATGTTATTGTAATTTAATTTCTTGGGAGTCTATGTTGAAGACTATGTTAAACTATGTTATTATTGTATTGTCATTTGTAAACTATTTTATTATTCTATTAACATTTGCAAACTATGTTAAATTATGCTACATTTTGCATTTTATCAAATTTGAATTTGGATGAGCACCAAACTTGAATTTTGATTCTGCCTGATCAAGCTGCGGGTTTGGGTTTGGGTGAAAAAACCCGAACCCAATGGGTGTGGGTGTGGGTTTTGTTTTGCCACCCAAACAACCTTTGGGTTTGGGTTTGGGTTCGGGTGGTGATTTCGGGTGTGGGTTTGGGGAGTATGAAACCCGCACCCGACCCGACCCGTTGCCATCCCTAGTGGTGGGGACCTTTCCCGGACCCTCGTGCAGCAGGGATGCTTTGTGCACTGAGCTGCTCTTTTCATGATATTAGGTCGAATTCTTGGATTGGCTAGCATGTTTGGACTATGTTAAATATTGTTACCTGATTAGAATTTGATATTATGGATTAGTTGTTCAAAATGCATTTATGGCTTTGTGGGTAGATTTTTGACCACCAAGGTGCCCGTAGAAATGCTTCAAGCGATTCTGAGTCGGTTGTTTGGGTTAATTTCAGTCATGTGAGTCGATCTTACTGATAGTAATTTGCATGACGTTCTGTTCAAGGTTGTGATTGTCGAATTTTGGACTGGTAAGTCTCTCTTGTCGTCGTAATCTTCATTTTTCCGTGCTAAGGCAAGTAGTATAATTATGTGTGTTATTGTGAACTCGGATAAAACCGCATTGAGGGGGGGAAAGGACAGAAGACAGATTAAAGGGTGAAAAATAAACCCCCCCCCCCCCCCCCCCCATTAAACCCCCCATGTTTCATTTTCGCGTTTAATGCTAATCTTGGAAATATTCTTTGAAATTGTTTCTGAGGAATTTCATTGCTGTGTAAATATATCTGTCAAAATGCCACAGGTTGATCCTTGTTTCTTTGCTCGAGCTCATTGTCACTCATTTTTGAGTGGAAATTTTTATATATTTTTGTAGTAAATTCTTTCGGCATGGCTTAATGACTTTTTTTTTCGCGTTCTGAGGCTCTGAGCGGCATACTTAATTGTGTTTGTCCTTCTGTGCAATCAAACAAATGTGAAGTAAATGATAAAATAAACAAGGATATTTCACTTTTAATATCAGGATTACAAACTAGACTTTGCACATTATATATCCAGCTCTCTGGTATGCATAATATATACAAATCCTTTACATCAGCATCTGCAAATTTGAACAACCATTAAAGAAGTGATCTGAAATATTGACAGAAAGCTCAAACTCAAAAGCTGAAAAAAAGAAGAAAAAACAAGAAAAAAGAACTTCAAAATGGATTTCAACCTTTTTTCCAGAATTATCAACTTATTTTGGAGATGATGGCTTTGTATGTGAGGATTTGCCAGTAATGGCTTTCTTTACTTTGGCAATTGAATGCTTCACTTTTGATCCAACGCCTGACAGAATGTTGTGTGATTTCCTATGAGCAACTTTCTCGTCTGCATCTCCCATGTCCACCATGATCGGAGCTTCAGAACACAACTCCGATATTTTCTGTTCACTTGATTCCTGTTCGTCATATTTCCCTTCATCAGTTTTTGTGTCTTCATGATCAACCTCATCAGTTTTTTCTGCCTGCAGGTCTTCGCTGCGAGGAGTTTGCCCTTTTTCATCGGCAGATTGATTTGCTGTTTGTTCAGATTTTTGCGTATATTTTGTTGTTTCCTGGGTTGTTTGTTCTTCATGTTCACAGCTTGCTCTTCCTGGCTCTAGTACTGGATTTTTCTGTAGTTCATGGTCAGCTTGGGAACATTTTGCAGTGTGCTCATCTTCTGTTAATGAGATATTTGTGTTGCCAATCAAGTTCACGGGATTTGTATTCTTGGTATAATCTGCCTCGAGAACTATATGTACATCATTTGAAGGTATAGGTGTTACGGTTAGCTCTGTTCCACCAATGCTATCTAGTCCTGCAAATTGCAATGGGAGATCTTTTTCTGGTATTTCAATGTCTGAACATTTAGTAAGTGGTACAATGGGAAGAGATTCAATCTGCCTTTGACTTTCTTGTATTTTATTACTTCGAGTTGTATCCTCCTCAGAACTCTGGTCAGCATTGGATTCCGATATCTTTTCTGATGCTGCACTAGAGGAATTTCCTATCAGGTCATAGCAGTCATCATCTATCATTTTCACGTCTGGAAAATTCACTTTTGCTTTTGTGGCAGGCTCAGAAGTTCTTTCCAGTTTTACTTCTTGCTTGAGCGTTTCTGATGCGGAGCCTTTCTGAACTGCTTCTGGTTCTTGTCCTTCACATGGAACCTTGATTTCTTGGTTTTCATTTTTGGTTGTGGAGTTCTCATTGTCTGCTGGAACATCCTTTGCAGTATCGTCAGTATGAGAAGAAAAATCAACCTTCCCAGACTCGACATAAGTTTTCTTATCTTCTTCTTCAGCTAGTTTCCTCAGGATACCAGCTTTTATCTGTATAGTAGATTTTTTTTTTTTTTTTTCAAAAATTGTCGTCTGTAATAAGTCAATTTATTAGTGATGAAACATTGTATATCACACTTTTACCTCAGCCTTTATCTGCACTTCGTCCGAACTGCATGTTTCATCTTTTTCGGCCTGTTTCTCACTTTCTATTCCTTGTATGAATTCAGGGAGCGGACTGCTTTCTTGCTTGCTTCTCCTATCGTCTACTTTATGTTGGATCATGATTGTATTTGCATTTTCTTTGTTACCTTCAGCATCTTCGGCAGTTCTGTGGAATGTTTTTGTGGAAGGGGCTTTACACAGTATATTTTCATTAGGTCTTTTTGACTGCTCTCCTGAGGCTGGGTCTTCCACAGAGGTATTTGCATTTTGATTTTGAAACCCTTTTTCTTTCGCCATCTCATTATCAACATCATCAGCTCTTGTTGATTTGTCTTCATCTTCTTGAAATGCTACAGTCGAGCGGTTAACCTGTGTACCAAAAAAGCAAGCAGATCGATCAATATGTGGCTAGGAATTAGAGGACGGCGTAGGCTAACTTTTGTAAAATATGGCTTGGAAATACAAGTTTGAAGGTTGATGAAATCATTGCTGTTAAGGCGTCGCGTAGGTGTCAGGCATCGCCTAGGCGTCGTGCAGGCGTAATAGTCGACGCCTCGGTCGACTACCCGATATCCGACCCGCGATCCGGTAGTTTTTAAATAAAAGAAATTATTTATTAAAATAAGGGGCTTATTCATAACTTGTTTGGTGATATTTGAGATTTGACGTATTGGAAACAAGGAATCAGATATGAAACTCTAGATATGATTATAATACTTATAGAGTGTTTTGTAACTTTTGTTGAGTCGGATGAATGTTATTTATTATCTAACTTATCATGTTTTAAGAATTATTCATGTATTATTTAATATAAAATACTATATTATATATAAAACTGGTCACCTGGACGTCGCTTAGGCGCCCAGGCGGTCTCATGGCTCCGCGACTTGACAGGCCGCCGTGACCATGGATGAAATAGCATTCTCTTGCAAAAATTGCTCGTCTTACTTTTTATGTGGAAGATGTTTTTAGTTTTAGCATGGCAGTGAGATTAGATACCACTGCGGTGATCTAATCTCATTATCTGTTCATGTATCCAAAATTTATGCAGTAAAAAAGCATTGCCAGCAGGAGGAATTAGTTCTGAATCATTTCAATAAAAGATATTGAATGCAGGATCGGTGGTCCGAGTTTTTCATTTTGATCTGGTAGCTTCCCGTGTCGAACAAAATTGTCCTTGTGATTCCGTTGCTTTGAAGCTTCAGACAGGACTAATGTGCTGTTATACTATCCAATTCGCAAGAAGCAACAGTTTTAGATATGAGCTTTTCTGTGGAAATCAATCTAGTTCCAAGGTTGAAACCTTCATTTTGATGTCAATAACATTTATTTATCTGTTGTTTGGCTAGGAATGATGATTGCTATTTATACACTGTATAGAAAGATATTCAAGGTTATTAAAATGGTAGAAAGTGAAGGTATGGTTGTGCATCACATCATCATAGATGGCATGAAGATTATAGCGTTGATTAATCGTTAAAATTAGTTATCACTATAAAATCAACATTAGTTATCACTATAAAGTCAGGATGGAGTCATTTATGAGAGTTTCAAGTCAGCTTGCTATGCTTTGGGTTTGTTAGATAGATGATGACAAGGAGTATATCGACGGTATCACTGAAGCAAGTTCGTGGGGATCCGGACCCTACCCGCGTCACCTGTTTTCAATGTTGCTATTATCTAATAGTATCTCGAGACCTGAAGTTAAAAAGCAAAGTATCAAAGTTTATGCAGAATGCCCTTCGTGTCGCAAACCTTCATACGAAGGAGAAACGAGATGAATTATAAAACCATTTTCATCATAAGTTTTTTCACTTGCATGGAAAATATCATGGAACGCTGATGAGTTGAGATAATTGCTATAGGCATGTCCCATCACAAGTTTGATATTGAGAAATCAACATGTAGATCGTGGAATATGACGATATGGTTGTTATTTTATGTAATTTCATGTATATTGTGAATGCACACTTATATGACACATAATTCTAAAAAGGTGATCTTAAAAGTATTTACCTCTTCTCCTGAATCCTGAGTTCCTATGTTCACATGAATCTCTCCAGTAACTGATATTTTAGCAGCATTCTCGACGCACTTGCCCTGTTCTTTTTGGAGGCTACTAGCTATTGATTCATTTGCCTCCTGTAAGTTTTCTTCTGGCTCTTCTGCAGCCTTGCCGACTGCCTCTTCAGGATCTTCTGACACCTGCATGTGCATAATAAATGACGTTTCAACATTTGGGAATGAAGAGGTTTGCGAAGGCAAGAAAGTAACTGTATGACTTCATTTGGATTGTTTATGACTTCATATATTTCACCAGTGTTTGTCCTTTCTTCCTGCTTTACCTGATTTTCTATGTGACCTTCTGTAATAACCTCTTCCTTACAAGAACCAAGATGATCATTTTGAGCTTCTTCATCTTCTTCATTGACCTGTGTTTTTGTATTCTTTGGTTAGTATATCAAGACACTTAATAGGACAGGATATGGGCAAAATACTTTAGAAAATTAATTAAATGTGGACTTCACCATCTCGCTAAAAATATGGACTTTCATGGTTTCTGTTGGTTGAAATCTGTCTTCTGCAAGAACAGTTTCAGATTTTAACTCTGCTGCTGCTGCTTGATCAACACTCTCTTCTGCTTTGGAAATCATGCCAAAATTTTGGACTTGGTATTCAAGCACCTGATTTCTGGTTTCGTATCCAGTATTGCTTTCTTCAGGTGCAAATCCAACTTCATTTGAGTTTTGTTTTCCCTCAGTACTAATGTGTGCATGTTCATAGCCATCTCTTTCACACTGATACATCGAAGCTGAGGTTTCCCAAACACCTCCGCTCCCGACTTCTTGACTTTCTGTAGCACTTGGAACTTCATCATCTATTTTAGCTTCAACGTCTGCAATTGACCTGCTAGCATCATTCCTGCCACCTGTCTCTATGATATTCAGAGCTGTAAAACTGAAGTATGATATTTTTTGTTCGTTCGATTCCTCTTCTTTGTCTTTTTCAAGTTTTGTCTGTTCTTGGTCACCTGTGGGTGTTTTTCCTGCCTGAAGGTCTTCTTTATTTGTTGTCATCTGTCTTTCAGCAGTGGAGTGATCTATTTCTGAGGTTTCTATGAAAGATTCTGGAAGGAAGTCAATATTTACTGGAATTGATGCAGGCTCTTTGATTTCTTCTACCTCTTCATCTAAGAGTACGTTCTCTTGTTTACATTCTGTTTCTTGCTCTCCTTCTGTAATTTTTTTATCATTCAAAAAGCTCTTGGTTGCATCTTCTGCAACTTCACTCTCAATGCAGTGTGTGTTATTTATTGTGTTTTCATCTGGAGCAGGTATAGGTGCTTCCTCTAGCTTCTGCATATCTTGAATGATTTCAGAATCCATAGTACTTGCAGGACACGAAGGTACATCCTTTTCTATTTCTTCTATGGATGAATCTTGGACAGGTATAGAAACATTAAGGTCCTCCTCTTGTTTTTGAGCTTCTTCATTCTCAGCCTCTGGCCGTCTTTCGTTTCTGGATTCCCTACTAGGGTTGGATGTCGAGTGTTTCTCTGATGTCACATTGAATGATGCAATATCCTCTAATGCCACGGAGTTGTAACTATCAGAGACATCCTGGGAAGCTCTTGTCTGTGTGTCTTGTTGTTTCAGTTCTGCTTTGTTTTCTTCATCTGCCACTTGAGCATCCGCCTTTATGCTTTCTGTTGGATCTGTTTCCACTAGATTCTCATTTGTTGGTATTTTGGTGGAGCCATCGTCCAGCACTGTCATCTTCTCTGTGTCAGTCTTGTCAGTATTCTGTACTGATAGTTCAAATGCTGAGCTGGTAACACTGACAACATTGGCAACATGCTCATTGTCCATCACCATATGTTCTTCCAATGCAGTTGTGATGCATGATTTCTCTTGCGTGCATTTGGGATCAAGAACAACATCCACCACCTTGTCCGTATTAACACCCGAATCTTTTGTGGGCGGTGTCGACACGGCTACTGATGTTGAGGTCTTCTCCTGTTTGACAGAGTATATGGCTAATAAATTTCATGAAGAGAACGCAAACACAATTAAACCTCTAGCTGCTAGAAACATTTGAATAGTTGCTCGACATCAAGTTACTTCATCATGAGCTACTATGCTGACTATGGACTCTATAGAAAGTTTCATACATAGTGATTAAATGAAATCCTAATTATTTTTATGTATCTTCGGACCATTATATTTGAACAAAGTTGTAGTATTAAAGTATTTGCAATATCCTACATAGGAAAAAAATATTATGAATTCATTCAGTATATTGTTGTCCATTTCCTTTTTTACCTAG
The DNA here is from genome assembly GCA_033398695.1 of Orobanche coerulescens. NCBI lineage: Eukaryota > Viridiplantae > Streptophyta > Magnoliopsida > Lamiales > Orobanchaceae > Orobanche > Orobanche coerulescens. The sequence continues at coordinate 222,380,406 of CM065804.1, forward strand.
TCATTAATATTAGTACAACAACAACAACATCTAAGCCTTAGTCCCAAAATGATTTGGGGTCGGCTAACATGAATCAAACTTTGAAACCGTCAATAATCGTTACATAATTAGTCATTAATATTAGTATAAGTGCTAATTAAGCTAACAGTAGTATAGTTCAATTGGTAACACGACTTTAACCTGAAACTCAGTAAGTTTCCCCGTCGAAGCTTTTGTTAAAGATTGATCTTCTGAGCTATTTACTTTGGTTGACGAGGAATCTTCCTTGTCACAACTTGGAAAATTTATTGCAATATCCTACAGCAAGAACGAAAATCTTGTAAATGTTGTTCAGTGTTATTCATTTTCTTACATAACCATTTATTGTTAATGTAAGTGCTAATTTAGCCAGCAATCAGGCTTCGATTATTCTTAAAGATGAATTTTGTGAGCCATCTACCTTTGTTTGTGAGTAATTTTCCTTGTCGTCTCTTGGAAAGTTTATTGCATTATCTTTAAGCAAGAATATATTTTTTATACTTTTCGTCTTATTGTTCTTCATTTTCTTTTAGTACCTAGCCATATGTTATTAAATACTGATTTGAGTCTGTGAGTGCTAACTAAATAGGGTCCTATTATTATTATTATTATTATTATTATTATTATTATTATTATTATTATCATTATGATTTTCACCTGAATCTCCTTCATATCAGCTACATCAGCAAATCTTTCCTTTGTTGTGTCCCCTGAGATTTCTTGTGGATCGACAGTCAGGATTTGCTGCTCAATAGAATCTGTGACTTGGTTTGACGTAGATGCTTTAATATTCTCTGTAGGTGCTTGAGCAGAGTCAATGAGTTTCTCCGCTGCTGATCCTTCCTTCAGCAAAGAACTTTCTGTGGTGTTTCCTGTTTGATCTCTTGTCAAAGACGGGTTTCCACTTTCATTTTCCAAATGTCCACTGTGTTCAGTTTGGAAGAAATCCGCTTGGATCAGTATCTCTTCAGCTTTTTCATATGGAGTAGTTATTGCAATATTCTGCAGTAAGAATAAGCAACTCAGTAAAACTTTTTTTTATTTGGGTTACAAAAGATTATGTGCGTTGACCTCATCTTGATAATTAAGTTAGTTTACTAGTATGATTTTGACCTCATGATAATAAAGTTAATTTACTAGTATGATTTTGACCTCATCTTGATGAGTTTCTTCCTCCAGCTCAGTTGCATCAATTGTTTTGTCCCCTTTGTGATGACTCATTATTTCTTGAGAATTTGTAGTTTGGCTTTGCACTTCTAGAAAACTTGTCTCGATCGACACCTTTCCCTTTCCATGAATACTCTCTGCATCTTTCTCGTTATCTTGTAAGCCGGCTTTTACCAACTTTTCATCCTCAAATTTGGGCTCATGAATAATTGGTGGCTCCACATAATTGCTGTTCCCTGTTGAAAACTCTTTGAAAGATGGTTCTTGCCAGCCATATACTTCCACTGGTGAGTTATCTTCTTTGTCCCCGCTTGGAACATTTGTCACGATATCCTGCAACAAGAATAAAATACTTTTAAACTGTTCAAGTTAAAGAATGAACATTTTTTCCTATGCTAACTAAGCTAACAATCTTTACCTCCACAAGTTCCTCCTGTTCGTCAAATGAATCTGTAGTTTTTTCATCTATTTTGTCACAGTAGATTTCTTGTGGATTTGCAGGTGAGATTTGCTCCTCGGAACTTCTTTCTGTGACTTGACCAGAGGCAGATGCTTTCATATCCCCAGTTTCTATTGGGAAGCAATCAACAGACTTCTCTGCCAGTGCTTCTTCCTTCAGAGTACTTTCTATGTTGCCCCCTTGTGAGTCTTCTAAAGGTTTGTGTTTACTTTCCTTCTCGAGTTCCTCTTTCTGTTCCATTTGTGAACTTTCGACTTGGCTTACTGATTCATCTTCAGTGACTTCATGTGGACTTGTTGCAACATTCTGCACCAGCGACGGGAAAAAAAATCTTATTGTTATTTTTGTAATTTATACTTAGAATATTGTCATGATATTTTCCATGCAAGTGAAAAAATTTATGATGATGACGGTTGTAATATCCACATTTTTCTATTCTTAGTAAATTCCATTTTGGTGTATTTTCCGTTTTCAGCGACTCACTTGTAACTGTTTTGACATTTTGAGAAAGATAAATTCTGCGTATTTTGACGTCCGAGCGTGTTTCGGAGATGTTTTACTTAATTTTGTATTTATTAACAATCTTTCCGCTTTTTGATTCGTCTGGCATAATCATGGTTCGAAATTGCTGTTTCGTGTTTCCCATAAGTTCGTTTACCATTGGGAGTCGTGTTGTGAGCTTCGGTTTGATTGTTCGACCTCGTATCGTATTTTTCGAACGTTTTGGGATGTTTTGTAATTTCCCAAAGTTTAGGGTAATTACTTTCGTTTGTCGTATGCCGAACCTTCGGGTAGTCGGAATCGTATTTTCTTGTAGTGCTTAAGTTTGTCGTCTTGAACTCTTCGTAAGCGTGTTTTCAGGTTTCGTCAATCGTCACGTTTCAGTTCTGGGATATCTCTTTCGCAGTGTATTCGGTTCCCAACAGTTCTGCACTGCATGAGGCTTACGTACGTTATCATTAGTATATAATGTACGTTAGGTTCATTCTTACTTACGTACGCTAACCTTCTGTAGCGTACGTTATAGCCTTCAGAGAATCGGGCAGAGACTTCTCCCAGGCCATTACGTACACAACAGACAGTGTGTTACGTACGTAAAGCGTATAACATACGTTAAGTTCCCCTGGCTTGCGTACGTTATAGCAGACCAATTACTAGGGTCAGCGATTTCTCTGCGGGTTTCTTCCATTTCTTTCTCTTCCGCGAACGAGCGATCGGTGGGCGATTTTTAGGGCGATTCTGGTTCTTCAATCTTTCAGCTATCGTCTTCCTCGAGTTTTTGGTGTAGATTAACATCATCAAATCGTGTTTTTCGCAGTCGATTCGAGGTATAATCTCTAGAACCCTAATTTTTGGGAATTGGGGATTTTTCGTGATTTTGTCCGATTAGCTCTGAATCAATCTTTAATTTTCAATGAATATAATTAATCTCCAACGTATTCATGTTTTCCCTACGAATTCATGGTAAATTTAAGTACAATTGCAAAATCGAGAGGGTTTGGTTGCGATCCGCCCTCGTAGTGAGTTTGTATGAATTTCCGTAATTCGTAGGCGGGGTTTTCGGGCGCATTTCAGTTTCTATTCCAGTCGTATTGTTGTTGATAGTCGTTTTACGAATCGTCTAGGTTCGGAATCTCCGAATTCTTTCAACGGTGGTTGGTTACCGTCTCGAAACATCCCAGATGTCTCAAAGGCAAGTAATTTTTACGAACTTACATTCTTAAATGTGCAAAGTGATGTATATGAGTGTCACAGCGTATACGTTCACTCCAGGAGGGTCCGACGGGGCCTCAGAGGAATCCACGTTTGGTTGCGTCCACGAACATTAGGGTTAACCACTCCGGGAGAGTCTGACGGGACCTCGGAAGGCTCCACGCATGGTTGGGTCCATGGTTAATCGAGAGGATTTATATTACTGTGGTACATTTTGGGATATTGCATTTCCGGAAATCATTATCTTAATTTCTTTTGAACAATCATTGATGCATGTACTTTGAAATCGTAAGATGTAAGAGTTCGTTTGTATTACTTGTACTAGCTATTCCACGGCTAACCCCATTCGGGGGAAATACGTTTCATGTATTTCAGGTACGAAGATTGCGACTGGACGAGTACCGGGGCAGTACGACGGTGACGGCCAGGCGTGATACTGTGAAGATTCATGTTGTCTTTATTCGAGTCTTGTCTTTTGAGATTTTGTTTTGTCATGAATTGTTAGTTGGTACTCTAGTACTATAGGGGTTGTTATCTTCTTGTTAATTATGTCTGACTTGTTGTCCATTGTGGATTGGAGTATGGTCTTTGGAGTCTCATCGGTTAATCCGATTAATGATTTGTGGTTTTTGATGTTGTTAGAAAAATTATTAATGTTCTTTTTGTAATGGATTTTGTATGATCTTAGCCTTGTGAGTTCCAAATGGGATTCACGGCGCTGTGACCTTCCCTGAATATCTCGGGGTTGTTACAACGGTTTTGGAATATCATCTCGTTTCTCTTCCATATGAAGGTTGCCACAGGAAGGTCATCCGGCGTAAAACTCCGCTACTTTGCTTTTGTATAAATCTATAGTGTTAGTTAATTTTAGACCATTTAAGGACACTATATCTTCTTGCCACCGACCCCAACATAGTGAGGTTAAGATGTAATTGATGATGCTGATGATGACTTACGATTGTCAATAACTTACTCGGGCACAATGGTACGCCACTAAGTTTGTAATTATAAAGTTCTACTTTTACTATTAGATAAAGCTAGTACGCTCATGTGATAAGAGTCTGCTACCTAGGACTTAGGTCCTCGGTTTGAATCACCTAGGGGACTGGTAGGGAGATATTTTCTTTATTTCTCGACTAGATCTGATGTAACAATAAAGTACCTTTTCCTCAGGAGTTTCTTCCTTTAGGTTAGTTGCGTCACTTGTGTTGTCCTCTTTGTCGTCCATGATTCTTTGAGGATTTGTAGTTAGGTCTTGCTCGTCTGGAGAAGTTTCTCTATCTTGGCATGAAGCACATGCTTTAAACTCTTCCCCTGCTTCCTTCAAGGCCTCAATCGACACTTCTTTCTCTACCGAAGTACATTCTATGTTTTTCTCATTTTCGAACAAGTTGGGTCTCGTTAAATTTTCATCCACGCGTTTGACCTCATGCATATTTGTTGACTCATCATCATTGCTATTTCCTGTTGAAGCTTCTGTCAAAGATGGCTTTTGCAAGCAGTCTACTTCGACTGCTGAGTTGTCTTCATGGTCCCAATTCGGGACATTTATTGCAACATCCTGCAGCAACGTAAAGCTTATGGAAGTTAATCAATTTAAATGATATTTATTTTTCTCCATTTTCTCTCACATACTAGCCATTTATTATTCTGTATATGCTAAATTAGATAAGACTAATAAATTTCAAGTTAGTATGATAATTGTTTTTTTCCTTACATCAAGAGTTTTCTCCTTTGGGTAAGCTGCATCAGTAGTCTTTTTCTCTTCGTAACTTGAAATTTCTTGTAGATTCGCAGTTGGGATTTGCTCCTTAATTGAACTTGTTTCTATGACTTGACCGGAAACAGATGCTTCAACATACTCAATAGCCATTTGCACGTTGTCAGTAGGCTTCTCCATCTCTGCTTGTTTCTTGGCCAAAATATTTTCAGCGGTGTCCCTTGGCCGAGCTTCTGTCAAATGTGTGCTTTCACTTTCCTTTTCTAAATGTTTACTCTGTTGTAGTTGTGAAACATCTACTTGAATTTGTGAGTTCTCTCCACTGTCCTCGTATGAAGTAGTTGTTGCCGCATTCTGCAGCAAAAACAAAAATAGTGTTAAATTTGTGAAAAAATAAGACTGAAATGACTTGTTTCTTGCAGAACATTGCAATTTACTTTTCAATATTCTGTAAATTAGGTTTTTAATATGAAGTTTTATTCCTAGAATTAATTTCACCTTATCCTTCTGGAATTCCTTTTTCGTGTTGGTTGCATCATTTGTTTTGTCCCCGTCAACCATGATTCCTTGAGATTCTGCATTAAGTCTTTGCTCCTCTAGGGAACTTTTCTCTGTGTCTTGAACCAAAGCATATGCTTTAACATCCTCATCTGCTACTTGCAGTGACAAGATAGGTACTTCTTCCTTTACCAGAGTTCCTTTATGCTTCTCCTTTTCTAGCAAGTCAGCTTTTATCAAGTGTTCTTTCGCCAATTTTGCCTCATGCGTAACTGCTGACACATTGTCATCGGCTTTCTCAAATGTGATTTCTTTCGAAGATTGCTTTTCTGAGCTGTCCTCTTCAATAATTGAGTTGTTGCCATTATACCCATCTGGATTATTTTTTGCAATATCCTATAGCAAGAATCAAATTTTTATAAGCTTGTTTTGTCGAAATAAAAAAAAATAACATTCTTCATTTTATTTTCTATTTGATCTAGCCATTTAATATTTGCCACTTATGTGTCAAATAAGCTAAGAAATGGTAGAGGTCGATTGCTTTTCACCTGCAACTGAGTTTTCATGTCAGCTGCACCATTGATTGTTTCCTCCTTTTCGTCATTTGAGATTTCTTGTGGACATGCAGTCAGAATTTCTTCTCCAATGGAACTCATCTTTATGTCATGAGTTGAATCAGATGCTTTAATGTCACCGGGAGCTGCTTCCAAGGAAACAGTATGCTTCTCCACATGCGCTTCTTCCTTCACTGAAGTACTTCCTGTATTTCTCTCGTTTTCTAAAAATTCAGCTTCTATTAGGTCTTTGTCCCTGTCTCTGGGTTCATGCAGCTTGGACTTGTTGTCCTTGGTTTCCTCCACTGAAGCTTCTGTCAGATGTGATGAATTTTCACTTTCTTTTTCCAAATGTTCCTCGTGTTCTGTGTATGAGCATTCCACTTGGATCGCTAAGATCCTTTCTGTGTGCTCATGTAAACTTTTTGTTGCAGCATGCTGCATTTAGAATAAAACATTCACCGTGTCGGTATAATGGGAAGGTATTGATTTTTTATTTTTTATTTATGCTAATCATTGTTCATCAATTCTTTAACTGGTATCAAAATACAAATATCACTATGATGCTCGACTGTCATAATTTTACCTCATTTGTCTCAGTTTCACGAATTGGAGGATTTGTGATTAACCTTTGCTCATGAGGAGAGCAAGTTGTTTCTATGTCTTCAGTTGAAGCAATTGGTTTACGATTCTCAGGAGTTTCCCCTAAGTTCTCTTTCTTCAGCAAGGTACCGTCTGTATATTTGTCACTTTCCAGCAAACCAACTTTTCTTCTAGATTCATGCATAATTGTTGACTCGTCATTAATATCCTCTGCTGAAGATTCCACTGATGGTGGGTTCTCGATATCCTTTTTCAATAATGTGGCATGTTTCATTTGTGAGACATCCAGTTGAATTGATGAGTTCTTGTCATTGTCTTCATTTGAGACATTTATTGCAACATTCTTCAGAAAAAAATGATAAAAAACTAAATATTCGTGCTTAAATTTTCAAAAAAAAAGAAGAGAATTTATGTTTTTTAATGGGGTTTATTATTCAATTCAATCAAGTATGAACCAACTTGTGATGACGAAATTCACTTTCTAGTATGATTTTCACCTGCTGCTGCTCTTGAGTTCTCTTCTTGGTATCAGCTGCATCAGTTGTTTCCTCCTCTGGTTTCTCACTTAGGGTTCCTTGTCGATTTTCGGTTACGCTGTGGTCCTCATGAATACCTGTTGTTTCTGTGTCCTGGCCTAAATCAGATGCTTTGTTATCCTCCAGGACTGCAGTGAAGGATTGTAAAGGCTTCTCCATATGCATTTCTTCCTTCAGCATATAACTTTCTATATTTTCCTCTTTCTTGGAAACTTCCTCGGGTTTGACGTCATCCAGTACAGTTGATTCATCGTCATTGACATTTCCTACGAAATCTTTTATCAATGATGGTTTCTCACTGTTCTTTTCCAAATGCTCCTTAATTTTCTTTTGTGGGCTATCGACTTGGAACAACAAGTTGTTCTTTTCCGTCTTCCCACGTGAAGCAATTGTTGAAACATTCTGCAAAAAGAACAAGATTTAAGATCATTTGAGGACCAAACTTTTTTTACATACCAAGGGATTAATCTCCACCCTTCATCTTCCCTCCATCTTTATTTGATCTAATGAATGAGATTAATCCCAACAATTTAAAACACCCACTTTCATCATTTTTTTTCAAATATCAATATCTTTCAAACCGTTAATCGTTAAGTCAAAAAAAATATACCGTTACGACGAGCATTTAATTATCTTTCTATAGATAGGCACTTTGATATACTTTCGACAATTTTTTTTTCCGCTTTTTTCACGTTTTTGCGTAGAAAAAATCATATGTGATATATCATATATGATATTACATATCACATATGATATGTAATATCATATCATATATGATATTACATATCATATATGATATATCACATATGATATTTTCGGCCACGAAAAAAAACGTGAAAAAAATGAAATTTTTTTTTTGTCGAAAGTATATCAAAGTGCCTGTCTATAGAAAGATAATTAAATGCTCGTCGCGATGGTGTAATTATTTTCGCTTAACGATTAACGGTTTAAGAGATATTTAAATTATAAAAAATGTGTGAAATATTAAATGCTTTTAATCTCAACCATTGATTTCTTTTTGGATGGATGGTGGGGATGAGTTCCTTGGTATGTAAGAAAAGTTTGGTATTTAATATAACTCTACTCAAAGAACAATAGGTACATTAACTTTTTATGTTGAAAGAAAGAATATTATGATTCTTGCATTATCTATATGTGTGTGTGTGTGTGTGTATAATAGCTTGGACACTTGAAGTATGTTTAACTATATATGCTGATATAATGAAGATTAAAGGCTTTATGACATAAGTTATACCTCAAGAGTTTCCTCTTTTGTTTCAGCTGCATCAAGTGCTCCGTCTTCTGTTTGTGAATATGTTGTACGACTTTGCTCCTCGAAAGAATTTGTTTCTATCTGTTGACCTGAATCTTTTATCAGGGAGGGTTTCTCACAGTCTTTCGCCAAATGCTCCCGATTTTTCTCTTGTGGGTCATCAACTTGAATCAATGAGAGCTCTTCCGTCTTCTTATTTGAAGCAATTTTTTGAATGTTCTGCAAGAAGAACAGTAAGTTTATCAACATTGTTGAGCTCAAGGAAAGACTAGTTTTATTAATTTATTAATTTATTAATTTATTTAATCTTCAGCTTTGATACTTGATATATGTGAAATAAGCTAGTTCTACTAAAGGTAAAATGCTGTAGTATTTTTGACCTGTACCTCAAGAATTTCCTTATTTGTTTCAGCTGCATCAAGTGCTTCGTCACCTGTTTTTCCATCTAGGATTTCTCGTGGATGTGTTATTGCACTTTGCTCCTCGAAAGAACCTTTATCTGTCCCATGATCCATTTTAGACGCTTTAGTTTCCTCACAAGCTACAATTAAGGAGTCTTTTGGCTTCTTCATTTTTGATTCTTTCTCCAGCAACATAGTTTCTGTACATTTCTCAATTTCACCCGTCTCATGTTTCTTTAGCTCTCCATCCTCAATTCGACCCTCATGCATAACCATTGTCTCATTATCACTGGCCTCCCTTGCCAAGTGTTGTAGTGAAAATAATTTTTCGCCTCCCTTTTCTAGATTCTCTTCAGCTTTTGTGTCTGGGACATCCACTTCATTCCCCGACTTTTCTTCCATTTCCTCATTTAAACCAACTGTTGAGAAATTCTGCAACAAGAATGAAAATATAAAGTTTTTTTATTTCCATTTCAGAATGGCCCTTTCTTCCTGGTATCTATCAATTATGGTAACAGCGATAATATAGTTCTTTTTTATGCTTATGTGTCTGTACCTCAGGAACTTCCTTCTGTATGTCGACCTTATCAATCATTTTTACATCTATACCATCACTTACGGCTCCAAGTAGAACTGCGTTTGTGCTTCCGTCTTCCGGAGAACATGAAACTATTCTTATCAAACTCTGCAACATGAATAAAATGTTAATTAGCTGAAAAATAAGCTAGAGGGAAATGACAATAAGGTTCTGAGTACGACCCTTTTCTGTACCTCGAGAACTTCCTTCCGAGTCTCTAATGGATCAGTGTCTTTTCCCTCTCTAACGTCGCTCATGATTCCATGTAGATTCACATTTGTGCTTCGCTCTTCTGAAGATCTTGTTTCTTCATTATCTTGGCTTAAATTAGACGTGCTACTATAATCAGGGACTATATGCAAGGACTCGGCAGGCTTCTCTGTCTCTTCCTTTATAAAAGCAATTGTATTATTTTTCTCATTTCCAAACAATTCAACTCTCTTGAGGTTTTCATCCTTATCAGTGACTGCTGGCTCATTATCGTTGGTAACTTTACTGGCATTTGGCGAAATGTAATTTACTTCGGAATGAACTTCATCAGTCGCGTGTTTTTTTAAAAACTTAGTATCCCCATCAACTGTAGAAGGTTCATCAGGTGTATCGGCTTGGGTATTCTCTTCTTGAGGAAGAGTATTGGTTGAATTGTTGGTAGTTTCACCTAGCTCCCTTTTCTGTGATAAGATTTTTTTTTATATATATGACTGTTACTTTATGAAGATGCATAAAATGGTGGCATGCAGTTCAATATTGGAGAAGAAGCATTTCGGTTTGTTAACATAAACAAATATTAACTAACCTATTTGCTATATTAAATAATTTATTGTATTAACGGAAAAGGTTAGAACATTTAATATCTGCAATCCGTAATATGAAAGGAAGTTCCTAAGCATCTCTCTCTCTCCCTCCCTCTCTCTCTTCCTCTCTCCCTCTCTCCCTCTCTCCCTCTCCCTCTCTCCCTCTCTCTCTCTCCCTCTCCTGCTCCCTCCCCCGTTCCCCCTCTCTCTCCCTCCCTCACTCCGCCCCCTCCCTCCCTCTCTCACTCTCTCCCTCTCCCCATTCCTCCCCTCTCTCCTCCCTCTATCTCTTTCTGGTTTGGTGATTCATTAATTATCCAAGACCTCAAGCGTTCTGCTTTTTGCTGGTTCTCATTTTCAATGGCTTTGATGCCTCAATGAATCTACACAGGTTTACCCCATTTTTGCTTGAAATCTTAAAGTGATATATAGACCTTGTTTCAGGATCCTATAGGTTTGTATCCCACGACTTTTCTCCTACTATACTTTTAGCTTGAGAATTTAAAACCAAACCCTTTTTTTCAGGATCCAAGAGGTATATTCTGCAAGTTCTCTATCTCTCCAACTTTTCTCCTTAGATATGTGAGAACAATTATTGTTCCTTTGAAGGGTTTAATGTTATATGTTAGCTGCTCATCATAAACATAATCTGTAGTCACACCTACAAATAATTTGTAGCAGCTTGTTCATGTGATCATGGTTAAAAAAAAAAAAGGAGAGTAGGCTCTGTTCTTTTGGACTGAATGAATCGAATCGAATCGAATCGATTGGATCGAATGAACTAAATCGAATGGACTGACTTGACTCGAATCGAAATATATATTAAGGGTAAATAATAATAATAATAATGGTCAATAATAATAATAATAGTAATTAACAACAACGATAATAGTAATATTATTAGTAATAATAACAATAATAATAATAATTAAGATTAATAAGAAGAAGAAGAAGAAGAACTGAAATGAATGAATGGGCCTAATCGAACTGAATCAATCGAATGGACTGAATCGAATCGGCCCAGAATGAAAATCGAAAAATAAGTCCAAAAGAACAGGGAGAATTGCATATATTAAAAGATATTCAAGAACTTGAATTGTTGATAACAAGAGGGTCGTGTCTCGTTTTGTATTATCATATATGGTAAATTCATGCTTGAATAAGTCACGTTACACGATGTACATGACTATAGCAATTATCTCGACTCACTGATTCATAGGTCTACCGACATATATCAAGAATTCATAAGTGCGTGTACTATTCATATAGATTAGATCTTTGATTCCTATGAATATCAGAGAGGTGATGTTACTTACCGTTTCACATATAGCTGCTGGAATGTTATCTGCTTCAGTTGCCATTTTTTCCTGGTACGCCACCTGGACTTCTGCACGGAATTGGGTTGATTATCTAATTTCTAACACATCTCTAAAATTCAAAGGTAAAGTATTCTTATTTGCTAGTTATACTGTGTTTTATTTATTCTTCTTTTCATAATAGGGGTATAAATAGAGAGGTTCTAAAGCTGTGATCATATATGGGGTAGATGTGTTTCATAATGTTGTGATTGAAACGTTGCTGAAGTTGGCTAAAGCTGACAAATAAATGGAAATTCAATTGTGCTATTATTATTATTTTGAGGTGGCTATATGCCCAAGTTGCTATGATGATGACAGTGACACTACTCTTTTAAAGTTTTTGATTCAATTATTATGGACTCCATCTGATTTTTTTTTTTTGTCTTTAGACGAAAAACAAAATGATAAAATGAGGGAAAATCGACTAAGATGGTATGGCTATGTCAAAGAAGAACGCTAGAGGCTCCAGTGAGGAGGTGTGAAACTATAGACATCAAACGGGGTCAAAAGAAGAGAGGACGGCCGAAGAAGAGTTGAAGAGAAACTATTAGAAGAGACATGCAGCAGAGGAGGTGACCCAGTGTAGAGCTGATTGGAAACGTCATATCCATATAGCGTAGGTCTTGCGATCGTATATACGATATTGGCATTTGGAATGCTTGATTAGATGGTGAATAATTTGGAATCATTTATAGTCATAATCGTGGTGTATGTTTTTCGTTCGTTGTAGTTGTATTTTTCGTAAGTTTATATCTAAATATAAATCTTTAATTTCTGGGAAATGTGATTTATATTGAAGATATGAAAGTCGGAAAATATTGAAATTGGATATCCGGTCGAAAATCTAGCTCCGAATCGTCGTCGGACGACTTTTCGGACAAGGGGAAGGAAGCTGCCGGGCTGACCCGACCGTGTCAGGCCGTGCCAGCCGGCCAGTCTCGGCAGGCTGTGGGATGACCCGAGTGTGTCATTCGGCACGGTCAAATCCCGCTGTAGCGGGATAAGGCTTAGCTTGGTTTGGTAAACTATTAGAAAGGACATGCAGCAGATGAACTTAACAGAGGAGGTGACCCAGTGTAGAGCTGATTGGAAATGTCATATCCATATAGCCAATTTCACTGTAGCGGGATAAGGCTTAGCTTGGTTTGGTAAACGAAAAGCAAAATGTCAGGCTTATCCGTTGTTTTACAAGGTTGTTCGGTAGTGAGTATTGTAGGATGCCCTCACGGGCGTAGCGTAGTTGGCGCACGGGTAGCAGATTGCTCCCAGGAGCATTGTAGGACAATTATTCCGTTCGGATTTTTTTTTGGAAAAGTACAATGTCTTTTATAAAGGAACCTATGGAAATGCGTATAGGGATGGCAAAATCCCCAGTCGAAGCGGGTACTCTCGTGCACCCGCCCCCATGTGATCGGGATTACCCGGATCAAGTGGGATGAGGATCTGGATAGGGACGGGGATGGAATTGTAGATATAAATGGGGATGGGGATTATGTTTCCTCCCCGGTACCGTTACGTATTTGTCTTATACCTTGTATATTTTCAACTTTTTTTTTTTATACATGGTGTTAAGCCAGCTAATTTCCATAATAAGCCAAAACATATGTTGTAGGATGGATGATGCTAAGATTTGTATATTAGGTAAGAACTCTGAACACATCATATGCAGTGCAAGGAATCTTCACTTTTAATGAATGTTCACTTCCCAAGTGTAAACATGTGGACAGATTGGCAGCTCTATTTCTTTCTTCAGATATTTTCGAAGTATCTAAGTTGTGCCAATACTATTAAGGTCCTCTATTTTGAACCATTTATTTTTCTTTTATGCTTAATTTAATGAAATTTCTCCTTTTAGTACGTAAATATGAAATTTGATTTGGTTAGAACGCATTTGAGCTAACAGTTGTAACAGACGAGACTAAATTTTAAATAGTAAATTAATTAGTAACATTCGCGTTTTTTCTACTTGGGCTAATTTAAAAGGACAATTTAAAGATATGTTGTTTCCACGTCTATCTATTTTTCAATATAATTTTAGTTCAATCAATTTTTTGTAATCGAAGCAAAAATATAATGAAGAGTGTGGTAAACTTGATTGATATAGTTTAAACGTTAGAAAAGAATAAAAACAAATACAAAGTAAAAATACTTGTTTTGTTTTATTTAAAGAGTTTATTTTTAAAATGTAATTTTGTCTGAATAAAAAGGATACTCTCAAAATATAATTAATTGTTACCACATCCGTCTCTTTTTAATTGTCCAGTTTGACTTTTGATCGGTCAAATTGATTAAAATTTAACTGAAATTTACAAATTTTATATAATTGATAAAAAAAAAAATTATATCATTGTAAAGTACATATAATCTATTTTAAAATGTAATTTTTACTTTCAAAAATAATAAAAGAATTATTCATAATCTTTAGTTAAAAATTAGTCAATTTGACCATTGAAAATCAAAACAGGACAACTAAATAGGAACGAATGTAGTATATTATAATATTCAAACTCATCATCACTAGCCACTATTTTCCTTCCTTTTCGTGGTGGCACAGTGTTTCCCCACGCTAATAATGTACAATGTGATTCTTTCCTTCTTTTAAAGCTATATTCTCTTCGTCTCAAAACTCATCAATTTCAATTCAATTCAGTTCAGTGTAGTTCTATTTAGTTCAAATTTTCTTAATTGTTTTTTATACTACAAATAAGTTCAGTTCGATTTCATTCTATTCTATTCAATTTAATTTTGTTAATACGAAGAGAACAAATCCTAAGCAGACTAGTAATAATGGGTCATAGATCGGTTATAAACTTTAATCCTGGACATACCAACTTTAGGACTCTAACTGGTCTATGTTTTTTATTTTGTCATTCGTGGGCTGGACTTAATAGGCCCACTACATCAACATGTAATGGGTTGGACTTCAATTGTTGTCTCTCTCTTTATCGGTTTACGCACATGCATTCATGTAAGAAGTATGCCGTTCGTTTTAATTAAAGATACAAAGTAGTTCGATATAAGTCAAGAAAATTTAATTAAGAACTTAAGATAGGTTCGTAGGGATACTATATTGGCAATTTGTAACTTCATGTCCGACGGATACGAGTAGAAGTCATCGGATTTGCCTTTCGCATCCGTTGCCGGTATTTTCTAATGATGGTAATGTGAGGAATTGGTTTATTCAAGTATGAACAAGTTCGATAAGCACCATTTCGAGCTCTTTGCAATCGTGTTGGTATCTCCACACCTCACGGATACAGACACGGACAGTTAGCTCTGCATGTACAACTACTGGACAAGTTTGGAATTTAAATTAGGAAAGTACTTTATTGCAGCTTAACTTCAAAACCACACATGTATAAATACTAAATGAAATAATCACAACTACACACATTTCATATAAAAAACAATAAATTATACTCCATCAGCCAGGCCGGCTTGTGGGCCTAAACTGTAGCACGAGCCTAAATTTATGCCCAAGCCGGGCCCATTATCTACTACTAGGTGGGCCTCAACCCAATAAAATGGGTTTGGTTGAGTCTGGGTCGGGTGGGCCAAATTCCCAATAAATGTAAGTATATTGTCGCTAATGGGCTATTTTTAGCTAGATCAAACACCTAGGAGGCCCAGTCTAAACACAAACCAATCCATTTTAGTAATTAAAGAGGATTATTACTATACTATTCAAACAAACCGCTAAAAAATGAGGAGAACCAGTTTCCGAAAACTACCGGACTAGAATACACGAAACAACAAATTAATTAGAATTGAGAACTGCGTCTCTCCTCGCGTCTCTCACTAGGTATCCAAATCGAACTACTCACTGCTTTTCCTCAAGACATGATACATTCTAGTTTCTTAGCTTCGATTACATAGACATGAGAACAATTCGAGCAAGTACTAGCCTCGACCTCACCATCGACAGGGTATGGTTCGTTCATTTCTTAGCCTTAAGCCTGCAAAGGTCCACCACGGGTTCCTTGTCACCCTTTCTAGCACAAATAACTACACCCTGAAAGGTCTTAGGAGACCTGTAACGCCCATTGGGTGAAACATCCTTGGCAGTGAATTTGAGATAATACCAATGGTAGGTGCCTGGAGACTTGTCACTTTGATAACTTGGAGCACCTTATAATCCTCTTCTGCTTAAACAAACAAACAAAAAAGAAGTTATTACTAAGAAGTAGCTAATGTGAACGTGAACATAGTATCGACACATAAGGAAATTGAGAAACAATAATGATAATAACGCTTGCAGAAGGAAGGATGTGTATACGTTACTTACCTTATTCTCGTTGTTGTATGATTGAATAGCCAACTCAGCGAGATCCTTAAACTTAGAGTTGAGCTCCTCCTGAGTATATATCGAAATTGGATAAATACCACCCGGTGGCACACCTATCTTGGGAGTTACATTGATATCGAACCAGTGCATACATCAGAAGTAGATGATACATGAGTAACAAGCTTGGAATGATAATAGTCATAAAATGAAGAAGGAGCAACAATAAAGGAAGGTGAATTAGATTACATGTATAAAAAGAGTGTAGCAATAAAAGCCAATTGAGATTACGAAATACACCCTCAAAGGCAAGTTCTCATAACAAGAAATAATCATCAACATCAGCAGACTTCAACACAAGTGCAGCAAGAAGAGCAGAAAATTGGATAAGTAATTAACAAAGCGAGCACTTATGGAGACTACATACGTTTTATCTTTGAATAGCATGTGCTTTTACTACTGTACCTTAGACGGTTAGATTAAGGCAACAGAACAGTTATACTATATAAAGAAATGTTGTCAGTTATTCTTTCCCAGTTTTACATCTTGTAATCATCTAGAATGAAATACTCCAGCATGAGCAAAAAAACACAGTGTCCTCTAGTCCCTGACTCAGTATAGACAGTCATCTATTACATCTTGTAACGATTCCATTGAATTTTGCAGCCACAACGGCCAGAATTTTGAAAGCAGGTGCGGGCTGGTGGGCCGGTGTGGGCCGATTTGGCGGGCCATAGCAGGGTTAGGGCCGGGCCTCTTCGGGCCAGGATCGAAAATACAAAACCCTGACCCTAACCGAATAAAATCGGTTCAGGGCCGGTTTTCCTACGGGCTAGGCCGGTGCGGGTCGATTGTATAGTTTTCCTACGGGTTGGGCCATAGCGGTTCGGGCCCAGCCCGCCACAATGGCCATCTCTATCTACAACTAAACCAAACACCACAAACATTATATAAACTACTAAAAAAACATTCCAAAATCAAACGTAAACAATCAAAAAAAAAAAAAACGGATAAGTATTAATAGAAACATAGAGAAACAAAAATCATCACAGTATATAAACCAAACCAAACCAAACATACCCAGTATATCCCGCTCAGAGCATGGTCTGGGGAGGGTAAGATGTACGCAGACCATGCCCCTACTTATTACGATAGGGAGGCTGTTTCCGTGAAGACCCCCAGCTTAGTGCACAACAGAATCTTGTGTGATAAATACAAAGAAAAATTCTCAGTCGGATCTGATCTGATGATGCAATAAAAATAATAATTCAATCTACTCAGTAAGTATGTATTGATCGAATCGAATCGAAGATAGAACAGAAACGAAAGAGGCATTTGTAGGAGTTATTTCCGGAATATAGGGCCGGAACAGGGCGTGTGCCGCGGCACACTATTTTTCTACAAATTCGCCCGAACTCACTGGACTGCGAGCCTAGACACAACCCTTCTGGGACTTTTTGTCATTTTTTTTAGTGTGCCTAGGCAAACAATGTCTGTGCCCCGGCACACAAAGTTAACTGGCTTGCAACACTTCTTTTTAGCAGCATTTGTGCTGCATTTTCTTCATAACTTCACCCACCATTTTGAGAGACTTCATACACGAGAGAGAGAGATACAAGAGAGAAGAAAAATAGAGAGATACACTTGTTCGATTTGCCGGAGTTATACCGATCGGATCGTCGTGATATTTTAACAAGAGCTTGGTAGCGATTGTGCAATTTTTTTCACCGGAGTAGATTGGGGTTTTGAGTCCGGAAGTTCAGGTATTTTGTTAGCTTTTTGTGTAAGCCATTTACGGTGTTTTTCTTCCTCGGTCTTGTTGTTGTTGTGTATTTCAAATACTTGAAGATTATTTATTACCAAGTATTTCAAGATTATCGTTGTATACCTCTAGTTTGTACTAGGGACGAATCGTGTATTGTGAATTGGTGATAGTGGATTTAAGCGGCTTTGGTCTCGTGGTTTTTACTCTCGTCTTGAGGGGTTTTCCACGCTAAAAATTGTGTCTCGTTGTTTATTGTTTTTATATCATTTGTATTGTTTGTCGAGTTGTTTTTGATTTACTATACTCGTTCTCAAAGTTACAATGGAGATTGGGAAAGTTGTCAAACGAGGTTCCGCATTTTCGTTGTGACGTCTTTGTGTCGTTTTTCCCAACAAAGTGGTATCGAAGACACAGGATTTCTTTTTCTTTCGTGGTTGTATTATCTCAATTGTAAGATGGAAGCCAATATAAGTAGAATGGTGAATTTGAATGATTCGAACTACCATGTATGGAAGGGCAAGATGAAAGACCTTCTATATGTGAAGGATTATTATCTACCGGTCTTTAGCAAAGACAAACCAGAAGGCAAGTCCGACTCGGGTTGGGCTATTTTGCATCGCCAAGTGTGTGGCTATATTCGACAATGGGTTGAATCATATTAGTGGAGAAAAGGACGCTCGAGAATTATGGCACAAGCTCGAGCAATTGTATCCTCAGAAGACGGGGAATAATAAGCTATTCCTCATTAAACAAATGATGAACCTAAAATATCGAGATGGGACTCCTCCTTCGGATCATTTGAATGCATTCCAAGGCATCATTAATCAACTTGCAGGAATGGGCATTAAATTTGAAGAGGAGGTTCAATCTTTGTGGTTGATGGGCACATTGTCGGATACTTGGGAGACGTTTCGTACGTCGTTGTCTAACTCTGCCCCTGATGGTGTCATTTCGATGGAACTTGCTAAGGGGAACATGTTGAACGAGGAGGTCCGAAGAAAGTCACAGGGATCTTCGTCAAAGTCGGATGTTCTTGTTACCGAAAGGCGGGGGAGAGGTCAAAGCAGAGGTCCGAGTAATAGAGGGCCACAAAGAAGTAATTCCAGGGGGAAGTATGCTAATATTGAATGCTACCGTTGTGGGAAGAAAGGGATACGAAAAATTTTTCCGACAACTAAAGAAGAAAAATCGCCAAGGCAGAGAAAACACTTAAAAGAAGGAGAGCGTGAGTAATGAAAAAGCCGAAGTAAATACTACTACCGAGGAGTTCTTTGTATGTCGCGATTATGACATGGTAAACTTTGCCATATATGAGTCGATTTGGGTGTTCGACAGTGGAGCTACGTGTTGTAACATCCCCAAAACCATATGGGAATATTACACGCCGTAGACCCTTTCCACAAGGATCTACCAGGCTAAACATCCATAAACAACCAAATGCTTGCCCGACCAGGGTCAAACAATAAAATGATACGGACCGATATGATCACCTACACGTGAATACACAGACCGATGAGGTCACACAACCCAATCGATAAAACTGACTTAAATAACATTACCCACACAGGGGTCGAAATACAATACAATGAAGATCAAATCAACTCGACAACACAACAAAAATCAAAATAACTCTCGACTCATGATTAGTATCGTAGCTCGTCATCCTCTTGTGCCAATCCCGTGATCGCTCCCCGAACTGCATGTACCGACGCAAAAGCAGACATCCACCCCCGATTACTGGGGTTAGTAAAACTCCACTGCTTTTACTAGTGCAAGTATCAAATCATACGAAATGTAACAAGCAATTAATAATCGTGATCAAATATAATAATCAAGTATCGAATATTCCGGAGGTTTTCACAAGAGAAGATAAGCTATGAAGCATTCGAAAATAGGATTATCATCTCGAATTTTAATTTCAAAACCTTAAGACCTCAACTCCTTATTCACAAAACCTTTCTAAAAACTTAAGGCACTAAACCCAAAACTAGATTCAAAATACAACAGTTAACAAAACACCAAACATTACCATAAATCTCGTGGGGCTCGGCCCAACATTCTTTCTTAAAACTTTTCCTGGACAAACTTTGATTTGAAAAGTATCATGCTCATGACACCGTGATCCACTATCACGTGTCTCCGTAGGTTCAACAACCCGCACGGACTACATCACGCACAATTAAACAAACATAATCAATTCCGACACCGTGATCCACTGTCACGTGTCTCCGTAGGTTCAACAACCCACACGGACTATTAACCAAACATAACTAATTCCGACACCGTGATCCATCATCACGTGTCTCCGTAGGCATAACAACCCGCACGGACTATATCAATCAAAACAATCACACACACCGACACCGTAGTCCACCGCCACGTGTCACCGTAAGCCCTGCCGAGCTCACCCGGTTGACGCACCGTGTCCGAAACTCATGGTCCATCGCCATGCGTTATCGTAGGCCTCGCTGCATCAAAGACGATTGGACCTCGCACCTCACTAAGTTATGATCACGTAGTCCACTGCCACGAATCCTCGTAGGTTCCGTCGAACCAACACGAGTGAACTTAGCGGTCACACACATATTCACATTCACATTACATACAACAATGAGCACAATTAATCAATCACCTTGATCACCACAAAATCGTACATTGCACGCACATAACACAACCTCGACACTCGCAACAACTATCATCAATCAACGACATTTAACCAACATAACACACATTCGGTACACAACACATTGTACAACCAAGTGTACAACCATCCCATATGTACGTCGCATTCCTGCACAAATGGCACAACGTCTAACACGTATACTGATATAACACTATTATCACAAAGCCTTCAAATTGCGGAAAACACAACCAACTCAAACGGAACATATTTACGAAGGCAAGCAAAGTCATCATACATCTCATACGTAATTACTAGTCGCAAGATACAAGTCGTATAGTAAGATACTTGCCTTAATAACCGCTACCGAACGCTCCGAAGAACACGGTTCGACCGGGAAGCTCGGACCCCAAAGAAGGCAACGAACGGAAGGGTTCCGACTCGAGCTCTTCACAAGAATTCGCTCCTAAGTCACAACGATATCAATTCAATCACAATTCTACGAAAACGTATGGAACTTCCCAAGTTCTACCCATTGAAGCATTTTATCGGACACTTTGAGGGCGTAGTCCAATTTAATCGATTATTCAAAGAAATACTCAAATCCGTTCCACAAAACTTCAAGGGTATTGAATGATTACGAGTTTACAATCAAGTTCTAACAATAATATGAATCAAAACGAAGCAAATCGGCCAAAACACCAAGAAACCTCAAGAACATCCAAAAACCAAAAGTTTAGGTGTTCTTACCTTCGATCCGGGTGGAAGATGATGTTAATCCATGATCCCAACTTCCAAAACATGTTTATATAAGTTGATTCTACTCAAAACCATCGATCTAGGGTGAAAAATCGCGGAAGGAATGAAGAAAAGATGAGAAATGGCGGATGACTCGGTCAGTGCCTATAAATAGCCGACTGGCCACTACGCACGTAATCGCCAATGCCTACGCACGTAATCGCCAAGGCCGAACTCCTCGGATCGACTGCCGGACATGTTACGACGAATCGGAAGGTCACATGACGTAATCGCATTACGGCCTGCTATCGCCGCCATTACGGCCGTTACTCGGCCAGGCCTGGCCAGCCAGGCCTCGGTCGATCCGACGGTCCGAAAAATCCCGAAACTCCGACCTGAACGTAAACCGAAAACACGATTATGAAGTACTCGCAAAGACGAATCCGAATACTAAGAGAACACCCAATTCCGACCACCCGAGGGCTCGAAATTCGACAACGAAAGTAATTACCCCAAACTTTGGGAAATTACGAAAATGGCCCAAAACGTCCGAAATACCTGATACACGATCGAAACACCAAACCGAAACTTACAACATGAATAATAACATTAAATGAACTTCCGAGAAACTCGAAACAACAGTTTCGGACGAGATTTGCGAGAATCGAACTCAAGTGCGGAAAAGTCATTTAAGAACACGAAACTCAACAAAACGATACCGAAACGAACTCGGATGACAAAAAGTGTAGAATTAAATATTCTTAGAATGACGAAACGGTCGAAAGCGAGTCGTCGAAACGGACCTCCGCCGAAAAATGAAAATTACCGGAAATCCGAAATTGCGGATATTACACGTGTCATGTTACATCACGTAGGGATTTCTATTCCTCTTATACTCCGGATGACTATGGGATAGTTAAGATGGGTAACGATGGGTTATCTAAGATTGTTGGAGTAGGAGACGTACACTTGAGGTTCGACACCGGTGTGGAACTTGTTTTACGTAATGTGAAACATGTTCCGAATATGAGGCTAAATGTGATTTTCGTTGGCTTACTCGATGATGATGGCTATTGTAGCGGTTTTGGCAAGGGAGTGTGAAAACTCACTCGAGGTTCCTTGATTGTTGGAAGAGGAGAGAAGACAGGGAAACTGTACGTGACACTTCCAAATGTCATGATTAATGTCGTGAACACAGTTGACAATAATGACATGACCGAGCTATGGCATAAGAGGCTCAGTCACATGAGCGTGAAAGGGATGGCGCTATTATCAAAGAAGGAGGTGTTATCCGGGTTCACGATGTACATCTTAAAAGGTGCTCTCACTGTCTAGCTGGGAAGCAAAGGAGAGTCACTTTTAAGAGCCATACCCCTTTACGGAAGGAGAATATTCTTGATCTTATACGTTCCGATGTTTGTGGTCCCTATGAAGACTAGGACACTTGGTGGTTGCCTTTATTTTGTCAATTCATCTACGATCATTCGAGAAAGGTGTGGGCATACACCTTAAAGACCAAAGATCAAGTTTTAGATGTTTTTAAACAGTTTCATGCCTCGGTGGAGAGAGAGACCGGGAAGAAGTTGAAGTATATTCGGACGGATCATGGTGGAGAATACAATGGGCCTTTTGATGAATATTTTTCGAGAGCAAGGGATCCGACATCAAAAGTCACCACCAAAGACTCTGCAACTTAATGGCTTGGCGGAGAGGATGAATCGGACTTTGGTTGAGAAAGCTCGATGTTTGCTCTCACATGCCGGATTACCAAAGCCATTTTGGGGAGAAGCTTTGAACACGGCGGTTCATGTGATTAATTTGACGCCGTGTGTTCCTTTGAAATTTGATGTCCCGGACAAAGTGTGGAGCGATAAAGACATTTCTATCGCCACTTACGGGTTTTCAGATGTAAAGCATTTGTGCACATCCCGAAAGATGAGAGGTCGAAGCTTGATTCCAAGATGAAGCCATGTATCTTTATTGGCTATGGTCTTGATGAGTTCGGGTATAGATTGTATGACCCGGTGACTAAGAAACTTGTCCGTTCAAGAGATGTTGTTTGTTGAAGACCAAACGATGAAGGATGTTGAGAATGGAGAGTCGGCTCCACAACATGATTATGATCTTATTGATTTGGACTCCGTTCCTCCACAACATGTTGAGACCCCCGGTGGATATGATGGCCAAAATAATGAACAACATGATGCCGGTGATAATGATGAGTTGGTACAATATGATATCGATGGAGTTCATCCCGAGCTACCCGTGACGAACATGTCATCTTTTGTTCCACTTAGACAGTCGACGAGAGACCGTCATCCCTCGACTCGTTATTCGGCCGATGAGTACGTTTTACTCACTGACGAGGGAGAGCCCGAATATTTTGAGGAGGCCATGGAAGATGATAACAATGAGTGGATAAATGCCATGCAAGACGAGATGAGTTTGTTGCATGAGAACAATACATACGAGTTGGTAAAGTTATCGAAGGGCAAGAGAGCTTTGAGAAATAAATGGGTGTATAAGATAAAGTCGGAGGAGCATACTTCATTGCCCCGATACAAAGCTAGACTCGTAGGGCTTTAGTCAAAAGAAAGGCATTGATTTTGACGAGATTTTTTTCCAGTTGTGAAGATAGGATCGATTCGATTGGTTCTTGGTATAGCGGCTAGTCTTAACCTTGAGATTGAGCAAATGGATGTCAAGACGGCATTTCTTCATGAAGACCTCGATAAAGAGATATATATGAAGCAACTTGAAGGGTTTCAGGTTAAGGAAAAAGAGGATTATGTTTGTAGACTCCGTAAGAGTCTTTACGGCTTAAAGCAAGCACCACGACAATGGTATAAAAAGTTCGAGTCGGTTATGGGGGAGCAACACTACAAAAAAAACAGTATTTACCGACGCCAAAATCCGTCGGCAAAATAAGCAGAGGCCGTCGGTAAACTGAATACCGACGCCATTACCGACGCCAAAAGGGCATTGGAAAATTGCTCGACGATAAAAAATTACCGACGCCATTTCTTGGCGTTGTTAAATTATCGACGGCTTCCCGACGCCATTGGCGTCGGGCAATCCCCGGGTGGCCTGAAACTGGGACGATTTTGCCGACGGATATCGACGCCACTACCGACGCCACGACCGACGGGTTTTACGATGCCGTTTTGCCGTCGTTAGTTTTGCAATAACGACGTCGGGCCTGTCGTTGTTAAACTGAACAATGACGACGCCTTTGCCGACGGAATGTAGTCGTCGCTAATTTACTAATGCCGACGGCCTCGCTGCCGTTGGTAAAATTGTAAATCCCGACGCGTTTTACCGACGGTAAAAGGGCGTCGGTAATTTTCCAACAGCAGTTTTGCTGTCGGTAATGCCGTCGGTATTTTTTTTTGACAAATATTCATAATTTTTAATTATTTCCATTACCTGCTTTCAATTTCTGAATAATAAAACAAACTAGTCATAAATATCAAAAACGTCTCAATGTTACACAATCGTCATAGTTGTATCGTCGTACACAATCAAGAGTTGTCATCATTTCATCGTACAGTAAAAAAAGAAATAAGTAGTCTAAATCAAGGTGAAGTAGAAGGGCGACTCGGAGGTGGAAGATTTTGTTGTGTCAGCATTTCTTGAATAGCTTGCAACTGTTCCTCAAGGCACTGTCTTTTCACGCGCTCTTCTTCAATCACTTTTGCCTGCTCTTCTCTCAGTCTGCGCTCCTCTATCAGCTGCTCCTCTAAGGATGTGAATCGAGTGTGGATCTCTTCAGATGCGTGAAACTGTGAGGTCGTAGATCCACCGCCGCTAGAGCCTGTGCTTATGATGGTGGGAGCTAGACTGCTAGTGCCATACATCCTGTTTTTCTTGACATATTCTTTGGCGGCCTCCTTCTCCTGCAGTACAGTCTTATAGACGACCCTGAACCATTGCGTGTTTTTCAAGAAATTTGGAGATGATGATTTTATTATCCTATTGCGTTATGTGGATGACATGTTGATCGTTGGTAAGAATGCCGAAATGATTGCCAATTTGAAGAAAGAGTTGAATAAGTCTTTTGCCATGAAAGACTTGGGGGGCGCTAAACAGATTCTTGGGATAAGAATCACTCGATATAGAGCATCCCGGAAATTACACATGTCACAGGAACAATACATTGAGAAGGTGCTTAGCGGTTTAACATGGATAAAGCTAAAGTTGTTAGTTCGCCTCTTACTAACAATTTTAAATTAACGAGCAAGGATTGCCCCACGACGAAGGAAGAAATTGAGGAAATGGATAAAGTTCCTTATGCCTCAGCGGTCGGGAGTTTGGTGTATGCCGTGGTATGTACGAGGCCCGACATTGCTCATGTCGTGGGAGTGGTGAGCCGTTTTCTATCGAATCTGGGAAAGAAGCATTGGGAAGCCGTATAGTGGATATTTAGATATTTACAGGGTACTTCCAAATTTGGGATCACATTTGGAAATGGGAAAGCGATGCTTGTTGGTTATACCGATTCGGATATGGCAGGTAACGAAGATAACCGAAAATCCACATTCGGTTATTTGATGATGTTTGCAGGGGGAGTCGTGTCATGGCAATCGAGATTGTAAAAGTGTGTTGCCTTGTCAACAACGGAAGCCGAATATATTGCGGCGGTGGAAGCGAGTAAAGAGCTCTTATGGTTGAAAATGTTTTTACAAGAGCTGGGTTTCCGACAACGACGTTATGTGGTTCTTTGTGATAGCCAGAGTGCGATTCATTTGGCGAAGAATGCAACCTTTCACAGAAGAACAAAACATATCGATGTGAGATATCATTGGATTCGAGATGCATTGGAGGACGGTTTGTTTGAACTCGATAAAGTTCACACCGATGATAATGGTTCCGATATATTAACTAAGGCGTTGAGTAGAGAGAAGGTTAAGATATGTTGCTCGATCGCCGGGATGGCGAATTATTCCTATATTCCAGAAAGAGGGAGATTTGTAGGATTTATTTCCGGAATATAGGACCGGAACAGGGCGCGCCGCGGCATAGGAGGGAGTGTGCCGTGGCACACTATTTTTATACAAATTCTCCCGAACTCACTGGACTGCGTGTCTAGACACAACCCTTCTGTGCCGCGGCCCCTTGGGACCTTTTGTCATTTTTTTTCTGAGTGTGCCTAGGCACACAATGTCTGTGCCCCGGCATACAAAGTCAACTGGCTTGGGACACTTCTTTTTAGCAGCATTTGTGCTACATTTTCTTCATAACTTCACCCACCATTTTGAGAGACTTCATACACGAGAGAGAGATATACAAGAGAGAAGAAAAATAGAGAGATATACTTGTTCGATTTCCCGGAGTTGTACTGATCGGATCGTCGTGATATTTTAACAAGAGCTTGGTAGCGATTGGGAAAATTTTTTTACCGGAGTAGATCGAGGTTTTGAATCCAGAAGTTCGGGTATTTTGTTAGCTTTTTGTGTAAGCTATTTACGGTGTTTTTTTCTCGATCTTGTTGTTGTTGTGTATTCCAAATACTTGAAGATTATTTATTACCAAGTATTTGAATATTATCGTTGTATACCTTTAGTTTGTACTAGGGATGAATCGTGTATTATGAATTGGTGATAGTGGATTTAAGCGGCTTCGTTCCCGTGGTTTTTACTCTCGTCTTGAGGGTTTTTCCACGCTAAAAATTATATCGCGTTTTTTATTGTTTTTGATATCATTTGTATTGTTTGTCGAGTTGTATTTGATTAGCTCTACTCGCTGGTAACCTCAAAGTTACAATTGAGATTGGGAAAGTTGTCAAACGGGGTTCCGCATTTTCGTTGTGACGTCTTTGCGACGTTCTTCCCAACAGCTATGTGATCTAGGCTTTAGCACATAGCAACTGCTAATGATAGAATTAGGGCTACGAAACGGATCGGGTTTGATCTGATCCGACCCTTTCGAGTTGTACAAGGGAATATAGTTTTATGAGCACATAAAAATGAAATACTTTGAGGGAGATCGAAGATGGATATAGTTCTATGAGACACCTTGAAAATAAAAGTTTTTTGAGATGGACGAATATAGATGGTATAGATCGATTGCATAAGAGAATAAATACCAGTAATTAGCTACACAATGGTAGCATCAAAATGCATTGATGTGCCATGTGTTGAAACGTGCAAGATTATACCTTGTGTTCTTAAAATTGCATGGATGTACCATGTCTTGTCTAAAACTATGCACACTTGCTCCAATCTTAGAGTGTGCATCCCTCTATCCCTATATGCAAGTAAAATCACACTTTTATAAATCAATTTTTTAAAAACATTTATAAAAATCGTTATAAAAATTGTAAAAAAAAATATAATTTTTAATTACAAAAGCTATTACAGATTATTAAAGCATAATAAAAATATGTAAAACTATAGTATAAATTATAAGAAAATAAGAAATTTATAAAAGTCATAAAAAATATATAAAAGAATAGATAATATAAATATGCCCAGAATTAAAAGACTTCTATTCTAAAGCAAACATGCATATATCCGACATATTTAATATTTTATAATATTCTTTTATATAATCTTTAATACTTTTCTATAATTATAAATTTGTTTCAGGAGAAAGTAAAAAGACTGTAAATAGAGTCAATCAATTGCATTCATAACACTGATAGAGGGGCCTTTATATAGGCATTACAATGAGAGTCCTTCCATACATAGGATTCATAGATAAGGTAAGACATCTAATAGGATCCTACTACCTCTAGAAGGATCTAGAACCTTCCATCTATGTATCTACAACCAGTATTAGGTAAGACACATCACAGGAATAATAATTCCCGGAACACTCCCTCTGTGTCGAGCACTAATACAACAATGGTGCAGAAGATGTTGCCTTCGTAAAAACCTATTCCAAGCCAAAACAAAACTCCATGGGAAAAATAAAGGCTTGATGAGGAAAAGATTGCAACGCACCAAGATAACATGTCATGTATACTCCCCCTGATGTATACATAACGACTCCCCCTGATGAGTACATCAAATCATAGGAGTCGGATGCCAAGTTGCCCTCACAACTATACCAAGGAAAAACCCAGTGGGAAAAATACCTCTTGGTCTAAGTTGAACAAAAGTACAATGCATCATTGTATGGATGTTCTCATAGGTCGCCTCGTTAAAAACCTTACCAAGTGAAAACCCAATGGGAAAAACAAACCTTGGTCTAAGGATAAAAAGAGCGCGATACATCCAAAGTGCAGAGTTACTAAAGACTTATCCGAAAATCAAGTTTTCTAAAGTCTTGACCTCCATGCACTAAATCAGTCATAACTTCTTCGATTCAATAGGTATCAACGAAACTGTAAGAACTTATAAAAACTAGACACCCATAGCTTTTCATTCACATACAGTACGTAACCTAGATCGACCTAAGCAGATCAAAAAGCTCTATCGAAGTTGACTCACCAAATTACCGGACATATCATGTCCTACTTTGCAACAATAGTCATATGTCACTCAACATGATGGATGTGATCAAATGGTTGGTTTCCTTGGAAAGTAGACACAAACCTTTCCAATGGTACCAATTTCACCATTTTCCAACAAGCAAGCTGCCATGTATGTCATATGGGAGATAGACCAATACATTATGGGTAAATCGGGTATCAATTTTCAAGTGTCCTTTTACTGAGATAGAGCAAGCTTCAAGCTTCTTGTCAATCACAGACATTGCGTGAGCGCATCCTAGGCCATCATCACAGTGGCTTTACCGGATTATTACGAATGAGTACATCGAGTCAAACATGAGTACATAATACCGTACTTTTCTCTTAAGACTGCATCATCACTTAAGTAAGCCAAGTCTTATGATGACTTCAACTAGTCATTGGGAATCATATAAGCATTACTTTATCGTCTCTTAGGGAAATCGTCCCTTAGATTGCCTTAAACCGATTGATGAATACGCATCATCAAGTGTCCCCAAGATCTTTTCATTCTTAACTTTGGATTTAGCGGAATCTCTTAGTCTCACAAGAGTACATCACTATAAACCCTTAGTTTTACACGCAAAAGCTTCATTTCTCTTCCAAATCAAGTATATACTTAGTATGCGTTCTCGACAATCACTTGTCGACGCGATCTGTGGTCAGGAGCCACTTGATTTGAGTTTTATCCACCACGAGATTATTTTTATCACTTAACTTAGTTCCCCACTAAGATAAGATTTAACCACAAGCTGCACGTCAGTTTTTGGGAAACTATCTAACTGAAAAGATAGTGGATGTTATAACATCCATTACGATAGCACAACTAAGTTTCGTGTCATCGTAGTCGATTCCAGTGCGTTCATGAGAAACCTCGCACCATGAGGTGAGTTTAACTCCTTCTCTCACTCGCTTTGACAAAGTATACAGATAGAGCTTATCTTTGGAGTGTCGGCACTACTTCAACAAAGGGCTATCACATTGTTTATACTGGAGTTGCATATGTTTCCATTTTAGGCCAAGGCTACAACGTTGTAGATTTTCAACGAAGTATAGTTCGATTAAACTCACATTCCACGTCCTCATGAATCGGCTTTATTCATAGAGTACTCTTTATGGATTGGCATTCATTGAGGCGTCCCCCAATGATAACTATAATCCAGAATCACATGAGACGGATGAGTTCATTTGATCAGATGATCAAGTTTCATGAACCAAACTCGCATACATTCTTAGCGAGAGTATTTATCGAACTAAGTGGCATCCCAATACTCTATGAGATCCACGTCCTAGTAACACCATCCACCACAATTTGTGGTGTTACCATATCACCATTTATAGGTGACGAACGTCCATGACAGGACACAATCCTTGCAGACATGTTTGCAGCATGTATTTAATCTCGTCACTTTAGAGAACTTGGTGAGGCACAGTAGGGACAAACTACGACAATTCCAAGTCGTTCTACTCGAACATGATCGTTCGCATCTCCCCCTAACGACGGGAAGACTGGCTCATCAAAGTGACTTACGAGATCGTTTGTCAAGGTATATTTTAAGCGGACTATGAGTGAAAGCGCATGTCATATTCATCATTTATAACCCGTCATAATGCGTTGTGGTGACGCACTTTGGCACATGAACATGTGGACGATAAAGGTTTTCAGTGTTAACACAATCCAGTTAACAAAATGCATACTGTTACACTCGTAACTAAACATTTGAATGATGATAGGTATAGGTGAATATGACATGTTGACCGATGCTACATAACCGTAGATACTGGTCTTGAGAATCCAACAAAACCGCCACCATGCACCACCGGGATCGAACATGAAGAAACGATTGAACCGATGATAGGCCGTTGGTTTTATCGAACCTCTACTGCTTTCTTGAAGATTTCACGCCCTTCACCAGCCCCAAACACCTAAAAATTTCATGAGCATGTATAAACGGGTGTTTAGGATTCCAAAACCATCAACCTTGTGGTCAAAAACCGATCGAAATGACATCGAACTGGTCGTTCGGACGGCTGGTGGTATGTGAAAACTTCATTTAAGTGGTTCACCTCATTCCAAGTCTCCAAATGGCATCAAAATTTGTGAGAAGGTAGCCTTGGATGTTAGGAAGTACTTGTTAAAATTTCACTTTAAGACTTGGTCTAAAAAGTGGGTGAACCGACCTTTACAATGACTCGTCTGCAAGTTAGACAACCATAACTCGGGTTTCATCAACTTATCAATCATTGTCAAAGGAACAATATAACATATAAATGTTATCATTTGAGTACGACCATTTGTGAACACCATCATAGCATCATAATCCACCCAGGCTAATACTTATGATCATGTATGTATAAGGACTCGGTGAAAAGGGAAGACTCAGCACCATGCTTATGCGAGTCGCTACATTATTCTCTTTAGCATAGGAGGGTGTCATATCCTAATCGTGCCAAAGAATAGGCTTAAATCAATGAACATGGCGAAGAAGGATCATTGAGGGGGTCTTTGGCGTCACACATGTTTATGAAAACAAGACGCGGATGACATAAATATCATCATCGGTCGTGAGCCCTGCTCATGACTCCACCAACGTACTTTGGTGTCTTTGATCCAACTAGTTTCTTTGTTCAAAGAAAATGATACCCATGACAATACCGTGGTATATGGATCATCAAACTGTCCAAACTCCGGGCTATTAAAGCCGAAATGTGTCAATGTCCCAATACATCTTTTGGTTACAAAAACCGATGCAAGCCGGACCATATTGACTCATGAATATTTTTCCTTTCACATATCCAATACAAGTGATGCATGAGATTTTATTTCTCACAAATCATAATGAGATGCTATGAGTGATACATTTTGGCATATGTATCATCGAGTCATAACATGGTTCAATTGTTATGGAACATATGTGACTAGAAAACGCCATTCGGCATTCAACAACTTGAGTATTATACCACTCATTGATTGTGATGACCTAGTCATCATAGTCACAATGGATTTATTAACCGAAATCCAAAAATATTGCGTTCCTTGAAAACAGCTTAATACGCACTCAATTTCGCTTGCAAAATTTTACAAACATGAGCATAGCGAACACACTAACAACATAGAGATTTTATACCTGATACGATCAAAATGATCTATCATATTGAGTGCATAACATGGCAAGATTATATGCCTAAGGGGCAAAATTACGACACAAGCATGGTGTAAAACTACCATGCATACGCTCGACCTTCTTATAAGGGTGCGTATTTTGGGCTTCCACAAGGAAACTGTTTTTCAACATTTGAAAGATGATAGTTTAGCGTACAACGCATACCAAAAACTGCATCATCTATGGCAAATTCGGCCAAAAAGAGGTTGAAAAATATGTGTCATAAGATCACTTGCAAATTCAAGATGGGAACCAAGTTGGTTGGGACAAAAGTTAGCACAATCGCTGGAAATAAAATTCCACGCAGCTTGACTTTTGTTCACTAAAACAACGATAACTCTCTTGTTAGGAAGGCTATGGACGAACGGTCAGATGTTCTGGAAACTAGACTTCCGTATATTTCTATCCATATATTGTGCACCACACGGATCATTTAACTCAGATCACAGTGCATGGTTTAAATGGTTGCTTTAGTATTTCCCAAGTTTAGTGAGAAAACAAGGTTGAGACCATATCCAATGGCATAAGTGTTGATGCAAAAACATGGCAATGACAGCCATAGGTGTGTTTAAACGCAGCAGGGTGTTCGATTTCTTATCTCGACTGATGATCCTTTCGGTAACTCTAACTTGGTAGACTTGCAGAGAAAGTAGGAATGTCGGTACAGCTAAGGCTGTTTAAAAACCACTGATTCCGTTTGAACTTTCAAAGCATAAACAAATACCAAGGAGGATGCGCCTAGTCATGATCAAAGTGTAGACAAAATCCACCAAAGTGCATCAAATCAACCAAGAATTTTAATTCTCAATTTGCAAGTATACGTCATAATAGCCATGTTATATAGATACAACGCGGTGCATCATAATTAAGCATTTTGAACCATGAGACATAATGAATATACCATAACCAACTTGTCTTGACCATCCAATAAGATCGACTAAACATAGTCAAATGTATAAGGCACATGCCTTTACAAATAGTCGGAAAAGTATTCGGACCTATAGTCATACGAACTATAATCGAGGCCAACGAATTCATGTATTTACCGCAATATGCCATTGCTTTACATGTTAAAATTCATGAGAATTACTCGTACATTCTTTCATATATCTTATTGCAAGGAGACGATGCATAACTACACCCACATGCAATATTTTATTTTAATAGGATGAAAGATGGAGTTTTCCAAGTATGGGATTGGGTCAAGACTAACGTGGTGGTCGCTCAATTCATCGTGACAAATCCGTCACAAATCGATTTTAACCACGACATATCCGTCGCAATCGATATTTTTCCCATTTGTACGTCACAATTCCGTGACTAATCATGAAAAAGTCATAACTTTACCGTTACCGACAATATTCATTTTATTCAATTGTTGGTTTAAAATCAACAAAACAGCGATGTCAAATCGCACCCAAAACGTGGTGTATGCAACAACCACAAATATCGACTTTCAACAGTTATCCGTGACTCCCCCAGGACCACCACACAATTTACTTCGACATCCGAGAGTGATACCACCTCTCATAGTCTCATCCACCGCAAAGTAGCGTGGGAGATAAAGAACCCAATTCCCCAATTCCCAAAAAAAATTCCAAAAGAGAGAAATTAAAAAAAACGGGAACTTTAATAAAATCTTACGGGTACTTGGTTCCATATTTGCTTTGATCCTTGAACGGGAACTTCTCTCCATATGAGCAATATTTTCGTGGTACTCGGTTCCATATTTACTTTGATCCTTGAATAGGATAATAAATATGGCTTCTCTCCATATTTTGCACATCATCATGAGCAACATGTTTTTCTATATGCACGGATAGGGCTACTGGGCTCGATAATTCGTCCGAAAAAGGAGTCGAGCGCGGAGATGCAGCAACTCGGTATTGGATGAGGTCGGATCTCCAAATTTTCTTATAAAAACTGCTTCTGTTCGGCGACAGATTCAGTAAGCAATACTACTTGGAATCTGATCTCCACCGTTGAATATACATATATTTGTGTTGGGAAGTTGCTGTCAAAATTTCACACCGATCTGACGGTTAACGAATCAGAAAACATGTTTTTAGTACGACTGTGCTTTGCAGAAAATTTACGCGCGGAAATTCTCGTCTCTCGTTTTTTTTTTGTTCGATTTTGGTAGGTTTCCCGGCCCGGTGAGGTCCGGCCTGGAGGAGTCTGATCGACGGTACTAGGTTTTCAAACAGTGAATATCACGTGCATAAAGCCGTTTGGGCGATCGGCGGTGCTTTGATCAGACCGAGTTGCAGCTTTAGGCAACAGTCGGCTGGATGAAAAACGGTCTGAGAACGGGACTGCCGGGCGGGTCGGATCGGGTCGAATCGGTCCGTGTGGGTCGACAAGATGCAACTGGTCTGGATGTGGCCGGAGCCGGGTCGCGTTATGTGGAGGGTTGTTAAGGTTTGCAGATCGCGGTGAATCGCGTTATGTGTCAATTTTTCGAACTCCTCGCGACGCATCGCCACAATATAGGAAGTCGGCTACCGTAAAATCTGACCTACACGAGACAGTAACAATTGACACATCCCGTCTGAGAACGGGACTGCCGGGCGGGTCGGATCGGCCAAGAATCGGGTCAGTGTGGGTCGCAAGATGCAATCTGGTTGGATCGTGGCTTTGGAGCCGGGTCGCGTTATGTGGAGGGTTGTTAAGGTTTGCAGATCGCGGTGAATCGCGTGGCTGGGATGTGTCAATTGTTACTGTCTCGTGTAGGTCAGATTTTACGGTAGCCGACTTCCTATATTGTGGCGATGCGTCGCGAGGAGTTCGAAAAATCTAGGGTTGATGGCGGACGGTTCGCGTGGTGATGACAGCTCTGGTCTAGTCGATGGTCGACTCCGATTGGAGTTGTAGAAGTCGGCGCTCCAATCACTTTTGCGTTGGTGAATCGCGGTGGTAGGTAGCCGATCTGGATTGAATCGCGGGCTGGTGGATGGTGGCGAGCCGCCTGACGGGTGGGAGCAGGCTCTGGTCGCGTCGGAGCAGGACAGGTGGCGGGCGATTTGCAGAGGGACGATGTTGTCGGCGAGCAGGTCCGGGGGATGACGATGGCGATTTGCAGAAGGAGTTGCAGGCCGAGGGAGTTCCGAGGGGGGTAGCGGTGTTGGCAGGGAAGAAGAAGATGACTAGGGTTTCTGGAATTGGACGAATTTTTCAGGAATTATTCGTCGTTTTTTTTATTTTTTTTTCTTTCTTTTTCAGATTTTTTCAGGGATTTGGACGAATTTTTTTTCTTGCTCAGTTGAAAGACTACGTGCTGATAACGTGTTTTAGGAGAAAGTAAAAAGAATGTAAATAGAGTCAATCAATTGCATTCATAACACTGATAGAGGGGCCTTTATATAGGCATTACAATGAGAGTTCTTCCATACATAGGATTTCTAGATAAGGTAAGACATCTAATAGGATCCTACTACCTCTAGAAGGATCTAGAACCTTCCATCTATGTATCTACAACCAGTATTAGGTAAGACACATCACGGGAATAATAATTCCCGGAACAAAATTATATTTTTAGTAATTTCTTAAACAAAATTATAAATGTTTAAAGGATTTTTATGTATAAATAAATAATTTTACTTGTATATACAGAGAGTGAGATACACTCTCCAAGGTTGTAGCAAGTGTGCATAATTTTAAACATCACAAAGTACACATGTGGTTTTAAAAACCTTTAATCTTGTAAAAGTCAAGATTTTATTGAATACGAAGAAAAACAATATCCTCTCCTAATTTATAGTTAATTCTGATGTAATAGGACAAGTATAGAAAATAAGGGGTTAGTAGATCAAGACCGATTCATCAAACCCGTGAGAGACTTTACTTGTTGGAGGTTGGTGTTTTAGGGGTGGCAGTCATGATCTCATGCTTCCCTCATGCCTCACCACTCACCAATAATATCATTCCACTTCATTCATGCTTCTCTCATGCCTCACCATACTTTTTCAGTGGCAACCATGATCCCATGCCTCACCTAATTTTATTTTTTATTTTTTATATTCATAATTATATTAAACAATTTAATAAAAACATAATATTTCATTAATAATTAAAAGAAAATTACATAATACTTAGAAAAAAAACATAATTATATCTAAGCATCGCAATTCCTTCCATATTTCTCCGCGAAATCACGTTTCTTGGCAAGAGTGAACTCTAGCATATTCGGATCGGTTATGTGATCGTGTAGTTGATTGTAGAACTTTATCGTCCGAAACAAAGTCTTTTCTTCAACACTATGGATTTGTGCCGCCAACAACTTTTCGGCCAATTCATCATTTGCAATTTTTTTCTCCACCACCATCTCCAATAGTTGTGTTTTTCTTGCCGTGTAGATGTCGAAGCTCGCAACAACACTTTCCTTTATCGATGACTCGCTATCGGTCTTTTTGCCTTTTCTTTTCCGTGTAGGAGTTGTGTCGTCATTCAGATCTGGAATAATAGTCTCAACATTGTCATTGCTTCCCGACTCGTAGTAGCTAGATTCCGACGACTTTCTTCGTTTGTCGGAATTAATTGCCGAATATGCTTGACCCACACATGGTTGTTCCAACCATTTGCCTTCTTGCCTAACAACCTCCCATGCTTCAATATGATTAAAAGACTTGCCCTTTGTTTTCTTATCATAATCGGCCAAGGCATTTTTCATGACGTTAACATCGCTACACCCACTCTCACGAAGACGCTTCTACAATTATAAAAGTAAGAGTATATAAATTAATACAAGTATAGAGTTTAAAAAATACTTGTTGGATGAATAGCCCGTTAAAGAGACCAATGACGACATTCATATTTTACCATTTTGTGTTCAAGCTATGATGACTTCGAGTAGTATCTTTCACGTTTTCCTTGAAATGATCTAGAATTCTTTTCCAAAAACTATCTCTACTTTGTTCGTTCCCGACTTTTGGACATGTCGAGATATGAACCCACGCTTTTGCCAAAGCTACCTCTTCGGCCGGCGTCCAATTTTTTTTCCGCTTTATTCGATTTTTTTCTTTTCCGGACATCGTAGTTTTCTTGAACTTCTTGAACATCTTCATCATCTTGTGTTTGACCTCCTACATCGCATATCAAATAATAGTATAACAAATAAATTATAACAAATAAAATTATAACAAGTGTAGCAAATAATAATATAACAAATAAATTATAACAAATAAAATTATAACAAATAAATTATACCGATTAGAGTTTGTGGTTGCGTTTCGGGAACAAAATCAACATCATCATCCTCGTCATCATATAGCGGTAGTTCTCGTTCGACACTTGGTTCACACCGCGAAGGACCTTCACGGAAGTCATTAAACGGGTCGAACTCACTTGTCATTGACAACGTGTATTGGCTTGGATTCATCGGTGGAGGTTGGGTATAATATTGGCGTTGATGGAATGATGGATTCACCGGTGGAGGTTGGGGATGGTAGGGTTGAGGACTCATTTGGGGATAGTAGGGAGCGGGTTGTGATTGAACTTGCGGACGAACGGGTTGTGATTGAACTTGCGCACGAACGAGTTGTGATCGAGAGACCCGTCCACGACCTTTAGACGAGGTTGAAACACCTTTTGATTTCTTTGGATCCATGCTTTAATTTTTTTAAAAGTATGAGAGTTGGAAGGAAGTGGCAATGTGAATTGGAAGTGATTAAAAATGTGAATTGGAAATAGTATTTATAAAGGGATTTTTTTTAATGGCCCAACGTTCCAAAAGTTCCCAACGTTCCAAAATTAAAGCCGTTCAACGCAGGGGCGGACCCGTGTGAAGCACGGTGGTGCAAGTGCACCACCAATTTTTGTTGGTCAAAACCAAAACGACGTCGTTTTGTTTAAAACAATTAAAACACTCCTTCGTCCACTGGCAAAAGGGCTAGTTGACGTTAATCCTCATTTCCTACCACGTAACCTACCCCGTAACCTACCCCTTCTCTTCTCCTGAACCAAACCATCCGCCGCCGCCTCTCTCGCCCGCGGCCCGCCCCCTTCCTCCTCCAGCCCCCTTGGCTGAAAGTTTCCGACTTTCCACCCGCCTCTCTCCCGCCCGCTTCTCCTGAAAGTTTCCAACCTTCCTCTCCTGCCGCCGCTGCCGCCCCGCCGGTCTAGGCAAGGTTTTTCATTGTTATAGACTATTTGATGTGGTTCTTTTGTGTAGTAAGTTTTCAAATATTTAATTAATTGATTTAAAAAAATAGTATATTTTCTTGTTATATGAGATTTGATCGCTGACTTTCTTTGAGATTATAATTGATCCGGTATATCAGTGAACTTCATTATCAATTGTTCTGTTTTGTGAAGGATTGAATGAGATCAAGTTTTTACTTTAAATTTAGAATATCAGTTTCCTCTTGTTTTCTTTTGTGTGGATGTGTCGGGGTTGTAAAATATGTAGGTTTTCCTACGTGTTCTTTTACACTCTTTTTAAAGTTTGAATGACATATTTTATCTTAATGATAGTCTTGGTTTTAGACAAATTGTATTTGTATTTGGTATGTGATGGTCTGGTTAGATGTGGACTAGTTACAGTTGAAAAATTACTGTTTTCATCCAATTTTGTCACAATTGTATAGTATGTGTGATTGACAAACAATATTAGGACCAGCAGATGACTTCTAATCATCCCTTATTGTGATTGATTGAATCCTTCTCCTTCCAAGTTATTTGTTTATATTTGCTGTATGCAAATATAGTTTTTGTTTGGATGGCGCTCTTCCTACTTTTATAATGTTCCCGGATTCACTTGAGTTTATTTGTTGACCAGGTTTAGATTAAAAGAACTATTCTAAAAGGGTCTGGTGACTCGAAAGATTTCAAGACAAAAAAGGTTTTTGTTGGTGGCATCCCCACCTCTGTTACCGAAGGTTTGTTTTCTAATTACTCTTGTACTATGCTAGCATTTGCTCTTTTTTGATGATGATGATGATCTTTTTTCTAGAAATATGATGTTTGGGGACATGTCAGAATTGCACAAGTTAGGAACTAAATAACAAAATCCGAAAACAATATAAGAGTACACCTGTAGTCTTAATTATCTTAATTAACATCCACCGGAAGATATAAATTTAGATGCTATAAGAGTACTTCTTGTAGTCTTATGGTTTTTCAATTAACATTTGTTTCACTACACCAAAAACAGGATTTTATGACATTGAAACTCTTTGAATTTGTATTTGTCATCGATAAATACAACTTTACGATCACAATAATGATCAATGACCAAACAATGATAAATCCAATATTTGTGGATATTAGCCTGTATTTTTTGACTTATTTTGATTTTGATTCATTTGATTCGATTCATGTCCATTCAGTCGATTCGAGTCCATTCGATTCGATTCGATTCGATTCGATTCAACTCAGTTCTTCTTCTTCTTCTTATTATTATTAATCTTAATTATTATTATTGTTATTATTACTAATAATATTACTATTATCGTTTTTGTTAATTACTATTATTATTATTATTATTTACCATTATTATTATTATTATTATTTACCCTTAATATATATTTGATCCGATTCGATTCGATTCGATTCCATTCGATTCGATTGATTCGATTCGAATCCATTCGATTCGATTGATTCGATTGATTCGATTCATATTCATTCAGTCCAAAAGAATAGAGCCTTAATGACTGTCACAAGTGTCGTGACAGTCTTGGACAGTCATAAACTTTCAAGTTAAAATAATAGCCACCAACCAACTGCCTTGGCGCAGTTGGCCACCTGACCTTCAATTTAGTTGGAGGTCAGGGGTTCAATTCCTAGTGGCAATACTTTGGAATTGAATTTCTCAAGGCCCAATGATCCCTTAGTTTTTGACTAAGGGTTAGGGCCTAGCCCTCCGGGGTATGCTGGTGGAACAATTAAATATTGAGGGCAGCGCGGTGTGAGGCCAGGATCTCGGTGAAGCACTGCGGTTGAATTTGGGGGGGTCCAGCATGGAGCAAGATACACATCTCGCGATAGTTGAGGATATTTAAGAACCTGGGAGCCAGATAACAGTACTGTGAGGCCGGGGCTGTTATCCCGAAAACTAGTTAGGTGTAAACTTGGAACCTCGGTATAAAAAAAAATAAAAAAATAATAAAAAAAAATAATAGCCCACCGTTTCTTTCTCTTTATTTTTTCTTTATTCTCTCTCGGTGACTCGGTTCTCTCTCTCACTCTTTCTATTCTTACTGTACCCCTTTCTCTCCCCTCTAACCTATCCTCTCCCTATCTCATTCCCTGAAGCATCTTTCTATACACACACCAAAGGTGCGATTTACACACACTCAGCCAAAAAAAAGGGGATCCCTCCTCGGCCGGCGGCTGTTGCCGACGGCAGTCGCCGGCCACACCTTATCCTTTTTAGTTTTCCTATGTTTTAACTAATTTCGTCCAGATCCTGGTTCTTATTTTGATATTATTAGGAGGAAATTTTGTTCTTCTCGTTTCTACGCCATAGATCCAGAACTAGCCAACCTTTCCGCCATGGACGAGTTGCAGATTGATGGGGTTTTGGTTCTTGGCGGCGCCAGATTAGGGTTTGTCGCGACTGTACTTGCTGCGGCGACCAGACTAGGCACTCCTTCTTCCATGGCCGATTTCCAGCGCGCCCCTTCTCCTTCTCGCTGAGTCGGGTTCCGAGTCTGGCTACTGGTTCAAGCCTCGGGCCACGCTTCTCAAGACAGATTCGGGCCTTTTCAATCGGCTCAGGAGTCTTCTTCTTGCGTAGTGCTCTTCGCCGGGTAATTCTGGCCTCACGGCTTCTACCATGGTTAAAGTAGCAGCCTAGGTTTGCTGTTCATGGTCAGAGATAGAGGTTCTTTGCTCTATTGCTGGGTTTTATTTTGGCTGTCGATTTCAATTATCTTAGTGGGATTTTTGTTTACTCTTGTTAATGGTTTCTGAATCGCTCTCGGTGATGGGTTTGTAGTTCTTCCGAATTTCTGATTCCACTCCCGTTTTCATACATGTTTTCTTTTGAGCAAGCACTTTTAGGCTTGCACAATTATCGATAAATGTCTTGGATCTTTATCATTTCTGTGTCAGCCTTAATTTGAAGAATTTTCTGGTCTTTTGCTGCTGTAATATTTGGTGTAATTTTGCTGATATTGTCATCCTACGGGTTTACTGTATCAGAGGAAACTCGCACAACGATCAGAAAGAGTAAAATCGGTGGATCTACATCCAACAGAGCCATGGTATGTTTCTTAACCTATCAGTTGATATGTCTAATAGCTGCATCTGGCATTTTTAAGCAAAATGAGGAAATGACGCCTAGTAAATTTAGTAAAAAATTTGTGTTTCAAATTTGGTTACTCACAATCTCAAAACATTTGATCTAAATATGGGAAGATATACTACATCGAGGAAAATCTACTAATAATTTTTTTTAATCTATCAGATTTAGTGAAGCTCGTCGAAAGCACGGTTAGGTCGGAGTATTTGCGTAACCCAAATAGACCCATATATCTTGTTGGTGAATCATTTGGAGGATGCCTTGTGCTTGTTGTTGCTGCTCGTAACCCAGATATTGATCTCGTACTAATCTTGGCTAATCCAGGTAATAAATCTTATTTCATTTGCTAAAAGACAAAAAAAATCATTATGTTCATGGAAACTCAAACACCAAGGCTTCATTCATTTCATCTCTTCTTGGCAGCAACATTTTTCATGAAGTCGGGGTTGCAACTACAGGCTCTAGTACCATTGTCAACAATGATGCCCGAGCTCAGTTCTAGCTTGCCTTATTTGCTAACTTTACTGACAGGTTATTTTTCCTTATATTTAATATCAATTTAGAAAAAAAGCATAGCAGTAAATATATATTTCGCGTGCCGAAGCTGCAAAATAGGTTGGATTTATGGTTGTTTTTGTTACTTTTACATAAGAGATATGTTACTTTCTTTAATGAATTAAATTTTTTTCTCTTTCTGGTCATACTTAAAATTACTCTGTTTTGCTGTGCTATGATTAGTGGAATTTACATCATTTTCCCCTTTTTGAAAATTAGGTGCTCCTTTAAAGATGGTGGCAGCAGCCAGGGGGAAACGTCTTCTCTGGAACAAGTGATTACGGAGCTTTCTCAGGGAACTATGGCAATGTTGTCAAACCTTTCTGTAGGACTTACTTGAAAGTTGAACATGAGTACATAAAGAACCGACTATCTTCTCTGCCTTAAAGTTTAATTCTGCTGTCTTTGTGCTTCTTAGATGGGCGGTTAAGCCTCAGTGCTCTTATATGGGACGACTGCTACGGGTTAATGTTCTGTTTTCCTGGGTTGATTATGACGAAAATCTGAATATTCGATATTGTATTTTACTTTCACAGGATATTGGCAAGTCTATTTTCAGGGACCGTGTGCATTTGGAATTATCAGACCCAGGTATGGAAACTGAAACTGACACAATCATAATATACTGTGTATTGAAAATTCTACTTTTTGACAGTTTCATATATGTGACTGTCATGGACAGTCACAATATTAAATTTTATGACTTCTTTAAACTGTCACAAATAGAGTAATTTGTGACTGCCTTATAAAGTGGCCTTGGAAAGTCATAAAATTGAGTTCTTATGACTTTTTTGTCACTGTTCGTGACAGTCACAAAGAATTTTGTGACAGTTGATTCTGTGACATTTATTTGTGACTGTTTTTGCCACTTGTGACTGTTTTTGGCTGTCACAAAATCGTGATTCTGGTGTAGTGTTTGTTTGTGCATTTATTTAGGATGAAAAGATACTTTGAAGTGCGTCCCAAATTCAAAGGTAGTTCAAGTGGTTCGGTAATTGAAGATCCACCGGAAGCTCAACATTCAAATGACGAGCAAATTGCCGTTCCATCAAACTTTGCTAATGAGAGAGAAAAAATGTTGAATTGTCGTTCGACATTTTTTTTTCGTGGAACGATCGGTGCACCAGTAGTTTTTCGGTCCTGGATCCGCCTATGGTTCAACGGCTATATCCTTTCCCCAAGATCTCATGCCTCAACGGCAATTGATACCGAGCTTGTTCATGCCGAGACCATGCCGAGACAGTGGCGGCGGTGTTGCCGCTCGGCATGGTCCATGCCGCCTCCATGCTGTATGCCATTGCCACCCCCTTAGGACCTCTCCAAGTATAGTATAAAATATAAGTGTGTATAAAGTATTAAAAATGACATTTTCCTTTGGAAAAGTACAACTATTTATAGTTTTTAGTGACCATCCGGATCGATGACAAGTGTCGGCTCCAAATTAATCCTCAAAGTTCTAGTAAGTTCATGGGCTCCTAATGGGCTTGACCTATTAAGGTTAGTGGGCTGGGCCCATTGACTTGTTGACTCCATAGCGGGTTGGGCCGATTGACCGTCCAAGAGACTTGTAGGTCCGATACGAAATTTGACCCATGACCTTGTTTGATCAGCGTTGACCATCTTAGTCAGACCATACCTTACTGGAGCCTTAGTGGCGCCGACAACGTTATTGTTGTTAACTCGGAAGGCCTTGTCCAAAACCTTCTTCTTATGGCCTATCGTCCAACCTTCTCGGACC
This sequence comes from Orobanche coerulescens, assembly GCA_033398695.1. Taxonomy (NCBI): domain Eukaryota; kingdom Viridiplantae; phylum Streptophyta; class Magnoliopsida; order Lamiales; family Orobanchaceae; genus Orobanche; species Orobanche coerulescens. Next base: position 222,423,634 of record CM065804.1, read on the forward strand.
AGGTGTGGTCCGAGAGACATTTTACCAGAGTCCTTTGATGACTTTCCCTTCATTATCAAGTCAGATGTGGCCGACTTCACCTTGATTTCAAAAGTGTTAAACTTAAAATGAGACATAGTAAGTATGATTACTTGGGATACTTGGTGGAAAATTAAAATTTACCTTAAAATGTGCTTAAAATCTTAAATTTCATTTAATTTGTCTTCACTCATCTCGAATTACTCTGTATCTTTAATAAAATGGAGGCATACTTTCCACTAGGAGTGTTCAAAATCGGATATCCAGAATTTCGAATATTCGAAATATCGGAATATCCGAAAATTCAGATAGTAGATTTTGATATCCGATATCCGTATCCAAAATATGAATTATATTCGGATATCCTTATATTCGAAAAAAATATTCGGATTCGGATATCGGATATACGAATATCTGAAAAAAATTCGGATATGGATATCGGATATCCGAATATTCGAGTACCTATTATTTAAAATATAAAAAAATAAAATTTTTAGGATTTTTTGGATATTTCCGATATCCGAATATTCGATTTTTCTGAAAAGTGCTATCCGATATCCGAATTTGAAGTTCCAGATATCCGAACTTCGGATATCCAAATTTTTGGTATCTGAATTTTCGGATATCCGGAATTTTGAATTTTCGAATATTTCGGATCGGATATCGAATATCGGATATTTTTGAAAACCCCTACTTTCCACATGAATGCGACCTATTAAATACTGATGTAGTGGACCGGTTGAGTCCAGCCCACAAACGACAGAACTAAAAAAAAAGGCCCACCTAGAGTCCTAAAGCAGTAAAGCTGGTAGGTCCAGGATTTAAGCTTATAACCGACCCATGAGTCCATGACCCAGCTATCACGGCATTACTTAAAGTAGGAAGCATCATCACCGTGCATTATTTATCATTCAACCATCTCGTCTCTGGCCAACATCTGCCTAGCAGAGTTGGCAAGGCAATTTGCCTTTGGTGGAAAAGACTAAGATTCGAATCTTGGCAATGGAATTTCATGTAATAGGATTTCATGTAATTGGGTAGTATAGAAAGTCAATTTTCAAAAAAAAAAAAAAAATCTCGTCTCTGGGAAATCGAAAAATTAAGGCAGGTTGTTAGACCTAACTATGGGGAAAAACGGAGCCACCTCGAAGCGGAAGGAAATAGCGCCGAGTAATGAAGATCTTGAGGGAAATTCGAAGGTAAAATATGTTCTGCCGAGATATTTAGGATACCATCCAAATTTGACGGCTGAAGAAAGGGCTTTGAAAATGGCGAGGGACAAGGAATTGCGGAAAAAACCGAGATACAAATGGGATGATTTGGATCTGTTATGTCAATGTGATGAATTTCATGCTCGAAGGATCTCCCTGGAAGATGGCCTCAAATAGATGCCTGTCTTGCGCAAGTACCTTCTTCAGCTCATTCACTCCGATGTAAGAAATTGCACAATCGATGCCTCTTTCATTTCTGTTCTATCTTCGATTCGATTCGATCAATACATATTTACTGAGTGGATTGAATTACTATTGTTATTGCATCATCAGATCAGATCTGACTGATAATTTTGCTTTGCTTTGGCTACAGTGTTTCATTCTAGATAGGTCATAGACTGTGATGATTTATGTTTCTATTAGTTGTTTCGTTTTTTTTGGATTGTTTACGGTTGCTTTTGGAAGCTTTTGGAACGATTTTTTAGTAGGCAACGGTTTATATAATGGCTGTGGTGTTTATAATGGCTGCGGTGTTTGGTTTAGTCGTAGACAATCTAAAAAACGGACTAAAAGGGAGGACGAAAACGGAATACGTAAACAATCTAAAAACACAGATAAACATATAAGTAGTATCTCTATCAAACTAGACCAAGATTAGATAGTATTATATTGTATTGACTGCAAAAATTCAATGGAATCATTATAAGATGTAATAGTTGAGCTGCACATAATCTAACACTGATCCGATTTTCTGCTCTTCTTGCTGCACCTGTATTGAAGTCTGATGATGATGATGTTGATGAATGATTGTTTCCTGTTATGAGAACTTGCCTTTTATGTCGGGTGTATTCCTCTTTCCTAGTCTCAATTGCATTTTATTGCTTATGATGATTTATGTTTCTGTGTGTTAATATTAGTAGCATCAACTAGAGCAAGATAGGAGTTTATTGTATTGGCTGCAAAATTGAATGCAATCGTTACAAGATGTAATAGTCTAATAGATGACTGTCTATACTAAGTCAAGGACTGGAGGACACTATGCGTTTCTTTGCTTATGCTCGAGTATTTCATTCTAGATGATTACAAGATGTAAAACCGGGAAAGAATAGGTGACAACAGTTCTTTGTATAGTATAGCTGTTCTGTTGGCTTAATCTAACCGTCTAAGGTACAACGGTGAAAGGGCTTGCTATTCAAGACACACCATAAGTCGTTATCTGATAAAACGTATGTAGTCTCCATAAATGCTCGCTTTGTTAATTACTTATCCAATTTTCTGCTCTTCTTGTTGCACTTGTGTTGAAGTCTGCTCATGTTCATGATTGTTTCTTGTTATGATTATGAGAACTTGCCTTTTAGGGTGTATTTCGTATTCTCAATTGGCTTTTATTGCTCCACTCTTTTTATACATGTAATCTAATTTACCTGCCTCTATTGTAGTTCCTTCTTAATTTTATTACTATTATTATTCCAAGCTTGTTACTCATGTATCATTTACTTTTGAATGTATGTAGGGGTTCAATATCGATGCAACTCCCAAGATAGGTGTGCCACCGGGTGGTATTTATCCAGTTTCGATATATACTCAAGAGGAGCTCAACTCTAAGTTTAAGGATCTCGCTGAGTTGGATATTCAATCCTACAACAACGATAATCACATTGCTACAATATAATCAACCTCACCAATTCATACCAATTCATATAACACCACAACAACATGATACCGATATTCGAATCATCGATGAATTTCGATATCAAATGTCGACTAGACATGTTGATGAATTCATCGGTCTGCCCGGCCGCTTCCGAACCGTATCAAAAATGCTACTAGTGGTGCATCTAATGTTACTTGGACCCGGCTGCTTCCGAACCGTATCAAAACATGCTACTAGTGGTGCATCTATTGTTACTTGGACGGGTTTATCTCTACCATTTTCAATTATCTGACCTGAATTTGATGATTAGCTTCGTAATCATAAGGTAAGTATGGTTTTTTATTTATCTATCTATGCAATTTCTTCCATTTATCTCGAAATCACATAATAATAGAAATATAGTAGACAAAGGGATGTGTAGAATGGGAGGATGACAACAAGTTGTAAACTAAACTGAGCACGTTACCCATACATATGCATCTCACATAAAGCAACAAATATAACATACAAGCCAAATTTAAAAGTAGAATAGGAAGGATTGTTAAGAACAGTAGAACACTATGCTAAGATAATAATGGCTTGTTTCCATCTGCATATTACAGTCTTCTGTACTCAGCCTAACATAGATTCTCACAATTCCTCCAATAAACTGCGATTCTCATAATCGCATAACAATAATCAAAATATTAACTAGAAGACAGCAAAATATTTATCAACAAGTTTAATTGATAATCGATGTCTATAAGATCAACTATGGGGTAAACATAAAGGTTTTTCTAGTACCTTAAACCCGTATGGGGTAAACAGAAAGGTTTCTGTAAGGGGTTTTCTAAATATTCCGACTAGTTATTCTGAATCATGACTCCGATATATATACACAGGCAGAAAAAAGAGAATATGAATCAATAACAGATACACATAAACACAATCAATCATACTTAAAGATTACTATTGGCAACACAGGCCAACAATCCTCCAGCTTCAAAACTCCTTTGCAACCCGAAACCGGACAAATAATCCTGTTACTATCAAAACAAGAGGTAACATTTTCTTTAATTCGTAAAACCCGCTAGAAAACCTGCTACTACTTCTGAATTGCTCAGCAGAACCGGTTCACAAAGTTTTATAGTAGCCATAAAATAGACTTAACCAAATCACAACTAAGTTTCGAAATTTGAAGTTCAAAGAAACAAGAAAAGAGTTAATATTAAACATAATCATTCAACTTGGGTGGCTTTTTTCTTTCCCTCGTGGGCCGCATCAAGGGCTCTGTCTCTTGGTCTCCTCTCCCTCGGGCTCCTCTTCTCCCTCTGCCTCCTCCCCTTCTGCCTCCTCTCCCTCTGCTTCCCTCGGCCCCTATTTCCTTGCCTTCCTCTGCAATCAGCTTTAAAGCCGAAAGACCTGCACCTATAGCCTCATACGCCTCCTCCGAGAGAGGGCTCAAAGGAATGGCGGTATGCAGTGGAGTGGAGAGATGAGCATCGCGATCGCCATCGGTATGTGGAGTGGAGATAGGAATGGGGGTATGCAGTGGAGTGGAGAGATGAGCATCGCCATCAACAGGGCTGGCAGGGCTGGGGCGGCAATGCTCGCACGCGGTGACCTCACATTCTAAAAGTTTGATTTTCCACCCGTCAACAGTCTTCCGCTGGGCACTGTAACGCTGAACTGGGGGTAAATCAGAACTCTTACTCCCGCTATACAGGATGGGCAACCGCTCAAAGAGGATAGCCTGCCATAACAAAAAATCATAAACAAATCAAGGTGTGTACCTAAAATTCATTTGCTGCAAAAAGTGTAACTAAACATTCTAAAAGGCTGCAAATTGTGTACTCCGTTAGATTGAAAGGCCTGAACTACCATAATTCCTAGCTTGATTTGAGGTTAACAGAAGTTGTAATAAAGCAGATAAGGCATGAGCTTTCTTGTATGTAATCTCCACAGTTGGCGCCATTATTGTAATGTATGTTCTGTTATGAGTGATTTCATCGCTCTGATTTTATCATTGTTTATTAAGAATTCAGTTTCAATCTTATGTTTCATAATAGTAAAAATATGACTCCCAAAGATAAACTTTTACACTTGACAAGGCAAGTGGACAAAACTATTAATATACATCTAGGTAGCAATGGAGACATATATGTAGAATCTTTACTTTAAAATTGAGGTCACTGTTATGGCTAACAGTTGATTCAATTGTTTATAACAGTACACTTGTTCGCTAAGATGCCATTCACATAATATAAAGGCTAATATCCATTAAAAAAACAAGTGAGACATAGGTAAAGTACAATATAGGGTGTAGTTTTACAATATAGACTACTCCAGTTGTATACTCCAAATGCTTCTGCAAGGACCAGCCTTTTTATGAAGGCATTTTTAAGCCCAGGACAACCAATCAAAGAATGTAACCTATATCTCAATCTAAGCCCTTCAACGAAACTGGTGATAAACTTCTTCAGAGTAAAACTCATTCAGGTAACTAACAAATCAGTTTTACGTAAACAATTCAGGCTCTTGGAGATAATACCCATGTTCTGGTAAGAAGTCTATTTATATTTATTTACCCATATAGATTATACTACATTCAGGCTCTTAAAATGATTGAATAATAGTTTTATTATAGTTGCCAAATATTTTCTAAACTAGTTGGAGTATGCAAAAAATTATAACTTATTTCAAGATAAATCATGTTTTAAAGTTAGAAGCATCTTAAATAAAAGGTTGCCAATGAAGTATAATTTATATATGTTAAAATTGTAGCATAAGTTGCTAGGCAATTTGATTTGTGGAAACATGAGTAGAAGGAAAAAGGCCATTCTATTTAAAATGTGATTGACAGATATCTTTTGTAAAAATTGAACAAACCTCATGTTTAACATCCGTGATATCTTTTGTAAAAATTGTTGTTTTGTTCAACAGATTCGTATTCTTCACTGAGATCAGGGACTGTTCTGCTATTTTCTTCTGAAGGTATATTTTAATATTAGAGTTGCATTTATCTTCCAGTATACAAAATATTTTCTTGTTTTGTTTACAGAACCACTTCGCTTACGTTTTATACTTGCGAATAACTTGTTGAGGTTTGTATATAATATCTACTACCTATCTCTTGCAATGTTACTGCATGTTCGTTTCTTGGTTATCAGTTTGTTCCATATGTTTTGTTTCTGCATACAGTCTTTCTCTGGATTTGATTCATATGTTTGGACGACTTCCAGATTTCACAATTTCTCAGTTTTACGCACAGGATCAATGTCTGAGCCAAGAAACCCTCATATGAAAAAAATAAAGAAGATTAAACAACCTATTAAACTAGTTACGGGGCTGAAAAAAATCTAATTTAAATATAAGCCTCGAAAAAAAAATATTTTTCCGTAAAATCCAAATTTTCATCTCTTGTTTATATTAAAAACAACAAAGAAAGCAGTGCCACACTTATAGAGGCACTTTCTTTCTTTCACAATAATGATTCAAAAGAATTTTGTTTTAATGAAAAAATTTTTTGTTTTTGCTCCCACGAGGTGGCAAAAGTCCTAGGTATCCCAATGTGAAATTTAGATTTTACCACTTTTAATAAGAACCTTTTAAAATCAAGTTAATTTCCCAACTCTATTTTTGAACTCCGAAGGAAGCTCAAAAAGGATGTTCAAAATGTGAAGCCCGAAAAACCATTGACTGCACAAGATTTAAAAGAGATTATTGAAGGAATGGAAGTCGAGAAGGATGAAGACAAGCAACTGTTTGTCCAGCTGCTCAACTATTACTACATTGAGGAATTTACTTTATGTGGTACAAAGCTCACTAATCCTCGCCATACATTATGGAAATATATATCGGATTTGGAAGAATTTGATAAGGTGGATTGGGCGACTGTCATCCACAAACATTTGATGGAGTCCATCGCGGAAGCGCATGCATCTATTAATGGAGGCGGGGCGGAGGGGGGGGACACCTTTAGAGGTTGTGCCCTAATATTGAGGTATGTTATCTTTAAGAGTAAATTGCAAACTGTGTACCTGTAGTTTGCTAGTTGTGTAAGGTGTGTACTTATATTTACAGTAATGCTTCGATAAGTCTGGTTATGGCAAATTCATTTGGACGTCCATAGTTCTTTCTTCCTAGGATTAGAAGTGCTCCTATAATAGTAGAAATACCACCAGTTTGGCCATACATTCGACTGTGTTTAGGAAAACTGGCAAATATGATCCAAGATAGAAGCGTTAAGAATCGTAATTCTATTAACGAGAATAAGGCTGAGAGAACAAGGACGAATCGATCACCGATTAATGATTGAAGGGCTTTCTCGACTTCAAGACTTTCTGCCTTATACCCGATTCACTTGAGAGTTCTTTCTCTCTACGTTTACTAGGACTTTGACCTTTTACGCGGGCGGAGCTCAAAAGACAAGACTGGATCTTGAATCTGCCTTTGAAGAACAACTTCCTTTATCATGGATCGAGTCACTCATGTGATAAGCTATGGCAGCTAACGAACGAAGCTAAGCACGCCACGGTACGCAGGGATAACTGCTATCTCGTTCTTAAACTAGAGATTTCCTCTTGCGGATTTGAATCCAACCTGGTACGTGCTTCTTAGTTTTCCCAGAGAAAAGAATGATTTCGCACCTAAGGAGGAGATGTTTTCTGATAAGGGGTCAATGCTAGGGTTTGACCTTTTGTTCAATAATCCTTCACCGGCAAGAAAAACCACTGGGATCAGTAGGAATGGTTTCACCGAGATCTCACTATATCCGATCTTCTCTTACGACATTTCTTGTCCAATTTCCATGTCGAGTTTAGTTTTAAAAATAACCGAGATGCAAAAAGTCAGATATGAGGAAATCCTCGAGCTACCAAAAAACTCGGCAAAACGTAAAATGGATCGAGGAATGAAAATTCAGTTTCATCATTTTTTACGGGGCGATAGGCGGGCAGAAAGGGGAGGTTCGAAAAGCTTTAGCCTAGACTTCCTTTCATAGCTTTCAAGTTGGTTCTATGATGGATTGGTCCCCGAAAGAGACTAGTAGGCAGGCCTAAAGCCAAGTGGCTAGGAGCTGGGTCCATATTGGTTTAACGAAGTCCCGCCACTCACTGGTGTTCTAATAAGGTTTAGCGGCAGCCATGGGTTTGTTATAGCCGAAGTAGAAAGATAGAGCAAGAGAATGAATGAATCTAAAGGTCCTCCCAAGAAGGCTAATGATGCTTGGGAAGTGGTTGTAGTAATCAAAGGCTTCTATCTCATGTGCCGGACCCGGCGAACAGGTTCTAAAGTGGGTTTTTCCTGCCTCAGTATCATCGATATTTCCAGTTTCGGACTGACGACGACTTTCTTCTCTACTCCACTTGGTTAATCAACTCCTAAGCTCCTTCGGACCCTCTTCCCTCACGTGTAAGAAAATCCCTCTTTTTATATTAGAAAGAGGTCCCGCTTCCATCGGTCCCGAGCTTCCCATTCCGAGGCCCAAACCTTGGTTCTTTTCTTCTCAGGGCGGTGGGCGCCTTCCGCTGGACTGATTCCGGGCAAGAAAGATGGTTCAAGACGCTGACTTTGTAAAAGGCTCTTCAAGACCTTTTTGAAGTTCCAAAGCCCGACTTGGAGCAGCTAAGGCTCTTTAAGACCTCTTCTTAATCGTTGGTGTCAGTCTTTCGATATCTCTTTGTGGGAAGTCGATCTACTGGGATCCATAAGTAGCCCCTCCCGGTTCTCCTTCGCGATAAATCGGATTATTCCTTTCTCTCACTTGGGGCCCCACCTTTTGCAACTAAGTTCTTTGCCTATCTCTTTGACCGTTGAGGGCGTGGCGAAATGGGTACGCTAGGGTACCATTAATATTAATGATCTGTGAGTATGCTTTGTGACAACGTGGAGATTCGCCCCTTTGCCAATGAGGGGTTGGCAGGAGGTCTTGTTCATAGTGATCCAGAGGCAGCCCACTAAGTTAACTAAAACTCCGGGCAAGAGCTATAGGATGATAGGAAGCCCAAGGGTTCACCCGTTGTAAAACGGAAAAACTGAAAGTAGCCTTCTGCTGAGTTAGGAGCCCGAAATCTATTTGACTTGTAATTCGGACTCAACTCGGGCCTTGTTAAACAAAGACTCGATCGCTGTCCTCTGGAACTTAAGATGAGAGGAAAGCGGTCAGTTGCAGAAGAAAAATCATAAGATCTTACCTTCATGCAACCGTCCAACCAGCGCAGAGGTGCAGGTTGATCGAAAGTTCCATCTTGTGGGATTTTCCTTAAGATCGACATAGACCAATCATGCGCGGGACGAAGTAGTGCCCGCTTTCGTTTAAGTCCTTAGGAATAGCGAATACTCGCACCTTCCCAGCACCTTATTCCTTAAAACCCCAGGTGACCAGTCGAATACATTGTATCTGGAGGTCTCATACGGAATGCTGACATACAAAACAACTAACTATAAGTCAGCAGACCAGTACGAAAGGCCGCTGATGAAGCGAACCTAGATTCAATATTATGTTGTAATTGATTTACTGAATACAGGTAAGAAGCTTCTTCCTCAGAAAGAGGGTCAATCTCCCTGGAAGGAAAGAAATAGCTAAATACTGGAACAATGTATTGCGAAGACCATTCTAACATATCAGTGGAAAAAGGACCACGTTCAGATAAACGAAGCCTCCTCATCAGACCAAAATCCCAAAACCTCAGTATGTGGACAATTCTTCCAATCCGGGTCGGAAAGATAGCCACAATCCGAAAGGAGAACAGATGCTTTAGCTGACACGGAAGAGAAAGGAGATTGGTTAGAACTGTAGATACGGGTCAGGTCGCCCTCTTGGGCAGAAGGAACTGGCCAAGGAAACCAAGGTGCGAAGCGAAGATAATATTCTCCTCTCTCGCTTAGCCAATCAGACTCGATCACTACATGTACGTAGACAGAGATGAAGAGGTCGGAGGAGTCCTTCACTAAATCCATTCTATTGCTTTCTCTTACGTAGACCTTTCCTGTCCTTGTCGGTTTCACCCTCTTAAGAAAATCAAAAGAGAAGGTCTTGCAGAGCCTCTTGAAGAAACAAGTCTTCCACGGGCTTTCAAAGAAGCTTCGAGAACATGTGATCTGACCTTCCTTTGCTCTCCGCAACATAGGACCTTTCTTTTGCCCGGGATCCTTTTCAATGCAAGAATCCGATACGGTAGAGGTCGATGTGTCATTGGGACCCTTAACGTGGTAGACCAGGCGTCAGTGCTGGTACCACCGAAAGAAATGCCATGATGCTCTCTTGTGGCAATTGAAGTGGAACAGAACTTCAAGGGGATGTGATGTCTGGTGTGGTGAACCGTCATCACTACTGCAAGAGAGAGCTGCAATGAGACTCGCTGCGGAAGTAGAGTTAGACGACCGCGTCCTGTTGCGTTCAACGGCGAAGACAGGACTCAAGCTTCGTAGTTAGGGCAAAGAAATCGGCATCCGCTATTGGTATCTTGAAGTCACAAAGGTGAATTGAAAAAATGGATACCTTCATAAGGGTATGGCATGAGTTAGCGGAGACTCGTGATGACTCACCGTTGGTGAGAACGCTGGATGAAAACGAAATTGCGTCAATGCTCTTTCGAAAGTGTCGTTCCAAGGGGAAGCGTCCAGTTTGCTTGACAGGGTTCATGACGGTGCCGTTTTCTCTGTTATGTTGTTGCAAGTAGTTTGACCGGATTCCCTCTTCTGAATTCGCTCCGGATCGCTTTTGGTTGGCCTTTGTGATGGGTTAGGTCAGGCGGGCGTCGACCTAAGATAGAAGGCTCTGACAAGACCTTTCCTGATGTGGTTGGGGGAGCTATGGAACCACTTGTTGGCAGTGGCTTCTTGGATCAGTCCCTCATCTTGCTGAAGTGAAGTAGGCAACGAGGTTGATCCGTTTGCTCTTCATTAGCGAGAGAGATAGAGATGGGATACGGAGGCAGTCTCACAAAGAGAACTGGGTCTTGGGAATGAGGGCTTGCCCACATTAACATTCTTTGGTCGAGTTGAGGACAAGTCCAATAATAGATGCATGCGCTTCCGCGATGGACTCCATCAAATGTTTGTGGATGACAGTCGCCCAATCCACCTTATCAAATTCTTCCAAATCCGATACATATTTCCATAATGTATGGCGAGGATTAGTGAGCTTTGTACCACATAAAGTAAATTCCTCAATGTAGTAATAGTTGAGCAGCTGGACAAACAGTTGCTTGTCTTCATCCTTCTCGACTTCCATTCCTTCAATAATCTCTTTTAAATCTTGTGCAGTCAATGGTTTTTCGGGCTTCACATTTTGAACATCCTTTTTGAGCTTCCTTCGGAGTTCAAAAATAGAGTTGGGAAATTGACTTGATTTTAAAAGGTTCTTATTAAAAGTGGTAAAATCTAAATTTCACATTGGGATACCTAGGACTTTTGCCACCTCGTGGGAGCAAAAACAAAATTTTTTTTCATTAAAACAAAATTCTTTTGAATCATTATTGTGAAAGAAAGAAAGTGCCTCTATAAGTGTGGCACTGCTTTCTTTGTTGTTTTTAATATAAACAAGAGATGAAAATTTGGATTTTACGGAAAAATATTTTTTTTTCGAGGCTTATATTTAAATTAGATTTTTTTCAGCCCCGTAACTAGTTTAATAGGTTGTTTAATCTTCTTTATTTTTTTCATATGAGGGCTTCTTGGCTCAGACATTGATCCTGTGCGTAAAACTGAGAAATTGTGAAATCTGGAAGTCGTCCAAACATATGAATCAAATCCAGAGAAAGACTGTATGCAGAAACAAAACATATGGAACAAACTGATAACCAAGAAACGAACATGCAGTAACATTGCAAGAGATAGGTAGTAGATATTATATACAAACCTCAACAAGTTATTCGCAAGTATAAAACGTAAGCGAAGTGGTTCTGTAAACAAAACAAGAAAATATTTTGTATACTGGAAGATAAATGCAACTCTAATATTAAAATATACCTTCAGAAGAAAATAGCAGAACAGTCCCTGATCTCAGTGAAGAATACGAATCTGTTGAACAAAACAACAATTTTTACAAAAGATATCACGGATGTTAAACATGAGGTTTGTTCAATTTTTACAAAAGATATCTGTCAATCACATTTTAAATAGAATGGCCTTTTTTCTTCTACTCATGTTTCCACAAATCAAATTGCCTAGCAACTTATGCTACAATTTTAACATATATAAATTATACTTCATTGGCAACCTTTTATTTAAGATGCTTCTAACTTTAAAACATGATTTATCTTGAAATAAGTTATAATTTTTTGCATACTCCAACTAGTTTAGAAAATATTTGGCAACTATAATAAAACTATTATTCAATCATTTTAAGAGCCTGAATGTAGTATAATCTATATGGGTAAATAAATATAAATAGACTTCTTACCAGAACATGGGTATTATCTCCAAGAGCCTGAATTGTTTACGTAAAACTGATTTGTTAGTTACCTGAATGAGTTTTACTCTGAAGAAGTTTATCACCAGTTTCGTTGAAGGGCTTAGATTGAGATATAGGTTCTGTTGCTGATTGGTTGTCCTGGGCTTAAAAATGCCTTCATAAAAAGGCTGGTCCTTGCAGAAGCATTTGGAGTATACAACTGGAGTAGTCTATATTGTAAAACTACACCCTATATTGTACTTTACCTATGTCTCACTTGTTTTTTTAATGGATATTAGCCTTTATATTATGTGAATGGCATCTTAGCGAACAAGTGTACTGTTATAAACAATTGAATCAACTGTTAGCCATAACAGTGACCTCAATTTTAAAGTAAAGATTCTACATATATGTCTCCATTGCTACCTAGATGTATATTAATAGTTTTGTCCACTTGCCTTGTCAAGTGTAAAAGTTTATCTTTGGGAGTCATATTTTTACTATTATGAAACATAAGATTGAAACTGAATTCTTAATAAACAATGATAAAATCAGAGCGATGAAATCACTCATAACAGAACATACATTACAATAATGGCGCCAACTGTGGAGATTACATACAAGAAAGCTCATGCCTTATCTGCTTTATTACAACTTCTGTTAACCTCAAATCAAGCTAGGAATTATGGTAGTTCAGGCCTTTCAATCTAACGGAGTACACAATTTGCAGCCTTTTAGAATGTTTAGTTACACTTTTTGCAGCAAATGAATTTTAGGTACACACCTTGATTTGTTTATGATTTTTTGTTATGGCAGGCTATCCTCTTTGAGCGGTTGCCCATCCTGTATAGCGGGAGTAAGAGTTCTGATTTACCCCCAGTTCAGCGTTACAGTGCCCAGCGGAAGACTGTTGACGGGTGTAAAATCAAACTTTTAGAATGTGAGGTCACCTAGTGCGAGCATTGCCGCCTGACCACTCGCCACATTGATGGCGATGCTCATCTCTCCACTCCACTGCATACCCCCATTCCTATCTCCACTCCACATACCGATGGCGATCGCGATGCTCATCTCTCCACTCCACTGCATACCGCCATTCCTTTGAGCCCTCTCTCGGAGGAGGCGTATGAGGCTATAGGTGCAGGTCTTTCGGCTTTAAAGCTGATTGCAGAGGAAGGCAAGGAAATAGGGGCCGAGGGAAGCAGAGGGAGAGGAGGCAGAAGGGGAGGAGGCAGAGGGAGAAGAGGAGGAGCCCGAGGGAGAGGAGACCAAGAGACAGAGCCCTTGATGCGGCCCACGAGGGAAAGAAAAAAGCCACCCAAGTTGAATGATTATGTTTAATATTAACTCTTTTCTTGTTTCTTTGAACTTCAAATTTCGAAACTTAGTTGTGATTTGGTTAAGTCTATTTTATGGCTACTATAAAACTTTGTGAACCGGTTCTGCTGAGCAATTCAGAAGTAGTAGCAGGTTTTCTAGCGGGTTTTACGAATTAAAGAAAATGTTACCTCTTGTTTCGATAGTAACAGGATTATTTGTCCGGTTTCGGGTTGCAAAGGAGTTTTGAAGCTGGAGGATTGTTGGCCTGTGTTGCCAATAGTAATCTTTAAGTATGATTGATTGTGTTTATGTGTATCTGTTATTGATTCATATTCTCTTTTTTCTGCCTGTGTATATGTATCGGAGTCATGATTCAGAAGTCGGAATATTTAGAAAACCCCTTACAGAAACCTTTCTGTTTACCCCATACGGGTTTAAGGTACTAGAAAAACCTTTATGTTTACCCCTTAGTTGATCTTATAGACATCGATTATCAATTAAACTTGTTGATAAATATTTTGCTGTCTTCTAGTTAATATTTTGATTATTGTTATGCGATTATGAGAATCGCAGTTTATTGGAGGAATTGTGAGAATCTATGTCAGGCTGAGTACAGAAGACTGTAATATGCAGATGGAAACAAGCCATTATTATCTTAGCATAGTGTTCTACTGTTCTTAACAATCCTTCCTATTCTACTTTTAAATTTGGCTTGTATGTTATATTTGTTGCTTTATGTGAGATGCATATGTATGGGTAACGTGCTCAGTTTAGTTTACAACTTGTTGTCATCCTGCCATTCTACACATCCCTTTGTCTACTATATTTCTATTATTATGTGATTTCGAGATAAATGGAAGAAATTGCATAGATAGATAAATAAAAAACCATACTTACCTTATGATTACGAAGCTAATCATCAAATTCAGGTCAGATAATTGAAAATGGTAGAGATAAACCCGTCCAAGTAACAATAGATGCACCACTAGTAAAACAATAGATGCACCACTAGTAGCATGTTTTGATACGGTTCGGAAGCAGCCGGGTCCAAGTAACATTAGATGCACCACTAGTAGCATTTTTGATACGGTTCGGAAGCGGCCGGGCAGACCGATGAATTCATCAACATGTCTAGTCGACATTTGATATCGAAATTCATCGATGATTCGAATATCAGTATCATGTTGTTGTGGTGTTATATGAATTGGTGAGGTTTGATTTTATTGTAGCAATGTGAATCTATTTGTCAAGTAGATTCTCCTTCTTCCGAGCCGTTTTACTTGGGTCGGGAAGGAAATCTTACCCGATGTGCAAGATCAAGGACCTTATCGTAAGAATTTTTTTTTTGCTTATGACTTGTGTTCTTTTTAGAATATTATTTATATGGTTTCTAATTATCTTTGTCTTTTCTATCTTATTTCTATAACCAAGCCACATGTTTTAGACCACGAGTGGAATTGTCAAAGCAGGACTTGGTGGACTTTGCTTATCGGGATGACATAACCTCCTTCAAGGGGATTAGTCTCATCCGTGCATTTAATTATGCCCTGAGAAATGGGATTGCTTTAGAGGAAGACTCCCTATCGTGGCCCTAAGCAGTTCGATCCTGCCCGCCCTCCGGTAATTATAATTTTCTATTATGAATTTACATCTTTTATCGTCGGAGTATTTACTGTAAATTGAACTCTTGTGCTTGTTATTGATAAAAGTGATGAATGTACCATGAGTATTGCACACATTTTTACAAGTGAGATAATGTAGCTAGATGTACATAAGCTGGAAGGAATGCTAACATACACCTAAAAATATCTAGTATATGCTACAATGTGCCTAACTGCCTATCCAATTGCTTCTATCATCATACTTCTTCTCCCTCTAATCTGATTGCATTACGAAGATTCTGATAATTCTTTTCTTTCTCTATGAACATTGCATGTGAATATTCTACTGTTGTGTTCTTGTTTCCATGCAACATTCTCTTATCTTGTTCATATACTACAAGATTGCTTCTAGTAACGTGTATAGATATGCAATTTGCATAGATATCGTGTATGTTCATCTTGGAAAGAAAGTTTCTAATCATGTAGCTAGGCAATGTTTTACATCGGCCAACTGAACTTTTGTAATAATGTGTAACTTAGATTTTTCCTTCTGCTATTTTTCCCTTATGAAGTGATAATTCATTTCAATTTCAATGTGTTTAATTTTCTCATGTAGAACTTGATTTTTAGTCAAATGTAAATTTGATTGATTGTCACAGTATAACAACACTACATGTTCATTTTGTTTTATTCCAAAATCTTGTAAAAGATGCATCAATCAAGTAATCTCACAAGAAGAATATGCCATAGACATGTATTCTGCCTCAGCTGTAAATGTGCTAACTACTGTCTGCTTTTTACTCTTCCGGCTTATAGAGAATCTCCCAAGAAAATACAAATACAATAGCTAGAGATACCTTCCATAACCTGAATAACAAAATCACCTAAGTACAGGATTAAGGTATGATGAGAAAACCCGTCCTTGTCCTATAGTGCCCTTTAATTACTTGATGACTTTGTAATCTGCAAATAGATGTAGTACATATATATATATATATATATATAATATGTTGATATTACGATTTCCAACATATTATATAATTACGAAAATATTTTCGTAATTAACTCTTTAAACTATTCAAATTTTCGTAATATTTTAAATATATTTTCGTACATTTAAAATATATAAGTTTGCAAACCACAAGGACAAAGTTTGTAGAAAAGCTGAAATAAAATATTTTACTAAAGGATAAATATATATTGTTTGCATATGTTAACAAGGACTTTCCACTTAGCATAGTGGTAAGCCGCTTGTTATATAACCCGAATGTCCAGAGTTCGAATCCCACTAGGTTCATTTTTATGATTTAAAAATTTATTTCATAAATCGTCCATGTGGTTAATATGTTACAAAAATAGTCCTTACGAAAATGCCCCCACCGTTAAATGGAAAATCGCTCAAAGGACCGGTCAACCCAATTTGGACAACCACAAGGACCATTGGTGTAATTAATTGCATTTTAGGACCAAACATGCAATTTTGGGTCAACCACAAGGACCAAACATGTAATTAACTCGAAATATAATTGGCTAAAGGGTATCTTGAACTAGAAAGATGATGAAAAACTTTGTATAGAGAACCTGATGCCTTTTCTGATTTTTATTTATATATCTCTTGCAGGGTACCTTTCTAATTTTATATCTTTTGTAGGGTCCTAAATACTTTATTAGTAATTACAAATGTTTGGACTACAAGTTCAAGAGCAGCGATGACCAATACAACTTTGAGTTGGTCTGTGAGGCTATCGAAAGAATACCTTTGGTGGGAACGGTAAAGACCACTTTCGCATTTGAAAACTACACAGGAATGGTAATTATTTAAGTTTATTATTGTTGTTATTTTATTATAAATGTAGACGGTTTCCATTTGTGTACTGTAGCATTATATATATATTACTAATAAATATCACATTTGAAGGATGATACTAGTGTAGCATTGTATATATATTATATTGGTGTAAATGATATAATAAAAAATATTTGAATTCAGGGTGTTCACAAGTACCGGAAGACATCTAAAAGTAGGTGAAGAGAAAGGAGATTGCTCCCCAAAGAAAGAAAAAGAAGATGGAGGAGGCTTCTTCCACAACACCTGAGAACCTTTCCCAACCAAAAAATGTGTGTGATGGTCCTACGCCAGAAAATATTTCCCGCCGAAGACGGTTGAACAACTTGAAGAGGAGCTGCATTTTGTAATGTTGATTGGATACAGCACTGATCCATTTGAAGGAAACTATTTCGATATTCAAAATTCAAAAGGACGCGAGTTTGGAACTGGGGGACGTGGGAGGATCTGTCCGGAGATGGTGTTTGACATCTTCGAGCCTATAGGGCCTTTCGAAGTTAAAGATTTAGTTGAGGGTTTTATGTTAGAGATACTATGTATTCGGTCCTTTTGAAACTTGCAATTATTTAGTATTTGGAAACTATGTATTAGGATTGGATTCTTACATGATCTTTAGTAATAGGATTCTTACATGATTCTTACATAAAGCAACAGATATAACATACTAATAGGATTCTTACATGATTCTGTAATCATTGCAGCTGGGGCAGTCATGTTCATGTGGTATTTTTGATTTGTCCTCACGTTCATCTTCTGTGCAGATAAATGATAGCATTTTGATGAGTTGGGCATTGTTCGCTTAAGTTGTTAGATTTACGGGAGATAATTTCTCACAAGAGGACGCATCATTTGTAAAGAATACTGGGTGTGCATTTGTTTTTGTATTTGATGTTTTTGTCCATGCGATTTTTCAATTTTTCTGCCTATAAAGGGTATATGATACTTATCTTGATGATCTATGTAGATATTCTGTTTAGTGTTTACGTTTGAATGGCTCCTGAGGTCGCACAGCTCATAACATATGATGGGTATTCATTGATTTTATTTTAGCTGCTGATGATCGCTTAGATGATCATGTGGTTTTCTGAGAGGTATCATGTTTGGTAATGTAATTTCTCATGTGTGGCATAGAGCATGATTGCTTCGCTCTTGTTTTGTGTAGTGAGATGTGTAACAGGAGTGTGCTGCTGAGGTTATTCACGGCAGTTTGAGAGGATCGGCATACAAGGTTCTTTTTTTTGTCTCTGTTGCATGTGCAGGTCGTGCGGAGGCTTGTGTAAGATGTGCGTAGCTATTGGTTTCTTCTTCAGTTATGCATTTTTACAGCAGACTTGAAAGGTCATTTGTTCCAAATCTGACGTGGTGAACCTGTAAGTAGGTTGTATATCCTTTTCTTGTTTGGCTGCTGCGATGGCTGTTATTTCATGGTTTCTGCGGTGATCCTCTTCATATTTGGTCATTCAATCACCGAGCATCCTTTCCCTAAGGTCTAATTCTGATCTTTGCCTAATTTGGAATACAGATATGTCATGAAACCTGTGATTTGGCCATTGTTCTCCGAACAGGTTTAGCTGTTCTGGTTTGAGTTTTGTTTTATGAGAGGGTTAGAATCTAGCACCCCATGAACATCTTAGTTACGCATCCACCCGGAAAGAAAGAAGGATTCATAAATGTTTCTCTGGAGAAGTTCTCTGTCCCTCCTCTTAAATACTTGCGTTTCAATTTCAGCTCAACTTAGTACTTGCGGTTTGCGGTTGTTGGTTACCCTTTTCAGTGAGCTTTGTCTGATTATAAATACACCAGGGGGGAGTTTGTAAGATGGTTCTTTCTCCTCCATGCAATTCAGTTTACAAATTATTTTTCTTGGTTCTTTATCTGCTTCAGGCAAGAGAATCTGCTGCAGGCATAGGAATATAAGAGAGGAGTGATAGTTTTTTTTTTTTTTTAAATGTTTTAAGTTCATTTTGGGGTGCAATCTTTTTCTTAAGGTCTAGCAGTCCTTGTTCATTGTCTTCTCTTTTCCTTTGGTCTTTTTTCATGCAGAGAGATGATCTCATATGAGAAGACGAATCTGCTTGTATAGAGTATACAATTTTCCTTAGGTGTACAATCCCATTCTTATCTCGGTAGCCCTTTTCTATATCCTTGTTTGGTCTTCTGTAGGGAGATGATTTCTATGTAAATCTGGCTTTTTGTCTTTGATGTTTCATCAAATACTTTCTAGACTTTCTATCTGGTATAAAGGGTACATGATATTTATCCCATGACCTGTGTAGGTATTCTGTTTTTATTCTCAAGGTTTGCATAATTTCCATATAACTGGTATATGTTGAATTTCATCTAGCTTCTGATTTGTTGGATCATTTGGTTACTTGAGAACGGCATCTGTTCATCAGAATTTGCTCGTTTGTATCAAATAGTGTGTAGTTGATTTTCTCTTTCGTGATTTAGTTCTGCCTGATATATATGGAGATGGAGCAGATATGGTTTTGCTTTATATAATTCCTCATGACACTTTGCCATGTTCAATTGGTTTGCCGGTACCTTCTAAGATCCTGTGTTTACAAGCTGGCATTATTATGTCAAGGTGGTAATGTGTAAAGATGGACGGACTTTTGTTTATATTTCTATTCTTGTTATGTGAGCAGTTGTGCCACATAAGCTATTCATGACAATTTGAGATTATCAGCATACAAGGTCGACTCTGTGTTTGTTGCTTCTGTAGTCTCGCCTTTGCTAAATCTACTTTGTCCCGTGCAGGTAGTCTTTCTTCATGCAGCAATGAGAAATTATGAAGTTGTTAGCTCTGTATTGAGGTTATTATTCTGTTCTTTTTCTTTTTTCTTGGGAGTTTTCCACACTCTGTTCTTCTTCCACGTATCGACTAATGCTAAATGAGTAAGGAAGATTAGTTTTCCTGTGTTGTCTTTGTTCTTGTTCCACATGCAGTTAGATTGAAGAGTAATGGGCAATATCGATAGTTTAGGACTACAAGGTGATCATGAGGTGGTGGTAGAGGTTTTAGGTACTTCTAGCAATGCCGGATATATGCTGAAGGGTGCATGATGTGTATGAAAATTGTGAGCACTCGGGGGTCTACCTGATCTGATTATTTCTCTCTTTACGTGTGATTCCACAACAATATTTCACGAGGTAGTTTGTCTCTGTAATTGATGCAAGGAATGAGTGCTTGGCGTTCCTCTAGAGAAGTTTCTTATGCCAGTACTATTGAGTCCTTGTAATCTGAATTTCAGCTTAAATCAGTTCTTTTGCAATCATCATGGTCATGGTTACTGGTGTTCTTTGCAATCAGTTCTTTCAAGAGAAGTGTGTGAAATAAATTGTGTAAGAAGGTTCTTTTAAATAGTGGCTTTGAGTTGGCCAATTTAAACCTGTACATTTCTTAAGGTGGAAAGGGAATACTGAAAGCTTGTTTTTATTGGCTTTCGACTGTGATTCGCCTTGTGCTGTTGGTAGCTATTGTTCTTATTGTATAACGTGATGATGGTGTTATATTTGACGGCTATGTTTCTCCAGTGTGCTCTTGGGTTGTGCCTATAATGGTTTGGTTTGCTTAAAATTTATCATCATCTTTGCATTTAACTGGTCGTCTGTTTCCACCTATTGTGATTCCGAATGTGAATGTGGTTTTCCTTGCGTTCGGTTTGAATTTTTAGTCGTCTCTGTATGTTCTTGTCTTGTCATGTTCAACATAGCAATTTCCTGTTTATAAAGGTTCATGTGATGATTTATCTTGTCGTTCTGGAAGTGTTATGCACACATTATAGACGTACTGACTGACTGATTGTGGTCGAGGTCATGATTGTCAATGTGATTTTGTTGTCTTCGCAACTATGTATTTGTTTGGTTTGTAATTTCATTCACTGCATGTGCTTGTCAATGTGAATTTGCATGTGTAACTTTGCCTGTATCGATTGCAGACGGTTCCAAGCCCGGAAAAAGGAGGAGGATCATGCCACCCCCAACCACGCCAAGCCAGGCTTTCAAATTCAGTCGGCCCAAAAACTCGGTCAGGCAACTGGTCTGCGGAAAACACTAAAAAGAACCTTGATTTTTCTAAATTTTTTCAAGACCTTGGCAATTATGGGATTAATCAAGATACCTAAGGATTGTGTCAAACAGTATCCATTATCATCATCATATCTCGCTCTCATTATTTCCTTTCATCATTTCCGCCCAGGTGCCCATCATCTCTGCCCGCTCCATCTCACACCTCACTGTAATCATGTCCGTCACACTCACATATCCGGTTGTAATATACTTTTGTTAAGCTCTATTTCAGACAATTTCAATTGGTATCAATGGATTTTAGCTTCCTTAAAATGAAAAATGAAAAGTGAAAATTGTGGTATCATAGACCACCTGCACTACTTGTTCCATTCAACATCACAAACAAAACAAAGCTAACTACCAGTACATACACATACATTGGTATCACTGATTTATTCCTTAATTTTTGAAGCTCTTCTTCATATCTTCCCCTCATTTAATCTAATTCTCTGATATGAACTTCCATAACCCTAATTTGATTCAACAAACTAGTAATTATAGTTTTTTCTCGATTGGCCATTGGTGGATCAACCCATTCAAGAAAAACCACACCCATCGTATCTATCAGCACAAGCAACGAATTTTCTACCTACATTCTTCTCTGTCCAAGCCGTTTTCTGCACAGTATAGCGACCATATGAGCATTTGAAAGCCATCGGGTTGTAAATTTAGGTTAATTTGATGTTCAGTAATGGAGATTCAAGCTTTTTAGGTTAACTTACGAAAGGGGAAGAAAGTCTTCTACTATAAACCCAATATATCCGTTGAAAAAATGATTTGACAAGTTTGCCCTCATGGAGTTATCAGAAATTGACGGAATGCCACAAAGTGTGATAGGTACAATGTTCGGTATTGCAAGTGCTGTTTTTAAAACTATAGTATTTCAACTGGTGTCTTGAGTAAAGTGCAGGTACACAAAATGCACTTTACTCTATCTTATACAATCTCGATAAAGAATATTCTTAAATCATATTAATATTTTTTTATTTGAGATATAAGTTATATTTTCCTTCATAAATAATATCGTGCTACATCAAGAGTATAATAATTTAATTATGTTATTATATTTATTAGCAACAAACCAATATTCTTCAGTAATATTGTATTATCACATAAGTTTATGCATAAATAAGAATTATTCATTTAGAATAGTTATATTCTTAAAGAATATTACAATTAATTGTGCTATTTGGGAGCAATAATTTTAAGAGATATAATTGAATATACAAAGGGAAATAAAATAGTACGAAAATGAAGCAAGGCTGAAATAACTAAATTAAAATAATTGCTTCTTCAAGAGCACTTACAATATTCTTCAGGAATATTATTTTATGTTGTTCGTTAGGAATTTCCACGAATTCTTAGATCTCATAGTGTTCTTCATGAACACACCATATTCAACTAGAATATGACGACATAACATTGTGCTTCTTCAAGAACTACAATGAATCTTTTATCTTAATAATTCTTCTGGATTATTAAGAATTGTTGAATCGTGTTTCTTCCAAAAACAAAGAGAAATATGATTTGATAATAGATTTTTTGGTCATCATATTTATTATTTATATATGATGCACACAGAAACATAAAATTTAATAACTAAAAAATATATATATTTTTCCTCGAAATCATCATATGCAAGAAAGTTTTTGAAGGGGTAAATAGAATAATACCGTTCACCAATGTAAAAAAAAGACTATTTCTGTTTGGACTTTTTTATATATGCAGTACGTTTTAGAATTCGATCTTCACAGTCGAATTTATAGATCTGTTTGTCAGTAATGTACTGTAAAAATTTCATGCTAATCCGATGGTTAACGAAGCGGAAAACACGATTTTCGCGCGGCCTCGCAGTGCAGAAAATCTGCTCGCGGATTTTTTTTTTTTTACGAATTTCGGAAATCGGAGGAAAAAATTATACTGCTACAGTATCTTGCTGATAACGTGTTATAAATATTGAGAGAAAGAAGAAAATATGCGAGAAGAGAAATTATATATCTCATTATGAAAGTCGTATGCCTTTATTTATAAGTACGGGTTTAAGTCACATATTAGTCATTCACTAAATAAATGACTTATTTACACCACAAATTAAATTTTTATAATTTTTTACTAAAAGTGAGAAGTCTTATTACCAGTAAAATGCTTTTTGCAAAAAAAGAAAAAAGTAAAATGTTTTTTTTTTAAAGCAGAATGACAACGCAACATCAACATGCTACGTTTTCAAATTAGTTTTGAGGGTGAAAGAGAACGGATCGATAAAAATTAGGGATTACAAGACTGGTTGTGCGTCTGCAGACGTAGTTAATTAATGGCTTCCTCCGCATCGGGTGGGTTACTCGGATCTTCTAATTACGCCGGTTCTTGTGCTTCTTCTTCTTCCTATTGGTCTAAATCTGCCAATAGCTTTTATGGAAGAGGCGGTCGCGAAATGGGATTTTATTGTTCTTCCCCATGGCTGATGCCACCACCTGCCTTTGAAGGTAGCAGCAGCATGAGTTATAAGTTCGACAGCCTTGAAGAGAATAAAGTCTTAACCATTAGCGGAAGCGGAGAAGAAAATTAACAGATCCGGTGCCAAAATCAAATCCGCGACCTTATTATAGTCAGGGGATCTTCACGTGGTTGGTTAGCTCTGTTGAATTTGCACAACCTTGATTTGGTTTTTCTATAACCCTCTTTCTCGTCGTCGTCTAAAGCTTCCTCCCATTCACAACTTGCCTAATTTTCCCGACGACAGTGTGTGAGTTTGAGGTGCGTAGAGAAGGTCATTCTCTCCTGCTCTCCCGACGATGAAGAACAAAACTGCCTGGCGAGGATGATTTACAATTGTATAAATGCGCTGGCTTTCTGCTGCCCTGGTCGCATCAAGGAGTGGACTCCGATTGACGAGCGAGCTGTATTGCTGGGAGCGAGCCGTTCGATTTCGGATTTCCCTTCTCACTCTCGATTTTTTTTTTCTAGTTTGTTCCTTCCTGTATCTTCCGCTCTCATCCAATGGAGTCGCTCCAATCTCCACCGGTTGTTGCAACACCTTTTTTATCCTCTTCGCCCCCACCGGTATAAAAGGGATTGGACTTGCAAGAGGAAGAAACACTAAAATTACATACCTTCTGAAATCTGAGTGAAATTGAGATCTTACTCTTCATCTTTATGAGCAGTGAGTGATATTTGTGGCGTGATTTTGAGTTTTAGGATTTGATCGAAGGAGCTACCTGGGGTTATCGCCGGCCGACATTGGATCGATGTCTTTTCCTTTGTGAACACAAGTTCAGTGTCAAATTGCTAGGGTTCCCACTCCCAGGGGATTTGAGCCGCTACAATCGTGGTTTAAGGGGGTTTCCTACACTAGTCTATGGAGGGGGGTGACGTGGCTAACAATATTGGTGGTGGTGGTTCGAAGAATGTTGGTACTGATGATGGGAGCCTAAGGTGGATTCTTTTTTATGGGCAGGTCCTGGCAGAAGGGCCTGCCAGGAGCCATGAGTATCATGAGTTGGAACTGCTTGGGCTTGGGTCACCCACGCGCAGTTCCGTCGTTACGGGACCTTGTTCGGTCATCCTTTAGGTTTGAGAATGCTTGGTTAGAGGAGGATCTTCCGGTTGTCGTGGGGGAGGGTTGGTCTAGTGGAGGAGATTGTGATTTGATGAGAAGGGTAGAGAATTGCACTAATTCTATTGATGCATGGGCATAGGCGGATCCAGCATTCGAAATTTACTGGTGCACCGATGTACCATCAAAAAAAAAAATAACGGACGGGCAAATTTTTTTCCCACTTTTTTTAATAAAAAAAGCCAAAACGACGTCGTTTTGGTACAATTTTTTTTTTGTTCGAGAAATTTTTGGGGGTGCACGTGCACCACCAGGCTTAAGGTAGATCCGCCCCTGTGCATGGGGTAGGAGGTTGAGGGCGAGGTATCGTCTTGATATAAAGAAGTGTAAAGAAGAGATGGAGGTGTTGTGGGGATCCATGGAGGTGGGAGACATGACCGGTACAAAGAAGTTAACAATCGCTCGAGTACCCTTCTAACTCAAGAAGCTTTTTGGAAACAAAGGGCGAAAGTGCATTGGCCGAGGGATGGAGACACAAATTCAAAGTTCTTTCATGCCATGGCAAGTACACGCCGTCGCTGTAATGCTATAGCGAAATTAACTCGAGATGATGGAACGGTGGTGGATTCCCAGGCGGAGTTAGGGGAGGTTGCAAAGGATTACTTTACGGGGTTGTTTTAGGCCGCGGATGGTGATTATGGGCCCGTGGTGGATTGTATGTGTGGGGTGGTGTCTGATGGAGGATAATGATAAGTTGATGGCTCCTTTTCATATGGGGGAGTTCAAAGAGGCTTTGTTTCAAATGCATTCTGATAAGGCTCCGGGTCCAGATGGTTTAAATCCAGACTTCTTCAAAAGGTTTTGGAATCTTTGTGGTCCTGAATTGTTCCATTCCGGTGTAGCTTGACTTGAAGGAGGAGAGTTCCCACCTATGTTGAATGATGCTAATCTTGTCTTGATTCCAAAGGTAGATAATCCAACAACTATGCGTGATCTTAGGCCAATTTCTCTTTGTAATGTCATTTACAAAATTATATCAAAAGTTTTGGCGAATAGATTCAAAGATATTCTCTACAAGTGCGTGTCGTTGGAACAATCAGCTTTTGTGCCAAATAGATCTATCCTAGACAATGTTATGGTCGCTATAGAAACAATTCATCATTTGAAGTGTAAGGTTGGAGGGAAAGTGGAGGAGGTGGCCCTCAAGATTGATATTAGCAAAGCCTACGATAGGGTTGACTTGGGGTATTTGCGTTGTGTGCTTGACAAGTTGGGTTTTCATGAGAAGTGGGTGTCGTGGATGATGATGTGTGTGGAGACGGTAAATTACTCAGTGCTTATGAATGGAGAGAGAGCTGGTTCAGTCTCACCGGGGAGAGGTCTCCGGCAAGGTGACCCACTGTCGCCTTACCTATTTATCTTGTATGCTGAGGGCCTTACGGCTTTACTTAAAAAAATGTGAGGCGAGAGGTGAGATTCATAGTGTCAAAGTGTGTCGAGGGGCTCCTATCCTCACACACTTATTATTTGCAGATGACCGTTTCTTGCAGGGCTGATGTGAATGAAACTACCAAACTCAAGGAAGTTCTCCAGACTTATGAGAAGGCATCGGGGCAATCTATCACCCTCCAAAAATCTGAAATTGATTTTAGCAGGAACACTACAGAGGATATAAGAGAGCAGGTGGTGGATATTCTAGGAGTGACTGAATGTATTGGCACAAAGAAGTATCTAGGCCTACCGTCAATGGTGGGGCGTAGCAAGAAACAACCGTTCAGTTACTTGCGTGTTCGAGTCTGGAACAAGGTTAGACAATGGCCGGTCGCCATCTTTCTAAAGCAGGTAGAGAAGTACTTGTAAAATCTGTTGCTCAAGCCATTCCGACCTATTGTATGAGTACTGTCTTAATTCCTACATCTTTGGGTGAAGAGATGGAGCGGATGATAAATTCCTTCTGGTGGGGTTCGAATAGAGGAGCTAGGCATGGTATTAATTGGTTGAGTTGGGATCGGCTTTCTATGCGCAAAGAATATGGTGGTATGGGCTTTCGTCGCTTCTATGGCTTTAATTTGGCTATGCTAGGGAAGCAAGGTTGGCGCTTGTGCACCAACAAGGATGCTATAGTTACTCGTGTCTTCGAATCTAAATATTTCCCCAACACTTCTTGGGGTCTCGCTTGGGCCATAATCCCTCCTATGTTTGGCATAGTATCCACACTTCACAGGCACTAGTCAATTTTGGAGCGCATTGGAAAATTGTTGATGGCACTTCTATCAACATTTGGAAAGATCCGTGGTTAAAAGGAGGTAACAATTCCTTTGTATCTTCTAATGCGGTTCCGGGGTGTGCGAACATGTTAGTAATCTCTTTAATGCTAGTTGGAGTTCATGGAATATTTCTTTGCTTGACCAATTGTTTAATGAAGAGGATAAAAATCTCATCAAGGGCATGGTTCTCCATGGGAGGGATATTGAGGACAAGTTGGTATGGGATAAGAGTAGAGATGGTTTGTATTCCGTTAAGTCCACTTATTATGTGTGCATGAATGAATTGATTGATAACTCGGAATTTCGTGCATCGGGTGAGTGGAATTTAATTTGGAAGCTAAAAGTTCCTCAAAAGGTAAAAATTCATTTGTGGCGTTGTGCTAGAGGAGTTCTTCCTAGTCGTTCTAATCTTCGCAGGCGGCATGTCAATTGTCCGGCGGAGTGTCCGTGGTGTGAGCATGAGGAGGAGAGTGATTGGCATCTTTTCTTGGGGTGTTCTCAGGCCGAAACAGTTTGGAGGCAAGCCGGTCTTTGGAGCACAATTCGACGAATCCTACAAGCGGGTGCTGCTGACTTTAAAACTGTTGTTTTTAATTTTTTGCAGGCAGTGTCTGATACTTATAGGAACAACTTTGCAATGCTTATTTGGTGCTTATGGAAGAGAAGGAACGAGAAAGTTTAGGAGAACACGGTGCGGCCTATTCGCATCTCTATCAAAAGTGCGCTGGATTTTCTGTATGGTTGGCAATATGTTCGGCGCCCAGCCCCCACGCGTGATGCACACCAGCCGAGACTGAATGTTGTTGTTGCTGTAGCTTGGTCCCGGCCAGCAGAGGGGACCGTGAAGTGTAATGTTGATGCGGCTTTGTTTGATGATAATAGGTACGGTATCGGTCTTTGTATTCGGAATAGTGATGGCTCTTTCCTTAAAGCGAAGACGGCATGGTTAAATCTCCAAAGAGTTACCATCGAGCTGGATTGTAAAGCAGCGGTAGATGGCATCTGCGGTGCTTGTAATTCCGTCACTGAGTTTTGCTCTATTTTACGTACTTGTAAGGCTTCGTTATCATTATTACAAAACTATACGGTTAGTTTTATTCGGAGGCAAGCCAACCTCGTTGCTCATACCTTAGCTCCCAAGTTCAGGAGTGTAGTCCGATTTGTATTACCACTATTATTATGAATGAAATGCAATAAGTTTTCCTTTGTCAAAAAAATAAAATAATTATCTTAATATTCATTCGTTTTTCGTTAATCGGCATTAATCTATATATCTATTTATATTATAATATTCGTTATTAATCATATAGAATATACATTCATACTCTGATTCTTGGAATTCTAGGATTCTTCCATTCTTGTTTGTTGAGAATTGAAATTGTTGTGTTTTTCGGTTTTCAGATTAAATCTGTCCGTATTCGGGTACACGAAGTATTAGCTGAATTTGCTTCGTGTATTGTCTGTTGTCCGATTATTATTCTATATAGCCTCAAATAATTATTAATTAACTTACGATTTAATATTAAAAAATTAATTCTCACAAAAATAAACATATTCTAAAAATCTCTCTCACACACACCCCCCCACCCCATATATATATATATATGGAGCTTTATTTTCAGAACTCTCTTAAGTGTGAGAACTAGACCCGGCAAAATAGGCCCAGACCCGCGGGCCGGGCCAGCCCGCCCGTTTTTGGGCGGGCATTGGGCTGCATATTATTAGCCCAAAAAAACGCGGGCCTTTTTGGCCCGGCCCAGATTTGGCCCGCCCATAGAGGCCCGGCCCGCGGGCGGCCCGCCCGGCCCATTTTTTTTTTTTTTTTTTTATGTTAAGTTATGTGTAATTATAATATTTAATTTTTTTTCCTTGTTTGTTAGATTATAATACATCTATATGTTAATTATTGATGTAATTTTATTTTTTTTGGGACTTTGTGATTATTTGTAGTATCTCATATCAATAATAATATTATTTTTATTTTATGGTTTTATAAGAAATTAGTAGTGATAAATGATATGATGATCAAATAAAAATATTTGTATATTTGTCTTTTGATTATGGTAGTGTAGTAAATAATGTAATTATCAAATAAAAATAATTGTATATTTATTTATCTGATTGTCATAGTATAGTGAATAATACAATAATTAAGGATCGAAAAATATTTGTATATTTATTTCAGAATTAATATTTTAAAAAAAAAAAAAAGTCGAGGCCCGCGGGCCGGGCCGAGCCCGCCCGGGGCGGGCCACGGGCCTAATAATTTTGGCCCAGGAAAAACCGGGCCTTTTTGGCCCGGCCCAAAAAAGGCCCGCCCGTTTTATGCCCGGCCCGTTTGGGCCGGGCCCGCCCGTTTGCTAGGTCTAGTGAGAACTGCGAGAACTTCTCTAAATCAATGAGATTTTTTTAAATATTAAGAAATATTATTAATTCAAAATGGTATTATAATAAAATACAATTTTTATTATGGAAGATAACCCCTATTGATAATAACCCCTACTATTATTGATGATAACCCCTACTATATATCTAACCCCTACTATAAAGTAGGGGTTATGATCAGTAGGGGTTGTATGCATTCACATGGTGTACATTATGTATTATTATGAGTATAAAAGGTGGTTCTCGCATTTAACAGAGTTCTGAAAATAAAGTTACACTATATATATATATATATATATATATATATATATATATATATATATATATATATATAGTGGCGCGTTCTATGCACTCAATATTAGATGCGATTTTCTGATCTAATTTATGCATGAG
The DNA here is from genome assembly GCA_033398695.1 of Orobanche coerulescens. Classification (NCBI taxonomy): domain Eukaryota; kingdom Viridiplantae; phylum Streptophyta; class Magnoliopsida; order Lamiales; family Orobanchaceae; genus Orobanche; species Orobanche coerulescens. The sequence goes on from CM065804.1 coordinate 222,453,329, forward strand.
TTTTGTACTAATTATGCATGAAATATATGCATTTCGTGCATCAAAAATTCAATGCATTACTTTAAAGTACTAATTTATGCATGAGTTTTGTACTAATTATGCATGAAATATATCCATTTCGTGCATCAAAATTTCAATGCATTAAAATATGCAATATATGCATCAAAATATCGATGCATTAAAATATTATATTATATGCATCAATTTTTTGTGAGGATTAATGCACTGAAATTTTGATGCACGAAATGCATATATTTCATGCATAATTAGTACAAAACTCATGCATAAATTAGTCTTGTAAATCTTGCATCTAATATTAGTCTTGTATAGAAACGCTCTCGGGTTCTTAAATATCCTCAACTACTGGCACAAGGAGTCGTCCAAGTGATTCTTCCGTCTTTGGGCCCTCAAATCCAACCGCAGGGTCCCACCCAGATCTGGCCTCCCACACTGCCGCTTGAAGCCCTCAATATTTAATTGTTCCACCAGCGTACCCGGGGGCTAGGACCTAACCCTTAGGGGGGAGGGAGTGGTCACCTAATACCTAGGTGCCACATCACCTCTATCCAATAAAAACCCTCCAACTCAAAACTACCCAATTCTACCCTAACACTACCCTAAGTGGAGGGAGTGGTCACCTATACTACCCGATTTTTTTTTGTTCATACATAAAATCACATACAATATTAAAATAAAAACATACCATTTCATTAAAAATAAAAACATTACATAATACTTAAAAAAAAAACATTACATAAAAACATACCCGATTTTTTTTTTCATACATAAAATCACATACAATATTAAAATAAAAACATACCATTTCATTAAATATGTATATATATATATATATATCCAAATTTAAAGTTGGGGGTTTCAAAAACAAAAAAAAAAAAGGAAAAAAAAAAAAAACCAAACCCACACACACCGATCGGGCTTGGAAGCCGAATTGGTAGCCGATTTGCACTACCCGAGCTCTAGGGGGCGGTGTTGCCGATCGGGTAGACCTAGCCGATTCACTACCCGAGCCCCACTCCCTCCCCCTTACTCAAGGACTAAGAGATCAAGTATTATTTTGGCAATATGGAAAATTGATCCAGGGAATTCCAACATTTACCCCAAGTTGCCTATCGATTCAATAGGCTTACTTATTACTCATTTTGAAGTTTTCACACAAATCATATTTACGCACTCATATCAAACACTTACAACCAGATCACTTTATATTTACCACACAATTATCACTAATACCTTATATTTTTTATCTCTACCACATACTCGTCATATTTACCGCGTCACATTCAATTACTACTTGTAAACATTTTTAGACTTTTTTTCAATGTTGTTGGTTTATAATTTTGTATTTTAGTTAATGTTTAATTTTCTTCAAGTTTTCCACTTATTGATGAAATTTTTTAATTTTTATTTTATTTAAAAATTTAATTTGAGGGATTCGGGAAAACACTTTTTCACATGAAACCTCTCCTCTGCTAGAAACGGTCTAAACGGATTGATGGCACTGTAAATATATGGGGAAAAATGCATGGGAGTCTCTGAGGTCCACTTTCTGGCTTGTCCCATTTTGGATTATCTGATGACGTGAAAACATTCAAATCTATTTTCAAATCCTTCACCAATTAAATGGAAGATTGAGCTTTTTGCCCCCAATCTTTATCCAAAAGTGCAATTCAGTCTCCAATCTTTTATGTTAATATATCTTAATCCTTTATTGGGTAAAAATCTATTATTCAATACTTTTCAATACAAATGCAGTGTTGAGAAACTCCATAAAATAATCACCATAATCTTTTTTTTTTTTTCGTATCGCTTGATTTTTATTTATATTCTCTATTAATTTTATGTTCTTCCTTTTTATTTGATATCTCATTTTCAGTCTAAAAAAGAAATGCTTTTCGTCGAAAATATTCTAATTTTATTAATTTCTATAAAAATATCGAGGTTTAGTATAATAATGTGTTACAATAGTGAAGGGTATATTGACCCAAAATTAAAGGTTATTGGTGTAATAACCCACAATAATGAAAATATTGATGTAATTCAATTGACACCAAATACAAAGTTAGAGACTAAATTGAAACTCAAGGAAATAGGTTGTAGGTAGGGATGTTCAAAAATATACGATATCTGATATTCGATCCAAAATATCCGAAAATCCGAAGTTTCGGATATCCGAAAATTCGGATATCCGAAGTTCGGATATCCGGAATTTTGGATTCGGATATCGGATAGTAGTTTTCAGAAAAATCGGATATTCAGATATCCGAAATATCCGAAAAATCCTAAAATTTTTATTTTTTATATTTTAAATAATAAAAAATATTCGGATATTCGGATATCCGGTATCCATATCCGAAGTTTTTTTCGGATATTCGGATATCCGATATCCAAATCCGAATATTTTTTTCGAATATAAGGATATCCGAATAAAAATTTTATTTTTTTCCGGATATTCGAATATCCGAAATTTCGGATACGGATATCGAATATCAAAATCTACTATCCGAATTTTCGGATATTCGATTTGAACACCCCTAATTGTAGGGGAAGCCATATAAATTAACAACGGCATTCTTCCATCATTATTTTCCCATTATTGTTGTCGGGATAAATACATTAAAATTTCGATATAATGCCAACATCATTAACTTATCTCCATCATCTTGTCATGTTGGATATTTTCTTATACTCCCTGTGTTCCTATTAATTGTTGTACTCTCTCCGTTCCTCACTGCTGGTCCTATTTCAAAAATACACAAATATTAAGAAAATTTAATAATAATTAACTAATTTCATATTTGTCCTTATTAATTATATTAATTTAATAAATCAGCTATATTCACTAATGTGTTTGTATATGTCGGAGTTGAAGAGCCCATAATAAACTAAGGGTATTCTTGAAAATTTTCTTACAAATTTGCATGAGAAATAAAAAATGATATGTATTATGGGACAAATTTTATTTCCAAACATGACTAGTATTGAGGGATATAGGGGGTATTATTTTTTAGATTAAATTTTAATTATAAATTAACTTTTCAAAATATAATAGTAATAAACTATTAAAGAAATTGTATAATATAAATAAGTTTTAATATGAATTGAGTAGCATAGTTCTTGCAAAATTTATAGTTGCCTTTTATGTGGCAATCTATAATCAAAGTTCAATCTGAAAAAAAAAAAAAAAAACAATACTTAATTCATTTTGGACAAATTCAATCATATCTTATGAACTAAAACTTTTTTTTTTTTTGAGAAAACGGGTCTACTTCATTTTATTAAGAATCAATCCAGATTTTTTTTTTTTTTTTTTTGAAAGGTAAATTTCATTAAACACGGCAAGTCCTCAAAACAAGGACTAACAAGAAACGATACAACCTGAAGGAAAAAAACAGCCCAAAACCTCCATGAAATGGAGATAAAACCTATATTGACTCTTAAGCCATAGAAATGACAATGATGATATTACTGTGCCACAACCTCGATTCCATTAGCTAACCCACCCGAACTACCCGGCGCCTCAACCACATCATCCCCCACATTCTAGAGAAATCACAACTTCCACCGTATAAACCATAGTTTCCTGAATTACAAGGAAATCAATTCCAAAGATAGCAACCGTATCTTTGACCCATGAAGTGCAAGATGAAACAGACGACAAGACTACGCCTTCAAGAGTGCGAGCCACCTTGTTTGTTTCTCTCCCAAAAAATTCCACATGCGAGTTGTTCCTAAAGAAAACAAAAGTAGTGCCGGGAATTTTCAACCCGAAAGTATCGGAAGCTTATAGTTTTTGAGAAAAAACTCGTATGTGAATTCAGAAAAGTATATTCTGACAAAATTCAGAATAAATTCTCTATAGTTTTTGATTAATCTTGTCACATATACTTTTCTTCTTAGTCCCAATACTTTAAGCTTACATGTTTACACTGCTTATTACTAGGAAATGTGAGTAATCTAAATTTATTTCATATATAGAATCATATAATGAGATTACAAAAGTAAATTATCTCATATCTAATTATTATTAGGGGGCAAAATAAGCATATAATTTTTAGAAACAAGATAGGCGACATAGTCCAATCATCCAATATAGAAAACTCAACCATAAAACATGAAGCTTTTCACCATGTTATTTTCTTTTTCCCATTCATATAATCAATCCCAATTGAGACCAAGAATTCAACTTTATCTTCAGAAAACAGAACCCATAATGCAAATAAAAAAAAGGAACATTCAATTTAAGTATGCTTGTCCGATTTTAGTCCTCTGAGTATACAGTTGTTTGATTTTGATCCTTTAAGTTATGATATTGTCCGATTTTGATCCTCAGCCAAAGAGTGTAGTTCACATGCCTTTTTCCAGCCGACCCTCATCCATCGCAGGACCAAAATCGGACAATATTATAACTTAAAGGACCAAAATCGGACACATACATCTATAAAGGACCAAAATCGAACAGAGCACCAATAAAGGACCAAATTCGGACACAAACATCTATAAAGAACCAAAATCGAATTTTTCTCCCAATCTTCATAAGTAATATTCAATCTCGGGAGGCTTTTAAACTCCAAAGCAACTCTTTACTACCATCCACCATAGCATGAGAAAATTGATAATATGTAAATAAATTTTAGTTTTTTTTTTAATAAGCAAAATAGCTCTACTAGGGATTGACGTTTGCCATTTTTATCATTTAAAGGACAAAAGTTTTAAGTGTTTCAAACAAGGACTAAAGTTTAATCCATTTCACCCGTTAGGGACTCCGTTAGTTTGGTCCCGTTAAGTTTTAACGGATTGATGACATGGCCGTTAAGTGCCACGTGTCAGCATTTTATTGGTCGGTAATAATAAAATATTAATAAAATTTTTAGATTTTTGTAATAATAATAAAATACTAACAAAAAATATAAAAGTCTAAAAAAATATAAAAAATAAAAAAAATCTGTATTTTTTAGAAAAAATTGAAACTTTATTTTTTTTTAAATTTTGGAATATTAATATTAATAATCTAATGCTTTTATTTAAAGTTAAAAATAAAAAATAAAAATTAAAAATATCTGAATCCAATTTATAATGAACCTTTAGTTTGTTTTTTTAGATTTTTAGATTTTTTTGTAAAATAATATTTATTTATGGAAAATAATATCTCAATTTTAAAAAAAAGTTTATAAATTAGATCCAAATTTTTTAATTTTTTATTTTTTATTTTAAAATTTTAATTAAAAACATCCGTTTTTAAGTACTTATATTCCATATTTTTTAAAAAAATTGAGAAAAAATACAGTTTCATTTTTAAAAAAAATCCAAGTTTTTTTTATTTTTTATATTTTTTAGACTTTTATATTTTTATTATTATTATTTTATTATTATTATAAAAATCTAAAAATTTATATTATTACAAAAAAATTCGGACTTTTTTTTAAAAATTGAGATATTATTTTTCATAAATAAATATTATTTTAAAAATCTAGAAATCTAAAAAAACAAACTAAAGGTTCATTATAAATTGGATTCAAATATTTTTAATTTTTAATTTTTATTTTCAATTTTAAATAAAAGCATTAGATTTTTAATATTAATATTACACATTTAAAAATAAATAAAGTTTCAATTTTTCTAAAAAATACAGGTTTTTTATTTTTTATTTTTTTTAGATTTTTATATTTTTGTTAGTATTTTATTATTATTACAAACATCTGAAAATTTTATTATTATTTTATTATTACCGACCAATAAAATACTGACACATGGCACTTAACGGCCATGTCATCAATCCGTTAAAACTTAACGGGACCAAACTAACGGAGTCCCTAACGGGTGAAACGGATTAACCTTTGGTCCCTTGTTTGAAGCACTTAAAACTTTAGTTCCTTAAGTGATAAAAATGGCAAACTTGAGTCCCCAATAGAGCTATTTTGCCTTGATATATTGTAAGGTTTATCGTCGGTTTGGTATTTGTTGGTTTTCTTCTTTACAGAAGTGCTACTAATGTACATCCTCGATTTTCAAGTCGCCTAGTCAAGAGGCATCTGATACGATGGAGAGTAGGGATGACAATGGGGCGGTCCGGAGCGGGTACTTGAAGATCCAGACCCGCCCCACGAGGTGAACAGAGCGGGGCGGGTTGACCCACCGCGGGTCGCGTGGCGGGACAGGCCGACCCGCGTAGGAAAAAAATATTGTTTTAAAGTAAATAAAATAAATATTTTTATGAATTTTATCTAATATTATTTTCATAATACATACTACCTCCGTTCTTTTATAATTGCAACATCTGGACTTTCACATTTGTCAATGCACAACTTTGATTATTAATATTTTAAATTCTTTATTTTTAAAAAATTATCAGAAATTGATATTTGAAAGTATATTTCGAGATGAATCTAACAAGATCTCACATGATTATATTTTTTTATATGTATAAATCACAAAATATGGTCAAAAAAGAGTATGTGAACAGTGTAATAGTCAACACGTTGCAATAATAATAGAATAGAAGAAGTATTATTCAAGAAATTTATCATTATTAATATAAATATATAAGATATATTATAAAATGTGTAAAAAAGTATATAAATATAAATATTACATATATATAATATTAAATATATTTAAAATAATTAAAAAGTAATACGGGGCAGGACGGAACAGGTACCCACGGGGCAAAAATGATATCCAGACCCGCTCCGTTCTACTGCAAGTCACGAGGTCGTCATGGGTCAAGGTGGAACAGTACGGATCATCCCAAATTTACCATGTGATGGAGAGTTGCCCTTGGGCATTTCGATCAAACTAATTTAAAGTGAGTTATTTACTAAATAGTTGTATTTATAAAATATATTTACTTTTTAAGTGTAGTTTTGAATATATTTACTATTTAGGTGTTGTTTTAAATTTAAATGGATTTTTGTTTTATTTTTTTTAATTTAATGCTTTTTACTGTGAATTACCCGTGTCCTAAATACTTTTTACTGCTTTTTATAAATAGTGATTTACCAAAGGGGTGTAGTTGTAAAATATATTTACATTATAGATGTACTTTCAAATATATTTACCAAATATGTATAGTTTTATATTTAAGTGGTTACCAAATAGGTATAGTTTTCTATTTAAGTGGGTTTTATTGTATTTTTACTTTTTTAAAATTATTATTTTTTCTGCTTTTTTTTAACCATTTTTTACTGCTTTTTTAAACTGTTTTAAAAAAATATTTGTAATATTAATATTAAAAGCCGGAAGTTCTTATTTAAAATTCGTAAATAAAAAAAGATTGAAAAAAAAAATTCTGGAATTTATTTGTAAACTGTTTTAATAAAAAAAACTGGAATATTATTCTACATAAATAAAAAGTTGAATAATTTTTTTTTAAAACCTGCTAGTTTATTTTTCATAAGAAACTGTTATGTTCTTAAAAAAAATTAAAAATCTAAAAAAAAGACAGATTAAGATTTTTTACTGGTTTTTTAACTGTTTTTTAATGCCTTTACTAAACTATTTTTTTTCTATCTTTTTAACTGTTTTTTTAAATTATGCTAACAATAATAAATTATTTGAACAATGCTAACAATAAAAAAATTAAAACCAACATCATCACAAAGAAGAAGTATTTAAACTAATATACTATACCCATACCCTACCCGTACCCGATCATAAAATTTCAGGTTCGGCCGATACCCGACTCGATTTCGAGTTTATCCGACTGGTAGGATCGGATATGGATAAAGTTGCCATCCCTAAGAAAACTATACTTATTTGGTAAATATGTTTGAAAGTACACATATAATGTAAATATATTTTAAAATTGGTAAATCACTATTTATAAAAAGCAGTAAAAAATATTTAGAGCAGAGATAATTCACAATAAAAAGCATTAAATTGAAAAAAATAAAACAAAGTATTGTCTGAATACTTATTGTCTGAATAAAATCCATTTAAATTGAAAACAACACCTAAATATCTTTAAAATTAGACTTAAAAGGTAAATATATTTAAAGTTGCTTTTTTTCACACACACTCCTAGAGGTGCCCAAAACGACCCAACCCGCCGGGTCGACCCGCCGACCCGGACCCGGATGACCCGTGCAAGACCCGGACCCGGCCGACCCGTGCGACCTGCCGACCCGGACCCATGGTATACACGGGTGGGGTCCGGTCGAGCTTCCCCAACCGTCGACCGCCGGTCCGACCCGTCGACCGGCGGAAATTATAAAAAAAAAAAATTCAAAAATGGCCGTTGGACCGTGGTCGGACCGTGACCGGCGGGTCTAACGGCTAGTCCGATTTAAAAAAAAAAAAAAAAAATTCCTAACTATAAATACCCCCCTCCCCAACACAATTTTTCCACACCTTCAATACTATCTATCTCTCAAACTCTCATTGTTAATTGATATACTACTTAATCTCTCTCTTTTTTTTCGCATTTTATCATTATGTCGAGTTCTGACAAGGGAAAGGGTATTGCTACATCTCCCAAAAAATCCAAAATGTCCAAGTTCGAGCGAATGGGTCTTTGGGGCAAATCGAAGAAACCATCTGGAATAATTATTCGGGAGCCCCAAAACCAATATGTGTTTTATTGTATCTGAAATGGATGCTTGTAGTAAATCCGAAAGATTATCGAATGCTATTTACAATATGTGTTTAAAATGGCTAAAATACTTTAATCGTATTCATGATGTTTTCTTGATTAGTGCTGTTTTATCTCCCGATTTGAATTTAGCTCAAGTAGAACAATTACTTGAAATATATTATAATATTCTTAAAAATTTGGGTTTTCCTAATATTGAGGATACTGTTGAAAGTCAAACTTTATTTGAAAATATTCCTGACGTTGAACAAGTAAAAATTGATTTGAAAAATAGTTTAGAAACAGTTTTTAAGAATATTCTTCTAAATATGGTGATAAGATTCAAACTCAAAAACAAGAACTAAGACTACAAATACATTTAACATGGAATTCGATGTAACTCCCACTAACTCATTTCAACAACAACTCTATAATATAGCAAGAAATAGGGGTGGTAGTAACGTCCAAAGAAATGACCTTAGTAGATATTATGCAACTAGTTTTATCTTGGGAGGATGACAATGCGAGTACCTTTGATCTGTTGGATTGGTGGAAAGAAGAGGAACCGAATTTCCCATACTTTCCATTATGGCACAAGAAATTCTTGCGGTCTGCATCCATGATCCAGTTGAGAGTGCTTTTAGTGAAGGAGGCTATATCTTTGGACGAGCGGAGATCCCGAATGACGCCAAAAAATCTCGAGGCTCAAATGATACTTAAGACGCAACAAAAGCCGAGTTACGAGATCAAGAAAATAAATGGGATGACCTATTAGCGGACCAAGATGCCTATCAAGAAGGCACTACTGAAGGAGAGTCTAGTCAAATGAGTCAAACCGATGATCAAGACGACGACGACATCGACTAAAGGTAAGTAAGGTAAGTCAGGTAAGTAAAGAACTATGTAGGCTTTGATTCCCACGAGGATACGTAGCAATTTAATTTTAAGTGAAAACTTAAAATTAAATACTGCCCATTTTTTTAACTCTTCTCAAGTAAAAGAACTACGTGGAGCTTTGATTCCTCACGGGGATACATAGGCAATTTAATTTTAAGTAAAAACTTAAAATTAAATACAAGCTAATTTTTTCAAATGATTTCCTTTTTCACTTATAGTTATTTTTCGTGTATAAAATGATAACAAATAAAAGTTTTATATACATTTTAAAAAAAAAAAAAAAAATATAGACGGGTCGACCCGTGACCCGGACCCGTGGCCGACCCGTCAACCCGTACATTTCATATGTACGGGTGGGGTCCGGGTCCTGTCCTGCCGACTCGGCGACCCGGCGGGTCCGACCCGGACCCGGACCCGGACCCGGACCCGTGGTTGGGCACCTCTACACACTCCAACTACAGTGCGTGAAAACAATGTGGAGTGAGATAGTGCTTTAACTCCCTTCATGAAAAAACAAGAAATGCATACAGTATTATGTACTACACCGCACACTGACAAAGAGGAAGAAGTGAGGCGTTACAAAAACAAGAAAAGGTGAAAGAGTGATTTAACGGAGAGAGAGAGAGAGAGAGAGAGAGAGAGAGAGAGAGAGAGAGAGAGAGAGAGAGATTCTGATATTGAGTAAATGCTCTTTTTTTTTTTTCAATTCCGTATAAGCAAACATAGAAGAAAAAACACCCCATCGTCTTTTATCTTTTTGATTTCTCCCTTTTCTTACTCTTTAAAGCTTTGCTTGTGAACTGAGTTTTAAGTTTTCAGGCTACTTTTATCTGTTTTTCATCTTCTTTCTCAATATACCATTTGAACCCATTAAAATTTGTTTCTTGTTCCGATCGGATCTGAAATGAACTCGCCGGGCAATATTATAGAAAAGAAGAAATAAAAAATTACAAAGCTCTTCTATAATACAAATCATTTACTTTAGGATTTTTTCTGGAGGGTTCTTTCTCAAGGGTGATGAAAGATTGTTCAGCCGTTTGCATTCTCCGATAAGGTAAAATCAAGAATTGTTTCGTGTTTTTTCTACTTTTCTCTTCTGTTTTTTTTTTTTTTTTTGCTGGGCTTATGTGGGTAATGTGATGCAAGAATTGAATCGATCCACGATCAAGAAGAAGGTTTATCTTTGTTTATGGAATTCTTGTGTTCTTTTGCGATTCTTGTATTTTATCGGGGTTGATATTTAATTAGACATTGTATTTTCTGGGCATTACTGTCTACTGATTTCGGAAGTATTTTCCGACGTTTTCTGTAATTTTAAGGAATTATTGTTTTCTTTTTATATTCTAAGAAAAATTCATTTATAGATTCATATAATCGTAAATTAGGTTCATATGTTCCACTCTCCATAGTGTACAAACGTTGCTTTCCGTATGAGAGGAGTTGCTGTTAAAAAAAAAAAACTGTGAATTGATTATCTCGTTTGGTGATGATTTATTGCAGTAACTATGCCGTACGGTACAATAGAATCACTTGCTGATGGAGTTGGTTCTTTAAAGATAACTTCCACTTCCATTGTTAATCCACCCGAGTATGATTCCCCTTGTGCACCCGGAACAAGCCGTCCACCCCAGCCTCCATCCACCAAACATTTTAGAAACGATGGCACCTCGTCTAAATCCAATGCAATTCCTAAGGATCATGTCATGAAAACCACGTGTTCTCCATCCGGCTCGATGCTTATTTCGAAAAACTTGTATAGAACGTCCGATTTGAAGAAAAACGGAGATATATTTGATGCCGAGAATCGCGATTCGAATGGAATTCGTGAATCGTTGTATTTAACTTCATTGCCAAATAAAGGGGCTGTTGACTTGTCGAATGCTCAGTTACGTTCTAAATCGGGAAACAGCTTCTGTCCGAGCCCGCAAGGCAGTTTTTACTCGGCCACGAATTACACAGAAGCCAAACAGAGTTTCACCAACACTGAAATTAGTGAATGTGAGGGAATTAGCAATTCGTTCGAATTAATCGAGAGTAGAAAAACTAGTAGCATTCATTTAGGCAGCACGGGCAGTGACATCAGCGACGAGAGCAGCTGCAATAGCTTCAGCAGCGCGATGTACAAGCCGCACAAGGCGAACGATGCGAGATGGGAAGCGATCCAAGCCGTTCGGTCGCGTAACTGTGGGGCTCTCGAGTTGAAGAATTTTAGGATTTTTAAGAGATTGGGATGTGGGGATATTGGGAGTGTTCATCTGGGCGAGTTGATCGGGACGAGAACCCTTTTTGCCATGAAAGTGATGGATAAAGAAGCTCTGGCGAGCCGAAAAAAGATCCTCAGAGCTCAAACGGAGAGAGAAATCTTGCAGTCTTTGGATCATCCTTTTCTTCCGACTTTGTATACTCACTTTGAGACGGAAAAATTTTCTTTTCTGGTTATGGAGTTCTGCCCTGGGGGTGATTTGCATGCACTTCGGCAAAAACAACCTGGCAAGTTTTTTCCGGAGCATGCTGCCAGGTAGACATTTTTTACTATTATTAATATTATTTGACTGAATGTATGGCATGGACATATCAGCTAGATGCAGCGTTGTAATATCGTATTAATTTGTCGATTTTTTCCTTTTTTTTCTTCATATGAACACAATGTCTAATATGAACACAATCAGTCATCTCATTATCTCTCTCAGTTCAGAATATATGTTTGGATTAATGATAGAAACCTAGTTATCAACTCACCTATTGAGGGTTGTATTGCCTTACAAGTAGGGGCCCCTTTTGACCCCTCTTGAGCGTGCGCACTTGGAAGGCAAGGGGTTATTTGTAATCTTAAGATATGTGGGGGTTTTTCATAATAAGGTGAAACTCAGGGGTAGCTTTTGTAATGGTCATATGTGTGTTTTATGCTAAAGAAAGCAAGTGTAATACACCAATCTTATATGCTGAACCTTTTCAGGTTTTATCTGGCTGAAGTACTCCTGGCTTTAGAATACTTGCACATGCTCGGTATCATTTACAGAGATCTCAAACCCGAAAACGTTCTAGTGAGAGAAGATGGACATATAATGCTCTCGGATTTCGACCTCTCCTTGAGATGCTCCGTGAGCCCGACGTTGGTCAAATCCTCCAACAATGCCAGTTTAGAATCCAAAAACTCCGGGTACTGCGTCCAGCCAGCTTGCATGGAACCATCGTGCGTCGTCCAGCCCACGTGTTTCGGCCCGCGTTTTCTCGGCAAGCCCAAAAACGACAAGAAGTCTAGAAAAAACACAGAGATGCACAACCAAGTCAGCCCACTTCCGGAACTCCTAGCGGAGCCCACAAGCGCCCGGTCCATGTCATTTGTAGGCACACACGAATATTTAGCGCCGGAGATTATCAAGGGCGAAGGGCACGGCAGTGCCGTGGATTGGTGGACGTTTGGGATTTTTCTATATGAGCTTCTGTTCGGGAGGACGCCTTTTAAAGGAGCTGGGAATAAAGCGACTTTGTTTAATGTTGTCGGGCAGCCACTGAGGTTTCCAGAAACGCCTGCAGTTAGTTTTGCCGCACGGGATTTGATCAGAGGGTTGTTGGTTAAAGAGCCACAGCATCGGCTAGCGTATAGACGTGGGGCCACTGAGATAAAGCAGCACCCGTTTTTTCAGAGCGTGAATTGGGCATTGATACGGTGTGCAAGCCCACCGGACGTGCCACCACCGTTTGTGATGCGTGATGATGCTGGTGCGCCTGGACCAGCAGCGGGGAAGACACAGGGTGTTGATGTGAAGCCTTCGGCGAATTACTATGAGATAGATTTTTTCTGAATGAACTGTGTGTGTGTGTGTGAGTGTAGTGTGCGTGTGTTTCTTTGAGATGGTGGCATTCACTATGACTTTGTTAGTTTCCTTTATTGTATTGAACAACGGTGTAAATTGTTGCAGTTGGTTAATAGTTTTTGCTGAATTCATGCTCATGAATGGGCTCACCATGCACACTACGCCTGCTTTTTCGGATGAATGAATGAATCGAATCGAATCAACTGAATTGACTCGAATCAATCGAATCGAATCGAATCAAATATATATTAAGGGTAAATAATAATAATAATAATAATAGTAAATAATAATAATAATAATAATAATAATAATAATAATCAACAACAACAACGATAATAGTAATATTATTAGTAATAATAACAATAATAACAATTAAGATTAATAATAATACGAAGAAAAAGAAGTGAATCAATCGAATCAATCGAATGGACTGAATCGAATCGAATCGAACGGACCAATCGAATCGAATCGAATCGAATGGACTGAATCAATCGAATCAATCGAATCAAAATCGAAAAATAAGTTCAAAAGAACAGGGCCTAAGCCCTGTTCTCTTTCGCTTGATTTTTGTTGAACTTGAATTATTTTTGTTGAATAATTTTATTAAAATTATTTTTTACTAATTAAAGTTAATTTTTACCGATTCACATTGTATTTGTTATATGAAGTTACAAATATTTACTGATTAGAACTGAATCTTACTGATTGAAACTATATTTTATTGATTGAAATAAATTATTACCGATCAAAATTGATTGTTACTCATTAAAACTTGTTTTTACCGAATATTGTTCTTTTTTACATTGAAGAGAGCTCGGAAGAGAGCTTGGTCAAACTCAAAAATCCAAAGCTAAAGAACTAACGAAAACAAGTTTATTGCCGATTTTCACTTAAAATTGTCCGTTTTGCCACAAGATTTTATTTCTCAGGCTCGGTGCGTCTTGTACCTGAGTACATTCTCGAATCCGAGGATGTATATATATATATATATATATATATATATATATATATATATATATATATATATATATATATATATATATATATATAAGGGTGGGTTCAGGTGAGAATGCAATTTAAGTTGAGAAATAACAATGAATTTCATTCATAGATCTTGATAAATGGATGGCCTAGATTTATTTTCACAAAAATTTGATGCATATAATGCAATATTTTAATGCATCGATATTTTGATTCATATAATGTGTAATACCCGTACTTTTCATTGAATTATTGACCTTGCCGTCCTTTCACATTTGTCGCTCTGTAAACACTTATTGAGATGTTGTCGATGTTGATTCTAGAGTTTCGTGCCTTTCGGATCATGTTCGTATTGTTTGGACCCTACGGCGGTGTTTTGAGACAAGCAGATAGCGTACGCTAGCGTTGGGTATTAGCGCACGCTAACGAGCTGAGTCGGCAGAGGCAGTGAGGTATTTCTACTCTCTGGACTATCAGGTAGCGTACGCTAGGCAGCGGCTAGCGCACGTTATACGTGTTGCGTAGTGCATGCTTGGCCATAACAGCAGCGCACGCGGCACGCTAAGGCTCGAGCAGGGCAGGACAGTAGGTTCTTGACTCCCATTTCTGGGCTACAACTACCAGGTAGCGCATGCTAACTCTCGGATAGCGCACGCTACAGGAAGGCGTTAGCGCACGCTACCGTATACGTAGCGCACGCTAACGATGCTGGCAGAAGCCACTGGACTACCGGGTGACCCGCTAGCGTGTAATATGCGCATTTTTTTCCTTTTCCCGATATTCTCATTTTTGGTGTATTTTCGTTTTTAGCAACTCGCTTGTAACCGTATTGACATTTCGAGAATATTTAATATTGGACTTTTTGTCGTTCGAGCTTGTTTCGGGCTCGTTTTTACTCGATTCGGTGTTTTATGTCGTTTTCGTCGCTATTTTGTGTATTCTCGTAAATCGTCGTTCGGAATCGCCATTTCGGGGTTGCCGAAGATCTATCTCGTGTTTTTATGCGTGTTGTGAGCTTTTGTTTGATGTTTCGACCATGTATCGTACATTTCGGATGTTTTGGGCCGTTTTATAATTTCCCAAAGTTTTGGGATAATTACGTTTGTTGTTGTTTTCCGAACCTTCGGGCAGTCGGGAATATGTTTTCCTTCAACACTTAAGTTCGTCGCCTCGAATCCTTTACGTTCGTACCATCGTGATTTGTTCACCATTGCATTTCGATTTTTTGGTTCCTTCATTGCCTGTTGTTAGCGGCCTGTACTCCTCAGGAAGGAGCATTACGTACGTAATGCATTTTGTTGTTACGTACGTAACGGTATGTAGGAAATAGTACATGCGGCCCTGCCCATTTCGTTACGTACGTAAGCTAGGGAGGGCTTACGTACGTTAACAAGCTATCGTACGTTAGCTACCTGTGGCTAACGTACGTAACGCGGCCTGGGTTTATAAACCTAGGAGTTGAACGGTTTCGGTCATTTTCACTTCTCTTCCTTCTCCTCCGACTCCTAGGCGATTTCTTGGCATTTCCGGGTGATTTGAAGCTTTGTAACTCCGAGCCATCACCTTCTTCGAGTTTTTGGAGTGTATTATCAACATCTAATCGTGTTCTTCGTCCTTAATCCGAGGTAAACTCCTAGAACCTTGTTTTTGGGTAAATTGGGGGTTTTCGGTTTTATTGTTCGATTCGTTCCGTGTTGTTGATTAATTCAAGATGAATATGATTAATTTTGTTGGTGTTCTTGGTTTTCCTACGGATTGATGGTATATTTCGTGGTATTTTCGTAATCGAGGGGGTTTGGTTGTGGTCCGCCCTCGTTGTTGTTCTCGTACGAATATACATGAATCGTAGGCGGGTTTTCGGGTGTATTTCTTTTCCGTATTCGTTGGAAATGATTGTGATTGTATTCTTCGAATCGTTAGGCTCGGTTCTGTTGGTTCCTAGCGTTCGTCGGTGATTTTTCCTTTTCATTTGTTGCGTCGTCAATTATTCAAGGCAAGTATTTTTGGAAACCTTTATGCTTAACATGAAATGGTAATGTATATTGTGTGTGCTTTGATCACCTCGGGAGGGTACGTCGAGGCCTCGAGGGAATCTATGACTTCACTCTGGATTCACGAGTTTGTTCGCTAGCTAGCTCGGGAGGGTCCTTCGAGGCCTCGAGTGGGATTTGTGGCTTCGTCCCGGTCCTAAGCGATGCTTGTGCGTGATTTGTTTTATGATGTGGCCAGCTCGGGAGGGTTCTTAGAGGCCTCGAGTGGGATTTGTGGCTTCGTCCCGGTCCTAGGCAAATTGATTGACTGTTTGTGTCCGGAAAAGACATGTCTGATTTTGGTTTTTGAAACGAATTTGGTGCATTATACTATGAATTGTGTAAGCGATTGGTTTGCCTTGATTACTTGTACTAGCGTAATTGCTAACCCATCTGGGGACCCGTTGTGGGGAAATTCTTGTTATGGATTTCAGGTTATGATCATCTGGACGAGCGAGCACTGGGACAGTACGAGGATGCTGGCCAGGGTCGTTGACGTGTGGATTTGAGTCCTTTTATTTCCGTTGTTCCATTCGATATGGTTGTTGCCTACCTTCTAAACTTATAGATTGTACTCACGAGTACTTAGACTTTTCTCTTCGAATTGCGATTCGTATTCATTGGAGTTATTTATGGTTGTTGTTGTGGATTATTCCGCCGGTTGTACTGGGCGTGTTATTTGATTTTCATCTCGATGATGTGTGATTTTACTGTGGTAATTCGTGTCTAGCCTGGTGGGTCCCATGTAGGAGCCCACGACACTGTAATATACTTCGAATATCTCGGGGTGTTACATAGCGCACGCTAATATTGAGGCGTAGCGTGCGCTAGACTGAATGTAATATAAATATGACAGTTGACCTTACACTTGTCATTTCTTTCATCTTTTCACTTGTCCGATCGGGAGAGCTCGTGAGAGGCGATTTAGGGCGATTTGAAGCGGTCCTTCTTCAACAATCATTATCTTGAGTTGGATAACAAAGATCTTACAACATCTAATCCATTTCTATCCTCCAAATCAAGGTAAATTCCTTAGAACCCTAGTATTTGGGAATTTTGGGGATTTTCTTAGATTCGTCCGATTTATCCGTTTTGGAACTTGAGAACCTTGAGATTATGATGTATCTACCCCATATCCATATTTCTCCTACGATTATATGGGTTGTTTTGTACTTTGTTCGGACGTGAGAGAGTTTGAGTGGTTTTCCAACCTCTAAATGTTTACCGTTGTAGTTTCGTGAATCGTGGGCGGGTTTCGGGAGTTTCTTCGTGTGATTTGAGTATGGATTAATGATTATCGTATTCCTTGTGAATCGTTTAGGTGCCGGAAGTGCGTTCTTGGACCTACCGAACTTATACTCTTTTCCTTCTGATTCTTCGATGTCTCAAAGGCAAGTATATGTTTATGATTGTACGTTCCCGTGTTGCCGAGATATTGATTCGTGATTGTTGTATTTGAATATATGGGATATGGTTTGAATACCATTTGTATTGTCCTTCATTTCATGGTAATTGGACCTTTTCAGTCAAATTTTATAGTTCCGCTTATGAATAGCCTAGACCCACCCATATATATATAAATTGCATTCTCACCTGAACCCACCCATATATATATATATATATATATATATATATATATATATATGGCTTATGGAGTGAAATGGTATAAGTGTAAGAAATAAGAATGATTGTAAGCCATTGATTCTAGGATATTAATGGCCCAGATTTCGTTCTGGTGTGCTAGCACGGGAAACTAAGAGTGCTGATGAATTTAATTATTGGGGGTACCAATGTAATTTGACTAATTTCACTTATGGGAAGTTCCTACAATAATGGGAAGTTCTTGTATTCATGAGATTTCATATTTTAGGTTAATATCTATTTTTTATGGGATTTCATATCTTTTAGTCGTTCAAATATTTTATATTTTTTGTGTATTTATTTTTATTTTTTTAAAAACTAACATTATCTTTTCTTTCTATTTGATTTGTATTTTTAAAAATCGGTACTGTTGTGCTAACCATTTATTTTTATGTGCTGCAAATTAGAAAACAGAGTGCGGTTCTGGTTATGTTCCAATTATGTGATTTTTTGTTATGCTTTATTGTGTACAATGCAGTAAATTTTGATACAATGTGTTGTGCTTTTTTTTTGGAAGATAAATAATCATAGTCGTTTTCAAGTATAGGTACAAAATGATTTTCGCGTCATTTACTAAAAAATACAATAAATACAATAAGCATAAATAAAAGAGCTATAAAGATGGTATATACTATCACCTCATTTGTAAATCCCATTAACCGCTATGCAAGCATTACATACCATATATGCTAGTATTACATATTAAATGTGCTAACATAAATAACATTTAATGCTAAACTCTACTATTAAAACATTAACAGAAATACAATGTATTAACAATACAAAATTTTACAGATTTAAGTGCTAACTATCACACAAATGACAATAATTATCAAAACAATATTATCAAAGGTGCTAAAATGTTCTTCGATATTTGCAGAAACCATCACATAAAGGTGCTGAAAACAAATACATCAGGGTAGTAGTTCCTAACTCGTATTATCTATGAACAATTCGTCAATGCCCCTCTCCCCACTGTCTCAAACGAAAAATAAATGGAAAGTAACTATTTGAATTTGTTTCCGGCACTGAAATTTTATTGCGTCAAGCATAACCGGATCTAGAACCTCCTAATGCGTCTTCCATGGTTGAACAACGACGTTTAGTAGGCATAGAGGAGGGGCTGCAACGGGGTGCCCTACTACAGCAGCGGCGGCTTCACCTATTTCAGCAGCCGCGGAGTGCCCTAGAAGAGAAGCGGCAACGGCTGAAATTCTTGAACGGTAGATTAGATGTATGAATTTAGGGAATCTATATGATGAACGAAGAGATGAAGGAAAGAGAAAAAAAATCACGTCAAAATTTCCGCTTACACATTGGGAAGAGATAAGAAAGTGAGATATGAAATCCCATGATTGTAGAAAATACCAAACATGCAATCTGTATAATTACAAAAATATCCCCATAAAAATATTCCGCATAGCACACTTACGCTAAATTTTTAGCACAACGTGCACAAATCGCAGCCATTGATCACCAAAGATCAAAGGCCCAAAATCATTCTTATTTCTTATAGAAAAAAGATTTCCTATATATATATATATATATACTCCCTCCATCCCATTCAACTTGTCCCAACTGGGACAGGCACGGGGATTAGGAAAGTGTTACGAGGTTAATGATATTATTAGTATAGTATTTTATTTTTGGGGTTAAAGTAGGGTGAGTGGAAAAACACCGCAGATAAAGCAAAAAACACTATTCACATGAGAATTTGGAGCATTCCACCTCCAGCGCCGCCGTCTGAGGGCCTTTCCGCCACCGGCCCAAGGCTCAGTTTCGCAGACTGACGGCGTTTCATCACAGCGGCAATGGGGCGACGGATGACAGGTCCTAGGGCGGAATGTGTTCGCTGAAATCTGTATCGATCCGCCACTTCCATCGCCCCAATCCACGCGTCGACTGCATCCGCTTGATCCTCGGTGTCAGGAACGGAGATCTCACTCAAATTCACAGTCAAATCGATAGGAGAAAGAGTCAGTGGAGGTGTAGATGATGGTGGTGTTTCAGGAACAATAGTATCAATGAAATCAAAAGTAGGTGAATCGGGGAAAATCGATTCTTCAAATATCGGCATCATCACAGCGAGTAGAATGGGATGAGGCAAAGCCTCGCCGGAGAACGGATGCGACGGTGGGAGGATGAACAGATTTGTAAATGAAGATGAACAGTGAGGGTTAGGCGTTGCAGAGACAATAGAGGAGAGAGGCGGAGAAGGACATAATTTACAGGGATAGGCTTAATTAGTAAAAGTAATTGGGTTAGTTTCTTAATTTTTTACCAAATATAAAAATGGGACAAGTTGAGTGGGACAACCAAAATGGCAAAATGGGACAAGTTGAACGGGACGGAGGGAGTATATTTGAATTAATTCACTGACTCTGTAGTAAATATGCACGGACTCATGTTTCCATATTAAGGATTGATTTCTATTTGAACCAATATATATATATATATATATATAGTGTAACTTTATTTTCAGAACTCTATTAAGTGCGAGAACTGCGAGAACCACCTCTTGTACTTCTAATAATACATACTGTACATCATGTCTATGCATACAACCCATACTAGGGGTTATATATATAGTAGAGGTTATCATCATTAGGGACTATTATACTAGGGGTTATCATCAGTAGGGGTTATCTCCCATAATAAAAACTGTATTTTACTATAATACCCTTTTGAATTAATAATATTTTTTAATATTTACAAAAAATCTTATTGGTTTAGAGGATTTCTCGCAGTTCTCGCACTTAAGAGAGTTCTGGAAATAAAGCTCATATAAATATATATATATATATATATATATATATATATATATATATATCGTGAGAATGCCTCTTATAGTGAGAAATGAGAATAATTTCTTGCCTTGAATCTTACCACTATTAATCGTCCAGATTTCATGAAATTTTTTCATTAAAATTTAATAGAAATTCCATTGATCACATGACAAGGGCAAATTAGGAAGAGAATATTAAAACAAATCTATGCATGATCCGTTTTTTCCTCCCATGATCTTCTCCCAATATTTTCTTAAAATATAGTTCCACATATTTTTCCTAAAAACTACCCATGATCTCCTCTCTTAAAATCTAGTTCACCCTAATCTGATTCAACTTTGCATTTAATTTCATTTTTTTGTTTATTGGTATAATATTTTCGTGATTTTAGGAAAATCATACTGTATCGCCTAATTTTTTATTCTATGCATAAGTTTGAAACAATTATGCATTCCGATATGCTTATTTACGCATTGAATGTTGTATATATTTTCATATACGCATAAACTGGATTTATTCCTTTGTATGGATGAGATAAATGCATTATATGCATAATTTGATGCATATGCAAATTAAGGTTGGGTTGATTTTGTTATTGTGGATATGATAGTGGATTTTTTATATGCATTTAGTAAATAATATGTATGCATTCAGTTTTCTGCAGTTGGAATGAGTTAGGTTTCGCAAATTTTATGCATTCAATTATTCTTTTTATGCATTATTTAGTTAAAGGAGTATTGTATATGCATAAATTGAATTAAAGTTTTTGCATGCATATATATTACACATTATGTGCAAACTCATAATCTGTTTATGCATCAACTAACATAATTAAATGCATCAATTTAATACACATAGGTAATGTATTTTTTGTGAAATGTAATTCATGCATCATAATGAATAACTACATGAATAAGTGTTTGAAATATTTATGCATAAATGTCATCATAATATGAAAATGATCTAAACCCTAATCGGAGAATGATAAACCGTAACTGGGAAACCTAAACTCTAGTTGGGGAAATCTAAACATTAATTGGTAAATACAAATCCTTATGGGGCAATCTAAACCCCAATTTGGGTTTATGAATCACAATTTCGATCTTATATTAATCATACACTGTAAACCCGAAATATAAACCCTAATGGGGAATAATAAACCCTATTCGGGTAACAATAAACCCTAATTATGAGAGATATGATGCAATGCATTAGTCAATTTATGCATAAGTCTATCAAGAGTTATGCATGAAGGTATATGATGAAACCGAGCTGATCGGTCACAAGAACCAGGTTAATCTCAGAAGTTGATCTAAGGAAACCCGAATATGTGAAGTGTTTTTCTCTATAAATGCTTCATTCTCTCTTTAAATGCTTCTGATTGATTGCCCTTTGGAGGAAAGGCTTCTCCCTTATTTATAGAAGGAATGAACAGTCTTTCCTTGAAACCCTTTTCCTAGTTTTTAGGGGAAATCCCTGATATTCATGGATTCGGGCTGCGGCCGCCAATCCCTGAATATCTGGTGATTTCGAATGCAGTTATCCATCCCTGAATTTTTGGGATTTCGTCCAATAGGTAAAATCTTATCCTTTCAGGGGTCTTATCCTTATGAGTACGGACCATTCCCATCTCGGGGTAGGGTCGTGTAGGTCGAGCTCTTTCATGAGAGGACTCCCTTTGTCGGGATATTTCTTTCTTGACAGGAGGTCGGTAGGTCTATTAGTCTTTGCCGATAGCATTTGCATAATGTTTACCGAGCTTGGGATAAGATTAGTCAGGTCGGACTACTTTTGTCAGGGCTCCCTTTTTACACAGATGTCGGTAGGCCTGCCAGTTCTTTGGCTCCTTAGATCGAGTTTTTGGGAGGTTAACATTTATCGTCCTACCAGTATACTCAATTTTGTTGGAATACGAAACCCTAATTGGGGAACAATAAACCCTAATTGGGAAATCTAAACTTTAATTGGAAAATATAAACCCTTGTGGGCAATATAAATCCACTTTTATGCAAAAAAAATTGATTTAAAGACATGTAAAAAAATACATGAAACCATGCATATTAACTTATTATTTCATTTAAAAATAAACTGCATATTTACTTATTATTTCATGCATATGCACACATGTAGGAATATAGTGACTGAATGACAAAATATGACAAAATATGGTGACTAAATGACAAAATATGACGCTGGTATTTCAATGAGTAGAGATAAGAAAGATGAATTATCAAAGATTCAAGATACCGCCTAGGGTTAATGCGTAAGTATAATTATATGCATAACGAGTAACAGTTGTATGCATAATATAACAAATCACTTTTTTTTGTTTCCACTGTTAGGAGTGTCGAACGGTTCGGTTCCGGTTAACCGGACCGAAATTTTCGGTTAACCGGAACCACAATTGCCCAAAAATGAGAATCGAGAACCGGACCATATAAAATTTCGATTAACCGGAACCGGACCAGTTATTTTCGGTTCCGGTTCGGTTAAACCGACAGAACCGTTTTTTTTTTAATTATAAATTAAAATTTATAAAATATAAAATTATTATTTAATACATATATAATATATTATTATAAATTTTTAAAAAAATATAAAATATTTATTTAACAATATTAGAGTTTTAAATTTTTAATTTACAAAAATTAAAATAATAAAATATATAAGTATAAAATATAAAAATAATATTTAATAAATATATTATAAAATCGGTTTCGTTCGAACCGTTCGGTTCCGGTTCCGAACCGAAAACCGAAAAATTATGTAATGAGGAACCGAAAACCGAACCTTTAACCGATTATACGGTTCCGGTTAACCGGAACCGCCTCGGTTCTGGTTCGGTTCCGGTTCTAACTGAGAACCGGGAACCATTTAGACACCCCTATCCACTGTTATAAAAATTCAAATGTATGCATAAGTAACCATAATCTAGTGCATGGTACTGAAAATTTAAATCCACTTTTATGCAAAAAAAATTGATTTAAAGACATGTAAAAAAAAATACATGAAACCATGCATATTAACTTATTATTTCATTTAAAAATAAACTCATGCATATTTACTTATTATTTCATGCATATGCACACATGTAGGAATATAGTGACTGAATGACAAAATATGGTGACTAAATGACAAAATATGACGCTGGTATTTCAATGAGTAAGAGATAAGAAAGATGAATTATCAAAGATTCAAGATACCGCCTAGGGTTAATGCGTAAGTATAATTATATGCATAACGAGTAACAGTTGTATGCATAATATAACAAATCACTTTTTTTTTGTTTCCACTGTTATTAAAATTCAAATGTATGCATAAGTAACCATAATCTAGTGCATGGTCTTGAAAATTTAATATTTAAGTAAGAAAAAGTCTAATGCATCGTACTTACATTTGAGATGCATTGCACGTAAGATTGTGATATATCAGCATACACAAAGCATATGCTTAAAATCTAATGCATCGTACTTAACGCATTGATACATTTTTACTCTACGAAAATTAATGGTGAAACGATTCTTAATAAAATCCAAAACAATCAAAATAATAATTAAGTTCACTCATATCCAAAAAATAATAACCATGAAAAAGTAGGAGTTTTCATAGTTTCATGAGATTTGATTATGGAAATCAAATCAAAACAAATTATTCCATAAATGCAGATATGATTCTCCTTTATTTTAGGTAATGGATGGATAAAAAAAACGCAAATTACACTAATAACCTTAATGATATGAAATTATGGTAATATTGATGAGTCATTCATTTTTTATGAGATGAAATCTGAACCGTAAATTCAATAAATCTGTGGTCACGATTCATTCTCAATTCACAGGATAAATGTCATTCGCATTTGATCCTTAATATATATGAATTGGTCCAAATGAGAACCAATCCTTAAAATGAGAACGTGAATTCAATGCACATTTAGTATGAATTCTTGCACATATAGTATGTTGTAGTGCATATTTATTTTTCGGATTCACTGCACACATTTAATACGGATTCACTGTCCATTGATAGAAAAAATAAATATGCATTACAAATTACAACATACTATGTGTGCAGTGATTTTATAGTAAATATGCATGAATTTACGTTCCTAATTTAAGAACTGATTCCCATTTAAATCAATCCATATAATGCGTGTGGCGAGAAAACAATGTGCCATAATAGTTGATTAACTCGACATTGGTATAACTATTTTATGTTGGTCGAATGACAAAAATAATCATGTGTTTTATATATGGCTAAGAATTTTAGAGTTAAATAGGTTAAAGTACGATTCTGATTAGATTTTAAAATTTTGCAATGTCCTCAAATTTGAAAACGAGCATTATAGTTGGAATCTACATCATGAATATATAATCATGATTTATTTATTTTCACAAATCTAATATCGGATGATTGAAAAATTAATGTTCAAATATTGAGTCTTAGAGTATGAATTGTTAAGGACCGGCACTGATCGGCTTTGGACCTCCATCCGCCCCGACAGGCATGGCGGTGCGGCGCGGCTTGTGGCTTGTACCGGATGGGTGGAGGCTGACTTTGCTCCGAATTTAATTATTCTTCGAAATTGATTAAGTTTGGACTCCTCGTGTTCTAGATCCTTCTAGACTGCTTAGGAAGTAAGTGAATGAATCCTAATTTAATTGGATTCCTCTTTTCTTTACATAATCTACACATATAAATACAATCTCTACATAGAGGAAAATTATACCTCCTAGCACAAAAAATCCTGCATATCTCTCTCTATATACTCGATTTTTTCTGTATTTTTCTACTAGAGTTTTTAGATACGTTATTCAATTATGCGGTCAGGGCTCGTTCGCCAGAGTGATTGGTTTCGAATCTACGATCCAATACCAAGTCGTTGCATCTTGGATGTTCATTGTCATAGTCCGTGATCTGCTGTGTTGGACAATAAAAATTTTAAAGAAAGAGTTCGGTCGCCTCGACTATTTCTCCAGTGATTGCTTATTGATGTTAGTTCAGTTTTAGACCTAGTCTTAGTTCAAATTTGTCCGTGTATCCAATATCTTTAATTGTATTCCCAACTTATTTTAAGATTCAAAATTTTAATTTGAACTAATGACAATCAACGAAATCGTGGTAGAGTCATGCACCAGATTCGCCTCGGCCGCTGCTACCTCCATCGCTGGCTCCGTTGTCTCACTGCAGCCGAAATCGCTGCCACCGCTAGCTGCTCACCGATGCTATTAAAGAATAAGAATCAAAATCAATAATTAGTGTTCAAATATTTAAAAGAAAAAAAATCACTACATTAATCAATATAAAAATAGAATATCATATATTATTCATTCGATGCTTTTGCAATTCCACCCCCAGGCCGTAGGCCCAAGTTGGTGCTCAATTTTCGAATAGGTCCAAATCAAAAATATAAGCTAGTAGGCCTATTCACTGCATAATTTAATGAGAAAAAAGAAAAAAGTAAATTAAAAAAAGTGGGAATAACTCGCTTTGCCATTTTACGTATAACATTATTCTTTTTTACTCCAAGTTTAACACCAACTCTTTTAATATCTAAATTATCGGAATTGACATTTATTCGAATTAATTCGAATCATATATTATACTTTTGAGTAACAAAATTTTGAGTCAACTTACAAAAATATATAATATTGAGAAAGGTTATTATCCGGGTAACACGAATACAAAATCGAGTAACACGTATGCCCCAGCCGAGTAACACGAATGCCCCAGTCGAGTAACACGATTGTCCCGTCGAGTAACACGATTGCCGCATTCGAGTAACTCGCTTCTATTCGAGTAACTCGAATTACTCATACAGGTTACTCGTATAGAAGCGAGTTACTCGAATGCGGCAAACGTGTTACTCGAATGGAGCATTCGTCTTACTCAATTTTGTCTTCGTATTACTCGGATGATACTCTTTCTCAATATTGTATATTTTTGTAAGTTGACTCGAAATTTTGTTATCCGAAAGTACAATATATAACACAAATGCATTCGAATAAAGATCAATTCTAATAATTTGAGTATCAAAAGAGTTGATTTTAAATTTGAGACAAAAAATAATGCTATATGTAAGAGGGTAAGTTTTTTCTCATTAAAAAAATGAAATTTCTAAGCCAGAACCCATCCCGTCCCATCATTTGTGATTGGATTACTGATTGCATCGATTCATTAAATTTGTCATTTACGTGTAGAAAATTGGACTGAAAAATGTTGGAGAGATCTTCAAGCTCGAAGATGATTTCGCAATAATTCTTTGACGCCAAACTGTATGTTTAACGGTTTGGTTCATCTCTTTCGAATAATCCATTCTTTTTTTTTTTTTTTTTGCGTTTTCCATTATTATCTCATAATCAATTTGGGTTTTCAGGCCTGAAGTTAAGTCTTGTCATAGCCAATTGTGATTATTCCCGGGGAGAAAAGATTGAGGATAAAAACGATGCCGCCGGTTAATGTAATTGAGGAGGGTGATGGATCGCCTCGGGTTATATTGACAGAGCCCACTGGTTCTACAGTTGAGGTTTGTATATATATATTTGTTTGTTCTCTATTTGGTGTAATTTTTATGTTGGTTGATTAAAAATGCTGTACTGTGTACATATTGTGCTTTGCAAGCAGGGTCGTAGTTGGGATTCAAGAGGCTAACGAAAGAAATTTCGAGGCCCGTCTCTTTTGTTGCTCATCCTAATCTCATTGTGTTTAGAAAAAAACATGAACAAGCGTTCACAATATTATATACATGGCATTATGTAGAAAAAAATTGAGGCATGCTAAAAAGTGAGGCTATAGGCCGGAGCGTATCCCGCGTAGAGTCTGCTTGCTACTGGGGATATAAATGCAGCTTGAGGATTTGGAAAGAGTAATATTAATAGCTTCTGCATGCTGTAGTTTCAACAATTTGCTTATCCATCCTTGTTAAAAAAGAAAGGAAAGAAAGAAAGAAACACGACTAAGAAATTGTTCCGCATCCGTGGGTCTAAGTTTAAGATGTTTATCCAATAATGGTTTACTACTTGTTGTAAAGAGTTTAAGAAGAGGGTCGGACCTAATAATCGTTCGATAATTGCAGTAAAGAGTTGTTCATGCGGATTGGATTATGAGTCTTATCCTACCCTTCTGTTTGTTGTTTCAGGTGCTTCTTTATGGTGGGCAGGTGGTATCTTGGAAGAATGAAAAAAGAGAAGAGATGCTCTTCACGAGCAATAAGGTGAACTTTTGTTAGCAGATATGTGGTTAAGTTATTGTAAGGCAGATATTAGACACGATATATGGCTTTCGGTAATGATTATACATCTATGTTGTGTAAATGCGGTTGTAAATGCTGATTGTAGTTGTTTAATTGTCGAGCATTGCTTTCAATTTCATATATGTTACGTGTATGACAAATTTGAGCTTCATATTGTTATTCAGGCTTTGTGGAAGCCAGCTAAAGCTATCAGGGGTGGAATAGCCATTTGCTTTCCTCAGGTGAATCATCGATTTAACTATCACAAGAAATTACTAGTTAGCTTCTATCTTTTGGTATATTTCTTATCTGTTACATGCACATTTTAGTTTGCAAATTTTGGTTCACTGGAGCAAGCTGGGTTTGCTAGAATTAGATTATGGTCGTTAGACAGCTCTCCTTCTCCTTTGCCTCCTGTCACGAACCAATCATCCGTGGATCTTATACTAAAATCCACAGAAGAGGATCTGAAGACTTGGCCTCATAGGTGAGAAGGATATCACACGATCTCCCCAGTTTTTTAATCATTATTATTATTATTTTTGGTGTAAAGGGACTTCTTTTCAATTTGGTTCTGTTGCTCTTGCAGATTTGAGTTACGTCTACGAATTTCTTTGACTGCTGGCAAGCTCACATTTATCCCTCGTGTGCGAAACACCGATAACAAGGGGTTCTCCTTCACTTTTGCTTTGTGCAATTACCTCTCTGTGTCTGATATCAGGTTTCTACCAACGCCTAATATATATTTCTGTATGCTTGAAATTGTGTATTTGTTAATATTGCATTCACATACTTATTTGTTTTTGCAAGGATGAGATGCTCTCTTTAGATAGTTTGGCAGTCGAGGTTTAATCTAGATACTTTTTGTCCCTTTTTAGATGGTTTTATGATGCTTTTTCATTTGCAGTGAAGTCCGAGTCGAGGGCTTGGAGACGCTTGACTACTTTGATAATTTGTCACAAAGAGAAAGGTACACAGAGCAGGCAGATGCAATTACATTTGATGGTGAGGTAACATGCTTCAAAAAATTTTCGAGTCTGAACAGTCGATTACTGGTAACACGTTTTGGTTTACCATAGGAAACCTTTTGGGCTCAATACTTTTTGTATTCCGACAAAGATTTTTCTGAAATTCAAAAATCTGCAAGCACTTGCTAATATGTTTTCCATCTCTTGATAGATTGACAGAGTGTACTTGAGCACTCCAACAAAGATAGCCATAATAGACCATGAGAAGAAGCGAACCTATGTACTTCGCAAAGAGGGCATGCCTGATGCAGGTTCTTTACTGTAATTCTCAATTTCCCCC
This sequence comes from Orobanche coerulescens, assembly GCA_033398695.1. Lineage (NCBI taxonomy): Eukaryota > Viridiplantae > Streptophyta > Magnoliopsida > Lamiales > Orobanchaceae > Orobanche > Orobanche coerulescens. The sequence goes on from CM065804.1 coordinate 222,482,605, forward strand.
CTTAATGTTGCGATTTGAAGCTTTTGCATTCATATTCTGTGACCGCTTTACAGTTTTATGGAACCCTTGGGACAAAAAATCTAAGGCTCTTCCGGACATAGGCGATGAGGATTATAAAACAATGTTGTGCGTGGATTCTGCTTCTGTTGAAACCCCAATAGTTTTGAAACCCTTTGAAGAGTGGAAGGCCCGTCAAGAACTCTCAACCGTCTCCTCAAGTTATTGCAGCGGACAGTTAGATCCTCGGAAAGTTCTTGGGTTCAATTGATTGAATTAGCGGCGCTTGAGGTTTAGTCATTATTTTATCGTTGTGCATTTTGTATATTAGTTTGTTTCATTTTGTTATATTTCCCGATTCAGATAACTATTTCTAAGCTTAACATCTTAATGACTTGAGATATATATATATATATATATGGATACATGAGCTACCTGTAATGACTCCAGCCGTATAATCATATTGTTTGTTGTTTCATGACTAATGAGCTTCTCCTTTTTCATTTTCTTTTTCTTTTTCTTTGGTGCTGTATATAACTTCTGAAGGGACATATGGACACCTTTTTAAAACAAAAAAAAAAAAAAATCAACTCCATAAGGTAAATAGGGGTTGTGGGAGTCGAATCCAGGTGTAATCATTAGTGACCACTCGGCTAGCCCCAGTAGTTGACATATGTACATAATGTCTCAACATTTTTATTGGTTTCTGATACATGCATGAAAAAAAATAGACAATTTTTTTAGTGATTTAAGTGCAGAAATAAGCCATGTCACATACTTCACATTCTAATTTGAAAAGCATAAAAACTTAGGATACATAGGATATCGATGTACTTTCACTTTCTTTCTCATCACCACTTTCTTATTTTAGATCATTACTAGGCACTACAAAGTAGACTTATTTTAGATCATTACTAAGCACTACAGAGTAGACTTGGGATTTCATTCCTCACAGTTATTATTTCATCACCAAAGTCCTTAGAAAAGAGAAAGCAGGGATGTCCCGAATTTTTCCTTTGCCTCTTTGTCGAAAGGGTCGTCCCCCAAATACAAATACATGTACGCCCTGCAGAGCAGTTCGCTTTCGACTCTGCTCACAACCTCATCCTTAACTGCATCACCGAGAAGAGAAAGCTCATATGAGTTTTTACTTAGACCACCGATACGTTTCTTTTCTCTTCAAATTAAAATGTCTAAATGGTAGTTATTTTTGTTCTTACCTTTTGTTTGGAGTGTATATCCTGGAAGCCTGGATATCTCAATCACGGATCCTGGTGTTAGCTTTATGTCATCTGATGCATCACCCATAATCCTGAAATCGATCGATAAATTAAATATGGATCAGCCTCTTGATTCATGTATTAGTTTTTCTTCTTCTTAACACTCGGGTATATTATAAGTATATATTTTACTTTTTCGTGAGCTCGTCGTTCTTTCCTCCCGTGAGCTTCTTGATGGATGCTCCGAGGCTTTCATCAAAGCTTTTCCTGACCATGCTCATGGTTAGGCCAGAGAAAACAATAACAAATCGGACCATCATCCCCACATCGGTGTCGATCACCATTTGAAACATTTCCTTTGTTGCTTTGGATGGTGCTTTCCCCATTTTCGTACGTAGAAGATCTTTTAGTCTCTCATTGTCGGAGTATATCCCTGCAATTTTAGGAAGATGATTAATCAACACGCAACATTCAGTAGTATCTCTTGCTTTCTGTTGGACCTTGTGTTTCTCTGTGGATTGCTGTTTCTTCTGCTTATCTGCCTATTATTATACTTCATTTTTTGTAAGCTCGGATACCCCCCCCCCCCCTCTTTACGACATGCCGATGCCCCTGGATGCAACATGGATTCGTGAATCCTAAAAATTTGAAATGCTAAAAGTAAACTATAAAAAAACCCGAAAATACTAAAAGAACTAAACCCCTAAAAAACTGAAAAAAGTCCCTTAGAATTAAAGAAAAAAAATGAAAAAATAGAATAAATAAAATTACTTAAAAAAAAAATGAACTCTTTAAAAAAAAATGGACCCGACAAAATCTCTAATTGAACCTTAAAAACTGAGAAAAAAAAAGATGAAAAATTAAAAAAAAAAAAAACCCTGAAAAAATAGAAAAAAGTAATAAAAATCCTAAAAAACCGAGTCCTAAGAAAATTAAAAGGTCTAATAATTCATATTTACCAAAGGCATATATCTTGATACCAATGCCAAGCATGCTCTTCTTTCTCAGGCCAACAGCATTAAGCTTCTTTCCATCATCAGCCAGCTTGACCGGAAAACACACTCCGGTTTTGGGTTCAGATTCAACCGGCACATCCTCATCTCTCATCACAGCATGTTCGGTTGGTTCTTCCTGCTCGACCAGCTCCTTCTCTTCTTTCGGCCGGTCCGTTTTATTTTCTGCCTCGCCACAGGAAAACACACTGCTCATGGGATCGATCTCGAGCATTTCGGTTTTTTCTGCAACATCATTCACAGTGGTAGTCATATTTGAACTAATGTGTTTAATAGTAAAGCAAGTAAAAATGGCTTTCCAATATTCCTTGTGTGTGTGTGTGTGTGTGTGTGTGGATCGGATGTTTGGGGAATTATGGGTAAGCTATTTGCTTATTTATATAGGGAGAAATTGATGAGAACTGTGAGTAGTAGTTTTTGCTATCCGGGTACCTCGGATGAGCATTGTCATAAAAGAGATGTTTGAGATTTTTGCATGCTTGGTTGGCTCATTGAATGTTCCTCAGTTAAAAAAAAAAAAAAAAAAAAAAATACATAATTGTTTTCAGATGGCTACTCATGAAGTTTGCTTTAATTGCAATTAAATCCAACTGTCTTTTCTTAAAGTTACTATAGCACCCTTAATTTGGTGTAGTTTGTGAAATAGGAATATATATGTCGGATATTGTATAATTTTGGGATTTTTTTTTTTTTTAGCTAGATAATGCCAATGATAGCGTGTGTAATGAACCTATTTTTTTTTTTAATCTTGAAAAGGCATGTGGAGCCGGGGGGGGGGGGTATTTAGGACCACTTTGGTAGTTATTATGGCCGATGCGATGGACGGTCTTTGGTTGAATATCTACGTGTTTTGTACGTAATGTTGGGGCAGACGGTTGAATGAGCATATGGCAGAATTTAAATGCCTTTTAAAGAAGTTTATATGTTTTTTTATTGTTATTGTTCTTTTATTTTAGTCTATGTAATTAGTTATATGAAATGAGGCTTTACTAACCCGTATGTTGCTCCGGGGTTGTTTTTGATTTATTCAACCCGTGCGATGCACCGATTGTATCTAAGATTTCATAGCTAAAATTTAACCATCTTCTAATTTATACTATCATTTAAAAGTTCATTTTAATCACCTTGTGTATTAAAAGGTGCATTTGCATTGTGATGTTTATCATAATTTTTGTATTTAAATTAGTTTGTTTACATTAAAAGTTACAATTAAAATAGTCTCTTCATATGTAATCCTTTAACATGAATAAGTGACATAAATCCCCCTTCCACATTAAATTAAGAGGGATAAATTTTATATAGTATAGATGAGCAATGATAAATAGACCTACAAAATCAACATACAAATAGGCCTACACCACAAGAATGTGACAAGTGTCACTTGTTAACCAATCAATAGTAAGTAATTGACACTTGTCATGTTTTGTATGGTGTAGGTCTAGTTGTAGGTTGATTTTGTAGGCCTATGAATCATTTTTGTTGTTAAATACTCCCTCATATTAAAATTATTAGTGCATGACCCGTCTTTCAACGGGACATAATTTTTTTATTTAATTAAGAGCCAAACATAAAATAAACTATAGGAGTATCAAATTAAACACAATAAAAATATATTAATAATAATAACAATGAATAATAATATACATCATATATAAATTTTCAAACTCTGAGCTTACTAAACATTAATGTTTGCCACAGCATCACAATTCTAAATATTCAATAAAATATAATAATCAATCAATATAATATAATAATTTTTTGTATAATTAATCCTTTTTAAATAAATTTTAGAATTTAACGTAAATTGTGAAAATATAAATATATTATCTAATAATAAATCTAATTTCAAAATATCTCACACATTGTCGAAAATTTTGTTAACGTATCTTGATAAACAATATAAATATATATCTATATATATATATAGGGTGGAGTTATTCTAAAAAGTCTCTTATAATAAAAAGTGTAGGAAGGATTGTGGGAGTGACATGTGTCACCTTGCCGCATCATCATGCCACATCATATGACATGTGGCACCCACCCACCCCCTAACTCCCCCCTCCCCCCGAAAAAAAAAAATTCCCGCCAAAAAAATTTTTGGGGGGACCCCAAAAAATCTTTTTTTCCCTCCAAAAATTTATAAGTATGATGCACCATTTTTTGGTGCATCACAGTTATAAGTTTTGGTGCATCACACTAATAAGTTCTACTGCATCACAGTTATAAGTTACTGCATCATGGTTAACAGTTAAGTGCATCAAACATGATCTAGTAACTTATAACCTTAATGCACTAAATCATAATTGTGATGCAGTAACTTTATAACTGTGATGAAGTAATAATTTTTTGCGGGAAAAAAAAAAATTTTGCCCCCCCAAAAAAATATTTTTTCTTGACGAGATTTTTTTTTTCCGGGGGGGTCATGGGGGGTCGGGGTGGGTGACACATGTCGTATGATGTGTCATATGATGTGGAATGGGGATGACACATGTCACTCCCATTTGCATTGTGATGTTTATCCTAATTTACATGTCACTCCCACATGTGCACTTTTTATTATAAGAGACTTTTTATTTTAACCCATATATATATATATATATATATATATATATATATATATATGGTGGGTTCAGGTGAGAATGCAATTTAAGTTAAGGAATAAGAATGAATTATATCCATATCTTGATAAATTGATGTCCAAGATTTATTCTCACAAAAATCTGATGCCTATAATGCAATATTTTAATGCATCGATATTATGATGCATATAATGCATATTTTAATGCATTGCAATTTTGATGTACGAAATGCATATATTTCATGCATAATTAGTACAAAACTCGTGTATATTCGCAATTCGCAAAACAAGAATCATTCTCATTTGATCATATATATATATATATATATGTGTGTGTGTGTGTGTGTGTGTGTGTGAAATATATCATATGAAAACTAATTACCTTGTGAAATCTAAAAACTTTTGTAGACCATTGATATTAGTGATCTAACGGCTGTAGATGAGTAGGATTATATGCATTTATGTATTTTTTATTGCATTGATATTTAGTTGATCTAGCGACCAACTTGATGTAACAAATGATAACAAATGTGCAATGGAATTGCTTAATAATGCAACAGGTATGGATTGATTTCTAGATTTCACCATTAAGGGGTTTTCCCCCATAATATATCCCTATATGTGTATGTATATATATATATATAGTGTAACTTTATTTTCAAAACCTTATTAAGTGCGAGAACTGCGAGAACCACCTTTTGTACTCCTAATAATACATAATGTACATCATGTCAATGCATATAGCCCCTACTGATCATAACCCCTACTATATAGTAGGGGTTATATATATGGTAGAAGTTATCATCAATAGGGGCTATTATAGTAGGGGTTATTATCAGTAGGGGTTATCTCCCGTAATAAAAATTGTATTTTACTATAATACCTTTTTGAATTAATAATATTTTTTAATTTTTTAAAAAAAATCTCATTGGTTTAGAGGAGTTCTCGGAGTTCTCGCACTTAATAGAGTTATGAAAATAAAGCTCCTATAAATATATATATATATATATATATATATATATATATATATATATGAGAGAGAGAGAGGGAGGGAGGGAGGGAGGGAGGGAGGGAGAGAGAGAGAGAGGTTCTTATCGTGCGAATTGCGAACATGCATGAGTTTTGTACTAACAATGCATGAAATATATGCATTCCGTGCATCAAATTACAGTGCATTAAAATATGCATTATATGCATCAAAATATCGATATATTAAAATATTGCATTAAATGCACCAAATTTTTGTGAGAATAAATCTAGGACATTTATTTAACAAGATCTATGGATGAAATTCATCCTTATTTCTTAACTTAAATTGCATTCTCACATAAACTCATATATATATATATATATAACGTTTTTATGATTCTCCCATGTAATATTTTGATGGGTTCCGAAGGGTTAGAAATTACCCAATCCTTCCCTACCTCCCTTTATTTACTCTTCATTCAATTAAGCCAGTAAAAGTAAAAATCTAGATCACTCATGTCTTATTATAAACGCCGGGTTCACACTCAATTTACGTGTAATTTCATTATTGATGTCTCATATATTTATTAATATAAATTCATGGACCAACATAAACATCAACAATTGAAAAATATCCAAACAAATCAATCGAAGGTTATCCTGCGATAAATACACAAAGATAAACCTAGTATTTTCTTATCTTATTTATTTACCATAGGAATTTTATGCGCAACTGGACTGGGCTTTGAAGTTATTGATGGCGCAATCCATTACGACCGTAGCATAAAAAAGCAAACAGGTTAAATTACTTGGGCCTTTCTTGCTAATCAGATAATGTCGGTTTATGGGCCGACCTAGCCCGTTTGGATTTGAGCTCTTACCTACTTCGCCTGCGACGCTGAGATTTCGAGAGCGGAACATTGAAGGAAAGTTTTTTTTGACGGAAAAATTGTAATTACGGCGATGACGGAGCAGCAGCGGCGGAGCAGGAAACGGAAAAGAAACCACCGCCGCAGAGGAAAGAAAACTGACGATGGAGGTGCCGCGACAGACGGTGGACATTCTGCTGTTGCCTCTGCTGCTTCTGTATCTTCTCTTATTAAGAGTGGTTCTAAATCCTCTTCATCTTTCATTGACAAGGTACGCGCAAATGCTTCATTTAAGATTTGCGCTAACAGTATGATAATTCTAAGTATATTTCTGGTTTATTTATCTCTCTGTGTTATTTGGCAGATGAAAGCGAGATTATCGGGAGGTTATTTCCGCATGATTAATGAGAAGCTGTATACTTGCACGTATGATATTCCCCCACACACACACACACACACAACTAATTATGATAGTGTTCTCAATTACAATATTTGTGTTTGCATCAATGTTTATATGTATAGTGGCGCGTTTTATGCATTACCAATATTAGATGCAGTACTTTACAGTACTAATTTATGCATGAAATATATGCATTTCGTGCATCAAAATTTCAATGCATTAAAATATACAATATATGCATCATAATATCGATGCATTAAAATATTAGATTATATGCATCAAATATATTGCATATTTTAATGCATTGAAATTTTGATGCACGAAATGCATATATTTCATGCATAATTAGTACAAAACTCATGCATAAATTAGTACTGTAAAGTACTGCATCTAATATTGGTACTGCATAGAACGCGCCCCTATATGTATATAAGATATATAAGTAACAATCTAATTATAGAGAGAGTAATGTTTTAATCTGATAGTGAAAAAATGGTTGGCGCGTGTATCCTGATTATTGTCTGTTGAATGTCGTTTTCTTGAAGCAATATATTATGAGTAGATTTCCTTACTTTACTGCTTTTGCTTGAGCACAGTGGCGATGAAGCACTCAACTACTTTAAAGAGGACCCGTCATTGTTCGATGTGGTAAGTTCGTACGAGCAAGGGAAATCCTCGATTACATGTTAATTGTTATTGAGTTAGAGATTGTTTTATCCATAGTCTATGAGTCCAACTAGTCGAATGCTTATTGTGCCCTATTTCTAACTTTCTTAACTGGAACGGTGAGCTGTCAAATAATTCAGAGTAACTATACGCACTTTGCTAAAAGGCACACACGAAATTCAGTTAGCTGATTAGCATTCGTATTCCATTTATGAGTAACTGATTAAGATCCTCAAGTTAGCTGAACGATGCTCTTCTCATTTTCTTGTAGTTACATTTGTATGTAAGGTTTAATATGTAGGCTTCAACTCATATCATGCTAGGTATAGTAATAATAATATTATATCTGGTGAAATGTTGTTTAAAATGTTAGTTAACATTGCACATGTATAGCATTTTTTAGATATTTCTCTGATAAGTTAACCTACACCTGCATTTTGATTCTCCACAATGTAACTTAATGTTGACTTACCTCGCCAGTATCATTCAGGGTACCAAGAGCAAATGTCACATTGGCCTGAACAGCCGAATGATATTATCATAAATTGGATAAAGAATCACAGCCCTTCGTTCATTATTGCCGATTTTGGTTGCGGTGAGAAATGTTTTAACTTTTACCTGGAATGAAGATTCTTATTTATTTTTTTGCACACTGCTTTTACAAGTCCGTGTTTGCAAAAATCATTCAGGGGATGCACGTCTTGCTAAAAGTGTGAAGAATAAAGTATTCTCCTTTGATCTTGTCGCGCATGATCCTTCAGTTATTGCCTGTGATATGTCCAAGGTATGCGCCTTCCCTTTTAACATGGAATGTTCGAGTGATACTTGTTTGTGATACAAATATGTTTCCGTTGTGAGTAGGTCTCGTGTCACGATCCCCTAAAACTAAATTTACGAAGGAAAGAAACATAGAAAACTTGAAAAAAGAAATAAAATAACTGAAATACTAAAAGAAACGAACCGGAAGAAACTGAGAATGAGAAAACTAGAAACCCTAAAAATTGAAAAAACCATTAGAAAAATTAAAAGAACTAAAAACTTGAAAAAAACCCACCTAAAAACTAGAAAAACAACAGGTAAGAAACTAAAATTTAGAACTGGTCTCACGCTGTGAGATTGATTATGGTGGTCTCACCCAAGTATTTCCGTTTGTTTTTATGTTGAACATGTGTGCGCTTGTTCATATCACTACCTGAAAATGACATGTAGACACCATTGAGCGATACCTCTGTGGATGTTGCCGTCTTTTGTCTCTCACTAATGGGAATAAACTTTCCTAGTTATCTCTTGGAAGCAAACAGAGTTCTTAAGCCTCAGTAAGTACTTGATATATCATCTAAAGCTCTTAAAAAATATGTTCGGGTTATGATTTTTATATATAGATGTTTAATCTATTACATTGGTTTTGTGCAGTGGTTGGCTTTTAATAGCAGAAGTGAAAAGCAGGTTAGATCCCGGTACTGGAGGAGCAGATCCGGATATGTTTGTTAAAGCTATATCAGAGCTTGGATTTACCTCAGTGTCTAAGGTCCTTTACATTTTGCATCCTGCTTTGATTGTTAATAATAGATGGGACTTTTACAGATTGCCATTTTTTTTCGAAGCAGGATTTCTCGAATAAGATGTTTGCGCTGTTCTACTTCAAGAAGAAGGTTTGGTGCTTTCTGAACTACTAGAACCCTTCATCTCAAATTATTTTCCAATTAATAATTATTTATTTATTTATTTTTCATATTTTTTTGGTCGGGTGCAGGAGAAACAAAAATCGAAGAAGATTAAGTGGCCTGAACTTAAACCGTGTTTGTACAAGCGTCGTTGAGCCTGTGTTTTGTTCAAAGTTTATCAAGACTTTTTTATGCCCATTTAGTATACATTGAGATATCTAGTTTTTGTGGACATAATTTGAGCTTCTTATTTTTATTTATTGCAAAAATAGATTTGTAAGATTGTGATGTAGTAAAATTACTTTGTTATCGACTACAGAAGGGGCGTAGGCGTTGCGGGGGAATGTCGCGAGGAGAATGTTTTCTCATGTTGCTGATGCTGATACCCGGGCGCCAACACTTGCGGGGTGATGTGAAATAATCGAGTCAAATCGGTCATAATAATATATGTAATTTTGATTTTCGATCATCTATAATCTTATTTTCCACTTTGATTTTACAGAGAAATTTATTGTTTAAGTTGAATTCGCCAAATGCGTTCGTAAATTTCCCATTCTGATTAATTGAGTCGAGCAAAATGTCTAAAAGTGAAGGGCTCCTTTTATCATCTATAGCAAGCATGGTCGGGTTTGAGTGGTGCTGAATTGGTTTTTTCCTTATTTCCGAAACAGTTCCCCATCAAAACACAAAACCAAAAAAAAGAGATTTTCTAATTTCATTTTTTGTTTTAACACTAAGACGTCATCACAAACAGTTATTTCAACAACCAACGACTACCAATCCGATCGTTGCCAACTACCACTCTGCGACCATCAACCACCACTCTGATCGCGGTCGATCGTCGGCGACTGCCACTCCGGCAACAGCCATCCAGCACTCCGCTACCAGCGACCAACACTCCTGCCACACCGACCACCACTTCGGCCGCCGACGACTCCCACTATGTCCATCTTCAACTATCACTTTGACCACCACTTACCATCATTTCGACCATCGATCACCACTCTGACCACCGTCGACCACCACTCAGCCACTGCCAACCACCACTCTGGATACTACCGACCACCGTTACCGACCACCGTTCCGGCCACATGAACTATCACTTTAACTCAAAACTCAATCTGGTTTTATTTCTGAAATTTTTAAAAGTCCAAACAAAAATTAATTTTGGTTTTTGAAAATTTAACCATCCCAAACCGCTTAAAAGATTGGCCTTGGGCCTCAAACCGGCACGTGTGCAGGAAATATTGAGACATGAGGAATTTGTCAAAGCAAGAAATCAACCAAAAATCACTCACCGACTGCTCTCGTGGAATTAACCACAATTTACACCCAACGAACGAACATCTGACTTAATTTAATTTTATTTTACTTGTACTCTTCACCTTTTGCTTTTGAAGATTTTGTTTTCATAAAGAAAATAGGGGGGAAAAAAGCGGTTTTCTACCGTCCAAGAAAATTCGGCCTGACGTTAGCTCGGTACTAAAATTATATAATTTTTTATATTTATCAATTTCAATTTGTATATTCTTCTTGTTAGGGTTGAACTGTGTGTATTGGAACCAACAAATATGAAAAAATATGCAATTTTAGTACCACTCTAATATAAGACCAAGTTTTCCTGACCTGATGATAAAAAAATATATCTTAATTTTACTACATATTTGTTCATATTTGTCGATTCCAATTTGTATATTCGTCTTATTAGGATCGAACTGTGTAGATTAAAATCGACAAATATGAAAAAATATGTAATTTTAGTACCGGCCTAACATCATGCCAAGTTTTCCTGGCCTGACGGTAGAAAAGCCCAAAAAGATGGAACAATAAGTAGTAAAAGCACAGAAGTATTAGAATGACGATAGTATGTATATTAGGATCCAGTATCAAATTTCTACTAGTGCGTGCACGCCGGATAAAATATTGAGGAAGTGCGGCTTGTGCTCCATATAGGATCTCCAATTTTTAAGGCTTACATATATATTTTTCTTAAAAAAGTAATACGAAAAATATCAGACTAAATATTGTATTGTGGTCGGATAAAAAATTATGTTCAAATACTATGTATATTATTAGGTTCAAGTTCAAATCTCCATATAGTTCTATTTAAAATAACACCTTAACAAATTTAGAGGGGTGTATTCAATTGGGATTTTATGGGATTTTTTTGGATTTTGGGAATTCTAGGGTATTTAATTTGGATTGTTTTGAATCCATTAAAATCTTGAGGTATTCAATTTGAATTTCAAAATGTCATTTAAAATCTTGATGTATTCAATTAGGATTTCAAAATGTCATTTAAAATTTAGGTGTATTCAATCTGAATTTAAAACAATCTATTAAAATATGAGGGTATTCAAAAATCCCTGGATTTTTTCGGATTCATTAAAATGGTGGATTTTGATGGATTTGTTAGTATTTTTTTGTACGTTTTGAAATCTCACCAAAATCAATGAGATTTTGAAGGATTTCTAAAAATCCATTTGTAAATCCGAAAGACTTTCCATCAACTTTATAAGATTCTATGATGATTATTATTAATCCATGCATTATTTTAATATGCCAAAATCTTTACAAATCCATGGATTGCGATTAATCCACCAAAATCTGATTGAATACAACTCCCTTAGAATGTTAGCTCATTTGATTAGAGTTATCCAATTCACTATTGAACTTTCCACCTAATTTTGTTTATGATTGATAGATGCTCCTATATTCATAATATGTATTTAGTACTCAGATTTTGATATGTACGTCAGAGTATATTCAAGCATTTTGTATAGGGACACATTTAATATTTCACACAACGCCTCCAGTAACTCAGAACTGGCATTGTCGAAGAATTACGAGAGGATGTACTAGACACTAACATAATATATTATAAATATTTTATATAATTTGATAAAAAAAAAATAGTAGAAATAATTCAGCTTTTAAATCACTTCAAACATTAGAGAGATAAAAAGATATAAAAATAATAAATACACATGTACAGTCAACCATATACAAGTACTAAAAAGTGGCATTCACATGGGTCAAGTGGATATTCACATAGATACGGATAGTCTTTTATACATGCCCTTACATAGGTCCGTCTGTAATGTATACATTCTTTTTCGAATATTATATACCGATCCATATAAAATAAATATTAAAATATTATAAAAAATAATAATTCTAATATTATAATAATATTTTTATAGGTTTTAGTAGACGAAATGAAACGAATGGCAACGGAAACACGAATGTTTACACAAAATTTATGAAAATTCACATTATATTTTTAAATTTTAAAGTTTAGTATAAACAGAATTCATAAAATATATATTTTTATTAAATTAAATATAAAATATTATATTTATTTATTTATTTATTTATTTATTTCGTGTACCTCGTGTCGTGTCGTGTACCCAAAGAGTAAACACAAAACCGACACTAAATCTCGGTCGTGTACTTTCGTGTTCGTGTATTTTCGTGTCGTGTACTCAAAACGCAAACCCAAACACTAAGGCCCTGTTCTCTTTGCTGTTTTGAGGTCGTTTTTATTTTCGAAAACACTAAAAACGCGTTCTTTTTATCATTTTCAAAAATGTATTTTGGAAAACAAAAAAAATATTTGTACACAAAACACAAAATGCCCAAAACCTTATTTTGAGCGTTTTGTGTGTATTTCAACAAAAAATCTTCAAAATGCTCAAAATGTATTTTGAGTTTTTTTTTTTTTGGATTATCCTAATTTGAAACTAAGTCTAAAATAAAGATTTATGAATTTAATATTAATATTACAAAAAAAAATATTTTGCAAAATAAATTTAACAGAACGTATTTTCAACAACTTTGAAAATAAAAATAAAAACAGAAAATATAAAACATTTTGCAAAATGAAAATACAAAACAAAATACAAACAGAACGCCCCCTAAATTTTCGTGACGTTTTCGTGTCGTGTTTTCGTATCGTGTGGAAAATTGCCGGGTCTACCAAGTATTTTGGGACAACCTAAAAAAAAAATGTGAACCAAAATCAGTAGCATGAATGGAGTAAAAAATTGAAGATATTTAAAAAACACTGATGGAGATAAATAAATCCCCGACATTTGGAATTATTATTTGACCTTCAGCTTTATTTACTATTTCATGGCAAATCAAAGTCGCGTCTAAATTGAAATGGTTAACATTAAACCTTCGTTTTCAAACTATCGAGACTGTTATTTTCTAGGTATAAAAACATGTGTTTTGTACTGTATATTGTCCAAAAGAATCACTCAGATCTGGAGCTGTCGTGTCGACACGATAAGAACACGATTTGTTAAGACCCTGCACGAATACGATCCGTTAAAAATTTATACAATACAATACGAACACGATACGAACACGGTACGTACACGATACGAACACGATAATAACACGATTTCTTTCATGTCGACGAGACACGATTACGACATGAAAATGATTAAAAACTGACTTTACACGATAACAACATGAACACGATTAAAACTTTGAGGAGTCAGGATATTTTTTTAACTTGTGGAAGGGAAAAATAAATTCTAAAACTATAGTGTAAAAATAAATTATATTAATTAAATAAATAATTAGTGATAAAAAAAATATACTATTATCGGTTACACTAACACGACACGAACCTGACACTAACCCATTAATATCGTGCGTAATTATATCGGATTATCGTGTGCGTCCAAAATTGAAAGCCCTAAATAATCTCTTACATCTATTGGTCTGTAAAACTCACTTTTAAGACCCACAAGAATCACTTAGATTTATTTTTGTTGAGAGAGTTGATTTCTCCCCCCACAGGACCGTTGACCCCTCGATCCTGCAGGAGATAAATGAGGGATGTGCCCTAGTGGCCAGAATATGAGCGAGAGGACCCACGATACCGACCCCCAGCACAACCCCCCACAACAAGGTGAGAAAACTGCACCACACGAGAATCGAACCGCAATTACCGGGGATGAAATCTCACGTCATCTCAACTTTAACCAGTAGGCTATGCCCGTGGGGGCCAATCACTTAGATTTATTGGTCCGTAATCTCTTAGATTCATTGGTCTGTAAAACTCACTTTTAAGTCCATAATGACGATGACTTGTGAATGACTGTTATCCCCTTCTGTCATTAAAATAAACACTTTCTTTAAATATGTATGTTTTTAAAAACAAGCTAATTAATTCTCTATAAGATTTAAATAAATTGATTATCTACCGATATTTTAAATGTTAGTCCAGGATAGTTTTTTTCACGTTTATTCAAATATGGTAAATTACTCCATCTGTCCAGTTCAAAATTTGGAATATGTCGATTGTTTTAGCTTGGTAAATCATTGAGGAAGAGTTTATGGAACTGTAATATGTCTCGAATATCTTGGGGGTGTTACACACAGAGGGTGTATATTTGGTGTATTTTAAGTAATGATTGGTGTAAGTAATCATGATAAATGTGGTGGAGATTAAAAAGTAAAAAGTAGTGATAGTGAATTTGTGGTGGAAATTAAACAGTAAAATGTGGTTGTTTGACTCGATTATGTAAATTTGATAAATATAAAATTTCTAAAAAAAAAAGATAAATATAAATCTTTTAGACTACCATGATCTCTTCATTATGGATGAAAATGGGGCTACAAGAAGAAGAAATTTGGAGCAAAAAGAATAAATGAAGGGTTAAACAGTAATTAGAAAAAATTAATTACATTAAATAATCATTTGATTAAATTCTGGTCGGACAAATTATGGACATTTACCTGCGCATCACCCTTTTTAGAAAGTAGTCTAAATAATTATCAATAAAATTTAAACAAACTGATTATATTTCTATATTCTAAATGTTAGTCAGAATAATTCTTTATGTTTATTCAAATATTGTAAATTATATCCTATGGATAAGGCTATAGAGGAAGTATATAACACAAAAAGACAACAAATCCGCATGCGAAAAGGAAATTTAAATGTATAAATATAGGAAACAGAGAGTGGTGGGGACGGATCATTCATCATTTTCTCAAGGAACTTGTCTGTGGTGCAGGGTTCATGATACACCCCGTATAGTGTATCTCCTACCGAATTCATTACACGTGGCGTATATAAATGATACAGATCAATTATGCCACATGTACTGCATCCGACAGAGGAGGCACTACATGAACGGTACACTGTGTAGGAGTATCAAACCTCTTTTTTCGATTCTCGATGCGCCACATCATCAAAATGTAAATCTTAATCCTTCAACCACAAACCTTCGATATCCAAACCTTCAATATTCATAAATCTCCAGGTTTTTTCATAAGTCCCACATGTTCCTTACCATTTTTTCTATTTGTATTATTTAATAACAGAAAAATAATACCGTGAAGAAAATTTTATAAATATTATACATGAAAATAATAGACATAAAATATTATAATAAATAAACATAAAAATTATTGGATACGAAATAAAGAGTTTAACCAAATTTACAAAAAAGGAAAAGAATCAGCATAAGGAATTTAATAAATAACTAAAATAATTTAATAATTATATAAATTTATAAATGATATATTTGGTTTTAACTAAAATTAAAAAAAGGAAAAGAATTGCACATAAAATTGGGGTTGGGTGGTTGGAAAATATGATAGAAAAAGGGGGTAAATATGAGTAGGGAAGAGAATAAAATAAGGAGAGACTAGTTCAGAATAAAATGTTAGCATGCACAATCTGTAGTTTTTGTCGTACTTTATATTTTTTCAAAATAATATAAACGGAACTATTATCGACTATCTTACGTAAGTCTTCAGCGTGTTTACTTTCAAGTTAAATGGATTTAATGGGCTGAACGACTTATTCGCGCAGACATGGAGGAATGTTTACTTACGACTTAATGAATAAAGAGGGGTCTGAACCGCGCAGATGTGATAAGGATTGTTGTCAAGAACCAAACATGACTATTATGCCCTAATCAAAACCACGCCGCTGCTGCTCCATTTCTCTCAAAAACACGACCGCTGCTGCTGCTCTCATCGGCGACCTGCTTCTGCTCTCATCAGCGACCGGCTTCTGCTCTCATCGGCGACCGGCTTCTGCTCTCCATCGGACTGAAGGTCTGCTAATCTGTTCTACATGAGGGTTCCTATTCGAAATCGCCATATTTATTCGAAATCGCCATATCTGCTCTACATATCTGTTCTACATGGGGGTTGTTGTGTTGGTTTTTCTGCTTGTGTTCTACATTTCTGCTTTGATTCGATTTTTTGCTTGTGTTCTACATTTCTGCTTTGGTTCTATTTGTTGGGAAAAATAACGACTAACGTCACGTCACAACGAATAAAGCGGAACCTCGTTTGACAAATTCCCACTCTTCAATCGTAACTTCGTGGTTACCGACGAGTAGAGCACCAATTACAACTCGATAAAATAATACAAATGATATTCGAAAGCAATAAACAACGAGACACAATTTTAGCGTGGAAAACCCCTCAAGACGAGAGTAAAAACCACGGGACCGAAGCCGCTTAAAATCCACTATCACCAATACACACAAATACACAATCGTCCCTAATACAAACTAGGGGTATACACCAATCGTCAAATACTTGGTAATAAATGTTCTTCAAGTATTTGAAATCAATAAAAACAACAAGATCGAGAAAGAAAACAACCGTAAATGGCTTACACAAAGAGCTAACGAAATACCCGTACTTCCGGACTCAAAAACTCGATCTGCACCGGTGAAAAGATTTGCCCAATAGCTACCAAGCTCTTGTCAAAAGATCACGACGATCCGACCGATAAATTTCCGGGAAAATGAAAAAATGTATTTCTCTCTCTATATATCTCTCTCTTGTTCTTGAAGTGTAGGTGATGAATTATGAAAGTCCCGATCCAAAACTGCATAAAAAGGTGCCAATTTGCAGGTTTTGACCCGTGTGCCGCGGCCCGGGCCAAGTGTGCCGCGGCACACTGCGCAAAAATGCGCCCAGGGATCGGCAGGGGGCCGCGGCCTAGAGTACAGTCGGCCAGGTGAAAATGAAGGGGCCGCGGCCCGGCAGGGATGTGCCGCGGCCCATGGTGATCGGCAGGACTCGGCATGTCTCGGCAGGGGCCGGCAGGGCGTGCTCGGCAGGGGCCGGCAGGGCGTGCTCGGCAGGGGCCGCAGCCCGGCCGGCAGGGGCCGCGACCCAGAGTACAGTTAGGTGCCAGTGCTGAATGTCTTCGGCGGGGGCCGGGGCCCAACCGGCAGGGGCCGCGGCCCAGAGTACAGTTTCGGCCAAGTGAAGAAAAAATATGTTTCCGAGTGTAGTGCCACGGTCCGGGGGGTTTGTGCCGTGGTCCGGAGTCCGGTCGACTCCGAAAAAGCCTATATTTCAGAAATTACTCCTACAAATCTCCCCCTTTCCGGAATATAGGAAGAGTTCGTCATTCCGACGATCGAACAACACACTTTCACCTTCTCTCTACTTAATGCCTTCGTTAACATATCGGAACCATTATCATCGGTATGAACTTTATCAAGTTCAAACAAACCATCCTCCAAAGCATCTCGGATCCAATGATACCTCACATCGATATGCTTCGTTCTCTTGTGAAAAGTCGCATTCTTAGCCAAATGAATCGCACTTTGACTATCACAAAGAACTACGTAACGTCGTTGTCGGAAGTCTAGCTCTCGTAAAAACATTTTCAACCATAAGAGCTCTTTGCTCGCTTCCACCGCCGCAATATACTCGGCCTCCGTTGTAGACAAGGCAACGCACTTTTGCAATCTTGATTGCCATGACACGGCTCCCCCTGCGAACGTCATCAAGTAACCGGAAGTGGATTTTCGGTTATCTTCATTACCGGCCATATCCGAATCGGAATATCCAACAAGCATTGCTTTCCCATTTCCAAACGTAATCCCCAATTTGGAAGTACCCCGTAAATATCTAAATATCCATTTTACGGCTTCCCAATGCTTCTTACCCGGATTCGATAGAAACCGGCTCAACACTCCCACGGCATGAGCAATGTCGGGCCTAGTACAAACTATAGCATACATTAAACTCCCGACCGCCGAGGCATATGGAATTTTATCCATATCCTCAATCTCCTCCTTCGTCTTAGGGCAATCTTGGCTCGTCAATTTAAAATTGTTAGTAAGAGGCGAACTAACAACTTTAGCTTTGTCCACGTTGAAACGTTTAAGCACCTTCTCGATGTATTGCTCTTGCGACATGTGCAATTTCCGGGCTGCTCTATCCCGAGTAATTCTTATCCCAAGAATTTGTTTAGCCGCCCCCAAGTCCTTCATTGCAAAGGACTTACTCAATTCTTTCTTCAAGTCGGCAATCCTCTCGGCATTCTTGCCAACGATCAACATGTCGTCCACATAGAGCAATAAGATGATAAAGTCATCATCTCCGAATTTCTTGAAAAATACGCAATGGTCGAGAGTCGTCTTCCGGTAGCCTTGCTCCCCCATAACCGACTCAAACTTCTTGTACCATTGTCTTGGTGCTTGTTTCAACCCGTATAAACTTTTCCGAAGTTTACACACATAATCCTCTTTTCCTTCGACCTCAAATCCTTCCGGTTGCTTCATATAAATTTCTTTGTCAAGGTCTCCGTGAAGAAAAGCCGTCTTGACATCCATTTGCTCAACCTCAAGATCGAGGCTAGCCACAATACCAAGGACCAATCGAATCGATCCTATATTCACAACCGGAGAAAAAATCTCATCAAAATCAATGCCCTTTTTTTGACTAAATCCTTTCACTACGAGTCTATCTTTGTATCGGGGCAACGAGGTATGCTCCTCCGACTTCACCCGATACACCCATTTGTTTCTCAAAGCCCTCTTGCCTTTCGGCAACTTCACCAACTCGTAAGTGTTATTCTCATGCAAGGAACTCATCTCGTCTTGCATGTAATACCCGGTTGTGAATTCATTTATTATCATTCAGTAACTGTCACTCAGAAATTTTTTTCACTCAGTAATAATCATTCATCATTCATATTCAGTCAACTATGTTCACCATTCGGCGTATTTTGGGATCATCACTGTTTGAGATTGAGCCGAGATTATTGTCATCATCATCATCATGTTTTGATTTTCAGTTTGAGAGGTAGCGCACGCTGCACTTTCTGTCTAGCGCACGCTAATGGAGTGCATTTAACACACGCTGTGATCCAGTATTAGCGCACGCTAGCGTAAGAGAGGCAGGCGTTCTAGAAGGTACTGGGCTGATTTGGGAAATTCGTAGCGCACGCTACGAGTGGTAAGTAGCGTACGCTAATTGTGTTGGCAACGCACGCTAAGTCACATTAGTAGCGCACGCTAACGCGTGCAAGACAGAGGACAGTAGGTTCTGGATTTGATCTTTGAGTATCGGACATCGCAGCGCACGTTAATAATTTGGGATAACGACGCTATCGGTAAGGTATTAGCGCACGCTACCAAGTCGTAGCGCACGCTAACGAGGCATTTCAGACCTCACCGGATCGCCCGAAAACCGCTAGCGCACGCTAAATATCAAGTCATAGCGTGCGCTAAGTCGGGACATGATAAATAGATGATTCGGTCCAACCTTCGTCATTTCTTCATTTCTCAACCATTTCGGACGAGCTTGGGCGATTCGGAAAGGTCTTTTCGAGCTGCAATCATCTAGCATCATCTTCAAGCTCCTAAGTTGGATTAATCATCATCTAAATCAGTTTCATCACTCCAAATCAAGGTAATGATTCTTGGATCTAGAATTTCGGATCTTGGGTGTTTTGCTTTCGATCTCTTCGTGTAAATCGATATTATGTGGAATATGTTAGGTATGGATTATCTATCTTGGATACATGTATTTCTACGGATTCATTGGTGTAATTTTCGGAATTTGTGAATAATTGAGGAATTGTTCAAGAACCCTTACGGGTTGACTTTGGAATTTTGGGGGTTTTCGACCAAATGTTGTTGAAATATCGTTCTAAGTATTCCAATTGGATTATTGATAGTATTCATGAGGTTTTGCGGGTTTGAATCATTCATTGGGAGTTGGTTTCGGATGTAATTGAGTTTTAGTTGTAAACAATTGAAGGTTGTTTACAACGCGTTTGTTTAAATGCCCCAATGAGTTTCGGGTATTGTTGTACCGACTTTTGAGTTGGTTGTGATCATGCTTGATTCGTGTATTAAGAGAATTGTTGGTTTTTGTGTTGTTTAAGGTTGTTCGAGCGGCCGGTAATTTCATTAAGGACGTTGATCGTGGAAGTACCTTCTCGCCTTCGGTTTGAGGCAAGTTTTATACTTGTACTAGTCAATGAGATTAATGTCATCATATATGTGTATGAATGTGTGTATCATTCCGAGACTTAGTCTCTTCATGAATTCATTGATATCAAGAGATCGTTCGATACGATACCTTTCGGCAATTATGCCAAATGTTTATTGTTGTTCATTAACGGCCGATTCAAGGCATTGTGATACTCGTTATTAATGTCATTGTCGATAGCCGGCTCGCGGCATCGATGTATCGATTGTTGTTAATATTGATATCGATCTAAGACATCGTTCAGATCATCGTTATTCATGTTGGGGTTGTTATTAAAACCATATTGGCCGAATTAAGGCATTGGCTTATTCATTTCTCATCTTCGTCGTTGGTCACCGATTAAAGGTGCCGAGGCATCCTTCGTATCATTGTCATCGATTGGCCATTCTCAGGCAAATCGAAATGTTCAATTATTCATCATTTCATTGTTATCGATTGACCGTTCTAAGGCAATCGAGGTATTCTAATCATTCATCGTATCATTCGTAGCGATTGGCCATTCTATGCCAATCGAAGTGCTTACTCATTCATGGATTCATCCGCTGCATCATTGTTATCGGTTGGCCATCCTAGGGCAATCGAGGTGTTAAATTGGGACTGTCAAGGACGGTGTCTATCCGTGTGTTACTGTCATCGTGTTGGCCGACTCAAGGCAGCACACTATCATTAATTGTGATACGGCTTCGTGCCGTGGCTTCGGCCCTAATTGTGATACGGCTGGATGCCGTGGCTTCGGCCCTAATTGTGATACGGCTGTGTTGGGAATACTTTGGTATCCAGCGTCCTCACCTTCGACTCGGGAGAACGTAACTGACCGGGCTTAACATCCCGACCCGCGGCATCCTAGTGGTGCAGCCCCTCATGTCCGCCTGTCGCTTAGTACGGGGCTCTGCACTGCCACTAGAGAGTGGTTAAATTAATTGATTTGGACTACTCATACCAACAAGATGCATCTTCTTTTCTGGTAGCCATCTCATAGAAACTCCAAAGTTAAGCGTGCTTGGCCTGGAGTAGTTATGGGATGGGTGACCGAGGAAGTTTCTCGGTGCGCGTGAGTGAGGACAAAGCGCGCTAGAAAAGACTCGTGTGGTACGGTGAGGACAGTCTTCATCATTTCGGGACCAACAGCCGGATGCCGTGGCTTGCCCTTATTGTGATACGGCTTCGTCTTTGGCTTCGCCCTCATTGATACAAATTCGCTTTTGACTTCAGTGTTTGTGATATTTGTTAATTTCACCGAACGACTTTCGTGCCTTTTGTAATGTCTTGGTATTTTCATTGGAGCCTTTGGGCATTACGATTCATATTAAATTCGATTCTGGTTTGGTTCATGTCGTTTAATTCATTGTGGTATTCTGTGATTATGATTCAGTTGGGCATTTATATTCTAACTTTGTCGAATGTATTAATAGTATGCCGTGGGCATAGTATTTCACGAATGCTCGGTTCTTACCTTGGTTTGTGAGCATCTCGTATTATTATCATCATTGTACCGTTTCGTTCTGCCTTTGGATGCATATCATGTTATACATGTATTTGATGTTCATTATCTGGATGACTGACCCCGTGGGGGCGGAACATGTTTTTCATGTTTTAGGTGCTTGCGAGAAGAGAGTTGAGACACAGGGGCATTATGATGGCGACGAGGCATTCGAGCGATACTAGTCCGAGTTGTTCATGTTGGTCAGTCGGTTGAAGTGTTCTTTAGTTGTCAGTCATTGTCATTTTGTATTACCCGAGCAGATGTTCGTGGATGTTGTATTTTTACTCTTGGCCATGTAGGCCCATCGTTGTCGTTGAAATTCCTTATCGGAATATTGTGTCGGATATCATGGTAGGGACTATGATTTTCCCTTGTTGTTTAATTTAATGTATTTTAGTCATGTTCGCCTTGTGGATCTCCTGGCGTGGGGTCCACGGCACTGTAATAACCCAATAGGATTTGGGGGTGTTACATTGCATGGCATCCATCCATTCCTTCTTCTTTTCATCCTCCATGGCCTCCGCAAAATATCCGGGCTCTCCCTCGTCGGTGAGTAAGACGTACTCATCGGCCGAATAACGGGTGGAGGGATGACGGTCCCTCGTCGACCGCCTATGTGGAACAAAAGATGGCATGTTCATCACGGGTAGCTCGGGATGAGCTCCATCGGTGTCATCTTGTCTCAACTCATCGTTGTCACCGGCATCTTGTTGTTCATTATTTTGGACGTCATCTCCAACGGTTGTCTCAATATTTTGTGGAGGAACGGGGTCCAAATCAATAAGATCATAGTCGTGTTGCGGAGCCGACTCTCCATTCTCAACATCTTTCATCGTTTGATATTCTACAAAAACAACGTCTCTCGACCGAACAAGCCTCTTTGTAACCGGGTCATATAATCTATACCCGAACTCATCAAGCTCGTAGCCAATAAAAATACACGGCTTCGTCTTGGAATCAAGATTTGATCTCTCATCATTCGGAACGTGAACAAAAGCTTTACATCCGAAGACCCTCAAGTGGCGGTACGAGATCTCTTTACCGCTCCACACCTTATCCGGCACATCAAACTCTAAAGGGACACACGTCGTCAAATTAATAACATGAACCGCCGTGTTCAAAGCTTCTCCCCAAAAAGGACTTTGGCAATCCGGCATGTGAGAGCAAACAACGAGCTCTCTCGACCAAAGTCCGGTTCATTCTCTCCGCCAAACCATTGAGTTGCGGAGTCTTCGGGGGCGTCTTTTGATGTCGGATCCCTTGCTCTCGGCAATATTCATCAAAGGGTCCGGTGTACTCTCCACCATTGTCCGTCCGGATACACTTTAGCTTCTTCCCAGTCTCTCTTTCCACCGAGGCATGAAATTGCTTGAAAGTGTCTAACACTTGATCTTTGGTCTTCAAGGTGTAAGCCCACACCTTCCTAGAGTGATCGTCGATGAATGTGACAAAATATCGGCAACCACCGAGCGTCCTCGTATTCATAGGACCACAAACATCGGAATGAACAAGATCAAGCACATTTTACTTCCTTGAAGGAGTGTGACTCTTAAAAGTAACTCTCATTTGCTTCCCGGCTAGACAATGAGAGCATCTTTTAAGATGTACCTTGTGAACCCCGGACAATACCTCTTTCTTCGACAATAGCGCCATTCCTTTTTCACTCATATGACCGAGCCTATTATGTCATAGCTCGGCCATGTCATTATTTTCGATTGCGTTCACAAAATTAGTCGTGACCTTCGGAAATGTCACGTACAATTTTCCTTCCTTTTGTCCTCTCCCGACAATCAAGGAACCTCTCGTGAGTTTCCACAACCCCTTGCCAAAACCGCTATGGTAACCGTCATCATCGAGTAAACCAACGGACATAACATTAAGCCTCATGTCCGTAACATGTTTTACATTCCGTAAAACAAGTTCCATTCCGGTGTCGAATCTCAAATGCACATCTCCCACTCCAACAATCTTGGATAACCCATCGTTACCCATCTTGACTATACCAAAGTCGCCCGGAGTATAAGAGGAATAAAAATCTCTACGTGATGTAACATGACACGTAGCTCTACTATCGAACACCCAACTCGAATCATCTCTAGCAAGATTGACCATATCATAATCACAACAAACAAAGAATTCTTCGGTAGTAGTATTAACCATTCTACTCGTGTTGGCTTCCATCTTACAATTGAGATAACAAACAACCACGAAACAACAAATCCCGTGGCTCCGATACCACTTTGTTGGGAAAAATAACGACTAACGTCACGTCACAACGAATAAAGCGGAACCTCGTTTGATAAATTCCCACTCTTCAATCGTAACTTCGTGGTTACCGACGAATAGAGCACCAATTACAACTCGATAAAATAATACAAATGATATTCGAAAGCAATAAACAACGAGACACAATTTTAGTGTGGAAAACCCCTCAAGACGAGAGTAAAAACCACGGGACCCAAGCCGCTTAAAATCCACTATCACCAATACACACAAATACACAATCGTCCCTAATACAAACTAGGGGTATACACCAATCGTCAAATACTTGGTAATAAATGTTCTTCAAGTATTTGGAATCAATAAAAACAACAAGATCGAGAAAGAAAACAACAGTAAATGGCTTACACAAAGAGCTAATGAAATACCCGTACTTCCGGACTCAAAAACTCGATCTACACCGGTGAAAAGATTTGCCCAATAGCTACCAAGCTCTTGTCAAAAGATCACGACGATCCAACCGATAAATCTCCGGAAAAATGAAAAAATGTATTTCTCTCTCTATATATCTCTCTCTCTTGTTCTTGAAGTGTAGGTGATGAATTATGAAAGTCCCGATCCAAAACTGCATAAAAAGGTGCCAATTTGCAGGTTTTGACCCGTGTCTGCGGCCGGCAGTAGGGGCCGCGGCCCCAGTCTGATCGGCCAGGCGAAAATGAAGGGGCCGCGGCCCGGCAGGGATGTGCCGCGACCCATGGTGATCGGCAGGACTCGGCATGTCTCGGCAGGAGGGTGCTCGGCAGGGGCCGCGGCCCGGACGGCAGGGGCCGCGGCCCAGTCTGATTAGGTGCAGTCTTGAGTGTCTTGGCGGGGCCGCGGCTGAGTGATTCGGCCAAGTAAAGAAAAATATGTTTAGAGCGTAGTGCCACGGTCAGGGGTTTGTCTGGTCCTGAGTCGTCGACTCGAAAAGCCTATATTTCGGAAATTACTCCTACACTATTTTCTGCTATGCTTACATTTTTTCTGCTTGTGTTCTACATTTTCTGCTTTGGTTCTATTTTCTGCTATGCTTCTATTTTTTTCTGCTTGTGTCCTATTTTTGCCATATCGGTTCTACATATCTCTTTGATTTTAATGAATGTTGTTTGGAAAATTTGGTGTGATTAATTATTGTTATCATATTTGATTGGAAATTTTGGTGTGGTTTATGTTTTATTTTAGGTATGGAACAAACCGATGAATCACACCAACAAAAAAGAATTAAGATAAGTTGGAAAGATCACAACGTTCTGAAAAATTTCCTCGAAGCTTGTATTCTAGAGGTTGGTTTGTATGGGGAAGAGGGTAGTAGTTTGAAGGCACCTTCTTAGAAGAAAGTTGCTGAGATTTTATATGGCTTCTTTGCGTGATGAAATTGCAAATAGTTTGGTTAATAATGTTTAAACTTGTCTACTTTGTATTTGAATTTGGCTACTTTGTGTTTGAACTTGACTTCTTTGTGTTTGAAATTGGATTTTTAATTACTTTATGAATGTATGTTTTGATTTTTGGATTATATCATTTATATGACTGAAAAAATAAACAGCAATTTATAAAATAACTTATAATTCATATTCAGGGGTAAATCGGTCATTTCTGTTATTCAGACAGTTTATTCAGATGAAAAAGTAAACAACAACATCAATTTACCCAGACAGATATATTTACCCAAATAAATAAATTTATCCATACAGAAGTTAATGAAAAATTTGGTAAACAAATGAAAGTAAATATGAGAAGTATATACTTATGTAATATCTTATCAAGTATTCGGAAAGTGGGATACAATTTCTGATTTTTTTTAAGTAAATATTCTACTATATCTGTTGGCTCGAAAAAGGAAAAAAACACACAAGAAAAATACATGCAATTTCTGTCACTTAGAATAATAATCTAAAAGGGAGCAACTAAAAACAAACAAAAAAGATAATCCAAAAAAAGACAAGATAAAAGACCCCACTCTTTTCCGAAACAGCCACAATTCCTCCCCGCAGCTCTCTCTGATCAAAATAGTACACAGAAAACTAAGCAGAAAATAGTAGCACAACGCGGTGCGGAAAAGTTCTGCAACACTTTATCTCAACAACCGTCGAATCTCGTTTCCATTATACCTAAGAATTTCAGGTGTTTTTCTTCTATTCTCAAAACAACCACTACTTCTTTCTGTGCCGAAAGGATTTTCGGTGGTGAAAATTTGGAAATCTCATAACCCCGTGTGGGTCTCACGTTTAGCTTCCGAGACAGCCACCAGGTGTTTGTTTAAATGCTCGAATGATCTCAGTGGCTAGTGCATGTATTTCCGGGATATGGGTTTCTAATAAATAAAGTTCGGCAGTGTTGAAATTCGTCATTCTAGCTATTTAGCTGAGAAAAATTGTGACGTGGGTTTTGCTTGAAATGGGTGAACAAGTGATAAAGTTTTGATCTTGGTGTTGTTTCAACTTTCACTATATGGTATTGATTATTTAAGGGAGTTTGAGAGAGAGAGAGAGAGAGAGATGGGATCTGGTAAGGGGTTTTACTCAGGAGCGGAATTTAGTTTGGACCATAAATGGTTGGTCGATCCGAAGTTTCTTTTGGTAGGGCCAAAGATTGGAGAAGGAGGTTATGCCAAAGTGTACGAGGGAAAGTAAGTTGACTTTTACAGTTTACTTATTCGTGTCCGAATCTTTATCATGGCAATACATGATCTGTAATTCTGAAAAATATAATGAATAATATGATGAGACAATTTTTTTTAGTATTTTGGACTGGAACATCATTTGCAGCCATATTTCATGACGTGCATGTTGATTTTACAATATTATTAATTGTGTAATATTTGGACATCACTATAGATAGCCGGAACCGTCTCATAATATTTTCCATTTTGAGCGGAAAAAACTTATGATGGTTTAGACGAGAAGGGCGTCCGCGTTAAAAATTGTGCTAGTTTCTTACATAAAGATATAGTGCTAATTAATTTTAGACCGTTAATTGACATTATAATCTTCATGGTCTCGGCTCCGACTTAGTTGGGATTAAGATGCAGATGGTGCTGATGAATAACATAATTCTAAGAAATGTTCAAAGAAGCATAGCTTGTTGCGGTATCTTCAATGATTAAGAAAGTTAACTCTAGTTTTATTTATTGATCCTTTTTCAGATACAAAAACCAGAACGTCGCTAACAAAATTCTTCAGAAAGGAGAGACACCAGAAGAAATTGCCAAGACGGAGGCCATATTTGGAAGAGAAGTTGCAATGCTGTCCAGAGTCCAACATAAAAACTTAGTTAAGGTTGAACATTTGTTATGGAGTCAAATTATGCAAACTTATGGCATCGGGTAATTGTTTGAGTATGACATATTTGTCTTAATGATTCTTGTTTCTCAAACAGTTTATTGGAGCTTGCAAAGAACCTGTCATGGTTATAGTGACCGAGCTTCTACTTGGTGGGACATTGAGAAAGTATTTGATTAACTTGCGGCCGAGGTGTCTAGATATGCGGGTTGCCGTTGGATTTGCGCTTGATATAGCTCGTGCAATGGAATGCTTGCACTCACATGGAATTATTCATCGCGACCTGAAACCTGGTAATGTTTTATTTGTTTTCTTTGTGTTTTCGGTTCTTTACTTGGAAAGGAAGTTTGTAATAATCCATTAGCCATGTTTTTATTGGAATATTTTGAGTATCGTGGAGTTTTTATAAGTCCTAGAAGTATGAATCTCCGAATTTTCCTCATAAATCTAGTTAATTGGTCAGTAAAGATGCTAACTAGATTGATTGTGTATGTTATTTTATTATTATTATTATTATTATTATTATTATTATTTTTTTTTGTTTCTTCCAGAAAACTTGCTCTTAACAGAAGATCATAAAACCGTCAAACTTGCGGATTTTGGTTTGGCAAGAGAAGAGTCATTGACTGAAATGATGACTGCGGAGACCGGAACTTATCGATGGATGGCTCCAGAGGTAGTTTCTGTCAGTTTTTCTTTTCTTTTCTTTTTTTAGAAATAGATATTTTGGGTCAAAAATATGCTGAAAATATTTTGGTTGCAGCTCTATAGTACAGTCACACTAAGACATGGAGAAAAGAAGCATTATAACCATAAGGTGGATGCTTATAGTTTCGCCATTGTGTTGTGGGAACTCATACATAATAAGTTGCCATTTGAAGGCATGTCTAATCTGCAGGCAGCCTATGCCGCCGCTTTTAAGGTAAGTTTCTTCTCTCGTCTTTTGAGTTTCTTATTCCTTTCTTTTACTCGCCTTCTTCAGTTTTAATTTTTCTCTTTAAGGAGGATGTCTATAGTGTTTCACATGACTTTTGGATAATGACTGTGAATACGACTTTCTCACCCTGATCTTCGGAAAGATTTTTTTTAACCCTATTTGTAAAATATATATTTTAGACAATTTCGCCAGAAACATGATATAATTGTTGTATACAGTCGGACAATTTTCTAGAATATTGGAACGGTGCATTCTGCGTCAGGATTGATGTCTCAATTTCGAGAATGTTGTCGTGATATTGAGACTGAAATCTCGGCATCGAGACATCCTCTACATTGAGATTGCAATCTCCTAAAATGGATATTCGGCAAAAAGTTAAACGACATCTTCTCTACAAACGGGCAAAAAAAGTCTTTCCCCAAGATAAATGGCCAAAAATTTGTGTATTTGGACCATCAGTTAGAGCACTCCTAGCAGAAATCTCAAAATTATGCTCCTAAATTCCTCCCTAAAGCTTCCCTATACTATTTTACGATCTCGATTTTATAAATGCATACACCAGATCTCCTATTTTCTACATAAAAATAATAATTATGTGTTGGCCCTACTCATTGTAAGCTTAAAATAAATTTAGGGTGTGTGTAAATTTAGGATTGAATTTAGGGGGGTGTAAAAAAATTTGTGGGCCCCATCCAATTTAGGGGATCTGCTGGATACACTTTTTGTCCCATTTTTAATTGTTTTAGCCTAAATTTAAAGTTAGTGATGCATTTAGGTGATCTGCTGTGAATGCTCTTATGATAGGGCCTTATAGAGTGTTTGGGGGGTGGTGTTTAGAGTGTTTGCAAAACCAAGTGACAGTTGTAGCAGAAGTGAAAAATCATGAATCAGAAGTTGGTAGTATTTGCAAACAACAGCTAAAAGTTGAATTGAGTTAAAAGGGTGTATGTGATCAGGAACGATCCGGTTCAACCAGGTGCGTCATAGCTTACGCCACTCCCATATGTTTTCCAGGAGCACACGACCTCCGTTTGAAAATTCTGAGACCGGATTCAGAATCAGAAGCTGAGATGAAGCTCCAGGAGTTCTTTAAAAAGAATTCAAAACTCGTGGAGCTTCTTCTCACCTTACTGATTATGGATCTGATCTCGGATTCTCAAACGGAGGTCGTATGCTCTCGGATAAAATCTGGGAGCGTCGTAAGCTACGGTGCACTCGGGTGAACCGGATTATCATAGAAAATATAAGTTGTACAAGTTGTTTCATATGTGTGTAAAAAATTCGAATCAAAAGCGAAATCGAAAATCTGAAGCACCTCTCCCACGCGTTAAAACTCTAAATGTGATGCAAAACCACATTTGTTATCTCTGATTCTATACTTGATCAACCATCAATTTGAACTTGTTATTCGCTGTTTGTTCAGTGTGCAAGACCAAGTGCCGATGACCTGCCTGAAGATCTGGCATTGATAGTCACCTCATGTTGGAAGGAGGACCCCGACGACCGTCCAAACTTCAGTCAGATAACACAGATGCTCCTCCACTATTTGTCTAAAATCTCACAACTGGAACCTGTTGTGCCATGTAGGATTTTCACGTCCGAGAGAAATACAGTCTCTCCACTCGAGTCTCCTGGAACCAGCTCATTGATGCCTAAGAGGTATGACAATGGTGACACACCCAAAACACCAATAGAGGACGACAACAGGGGATTTTTCATGTGCTGTAAATAGAACAGAGGGTGGATTTTTCTTACTTGTACTAGTCTCTAATCTCTAGGCTAAGATGTTTAATTTCCTCGGTGTAATTTCATAGACAATAATGTTTATTATTACCTTGATTAAGGGCGAGGTCCGATGTACTATAGTTGTAATT
Source organism: Orobanche coerulescens (assembly GCA_033398695.1). NCBI lineage: Eukaryota > Viridiplantae > Streptophyta > Magnoliopsida > Lamiales > Orobanchaceae > Orobanche > Orobanche coerulescens. The sequence goes on from CM065804.1 coordinate 222,513,098, forward strand.
GTAAATTAAAGTGCATTTTCTCGATTAATTGACGTGTTAAAATTCATGTTCTTGTATTTTGTTGCGATTCTTGTGATATGAAAGATTTCGAGTCGTTCGTCATCACAATCATTAGGGCATGTTTGACAGTTTAGCTGATAAGTTAGTTTATTGAGATGCTAATTATTTCGCGGTTTAGCTAGTAAGTTAGTTGGTGGCTGATAAACCATCGAACTGGACTTTTTGAATAAGCTTGTAAAATTAGTTAGCTTATTTTTACCGAACACACACTTAAATCATATTTTCAAGTCTGGTTCATGGCTAGAAAGTTTTCAATTTTGATATTTTCAATTCAATGTTTATATTCTTTCTTTCCACTTTTTAACACAATACGCTCTCGTCCAAAAAAAAGTTGATTTTGGTTCATGTACAATCTTTTAATTTTAGGGTTTGCTATTTTAAAACTTTGCCATTTTGTTATTTGCATGAGTTATGGTGTTAACTAATTTTAGACAATTAAACGACACTATAATCTTCATGCCACCGACCCCAACATAGTTGGGATTAAGGTGCTGATGATGATGATGCTATTTTAAAACTCCTTTCGTAAAACTATTTTACACTATTTTACACACCGGTAGCTAGCTTATCATTTTGATGAAGGTTTACTAATATAAAGCATCTAATTTATACTTGGTTTTTTCAATTGTTTGGTTCCAATCAATTTAATATCGTAATTTATATATGACATAAAATCATAATAATTTAAAAAGCATTATCATAATTTTCTACTAAATATTGATATTGATTTTTGAAAATGGAGTTGAGATAATATACTATATATCAAAAGAGACTCCTTAGGAACGCATGTCATGTCCATAATTTATTTGATTTTTCATAATTCTAGAGTAATTAATATTGAAAAGTCATTTCTATTTGATATATCTATATAACGAATGTTAGTTGATTAAGTAAAATTTATATGGGAAGATAAATAAAATAAATATTGGGAAAGATACCTTTATTAAACAAAACTGCTAAGAGCCCTGACCACCCCTTCTCGCCCGTTGCCACGCCGAAACCCTCTGGTTCATCTCCACCCCCAATCAGTATCTAAAAACCCTCCGGTCCGACTGCGGCCAGTTTGAATTCGGAAAATTATCGGAAAGATGATCTCTGCTTATGCTAGAAATTTGTCAAGGCAATCCATCAGAGCCCTCTCTTCCCTGCCCCTCAAGCAAAGGTATTTTTTTCTTTCTTTCTTCTTTGGGCACGTTTTCATAAGCACTGTCAGTTCGCTTTTCCGAAAATTATGCATGTCTGTGGTGATCAAGAATTGATTGTTATTTAGGAGTGAGGTGCTAGCGAGAAGCATTATTTCTGCAAAATTGACGCCTGACATTACCTATGTGACCTCGCCAAGTTCCGGTATTCCTTCAGCAAAAATGTGGAATTCCTTTAGTGGAGTTCGGTGTTTTTCGGCAAAGAGTATGAGGAGTAAAGTGGAGAAACGGATGCAGAGGGAGTCGGGCAAAACCCTCAGAGAAATTCGAAGGGCTAAAAAGTTGAGGAAGAAGTTGATGACTGATGAGGAACGCCTTATCTACAATCTTCGCAGGGTATGCATTCTGATCATACCGGAAAATGGATTCTTCTGTTTGTATAAATGTTATGCCCGTAATTCGATCTCATGATTTTTTAGTTACCCATTGGAATTCAGTTGCTCGAAATTGTTGGGTACAGTATCTTTGTTTTATTCTTGTGCTATGCCTACTATATTAAGCTTGTTTAATTACTTTAAATTGTTGGTGCAAATGTTGAGTTTCAAATTCCTGTTGATATAGTGATTAATTGATCTTTTACTAATATCTTGCTTCTCTGCGTGTTTTTTTGTAAATGCTGCATTCCCAAGTATTTGATCCGACGTGATCTTAATTGAGATATGTAGTAATATTATGCTTTTAGTTTTTTGATTTTTAGTTGCTCAGTATGATATAGATTTTGAGTTTTCAGTTGCTGGGGAATTGTTAGTCCTTTTTATTTCTTTAGAGATTCTTTATCCTTCAATTCAGTTTACATTTTGGGCTTTCTCTTATTTTTGCTTGTTTATGACATGGACTCCTACCGTCAGTCATACTCCGTCTTATCTGAGGTGTTTCCGTTACGGAGAATTATAAGAGAAGTATAGAATGTCAGACAAGTAAGCACTTGTGTTTTTTCTGCGATAAATGATACACCACCTTTTTGAATATAAGAGGAGTATTTTTTTAGGGTTAATTTGATAGAAATACACCACCTTTTTGAAAATTTGATTTTTAACACGACCTTTTAAATCGCTCTCAGAATCAGTGTTTTAAATCGCGCTAAACAGCACGCTATCTCGCGTACTTTTGCGCAAAATTTCCAGAAAACGCGACATAGCGCGCTGCTAGTTTGTCCCGTCCTGTTTTGCGCGCGCTATTTGTTGCGCTGGCACCGAAAGCGCGCGATAGCGTGCGCTAGAAGCGCAATAGCGCACCATACCTGCGCTATTTGGGTTTTATCAGAAAACCCTAATATGAAATCTGAAACGGCGCGATGAATCATGAAACCCTAGTTACTTATAACCTGTGCTATTTTAATTACTTATAACCAGCGGTATTTAAGTATGTATAAGAATTAGGGTTTAGGGAAAAAAAAACAGTCCAGCGAGCAAAAAAAAGTCCCGCTGCCAAAAAAAACTTCCGCAGTCGCAATGCGCAAAGAACGACTACTACTAGGGAAAAAGAACGACTACTACTAGAAATTAGAATTTTTAAGTGTTTCTAGAAATGAATATTTTCATATTGTGGCTTATTTAAGTTTGTTATTTTGGATTATTATAATTTTTCTAAGTTGTTTTGTTTATTTGAAATTATTTCATGGCTATTTTACTTGGGTTATTTTATTTACTTATTGATCTTACACAAGAATAATTATTTTATTTTTTCACTTAAAAATGTCATGTTCGAATTACCTACGCCGTGCGCTACGCAATTCTTTACAAAAACGCTACAGACCTAACGCAACTGAAAACACTGATCAGACGTAATTATTTTATTTTATTCTCTTTCTATTTTATTTCTGGTTCACTTGAAATTATGCTTAATAAAGTACTATAAAATTTCGGCAATGATAAACTCTCACTCTGTTTTCTTTTGTTTTGAGTTGACCGCCATATTTCTTACTTTTGCTTCCTGTTTGACTAGTACAGGCAAAGAAAAAGATCGCTTTACTTCTTCAGAAGTTGAAGAAATATGAACTACCAGAGCTTCCACCTCCTCGCCATGACCCTGAGCTATTCACTCCAGAGCAATTACAGGCTTACAAAAAAATTGGTTTTAGAAATAAAAATTATGTCCCCGTTGGTGTTCGTGGAGTCTTTGGAGGAGTTGTTCAAAATATGCACCTTCATTGGAAGTTCCATGAGACGGTGCAAGTTTGTTGTGATAATTTTCCCAAGGAGAAGATCAAGGAAATGGCAACCATGCTGGCAAGATTGAGTGGTGGGATTGTAGTTAACATACATAACATAAAAACCATTATCATGTTTCGTGGCAGAAATTATCGTCAGCCGAAGAATTTGATACCTATCAATACACTAACAAAAAGAAAGGTTCTGTACAATCCTTTCTTTGCATGATTTTCTTACATAATTATTGAGTCCGTATCTGGAGCCTGCAAGAATTAACATGTTTCTCCTGCAACTTTCAAGAATCCTTGTGAATTAGCCGGGTTGATTACAAAAGTTAACCTTGAGGTCCACCCAATTAACATTTAACACATACACACAGAGTTATCATTCAAACTTACAAATACCCCCTTGACATTTGCTTCTCTTTTAAATGCAAACTCAAGTGGTTGCTTGTAACATTTTGATGGGGTATTTGAAACAATGAAAGATTAGGAAGGCTTTCTTAGGTTAAACCTCAGGGGGTGGCTTTTTGTAATGGCCTAATTGGAGAAGTGGTCCGAGGGACTAGCATTTTTGGTCCTGTAAGTATGATAGCAAATTTGTTCCCGAAAGTTTTGAATTTTTGTAATTTCAGTCGTGTAAATTTCATTTCGATCCAATTTTGTTCCTATGGGTTTCAAGTTGGTGTAGTTATGGTCCCAAACGGCTGCTACAATAATATCACCTATTCCTCAAATGCCCTTACATTAATCAAAGAACCTCCCAAACTTTGCTATTTTGACTATGGGCAAAAAAACTACATCAAGAAGTTTTACTGACTAAAATTGCAATCTAGCAATTGTAATTATCTCAAATTATTCTGTTAAATAGATGTCAGACTGTAACCATGAATGTCTATTCACATGCAGGCATTATTTAAGGCCCGATTCGAACAAGCTCTTGAATCTCAGAAACTCAATATAAAGAAAACGGAGCAAGAGCTCCGTAGAAAGGGCGTAAACCCCGACGACCCAGTTGCCATGGCGAGCATCCAGAGAGTTGCCTCCACATTCTTCAACGCAATCGACAAGAAAGAAGGAAGTCCCTACGTCTTTCGCGAGGACAAAACCACTCAGGTGGGACGTGAAGGCTCTCGACAGCCTCAAGATGGTGGAGATGAAGAAAGTGACCAGGAGGAGCTCGACCGGTTTATTGCTGAGATAGAAGATGCTGCTGATAAAGAATGGGCTGAAGAGGAAGCAGCTGAGAAAGAAGAGCTTCACCGGATTAGATATTGGAATAGAGAGGATTTTGGCGGTAGATTCGGAAGATCGGAGATAAATAGAAGTGAGGATTCGGATGGTGAAGATAGGGGGAGGAGAAGAAATTGGAATCAAAACGATAGAAGGACGATCGTGGCTAGTGAGATTGAAGATGAAGATGGAGATGGAGATGTTTCTGAGGTGGATGACGAATGGGATTCCGATACTTTTAGGAGAAATGAAAATGAGTCCAGAGGCAGGAAGAAAAAGAATCCTGTTTCGAAAGACTCTAGAGCATTGATTGACAATTATAAGAGTAGTACGGACGATGAGAATTATGAGCAACCGCAGAGACGTGAGAGGGGTGATTCCAGGAGAGGTTCAAATAGAACAAACAGTGAAGATTTGTATAGTGAATCGAAGATTGTGAAATGGGAATCGGACGCCACGTCAGGAGATGATTATTGATGACAATGGTAGTAGCGACTGTGAAGGCAGCAAATAATTAAAGGGGAAATAGGGGGATTTGGTTGGATAAAAACTGGAACTAGCCTAGTTAGGCATAAAGTTCTTCGAGTTGCGCTGACTGTCGAAATATTATGGCTTAAGTTGAAATTAAGCTCAGTTTCAGACTTCCAGTTACTAACAATGAATTGGGAGAGAGAGGAGCTTTACGAGCCCTACTCGTCAAGGGGCCTAAAACACCTCTCAACGTGGTGTTGCATGTGGAGTCGGCTATATTTTTTTTTGACCGAAGGAGATAAATGTTCTACGATTAATGATTCCTTTTTGTCTCACTTCTTTGAAAAGAAGATAATATATGCATATTATGTGTTGGAATTTGGGGCTGAAACTCCGGACCCTCCTGGAACCGGAGATGAAGATTGTAGCCGTATGGAAATGGAAGGTACCTATTACTGATGCATCTGTACTAATTTATCTAACCCAAATATTTAAAATCATCGCTATTTGCGTAATCTTCATTATTCCCTCATTAATTCTTTCGATAATATGTTTGAACCACGTTTTATGTCGTAGTATCGTGTTGCTGGCACAGTGAAAATGGCATTACCAAGGTGGCGTGCCATTTTCGGAATCGGCATTGCCATGTGTCATAGCTTTTATAATTCCTATCATGTTTAAATCTCTTCTGTCAATATAAATCCTGGATTGCTTATTTCATATAGTAATTGTATTAAAGATTTGTATCAACAATCAGAAACTGTACGGTTTTTGTGTCTGTTCAGATAAAATAAACGTGTAAGCGCATGGATGCGCGCAGATTACTTGGGCGGGCAGAGGGCAGTGGAAATGAAGACAACTCTTTAATCACGTATCCCAACTCTTTATTAGTCATATAATCCGTATTTTTATCGTAATGACTAGACCCGGCAATTCGTTCGTGTCGTGTATTTTCGTGTCGTGTACTTTCGTGTTTCGTGTACCAAAAGTCCAAACCCATACACGACACTAAATGAATTCGTGTCATGTCGTGCCGTGTACTGCGCAAATTCGTGTCGTTTCGTGTCGTGTTTTCGTGTCAGGCACATAATATAAAATAAATATTAAAATATTATAAAAAATAATAATTTTGATATTATAATATTATTTTTGTAGGTTTTAGCAGACGAAATGAAATGAATGGCAACGAAAATACGAATGTTTACACGAAATTTATGAAAATTCACATTATATTTTCAAATTTTAAAGTTTAGTATATATAGAATGCATTAAATATATATTTTTATTAAATTAAATATAAAATATTATATTTATTTATTTATTTATTTATTTATTTCGTGTACCTCGTGTCGTGTACCCAAAGGGTAAACACAAAATCGGCAGTAAATCTCAGTCGTGTACTTTCGTGTTCGTGTATTTTTGTATCGTGTACTCAAAATGCAAACTCAAACACTAAATTTTCGTGTCGTTTTCGTGTTGTGTTTTCGTGTCGTGTGATAAATTGCCGGGTCTAGTAATGACATCTACAAGTTATGTAATACACAGTTTATTAAAAGATATTAATGTCCATAAAAAATATTTATGCCATTTATTATAGTCTAGAAAAACATTTATTCCATATTTTATTTAAAAAACAAATTATGTATAGTAATTGTCCTAATTTTTTTTTTTGATACCGAGGTTCCAAGCTTATACCTGAACAGCCCCGGCCCCACAATACTGCTACCAATTAAATCGCGAGATGTGTATCTGGCTCACAGGTTCTTAAATATCCTCAACTACCGCACACAAGGAGTCGTCTCCCAAGTGATTGCTCTATGCTTGACCCCCTCAAATCCAACCGCATGGTCCCACCGAGATCAGGTCTCCCACACTGCCGCTTGAAGCCCTCAATATTTAATTGTTCCACCAAGTCTAGGACCTAACCCTTAGTCAAAGACTAAGGGATCATTGGGTCTTGAGAAATTTAATTCCAAAGTGTTGTCACTAGGAATTGAACCCCTGACCTCCAATTAAATTGAAGTTCAAGTGGCCAACTGGGACAAGTCAGTTGGTTGTTTACTGTCCTACATTGACATTAATGTAAGTTGACATTAATAAGATTAACTTGCCATAATAAATTTTTTAGATTAGACAAAATAAATAATGACACATCATAATACTTGAACACAATTAGTTAATAAATAATTTAACTCTATTTTTCTTGCTACGTGGCAATTTGGTTTCACAATAAGTATATATGAGGAAATTAGTGCCTCGAATGTGCAAGTTCGATGGGTATGGGCATATAAAAGTCGTTTAATTTACAATTTAAAATCAACTATATTCTTCATTTCTTTATTAGTTGCACCAATTTACTATTTCACACTATTCATATATTAACTTTTTGTTGTACTTATTTCTATTAGTATAAAAATTGTGTGGATTTGTGTCGGTATATATTTTTAAAATATTATTTTGTTATGATTTTTATTAATATATAATTATAATTATTAGTGGTCCAAGTTATACATTGAACTACCGGAGCCCTTCCAGTCCCAGCGTCTGGAAGGGTGCTATTATACCAGCGCCTACGTGGCGCTGATGTGGCGTCTAGTAGGCGTTGATGTGGTATATTTTAATATAAAAAAATAGTAGGGGTGATACAAAAACACTCCTACTATCAAAACCTTACTACATATACAAAGATCCAGTCAAACCCCTACAAAGCATGGTGTAGATAGTAGGGGTGTTTTTGTATCACCTCTTATTTTTTTATATTAAAATATACCACATCAGCGCCTACTAGACGCCACATCAGCGCCACTTAGGCGCTGGTATAATAACACCCTTCCAGACGCTGGGACTGAAAGGGTGCCGATTGAACTACATGTCCTTTTTTGTGTTGCATCAAGAATAGAAGAAGTATTGAATACTTGATATAATAAAGGTCAAGCTATGAAGACAGTCAATATGAAAAAATATTGTAGAGTTACAAAATAAAAATTGCTAAAACAATAAGTTTCTTTGATGCTCGTTCCAATAATTTTCTTTGAAAAATAAACAAAATACTTTAGTTAAAAAACACACAATAGTTTAATTAGTAAATTGCATCAAAAAGTAATGACACTTCAAATAGATAATATGGTAAAGTTATACAATTTTAGATTAAAATATCACTGATCACTTCAAGTTTATAAGTCGTCGAAATATAGCATATTTTTATGGTTCTAGTGTAGCCTCTTCTTATGGTTCTTCGTTGTTGCTTCTCTTATGGTTCCCTCATCTATTAACGTTTTATTGTTCTCCTATCTAGAATCTTCTTATGGTTTTCCAATATAACATCTTCTTACAGTTATTCAATGTATTATACTTTTACTATCTCTTGTGTAGCATCTTATTACGGACCTCTTGTTTAGCCAATATTTTGGTGATTGCTGAGAATATTGTAGTGATTTACAGTTTACTGTTAGACGATAACCTGAATAAAATTATGGAACTAATTATTTGGTTAAAGTAATGAACTAGGAATAATTATTTGTAAATCAAATAATTATTTTGTAATTACAAAATGATCTTAGTTATCACTAGGGGTGGGCATCCAAAAAAAATCCCAGGGGCTCTTTTCGATTTCGTACCAAGAATTCATGAGACGGGATGAGTCTTGATTTCAAAAACTAAAGGTCCGTTCCGATCTCATCCCATTTTCAGAAAATAGGGGATCGGGTCTTTTAGTAGGGTTTCTTTACATCTCGTCCCGTCACGAAATAATAAAAAATAATAATTATTTAGATATTAGTAAAAATTGTTTTATTCTTGGCGATCTTAACTTTTATTGTATGGTATTCTTGGCAAATAAATTTAAGCTATACTTTTTTCGATTTTATTACCAACATATCATGTTAGCTATTAATTTGACCAAAAAAAATATTATTATTCTTTTAGCTATTTTAGTTGTTATCTTAGCATATTATTAATTCGATACAAGCATATGATTTTGTTGATATTCTTTTTTGCCTTTGTAACTTCTTTTTTCTTTTCTTTATTTTTTAATATTTTTTAATTTACTGTTAAGGAAGGTGCCCGTTCTAGGCCCATTTCAGTCCCAGTTCCAACAGATTCGGACCTACCAGGAACACTTTCGAAAATGTTGATCTCGCCCCGTTCTATTTTAAAATTATGGGATCGGAAAACGGATAACCCTTATCTCCGTCTGGCTCGGTCCACATCCAATCCTAGGTTGGAAATTGGTTTTAGAAAAAAATGAATTTTGACTCAATTTAAATCAATTTAATAATGATAAAATGTTTGATTCTTGGGAATTAAATAGTAAATTGTGAATCTACGTTTCGAGAAGATGAACGTAGGATTTTATTTTTCTCAAAATTGATTTTCGGTGAGTGAGAAATAAATGATTAAAATTGGTCATTTAATTGAAATGGTGAAGAGTTAAAGTGGGTATGAAAAGTTATCCCACATTGAAAAATAAACCATTTTTGACTAGTTTATTAGTAAGAAAGTGCATGGGTAGTTGAATAAGCTAGTAGTATACACTAGTGGGCCAACGACGCAAAGACCACACGCGCGCCGCCGCCGCCCGCCGACTCGGCTCGGCTCGGCGTGGGCGTGGGCTTGGTTCTTGATTCTTGATTTTTTGTAGCCAAGTCCAATGTCATCAGCCAGATTTAAAAAACCCATCTGATATTTGGAAGGTTGGAAACCTAGCCGTCAGCCAAGTTTGGAAACCCATCTGATATTTTGAAAGTTGAAAACCCAGCTGATATTTTCAAGATAAAAACTCAGCTCACTTTTGGTGGTTGAAAAACCTAACTGATGTTTGAAAGTTGAAAACCCAGCTGATATTTTCAAAATAAAAACTGAGCTGACTTTTGAATTTTGGAGGATGAAAACCGAGCTGATATTTGGTCTCGGCTGTAATGAGGCAGGTTGAGAACTAAGTTTCTGGAATATGACTCTTCACACTCCATATTGTAACGTCCAAATTAAATGAGACTATTTATGGAGGTAACTCTTCAGCTGAAAGATTAAATTAAAAGAGAATTAATGACACTTTAATATGTCGTACCTCCCCACCTGATGGAGTGGAATTGGACCCTATAAAAGGAGGTCTTATGCATTTCATTTCATATATCATAACATAGACGAAATACAAGCATCCACATATTGCAGCATATTTCCTTCTTTTTTCGTGCCCAGTTTCCGTCACTTGTACGTTCGCCGGAGTTTTGAGTTTTGGAGAGCACCTAACTCAGAAACGTAGCAATTGTATCTTGGGGACATATTGCCTGAGCCGTCTGCTCTTATATGTGCGCAAAATTATCTTACGGAAAGAGTCCTACTCGCCGCTGCTAAATTGTAATTTTTATTTTACTAGAATTGTAATAGGTTGACTTTCTTTGTTTTTATTGTAATTACATTGTTGGAAATTCATAGAACCAACAATCGTAAGGCAATTTTTTTTTTTTTGTAATTTCTAATGGCGACCGATTCTGATGTTGCCGCTGCCTCCGCTGCTGCTGCTGCCGCTGTCAAAGCTGCTGCCCCTACCATTGCAGTTCAGGCTGAGAAACCCGAGAAGTTCTCGGGTGTTGATTTCAAGAGATGGCAGCAAAAGATGCTGTTTTATCTCACTACCTTGGGAATTGCTATTTAACTCAAGGATGATTCTCCAGTGGTCAGTGAGATTGAAACTGATCGTGCGAAGCATTTGCTTACGATCAGTGGTGTAATGGAGACTTTATGTGCCGTAATACGATATTGAATGGGTTGATTGATTCTTTGTACAACGTGTACAGTCAAATCAAGACTTCCAAAGAGCTCTAAAATTCTTTGAAAAAAAATACAAAACCGATGATGCTGGTGCCAAGAAATTCGTGATCGTACGCTACCTGGACTTTCAGGTGACAGACTTTAAAACCGTTATCGAACAACTCCAACAATTTCAATTGATTGTGTATGAAATCAACGTTGAAGGAATGATCATTCCTGAACCTTTTGTTGTGGGAACGGTAATTGAGAAGTTGTCTCCTAGTTGGAAGGACCTCAAAAATTACCTGAAATACAAACGAAAGGAAATGAGGGTAGATGACTTGGTTGTTCGACTCAGAATTGAGGAAGACAACCAAAAGTCTGATTCTAAGTTCAAGAGAGGCCCTATGGAGGCCAAAGTAAATTTGCTTGAATATGGATCCTCTAGCAAAAAGAGGAAACTGAACCATGTTTAGGACAAAGGGAAAAAGTCGTTAAGGCAAAGAAATTCACTGGAAATTGCCACAACTGTGGCAAGCCAAACCATAAGGCAAAGGACTGTCGCTTGTCAATAAGTTCAACTGGTCAGTGAAACAAAGGCAAGCGAGTTGCCAATGTGGTTGAACATGGTGATGTTGACATGCTAGATCTGGAGTTGTCAGCTATGGTTGAGGAGCTGGATGAGGAGGTCTCAGCTATGGTGATTGAAACCAATATTGTGGAAAATCACCGCGCCTGGTACGTTGATACTTGGGCTACTCTTCATGTTTGTTCTGAAAAGGACATGTTCTCTTCCTACAATGCTACTGATGGTAGGAAATTGCATATGGCAAACTTTGCTTCTTCTGTGATTGCAGGTGTGGGGAACATAGTCTTAAAGCTGACCTCTAGAAAGGAGCTACTACTTAACGATGTGCTGCATGTCCCATACGTTCGAAGGAATTTAGTTTCAGGTTCTATACTAGTTAATCATGGGTTTAGACTAGTTTTGTAGTCTAAAAAAATTATTATCAGCAAGTTTGGAATATTCCTTGGTCGAGGTTATCATGACAGAGGATTATTTAAAAGGAATGTGATGCCTGTAAATCGTGAAGGCAAGAACAATAATAATAATAATGCTCCTTCTTCTGTTTACTTGCTCGAGTGTTCATATTTATGGCATTCTAGATTGGGACATATGTAATACCCATATTTTTTTCGCCTCCGTATTGTTCGACTCTATCGACTCGTTTGTGTTCGCTGATACTTCTGACCTTGCGTTGTTTTTCGACATTTTCATTCGAGCGAGTTTTGATATTGTCCTGAATTAATTAGTTTATCGTCATGACTTTCCGAGTTCGGTGCGACTCCCGTAAACCCTATGCATATGAGCATCTTGTAATAAACTTCAGCGTTGTGGTCCAATCATTGTTGTTCGATCGTTGTTGCTCGACCGCTGTTGTTCGACCGTTGTTGTTCGATCTTTGTTGTCCAATCGTTGTTGTCCAATTGTTATTGTCTGATTCTGAACTGCGAATATTGAGCATCTGGGCCACTTCGTGGTTTCCTTAAAATTCGGGTAATTATTCCCGTATGTGATTTTCAAACCTTTGAGGTTATTGGAATTACATTCTTGTTCAACGTTGGACTTGTGTTTTGATTGTTGTACAGCTCGGATTTATCAACCATGGTGGTTCATGTTTGTTGCTTTCGTAAACATTCCTGCGTATTGAATCGGACCGCAGTAGCTCTGTACTGCATGGAGTTCTTGTGCGCTGTCAATATCAGATAACGTGTGTTATCTAGAGTCGCCTTGCTCTTGTTTTAAGTTTTGGGACGAAACTTATTTTTAGTAGGGTAGAATGTAATACCCGAGATTTCGTTTCTGGTTATTTTTGAATTTTTGTCGGTTGTGCCGGTTATTTTGCTCTGTTGGTGATTACTTGAGTTTTTCCCTATGTTGGGTACAACATGATGTATCGTGTTGTGGTGTTTATCGGGTACGACTTATCGTTGCGTAAGTCGATCTAATAGTATGTCGTGCTTTGTTATTTGTTTGTTTTCAATTTGGATCGTTGGGGTTGTCCGTTAGTGTTTCGTTGCATGTTGAATAATCATTGTTTTGTCGAGGAGTATCGTTGTTGTGCATTTTATCGACTTTGTAAGATCACCACCGGCACTTATAAAGTCTAAAAAATCTGAAACTTTACAATGTGATATAGCATCAAGTTAGCTTTACAATGGTTCAAACGGCGAGTCAATCGGAGTCCGGACGAAGGAGTTATGGTCGTAATGGCGAAGTCTACACTGTCAGAATACGGCCCTGGAACACGGCGATGTTTGCACCGTTTTGGTGAGACGTTTATAATACGATGCTGGAACACGGTGCTGTTTGCACCATTTTGGCTGAGTCGTTTATAATACGGCGCTGGAACACGGCGCTATTTGCGCCGTTTTCTAAGCCGTTTTGTCCAGGTGTATAAATATGACAGTCGCGTTTTGAGCCCCATTTCACTTATCTCTCTCGGTTTTTAGGCGATTTGATGGGGATTTCAATCCTTGGGTAGATTATCATCATATTGTTGAAGTCTTGATCATGTTTAACATCATTTAATCCATTGTTCTTCGTCGGATTGAGGTAATTCTTCGAAAAAACCTTTTTCAACTATTTTGGGGTTTTCCCCTTGATTTCAATTCTGGGCCGATTATGGTGAATTGGTCATGTAATTCTTGTTGTATTGGTTGTAATCTACGTATTAGAAACTCGTTTATCGATTTCGTTTCACCCAGAACATGATTTTGGCTTTCTTGAAACAAATCCTTGCACCCTTGTAGTTTCTTAGTGTCGATTGGGATTTCGTTTAGTGTTGTTGATTTGTAGCGGTGTTATTCTCGTAGTGATTGTGTTGTTATTGATTTCTCACGAAGGTGGTCGGTTTTCGGGGCTGTTTCGGCCGAGCCGCATTCGTCGGAGTATCCACAAATTGATTTCGAGGCAAGTATATTGCCCGTACATTACGTGTTTTGTGGCTATAATGATTGGTAATCGACGATATGTGCTAAATGAATGTTTATAACCATTTTTAAAAAGGATCGGTGTATTTACAATCGTAGTTTCTTAAAAGATGACTCGTGTGTTCCTTGAGTTAATGTGCTTGTCTAAGTATGTGTATTAGTGTTGAGTATAGGAATACCTTACTTTCGTAGGGTATCGTTTTGTGTGATTATGTCGTTTGTAGATTTAAAGTTTAAGCTTTCGTTGAGGTATGTGCCGGGGAACGTGTGTTTATTGGTGATCACGTGACATTGTGTGATAAAGGTGGTAAGTCCTTTATGAGGAGGTTGTGTCGTTCGGTGTGGTTGGAAAGGTATTTTCTCTCGTTGCTATGTGATTGGTATTAGCTGCATCGTTGAATTCTAGTGTTAATTATGTCGTTACTTGGTCGTGAGTATGTGTTGGATGAACTAGCCATTCTAGTAAGGTATCTCGACTATATACTGTGATTGACTTTCGAGGCTTGTGGTTTGCAACTATGAATTGTGGAACACGTGTGTGTGTTGTTGTTCTTCCACCCGGAGCGTTCGAATGGGCGTCTAGGGGTGATACTAAGGGGTACGGCCGTGGAAGTGGTTTCCCACCCGGAGCGTTCGACGGGGCGTCTGGGGGCCAATGCTAAGGGGCACGGCCGTGGGTTACCAAATGTGGTTTCTGTGATATTGATGTTGATATTTTCGTTAATTGTGATATTGTCCGGAGTATCACAATGTTTTGTGCTCGGGGTCGAGATACATTATATATCAACTCTTGGTATTTGGTTAGAATGGCATAAGTGTGATGTGATGTGTGTAATGTGTCCCTGTAAGTGAATTGGTGTGGATGGTTCGGTCATGGACCCCGTGCTTTGTGATCGGACCTATATTTGGAAAATAAACTTTGGGCTGTGACCCTATGTGGTTTTCGATAAGTTGAGAGTTACTCAATCCCAAATATTTTCAAAACTCCCGAAATTTAAATTGATTTCCAAAATGACCACTTGTTCAATATTTTCGATTTGAACTATTTTATTCGAGTGAGAAATCTCGGGAAAGCTTTTGTTGTGACTGAGTCGTAGACGATTCAAGTTATTGTATTCTTTGAATGCGTTGTGTATGGCTTGTATTTGTATTTTATACTTGTACTAGCAAAATAGTGGATTTTGCTAACCCTCGAGTATTTGGGGGGTGAATGTCTATTCTGCGTCCAGGTACATGCAGGTTTTGGGAGCAAAACACAGGATCGGTGCGAAGGATGATGGAAGATGAATGATACTAATCACATGAAGGTCAGTTTTGGGTACAGTCGACTGTAGTTCGTTGTATGGTCTTTTCCGCTGTCGTACTTTTGTTTGTGAGTGTATTTTACCCTTGCATGGGTATGAGTCCAGACAGAGTTATGTATATTAGAGTTGTATGATAATGGTGTAAGACCAAAATGGTCTATTGATTCGTTATTTTGTTACGTAGGCATGTAATGTATTATGTTGTTTCAGTGTCTAGCCTGGCAGATTGTCATGGAGAGGGTCTGCGGCGTGTAATATTCCCGGTCAGATTCTGGGGGTGTTACAACATGTTGGTTTAAAATCGATTAAAAGACCACCAATTAATCTAGAATTAATTCCAAAAACCATGTTGAACTTAATAAGAAATACGAAGTATGTGTTGAATCAAAAATGGCTAAATTGCCTTTTCATTCGGTGGAGAGGAATACTATTCCTTTAGAATTAATTCACACGGATGTGTGTGACTTAAAACTTGTGCAAACTAGAGGAGATAAAAAAATACTTCGTCACTTTTATAGATGATTGCACAAGATATTGCTATGTGTTTCTTTTGAGAAACAAAGATGAAGCAACCAAGGCCTTTAAAATGTATAAAAATGAAGTTAAAAATCAACTGAATTGTAAAATAAAAGCAGTCCGGAGTGACCGAGGTGGTGAGTATGTAGCACCGTTTGAATAATTATATGCTGATTCAGGCATAATTCATCAAACGACTGCTCCTTATGCTCCTCAGTCAAATGGAGTTGCTGAACGGAAAAATCGAACCCTGAAAGAAATAATGAATGCTTTATTAATAAGTTCAGGGTTGCCGCAAAACATGTGGGGGGAAGCTTCTTACAGCTAACCACATTCTGAATAAAGTGCCACACAAAGGGAAAGATAAAAATTCCGTATGAGTTATGGAAAGGGTGCAAGCCTTCTTTCAAATATCTTAAAGTGTGGGGTGTTTGGCAAAAATTGAAGTACTTGAACCAAAACAAGTAGGAATTGGTCCAAAGACGGTTGATTGCATATTCATAGGTTATGCATACAATAGTAGTGCATATCTGTTTTTAATTCATAAATCTGAAATTCCTGATATGCATGAAGGAACTGTCATTGAGTCTAGAAATGCTATTTTCTTTAAAAATATTTATCCTTGTAAAGATAGGATTGTGACAAGCTCAAATAAAAGAACTCTTGAAACTGCAAGTTGTTCAAATCCTATAAATGAAGAGCCAAGACAGAGTAAGAGAGCTCGAAAGGCTAAGTCATTTGGTCCTGACTTTGAGACTTATGCAGTTGATGATGATTCAAAGACTATACATGAAGCTTATGCTAGTTGTGATGCTCCTTTTTGGAAAGAAGCTATTTATAGTGAAATGGATTCCATCATGCAAAATTATACTTGGGAACTGGTTAATTTTCCACCAGAATGTAAGCCTTTAGGATGTAAATGGATCCTAAAGAGAAAATACAAAAATGACTGGTCGATAGGTAAGTTTAAGGCCCGAATTGTTGCCAAAGGGTTTAAAGAGAAAGAAGGTTATGATTTATTCGACACATATTCACCACCATTCGAGTGCTTATTGCTATTGCTTCATTGCACAATCTCGAAATTCATCAAATGGATGTGAAAACTGCGTTCTTGAATGGTGAATTAGAAGAAGAAATTTATATGGAACAACCTGAAGGTTTCATTGCGCCTGGTCAGGAAAATAAAGTGTGTAAACATTTGAAGTCATTGTATGGGCTAAAACAAGCTCCTAAACAATGGCATATGAAGTTTGACACAACTATGTTGGCAAATGGATTCAAGATCAACGAATGTGATAAATGTGTGTATATTAAAGGCACACCTGAGTCATTTGTCATAGTCTGTCTATATGTAGACGATATGCTTATCATGGGTAGTAGCAATGAAGTAATTGTGAATACAAAAAGGATGTTAAGCCAAAATTTCGACACGAAGGATTTGAGTTTAGCTGATTTAATTCTTGGAATTAAAATTATCAGAGCATCCGAAGGTATCTTCTTATCACAATCTCATTATGTTGAGAAAGTGTTCAAGAAGTTCAACGCTTTTGACAGCCCACCAGTAAAAACGCCTGTTGATACCAGTATTCACTTGAGTAAGAATAGAGGTGACCCAGTGGCTCAAGTCTAATACCCAAGAGTAATCGAAAGCCTGATGTACATTACGAATTGTACACAGCCAGACTTGGCATTTTCTATGAACTAGTTGAGCAGGTTCACGAGCAATCCAAGTAAAGAGCACTGGACTACACGGACTAGGGTTTTAAGATACTTAAAGTACACCCTAAGTTATGGGCTATTTTATAGTAATTATCCTGCAGGTTTGGAAGGATATACTCATGTTAATTGGATTTCAGACACAAAAGACTCTTACTCTACAAGTTGGTATGTATTTACTATTAGGGGTGGAGCTATATCTTGGAAATCAAGCAAACAAACGTGTATAGCCCGATCCACCATGGAATCAGAATTTATAGCTCTAGATAAAGCTGGGGAAGAAGCTGAATGACTTCGTAACTTTCTTGAGGATTTTCCATGCTGGAAAAAACTTGTGCCCAGTGTTATGATCCATTACGATAGCCAAGCTGCAATTGGAAGAGCACAAAGCCTTATATATAATGGTAAATCTCGACACATTCATCGGAGACATAATATTGTGCGACAATTGACCAAAAATGGAGTTATATATATTGACTATGTGAGGTCAAATATTAATTTGGCGGATCCTTTCACTAAAGGTCTGAATAGAGATCAATTTCATAAACTGCTAGAGGGAATGGAATTAAAATCCACATCTTGAAAGAACGATCATAGTGGTAACCCAACCTTGAAGACTGGAGATCCCAGAAACTTGGTTCAATGGGAAAATAAAGTTATGAAAGTTCTATTGAATAGCGCTTATAATAAATCCATTCATATAGAGCAGAATAAGTGTTGAGTCCTCTTATTGTGGTGAGGTTAAGTCTCTGGACATTTATTGCAGGGTACTTTATAAAAGGAGACCACCTATCTAAGTGTGAGGACGGGCCGCCTCGAATAAACACTTAGGAAACCAAGATGTTATCCATGGTCAAGGAGGATTAGTTCAAGGCACCGTGTCCACTAAGCCTCCGGTATATCCGACGATATTTTACTAAGGAAGGTTCAAAGCCACAAACTACTTTTCCCATGCAGCAGTATTTCACGGAAACTTGGTATGTGAGTTTGCATTCATGCTCATCTGGGGGATTATTGGAAATTGGTTTTAACAAAAATGAGTTTTGACTCAATTTAAACTAATTTAATAATAATAAAATATTTAATTCTTGGGAATTAAATAGTAAATTGTGAATCTACGTTTCGAGAAGATTAACTTAGGATTTTATTTTTCTCAAAAGCAATTTCCGATGAGTGAGAAATAAATGATTAAAGTTGGCCATTTAATTTGAATGTTGAAGAGTTAAAGTGTGTATGAAAAGTTATCCCACATTGAAAAAATAAAGCCTTCTTGACTAGTTTATTAGTAAGAAGGTGCATGGATAGTTCAACAAGTTAGTAGTATGCACTAGTGGACCAACGATGCAAAGACCACACGCGTCGCCGCCGCCCGCCCACCAGACGGCTCGGGCTCGGGCTCGGGCGTGGGAGGAGGCTTGATTCTTGGTTCTTGGCAATTGGACTTTGGGCTGGACTTGGGCGACTTGGGCTTTGGGAGCTTGGGCTGTAACTATATTAATTTTTTGAAGACAAGTCCAATGTCATCAGCCATATTTAAAAAACCCATATGATATTTGGAAGGTTGGAAACCGAGTTGCAATCAGCCAAATTTGGAAACCCAGCTGATATTTTGAAAGTTGAAAACCCAGCTGATATTTTCATGATAAAAACTCAGCTGACTTTTGGTGGTTGAAAACCCCAACTGATGTTTGGAAGTTGAAAACCGAGCTGATATTTTCAGGATAACAACTCAGCTGACTTTTGGTGGTTGAAAACCCAGCTGAATTTTGGAGGCTGAAAACCCAACTGATATTTGGTCTCGGCTGAAATGAGGCAGGTTGAAAACTTAGCTTCTGAAATATGACTCTTCACACTCCATAATGTAACGTTCAAATTAAATGAGACTATTTATGGAGGTAACTCTTCAGCTGAAGGATTAAAAAGAATTAATGGCATTTTAATATGTCGTACCTCCCACCTGATGGAGTGGAATTGGACCCTATAAAAGGGAGTCTTATGCATTTCATTTCATATATCATAACATAGACGAAATACAAGCATACCAAATATTGCAGCATATTTCCTTCTTGTTTTTCGTGCCCAGTTTCCGTCACTTGAACGTTCGCCGGAGTTCTGAGTTTTGGAGAGCACCTAATTCAGAAACGTAGCAGTTGTATCTTGGGGACATATTGTCTGAGCTGTCTGCTCTTATACGGGGTCAAAATTATCTTACGGAATGAGTCCTACTCGCCTCTACTAAATTGTAATTTTGTTTTAGTGGAATTGTAATAGGTTGTCTTTCTTAGTAATTTTTTATTGTAATTACATTGTTGGAAATTCACAGAAGCACACCCTAATTGACACATCAATTTCGATAAATATGGTGCGAGAATTGTGTTGGGAATAATATAATATATATTATTGAACCAACCTTAGTTAAGAAAAGAAAAAAGAATAAATAAGTAACTCATGTAGTATCAAAAATATGTCAGATGTGTTTAAATGTATTCCATTTGAAATATAGGCCATTTTAAGTTTTTGTCATAAGTTAAAAACTATAAAAGTGACTAATAAATTCTCAATTAATTATAAAAAATAGAGGTGGGCATGGGTCTGGATGGGCCGAGATAAGAGTTATCCCGATCTCGATCCCACAATTTTAAAACGGGACGGGACGAGATTGGTATTCTCAAAATACTTGTGTGAGCCGAAGCATGAGAAACTGATACATAAGCATATGAAATACCAGAATAAGGTAAGTGACATACGAAACACCAAAAAGTAGGATATGATGTAAGTGAATACGGTGCATCTGCTAATACATGAGCATCTTAAGCACAAGAATAAGACATGTTATAACACCCCCAAGATATTCGGAGTATATTACAGCGTCGTGGACCCCTGCATGGGACCCACCAGGCTACAACAAGAAAACACCACTCGACTAACCATCTCAGTTAGCGAGAACACACATTTAAATACTATAACATTCAAAGATACGCCCGGAGCAACCGGCGAAATAAGCATCAACCAACAATGTAGAAATATATGGTAATACAAATGGAGTTCGAAATGAAAAGCCTAAGTACTCGCGAGTACAATCTATAAGTTTATAAATGTGGAAACAACCATATCGAAGTGGGCAAAAGAAATAAGATGACCCAAATGCATATGTCAACGACCCTGGCCAACATCCTCGATCGTCTCCAAGCTCGTCCGGATAATCATAACCTGAAATCCATAACAAGAATTTCCCCAAAACAGGTCCCCAGAGGGGTTAGCAATTACGCTAGTACAAGTAATCAAGGCAAACCAATCGCTTACACATTTCATAGTACATGCACCAATACCATTTCAAAAACCAAAACCAGACATGTCTTTTCCGGAAACAAACAGTCACAATCAATTTGCCTAGGACCGGGACGAAGCCACGAATCCCACTCGAGGCCTCTAAGGACCCTCCCGAGCTGGCCACATTCATAAAACAAATCAAGCACCACACGTCACCTAGGACCGGGACGAAGCCACGAATCCCACTCGAGGCCTCTAAGGACCCTCCCGAGCTGGCCACATTCATAAAACAAATCAAGCACCACACGTCACCTAGGACCGGGACGAAGCCACGAATCCCACTCGAGGCCTCTAAGGACCCTCCCGAGCTGGCTAGCGAATCAAACTCATGAATCCAGGATGAAGCCATAGATTCCCTTGAGGCCCCGTCGGACCCTCCCGAGGTGAGCAAAGCACACACAATATACATTACCATTTCACGTTAAGCATAAAGGTTTCCAAAAATACTTGCCTTGAATAATTGATGACGCAACGAACGGAAAGGATAATCACCGACGAATGCTAGAAATCAACGGAACCGAACCTAATGATTCGAAGAACATAATCACAACCAACTCTAGACGAATAAGGAAATGGAATACACCCGCAAACCCACATGCGATTCATGTATATTCGTACAAAAATAGCAACGAGGGCGGACCACAACCAAACCCTCTCGATTTCGCAAAACCATGAAAATATACCATGAATCCGTAGGAAAACTAATTATATTGACAAGATTAACCATATTCATCATGAATCCACCAACAAAACGGAACGAGTCGGACGAAAATCCCAAAACCCCCAAATCGCCCAAAGGTAGGGTTCTAAGATATTTACCTTGGATTGAGGATGAAGAACACAAGTAGGTGTTGTTAATCTACTTCAAAAACTCAAGGTAGAGGATGCCTGAAATAATCGGAGGAAGGGATCACTCGGAAATCGCCTGGAGAAGCTCTGCGTCGCGGGGAGGAGAAGAAATGAAAATAATATGTTCATCTAGGTCAACTCCCTGGTTTATATAGCCAGGGAGTGTTAGCGCGCGCTAATCCTCAAGGTTAGCATGCGCTAACGGGATAAAATTACAGGCCAAACAGTTAGCGTCTAGTCCAGTAGCCAGACTTCTGGCCGTTAGCGTGCGCTACTCGAGACGTAGCGTGCGCTAAAAACCTCTCGGTAGCGCGCGCTATCGACCAATAGCGTGCACTACCTCAACATCAGCCGAGTCCAGAAGTTAACTGCACACTACTCACCTGACCCGTTAGCGTGCGCTACCATACAAGCGTAGCGTGCGCTAACTGGCACCTGACCGAGTTCAGTAGTAAACTGTCCAGTACTGGACACTCACGCTAGCGCACGCTACCGGGTATCATCAGCGTGCGCTAGCCTCCCGACATTAGCGTGCGCTAGACTACGTAGCGTACGCTAATACGCCAGTCCAGAAGGCTGGAAAATAGCACTGCCACTCCCAGGGCTTGCTCGTAGCGTGCGCTACTAAGGGACCCCTAGCGCGTGCTATGCAGAAAAGATAGCGTGCACTAGGTTACGAAATATAAACGGTTCACAACACCGGAATATGAACGAAACATCAAACGGAACACCTCAAAGCGCATCAAAACATAGAATGGATCTACGGCAACCCTGAAACAGCGGTTCCGCACAACAATAACGAGTCTCAAATCAATAGATGACGGGAAAGATACACTATAAGGTACATGAGGGTCACTACGACCGAGAAATACACCGAAAAAGAAAATACAAGGGGAAAGAAAAATGCGGATATTACATTCTACCCCTCTAAAAACAAGTTTCGTCCCGAAACTTAAGAAACAAACAACTCAGGGTACCTAGCGCGCATGCTATCCTCGGTTTCCCAAGTTGCCTCCTCGACACCGTGTCTCGACCACTGCACCTTGACCAAAGGGATGGTCTTATGCCTCAGTCGTTTCTCCCGATGCTCTAAAATCTTCAAAGGACGCTCCTCAAAAGTAATATCCTCGGCGACGTCAATCTCATCATAATCGATGACGTGACTAGGATCTGGGACATATTTCCTCAGCTGGGAAACATGAAAAACGCTATGAACATGACTCAAGGCCGGGGGTAATGCCAAACGGTATGCTAACCCACCGACTCGCTCGAGAATCTCGAAGGGTCCAATAAATCTAGGACTCAACTTCCCCTTCTTCCCGAAACGGAAAACTCCTCTCGTCGGCGACACCTTCAGCAAAACGTGGTCTCCCACCTCGAATTCCAAAGGTCGACGACGGACATCAGCATATGACTTCTGTCGACTCTGGGCAGTCAACATCCGTTCCCGAATTAATTTTATCTTCCGTCTCTTCTCTAAAACGACATCCGGTTCGGTCCCGACCAAATCGGACGCCTCATTCCAACAAATCGGTGATCGACATCGCCGCCCATAAAGTGCCTCATACGGTGCCATCCGAATCGACGCGTGCCAACTGTTGTTGTACGTGAATTCGATTAATGGCAAATGCTCCTCCTAGTCACTGCTCCAATCGAGAGCACAAGCACGCAACATATCCTCAAATGTCTGGATAGTGCGCTCCGACTGTCCATCTGACTGGGGATGAAAAGAGGTACTCAAACGCAAACGAGTACCCAACGCCTTATGCACCGCCTGCCAAAAGTGTGATACAAAACAACCATCACGATCCGAAACAATAGACTTCGGAGTACCGTGAAGCCTCACAATCTGCGCGATAAACACACGAGCCAACTTCTCCGGGGCCCAAGTGTCCTTGATGCCTAGAAATGTGCCGACTTGGTCAGACGATCAACAATCACTCAAAACCATATTCATGCCCGACCTCGATCTCGGCAAACTCGTAATGAAATCCATTGATATATCTTCCCATTTCCATTCCGGAACAGGAAGTGACTGCAATAACCCGGCCGGTCGCTGATGCTCGATTTTGACCTGCTGGAACGTCAAACATCTCGCTACAAACTGCACGACCTCCTCCTTCATATCATTCCACCAGAAATTTCTCCTCAGATCCTTGTACATCTTACTCGAACCAGGATGAACGGAGTAAGGTGTAGCATGGGCCTCGCGCAGAATACTCTGTTTCAGTTCTGAGTCGTTCGGTACACAAAGCCGACTCTGGAATCGCAAAACACCATCCTCATGAATCACAAACCCAGGAGACTTTCCCTTAAGAACGTTCTCTCGGATTTGAGTAATCATCGGATCCTCCAACTACTTCAGCTTAATTTCATCGATCAAGGACGACGAAATTTCTAAAGCACAAAAATGCCCGGCACCTCCAGGCAACAAAACCTCAACATCTAACTCGATCAAAGCCTGCCGAAGCTCAGACTGAGACGTAAGGATCTCAAGCGTTCGCAACGCAACCGGTTTCCGACTCAAGGTGTCGGCCACGACGTTCGCCTTGCCCGGATGATAAAGGATTTCGAGGTCATAATGCTTAATCAGCTCTAACCACCTCCTCTGCCTCATATTCAACTCCCGCTGAGTAAATATGTATTTCAGACTTTTATGATCGGTAAAAATCTGACATGCAGAGCCGAAAAGGTAGTGACGCCAAATCTTGAGCGCAAAAAGAACTGCCGCTAACTCCAAATCATGAGTAGGGTAGTTAAGCTCATACAGCCTCAACTGTCTCGATGCATAAGCGATGGTCTTGCCGTGCTGCATCAGTACACACCCAAGACCCTGACCCGAAGCATCACTGTAAACGGCAAAACCCTCGTTACCACATGGCAATGCCAAAACCGGGGCTGAGGTCAAACGCTTCTTCAGTTCCTCAAAACTCAACTGCCTCTCGTCATTCCGCATTTAACTTCTGATTACGGAGCAACTGTGTAAGTGGCCGAGCTAGTTTTGAGAAACCCTCGACGAACCTATGGTAGTATCCAGCCAATCCCAAGAAACTACGGACCTCCTTCACATTCGTGGGCGGTGCCCAGTCCAACACTGCCTCAATTTTCTGCGGATCCACACGAACTCCTTCGGCTGAAATCACGTTGTTGCTACCCAAAATATTATCCGGAGATAGATATTGCTGGAATGGATGGGATAGCAAACAAATGCAAGAGCACTTCCGTGAGAAAGATAAATAACACAAGATTTGTCGGGGTTGTTAGTCCCGGGCTTGAATGCTCTCGCGAGATATTATTAATACCGATATTCGGGGATACAAGTACTAATGTAAGAATACAATTACAATGAGTGTAAAGTTTCTTGTTATCTTAGCTAGTGAGCGTGTAGATTGCCGGAAGAACCAGATTTGATGCTCTGTGAGTTCTTGTAACAAAGGTGATGAACAGTCGCGGCGGTGAGAGATCGACCGCCTCTCACGGCGAGTATTTAGCTGGATGTTTGGGCTTCTGGGCTTATGAATCCCTTGGAATCTGTCTAGTGGAGACTTGCTGCTTCTGCCGATCGTCTTCTGGACGAGAGATTTGGAGAGAGAAGTCCTGAGATGGATTCCGGTGAGATAGCCGGGAGCTTGATGATATGTGTGTTCTTCAGTATTTCCGTGGATGTATCGGAATGTGAGAGAATGTGAACTTTTGGTGGAATGTATTTCGGACGTAAGTCAAATGAATTCCGAACCGTATATTCAGTGAACTCGGAACCTTTTTCCAGTAGGAGGAGGTTCTCTATTTATAGGGCTTGGACATGCCGGGCGATCGCCTTCTCTGCAATATAATAATCGGGCGATCGCCTTTTAGCACATGGGCCCGTCCCCTCAAAGTCTGCAGGAGTTGCTGGCAGTCAACTATGCGGTCCAATGGGGAGCTTACACGCGTCCTGAGTTGTCACACGGTGGTCCCACCGACAACTTTCGCGCGCATGCCGGTAGGTGAGGTAGGTGACAGTGTGGTCAAAGGTCTTGTCTGTCACAAGAAAGATCTTATCTGTGGCGAAGATCTTGTCGCGCCTTTGGTGGATCTCGCACGTGGGTGCTTTTACGAGATCCAGTCCTTGATGACTTTGACGGCGATCGCCTCTGCTCGGGCGCAGTCGATTGCCCTTAGCCGGTTAGTAGAGTAGATCGCCGGTGCCAAAGGGCGATCGCCTTGGGAGTCGATCGCTAGGTACTTGATGGTGGTCGATATCTTCGACTTGGCGAGCTAGCCATAGTTTGTGATGTTGACTTGGTCGCTCGGCCTTATAGTCGATCGCTGTCGGGATGGATAAATCGTGACACAACAATTGCCCCGGCTCGCTCATACGTTGGAAACGTGGGGTGAGGTGGCTTTCTTAGCGATCGCCGAACTTTTGTGAGCGACTTCGTGTTTAATCGAATCGCGATCGTCTTTGGTGATATACTGGATTCGGACGACTGGTTGGCCGAATCATGCGTGAAAAACAATGGGAGTGGAAAAGTCTCCTCGCACGTGTCGGGCTTATTGGGGACGCCAACGGCCATTAATGACTCTACCGACGCGTCCTCGAAAAGACGCGACGCTGGTCTCGAGGGGTCAACTAACGCGTCGTTTGAGATTCGACCCCGAGGTTTTCCTTTATTGCAATCGGGTCCCCGCCTTCTCCTATAAAAGGGGGCGCGGGTCATAGCCTCACTCACGCGTACGCATCGGAGAAAGAAGGTCCCGCCGCCGAATTTTCGAAGATCTTAGCGCCGATCGTCGATCGATTTCACTTTAGGGTAAGAAAAATCCTTTTCTTCTTTTCTATCTCTGAAAATGGCCGGAACCTCATCATCGTTTGGAGCGGGAACTAGTTCTGCCGCCGGGACATCGGCTGCCCGGGGAGAAACTTCTTCCGTCTTCCACCTGGAGACGGCGGCTGAAGCTATTCGAGCCGGAATCGACCCGGCTGAAGTTGAGGCTTTGTTCAATGAGGCCGATGTTGCTAGGGAGTCGGCTGCTGAGGAGAGACGATCGCAGATCGAGAGATCTGGCGATCAGGGCTTACTGGGAGCAACATAGTGATTTTGGTCGGGCCTATAGGGCCTTTGCTGAAATAATGGAGAGGTTAGCCGGTCCTACTCCGAGATTCGACTTCCGGGGATATTCGGTCGCTTATCCCTATGTGCTTCCCAAGCGGTCGCAGTATCGTGCCGCGCAGCGATCGTTGTGGTCGCTCGGCCAAATACGGAGCTCGACGACCAGGAGAGATCTGGCCGTCTGGAGGACAAGATTCCATGTTCCTTCAGATGTGGACATGTTCGCGCCCGCGGAGAATGAACGAGCCGACCAGCCTCCGATGGGTATGGTCGCAGTGAGTGAGGCCGTTATGGAGGCCGGGCTACGCTTCCCTCTATCCTTTGCGGTCTCCCATCTGTTGGCCGCTTGGAATGTGGCGCCACTTCAGCTGACGCCGAACGCCTGGCTCCAAATTATCTGCACTTTCACCCTATTCGGCCAGTCGCTGTACCGCCTCCGTCGCCGTTGGAGATGAATCATTTGTTTAAACTGACGGCTCACGAGAGGTTGGTCGGCGGTTACCATATTCAAGGCCGATCTGGCCGGGTGATTCATGGAGTTCGAATAAGATACGGGCGATCGGACGAAGTGGTTCGGTCGCCGGCAAGTGGAGGGCTTCGCGAGCGACAATCCCACAGCGAACCGGAGATCCCATCGAATTTCGGGAGAGGAATCCTAAGGGTTTAGACTCTCCCTTCGTTTGGATGCGTTTTGACTGATCTAATTTGATTGCTTTTGGGCTTCCATATCCCCGATCGAGGAGCCGCTTTCGACTTTCTCGCCGTTTGGGAGCGAATTAGGAGCTTGTCTGGACGACGACCTAGACGCCACTCGGATCAACAAGGAGAGTCGTCGGGTTGTCGGCTCGACTATTCCGCTTCCGAAACATCTCGCGGTGCTGTATGAGCTTCGCGATCTTCACTTTCTAGGCGATCGCCTTACTTGAGGAAAGTGTCGGCCGTTAGTCGATCGTCTTTAACCGCAGAGGTTCGTTTCCCTCGCTTTGGAGCCTCCATGAGATCGCTATGTCGAACCCAGGAGTCCTAGGCCGTCTTCACGCGAAGAGGTCGACTCGGGTTCCACCCGTCGCATTGCCTATAGTTCCGGAAGCGGAGCCTCGCGCGGAGCCGGAGCCTCGCGCGGAGCCGGAGCCTCGTGTGGAGCAGGTCGTGGTTGAGGAGGAAATTCCGGAGGAGGGGCTTCGGGCAAATCGCAAGAGGCCGAGGCCGGAGAAAACTTCGTTTCCTGCCCCGGGCGATGAAGTGCCGATCACCATTGCTGCTCCAGAGAGCGAGCCGCCCTCCGCGGCCTTTCTGCGGGAGATGGCGATCGCAGATGCAGAGACTCCTCGAGGGAAACCGTTTTTCGGTCGGGATCCCGAGAAGGCTGAGAGGTAGATGGCATTCTTGCGTTGAAAATTTCCTCTGCATAGGAGTTGTATTAACTTTAGTTGTTTTGATGCAGGGTCCGTCGCGCCGACCCGTCTTGTCCACCGATGGTCGTGGATTTCCTGGCGAGCCGATCTCCTCGCCATTCCTGCGACATTCCTCCATATGTTAGCAAGGCTGCTTCTGCTTTGCCGAAGGCGTGGACGACTGATCTGGATGCGATCGCTCGGCAGCGATCGTCGAGTTCGATGCATGCTGTTGTCGCCCTTTCTCTTCAGACGGCGACCATGGCCTTCCAGGCTGCTCAGGAGTTTGAGGGGCGGCCCTCCACTATTCGCCTTCAGGAGGATCTCGAGGCGGCTCGGAAAGAGAACGCCGAGTTTGCTGACAAGATCGTGGCGATGGAGAAGGACTCCTTGGAGGCGGCCAAGCGGGCGAGCCATGAGCTTGAGCAGGAGAAGAAGGAGACTGAGAAATACCGAGTGGCGGTCGACCGATTTCGGGACCAGATGCAGAGTGCCGTCCAGGCGAGGAATGTTGCTGAGGAGGAGGCCGATCGCCAGAAGGTGACGATCGCTGACCAAATGAGCCAAGTGAGGCGAAAGAGAAGGTTGCCGTGAGGGAGGCCGAGCTCTGTGGATCGCAACAGCGATGGCCGAGCTGAGAGGAGAGGTTGAGGCGACCAAGGCCGATCCCTTCCAAAACTTGGAGTATGTCAGCGAGTTCGCCTATTACTTGGCGTTCGCCGACTCGATCCGAGCGGCTAAGAAGGGAGGCTTGGAGGTCGGTCCTCTAGCTGAGAAGTTCAAGTCATATGCATTGGAGCATCCTCTCCATTCGGCTTTCTCCTTGCCGATCTTGGACTGGCGGACATCGGCGTGGATTTGAGCCGGTATCCGTCTCTGCACGCCTTGCTCATCCCGATGCTCCGGAAGATGAGGGGACCGCGCCGAATGCTGATGGTGAAGGCCCGGCAGGGGCCTGAGGCGCCTCCTTTTTTACGCTTTTAGCTTACTTTCTTTGTAGTTTGTAGCTTTCTCTTGTAGCACTTAGGCCTTCGGGCGATCATGTACTCCGATTTTCAAGTAATGAAATGAGCATTTGTCTTTCTGACTTCACTTGAATGAATGGTTATTTTTAAGTCTTTGTTAGACTTTGTACAAATGTGTGAGGAGAGATCGTTGCGAGGGTAGTTCCAAATGAATTGATAAACTCATAAAGATAACTTTTTTACAACAAATTCGATCGCTGCACTATATCTGAAAAAATGACGATCTCCGTATGTGGTTGAATAGCGACGATCGTCGTGAAGGTAGTCCGCACTCTTATTGCCCCTTGTTTTTATTCACTTAGTGGAAGTAAGGGGATGAAAATAATTCCTTGAGTGAGCGGTCTTCAATTTTGTCGAATCCTCGGGGACGGTCGTCCATCTTGAGGATCCGTGCACGATCGCGGAGTTCAATGGACCGACTCCTTGATCATGTCTTGATGCGCGAAGACATTGAGTGTCTCGTGACTCACTTTATTATGAGGGTCCTCCGTTAGGCTGCGCCTCGCCTCGTATTTAAACGAAAGGCGTGCGGTCTTGGTCTAGAGGAGTCCTTGCGCGGGGCAGCGTCGGATGAATCAACTCCACGCCCGCGGCTTGTTAGCTCTGCTTCCACCTCGGCCAGCCATGGAGATGGCCGACCTCGACGGTGTACGTTGAGACGGGGTTGTGGCACGTCGCATTGTCCGGGTTCACCATGTCAGATGATGAACCTTTGAGGGCGAGCGATCGTGTCCACTGATTTATTTTGGAGGGCCCTCAGACTACGCCGGCCTCGTATTTAAACGAAGGGCGGGCGATCTTGGCCTAAGCAGTCGGAATCATCGACCACCAGGACCATGGCTGCACTCTTCCACCTTGGATCGTCATGTAGATGCCGACCTTCGACGGTGTACGTTGTGCGGGGGAGGCGATCTCGTGCCTTAGTCCATCGTGTTAGACGGTGAACTGCAGATGGCGATCGAGTCCTCCGGTTTCTTAAATAAAGAGGGAGATCGGGATGACTTCCGTGGTCTCCTTCTCTTGATTGAAGCATATAGAGACGGTCGCCGAGGTTGATCCAGGGGTCGGCTCGTATGAGCTTCCCACTGCTTTATGCGTCGACTCGGACGATCGTCTATAGAGATAGGCGGGGGCTTCGGCTAAACCAATAAGTCGTCGACTTGCCCTCCTCGAGCAGTCTCCAGAGGCTGTTTGAGGAGGTCGCGGCAATTGTTGGTCTTGTGGTGAGACTCTTGTGGTAGGCACAATATTGATTGTTGTCCAGTGACCGTGGTCCCTTATCGCCTTTGGCTTTTGAGCTCTTCGTGCCCCTTGATGGCATAGAAAATATGTGCCGGAGTTCATTGACGTATGGAGGAGATGGGCTTCCATGTCCTCGAAAGCCTTGAGATCTCCGGTGTCTTGGCGATCGCCTTCTTTGCTTTGGCGATCGCTATCTTCTAGGCAAGAGGTGGCGTTTCCTCGTCTAAGCGGAGGGTGAGTAGCCTTTGCCTGGCCAGGAAGTTGGCAGCTTTAGCGCGGAAGATCGTGTAAGTTGGGGAATATCCTTGGAGAGATGTCGAACATGGGAGAGTGACCGTGAATCCCCATGACCGAATAGAGAGCGAGCTCATCACCGACGGGTTCGCGGTGAGGATGATTTCGTCTACCCGCTCGATGTAATCTGCGTCGATTCGTCCTTCCCGCTTGATTTTTATCATGCGGTGGGGCCTTCTGGTCTGGCGACCTTTTTGGCGAAGTATGACGTGAAGTCATTCGCGATTTCTTAAAAGAGGTGACCGATCGTGGTGGTAGTGAGACGTACCACTTATGGGCCAGCTCGCCCAATGTCAGCGGGAAGATCCGGCACTTGGTTGCATCAGATGCCCCACACCCAGTCATGTAAATTCGGAATTTACTCAGGTGGGTTTCTGGGTCCGATCTCCCTTATACAGAGGTGTTTTAGGAGGAGCGATCGTTGGTTGTATGGGGGCAAGCTCGATGTGGACCGCGAGTGGCTCGGTCGGCCCGGCGATCTTCTTGCTGGTGCTTGCCCCAGTGTCCAAGAGTGCTCTCATCTCGTGAGCCGGGCGTTGCATGGCGGCCATCGCCGTGCTTCGATCGTTAGCGGCTCGCGATCGGAGCGGAGCCGAGGCGATTGAGTACCGAGTCCCCGGCGATCGGGCGGAGTCGGATGGGCGATATGCGTCTACCGTGAGGTGAGTAGGCCGAACTCGGTGACGGATTGATTCCGTCTTTTCAAGGTTGGAAATAGAGTGCCCTGGCCGCTGGATGGGTCGCGTCCCAAGCGATCGAATATGGATCCGTCCGTCGGCGAGAGCCTTTCCTCGCGAATTGGGGCTTTTGACAATCGCTCGCTCAAGAGCCATCAATTTCCGCTTTTCCCATGCGGCGGATGATCGAGGAGTTATCGCGGTGGCGCGCAAGCTCTCCGTCGCTCCTCGGGATGGCCATAGCCTCCTCGATCATTCCTCGGTTTGGAATTGATCGAGTGAGAGGTTGGGGCCATCTCTCGGATGCGGGATCGAGTCTCGCGTTGCCGCGGCTTCCCCCTATCGTCGGCTGGGGTTCGGATTGAGCCGGGATATGGTGTCCGGCGGTTCGGAGAGCAGCTTGCTTCGATGTACCGGCGGATGTCATGATTCTGAAGGTTTTCTTTGAAGTGCAGTGAGTGTCACTTCAAGTATATGCCCCGAGAACAGTGAGTGTTCTTCGGGACGGTAGAAATAAAAGTTTGAGGGTTAGATGCTCCTTCTTCTAGCGCCAATTGTTGCTACCCAAAATATTATCCGGAGATAGATATTGCTGGAATGGATGGGATAGCAAACAAATGCAAGAGCACTTCCGTGAGAAAGATAAATAACACAAGATTTGTCGGGGTTGTTAGTCCCGGGCTTGAATGCTCTCGCGAGATATTATTAATACCGATATTCGGGGATACAAGTACTAATGTAAGAATACAATTACAATGAGTGTAAAGTTTCTTGTTATCTTAGCTAGTGAGCGTGTAGATTGCCGGAAGAACCAGATTTGATGCTCTGTGAGTTCTTGTAACAAAGGTGATGAACAGTCGCGGCGGTGAGAGATCGACCGCCTCTCACGGCGAGTATTTAGCTGGATGTTTGGGCTTCTGGCTTATGAATCCCTTGGAATCTGTCTAGTGGAGACTTGCTCGCCGATCGTCTTACGGACGAGAGATTTGGAGAGAGAAGTCTGAGATGGATTCCGTGAGATAGCCGGAGCTTGATGATATGTGTGTTCTTCAAGATTTAGTGGATGTATCGGAATGTGAGAGAATGTGAACTTTTGGTGGAATGTATTTCGGACGTAAGTCAAATGAATTCCGAACCGTATATTCAGTGAACTGGGAACCTTTTTCCAGTAGGAGGAGGTTCTCTATTTATAGGGCTTGGACATGCCGGAGATCGCCTTCTCTCGCAATATAATAATCGGGCGATCGCTTTAGCACATGGGCCCGTCCCCTCAAAGTCTGCAGGAGTTGCCGGGCCAACTATGCGGTCCAATGGGAGCTTACACGCGTCCCGAGTTGCTGTCACGGTG
Organism: Orobanche coerulescens; assembly: GCA_033398695.1. NCBI lineage: Eukaryota > Viridiplantae > Streptophyta > Magnoliopsida > Lamiales > Orobanchaceae > Orobanche > Orobanche coerulescens. The sequence continues at coordinate 222,545,743 of CM065804.1, forward strand.
GTCCCACCGACAACTTTCGGCGCGCATGCCGGTAGGTGAGGTAGGTGACAGGTGTGGTCAAAGGTCTTGTCTGTCACAAAAGATCTTATCTGGCGCGAAGATCTTGTCGCGCCTTTGGTGGATCTCGCACGTGGGTGCTTTTCGAGATCCAGTCCTTGATGACTTTGACGGCGATCGCCTCTGCTCGGGGCGCAGGTCGATTGCCCTTAGCCGGTTAGTAGAGTAGATCGCCAAAGGGCGATCGCCTTGGGAGTCGATCGCTAGGTACTTGATGGTGGTCTGATATCTTCGACTTGGCGAGCTAGCCATAGTTTGACTGATGTTGACTTGGTCGCTCGGCCTTATAGTCGATCGCCTGTCGGGATGGATAAATCGTGACACAACACACGTGACCCAAAAACATCACTTCCCTCAGCCAGAACTCACATTTCGAGAACTTCGCATAGAGTTTCTCGGTCCTCAAAATGTCTAACACTATCCGCAAATGATGGGCATGCTCTTCCTCAGTCCTCGAATAGATAAGAATATCGTCAATGAAGACGACGACACACTTATCCAAATACTCGATAAAGACTTTGTTCATCAACTGCATGAACACCGCCGGCGCATTAGTTAACCCGAAAGGCATAACTACGAACTCATAATGTCCGTATCTCGTCCGAAAAGCTGTTTTTGGTACATCGATCTCTCTCACCCAGAGCTGGTAGTACCCCGATCTCAAATCAATCTTCGAGAATACCGCAGCTCCCTGCAACTGATCGAACAAGTCATCAATCCTCGGCAAAGGATACTTGTTCTTGATGGTCACTTTGTTTAGTTCGCGATAGTCGATACACAAACGCAGTGAGCCATCCTTCTTTTGCACAAACAGGACTGATGCGCCCCAATGCGAGGCGCTCGGCCGAATATACCCCGACTCAAGAAGCTCACTTAACTGCTTCTTCAACTCGGCCATCTCTGAAGGTGCCATGCGATACGGCGCCTTCGAAATCGGAGCCGCGCCCGGTTCTAACTCTATAGCAAACTCAACCTCACGATTCGGTGGCAATCCCGGTAACTCGTCAGGAAATACATCAGGAAACTCGCTAATGACTGGAATCGACGAAAGCTCGACTCCACCATCCTCCGCCTTCAAGGCATAGCACCAATAACTAGTACACCCCTTTCGCAGGAGCCTCATCGCCCTCATGGCGTTAATAACGAACTTTTGGTTTCCCCTCTTTCGCCCCGCGAAAGAGTGCTCGGTGCCGTCCTCGGCTAACATAGTGATGATTCTCGTGCAGTAGTTCATGATTGCGCCATGCCGCTCGAGCCAATCATCCCCGAGAATTAAATCCTCACCCTCAATATCAACAACGATAAGATTAGAGAGCCAGACTCTCTCACAAATAAACACAGAACAGTCTCGGACCTCTCGATCGCCAACGATCCTATCACTGCTAGGAAGTTTAACGATGAAAGACTCGCAAGGCGACAAACAGTGGAGACTCAAACGGCGCACACACCCCAGCGATATGAACGAATGTGTAGTACCAGAATCGAAAAGCACACTGACAGGATGAGAATGGATATGAACGGTACCTGTCGCCACAGTGGCTGCTGGATCATCGGCCCTCCTCATCTCATAAATACGCGGCTGAGCAGAGCCGACACTGGAAGCTCCTCTCCTAACGGGCTGACCCCGACCCCTACCTTGGCCGGCACTCGGCGGTGGCGGCGGGGCAAATGAGCCCTGGTTCACACTCGGCTCCATAGGTGCTGGGTGAGAAGAACGGGCGTCGCGAAACTGTCTGAGCTTCTCGCAAAAAGAAGCCTTGTGGCCCGACTGACCACAAGTATGACAAGTCAAAGGTGGACGAGGACAATCCCGGTTCACGTGGCCTGGCTTGCCACAGTTAAAGCATCTGGGGTCCCGAACGAAGGTTCCGGCGGCACTTCGAAAACTCCCAGAGAAACGAGCCGAACCACCCGTGGAAATATTTGCAGGTTGAGATTTCTGCTGACTTCCACCCTTGTAACCCGAGAAATCCCCAACGGATTTCTGCTTCTTACTCTCTCGGACCGCCGCACTAGCCGTCACCGACATATCATAAGCAAGAGCTCGACTCTGATAATCCTTCAAAGTAGTACAGACGAGCCCAGACATATAGTCCCGAGTGGACAGTTTCATCCTCCTGGAAAAATGGAAAATTTTGTCGCTCTCTTCGACAACTTGGGTCTTCACATAGCCCAACTCCTTGTTAAAATCGGCAATAGCTTGGGATACGGGAACATCCCGTGGTTGAGCATCATAGAAAGCATGCACCCGCGCCTGTCTGACCGGCCACGGACAATATTCGATCTCCATCAATTCCTGAAATTCGGCCCACGAAGCAACATGGTCTTTGGGCCCAACAGCCTCCCACCAATCCGTAGCATCCCCGGTGAGAAAGTACTGGGCAATAGGGACCTTACGATCCTCGGGACAGTTGATGGCAATGAAGACTTTAGATATCTCCTTGATCCACCCCTCCCAGCCGATCGGGTCCGAAGCTCCCGAAAACTGAGGAGGATGCATCTTGATGACATCCTGAAGCCAGCGATCCGCTCCACCCCGATTGGCATGGGCCTGATCGGGGTTTTGAACCACTTGAGCTATCGCCGCCATCTGGTTCACCATTTGCTGCATAACAGCCGCAATACCAAGATCGGTGCGCTCCTGAGAAGAAGCATGACTGTGACGGTCACCGGTACTTCCGGATCCCGAAGAATGCGACGTGGCCGCCCCACCGGCTGCCCCACGTCCTCGGCCGCGTCCACGACCACGTCCACGGCCACGACCACGGTTTCCTCCGGCATCCATACTAGTGTTAAGAGGTAACAGAGGTATATCGATGATGAGTAAGGGAGGAAAAAGCAACTACGATTCGAGAAGTGAAAACACAATGCAAGAAACAGAAAAAGCCGAATAAGAAAACTTACGAGCATTGAAAGTACCGAGATGCTGGCAGCGGTGTGACAATATGCAAAACAAAACACGACTAGACCCAAATAACCAACAAGCCTAGGTATCCATAAACCTAGGGCTCTGATACCATTTTCTGTAACACCCCCAAGATATTCGGAGTATATTACAGCGCCGTGGACCCCTGCATGGGACCCACCAGGCTACAACAAGAAAACACCACTCGACTAACCATCTCAGTTAGCGAGAACACACATTTAAATACTATAACATTCAAAGATACGCCCGGAGCAACCGGCGAAATAAGCATCAACCAACAATGTAGAAATATAGGGTAATACAAACGGAGTTCGAAATGAAAAGCCTAAGTACTCGCGAGTACAATCTATAAGTTTATAAATGTGGAAACAACCATATCGAAGTGGGCAAAAGAAATAAGATGACCCAAATGCATATGTCAACGACTGCCAACATCCTCGTCGTCCCAAGACTCGCTCGTCCGGATAATCATAACCTGAAATCCATAACAAGAATTTCCCCAAAACGGGTCCCCAAAGGGTTAGCAATTACGCTAGTACAAGTAATCAAGGCAAACCAATCGCTTACACATTTCATAGTACATGCACCAATATCATTTCAAAAACCAAAACCAGACATGTGTTTTCCGGAAACAAACAGTCACAATCAATTTGCCTAGGACCGGGACGAAGCCACGAATCCCACTCGAGGCCTCTAAGGACCCTCCCGAGCTGGCCACATTCATAAAACAAATCAAGCACCACACGTCACCTAGGACCGGGACGAAGCCACAAATCCCACTCGAGGCCTCTAAGGACCCTCCCGAGCTGGCTAGCGAATCAAACTCATGAATCCAGGATGAAGCCATAGATTCCCTCGAGGCCCCGTCGGACCCTCCTGAGGTGAGCAAAGCACACACAATATACATTACCATTTCACGTTAAGCATAAAGGTTTCCAAAAATACTTGCCTTGAATAATTGATGACGCAACGAACGGAAAGGATAATCACCGACGAACGCTAGAAATCAACGGAACCGAGCCTAATGATTCGAAGAACATAATCACAACCAACTCTAGACGAATACGGAAATGGAATACACCCGCAAACCCACCTACGATTCATGTATATTCGTACAAAAATAGCAACGAGGGCGGACCACAACCAAACCCTCTCGATTTCGCAAAACCATGAAAATATACCATGAATCCGTAGGAAAACTAATTATATTGACAAGATTAACCATATTCATCATGAATCCACCAACAAAACGGAACGAGTCGGACGAAAATCCCAAAACCCCCAAATCGCCCAAAAGTAGGGTTCTAAGAGATTTACCTTGGATTGAGGATGAAGAACACAAGTAGGTGTTGTTAATCTACTTCAAAAACTCAAGGTAGAGGATGCCTGAAATAATCGGAGGAAGGGATCGCTCGGAAATCGCCTAGAGAAGCTCTGCGTCGCGGGGAGGAGAAGAAATGAAAATAATATGTTCATCTGGGTCAACTCCCTGGTTTATATAGCCAGGGAGTGTTAGCGCGCGCTAATCCTCAAGGTTAGCGTGCGCTAACGGGATAAAATTACAGCCAAACAGCGATTAGCGTCCAAAGAGCGGACTTGGCCGTTAGCGTGCGCTACTCGAGACGTAGCGTGCGCTAAAAACCTCTCGGTAGCGCGCGCTATCGACCAATAGCGTGCGCTACCTGGACATCAGCCGAGTCCAGAAGTTAACTACCCACTACTCACCTGACACGTTAGCGTGCGCTACCATACAAGCGTAGCGTGCGCTAACTGGCACCTGACCGAGTTCAGTAGTAAACTGTCCAGTACTGGACACTCACGCTAGCGCACGCTACCGGGTATCATCAGCGTTCGCTAGCCTCCCGACATTAGCGTGCGCTAGACTACGTAGCGTACGCTAATACGTCACCCGTATACCGGAAAATAAAGATCGCCACTCCCAGGGCTTGCTCTCTAGCGCGCGCTACGAATCAGTCGTAGCGTGCGCTACTAAGTGACCCCTAGCGCGCGCTATGCAGAAAAGATAGTGTGCGCTAGGTTACGAAATATAAACGGTTCACAACACCGGAATATGAACGAAACATCAAACGGAACACCTCAAAGCGCATCAAAACATAGAATGGATCTACGGCAACCCCGAAACAGCGGTTCCGCACAACAATAACGAGTCTCAGATCAATAGATGACGGGAAAGATACACTGTAAGGTACATGAGGGTCACTACGACCGAGAAATACACCGAAAAAGAAAATACAAGGGGAAAGAAAAATGCGGATATTACACATGTGACATACGAAGCACCAATTTAAAATAAACTTTCGGTGGTCCATCTATTATGTGTCAAACATTATAGACTGCGCATAAGATTAAATTCTCTACTCCCCAATTGAAATGAGAGATTCATACTTTTTTTTTTCAATACTCAAAGTAAGTTTAAGGAGTATTGGTCTCGAGTCAAGCTAGGGCCTCATTTCGGGAAAAATGCATAATACACCCTTGTGTTTTATGTAACCTGCACAAAACACCCTTGTATTCTTTAAACTGCATAAAACATCATTGTATTTTAATAAACCCTAAAAATAGGACCCATTCCGTCAAAACTAACGGAGAGTGAAGTTCACTCGCCCTCTATGCAACTCGTTCATATTCTTACGCATTTAAAATGTAGAAATAATTCAAAATACCCCCAACTGTTAGTTCTAAACAACATCTCACTGTAAGGATGCACCTCTGGTCGATTGAAGGTGTGAAACAACGATATAATTTGTTCACGCGAGAACTTCAAACTGTTATATCAACTTCGATTTGGTGGTATTGCTAAATCATGAAAAAGTTGCAATAAATGTTAAATCTATTTATCTAAGGGAAAAATTGCTATTACGCGTCCATTCCAATATAAAAACTGGAAAGTTTAGTATAGTATATTTTAAGACAATCAAATAGGAAATAAACTTTTTTAGTTTTACTTTTATTGTAAACTCTAAAAGACTTTATTAAATACAAAGTTTATTTTTAATTTAAGAGTTAATTGCATGTTAAACCATCATATTAGATCTAAATTTAGTTTACAATAATGTTTTCAATATGCAGAAAACTTATATCCATAACGAACTCAACTTTCACCCTCCATTCATCCTCAAAATGTGTGAGCTCGATATGATAAACATATATGCGTCGTTCAAATAAAAATATTAAACTGATAATTAAATTGCAATTCAAATAAGGGTAGTGATATTTTCGGCCACCTGGTGGCCGGCCACCAGCCATTTTTTGACCAAAAATCGGTCGTTCCATGCATTTTTTTTTTGTCATTTTTAGTTTTTTTTTTGTGCCCATTATGTCCCTGACGTAATTCCTTAATCTTTCATTTACGCGCCTAATCTAATAAATAATATCTATCTTTTTTTCTCCCTCCAAAATGGCCGAAATTAATTTCTAAAATTATTACCCCGAAATTAATTTTTCCTTTAGATAAATATATTTAATATTTATTACAACTTTTTTACGATTTAACAATACCACCAAATCGAAGTTGATATAACAGTTTGAAGTTCTCGCGTGAACAAATTACACCGTTGTTTCACACCTTCAATAGACCAGAGGTGCATCCCCACAATGAGTATGTTGTTTAGAATTAATAGTTGGGGGTATTTTGAATTATTTCTACTTTTTAAATGCGTAAAAACATGAACCAATTGCATAGAGGGCGAGTGAACTTCACTCTCCGTTAGTTTTGACGGAATGGGTCTTATCTGCATGGTTTATTAAAATACGAGGGTGTTTTATGAAGAGTGTAATAGCCTGCAAACTAAAACAACACTATGCAATTTACTTTTCGAGTGCGCACCAAATAAAAAACGTAATAGTCTGCAAACTACGCCGACCATATAAACCACACAAACAAACTCTATACAACAAACTCGATCAAAAAAATATTAGCGTGGGAAATCAAACTCAGTAATCTTTCGATCGGTTCTCGCATGCCCCACCAGTTTAGCTACCTGGCCTGTATTAGAACATCAATTTTTAATTTAACGTGTTGGCGACCAGAAGCTTTCCTATATTATCCTCCCATCAAAAGGACCAAAACATGCTAAACTGTAGTAAAGTCGGAATCTGCTAGTACTGAGATTCAGTTGGGCAAGATCCAGGAAAATGACGGGCGACAAAAGTTCGGCGATTGAGCACAGATCATATGCTCGGGTCGGGTTGTTAGGGAATCCGAGCGATGTGTACTATGGGCGTACAATATCATTCGGCCTCGGCAATTTCTGGGCTTCGGTTAAATTGGAGCCTTCCAAAGATTTGGTGATCGTTCCTCACCCAACGCACGATCTAGTTCAATTTCATTCCCTCTCCCATCTGGTCTCTCTCTCTCTCTCTCTCTTGTTTGTCTTTACAGATCATTTTTGTTAAAAAGGATGGCGTGATTAGATTTTGTAGACTGTGAATTTGGATTTTATTTGAGTTAGATGATGGTGTTTATCAATGCTTGAATATGATTTATGCTTATTACATTTTTCTGATTCAATCTTTGGGTTGGTGTTGATTTGTTCCAAAATGCACCTGCCTTCGGATTTCTGGGTTATGGTGTTCTTGTATTTGTGGCTTGGTCGATGGGGTGTTGTTTGTATAATCCGATGGCTGACATAGGCTATATTTTTAGCGATCCCCGTTGATGTGTTTTATCATTCATGTGCTTTTATGGTTGCGGTTGAATGAGATGATTCTAAATTATCGTATCATTTATTTGTATCTTTTTGGGGGATCCAATATTGTTATTTTGGGTTGAAATCTATGGCTACTAATTGATTGAACTTCGGCTGAAAAATGAGTATGCTGTTTATTTACTTCATTAACATATTAATGTTGTAGGTCAACCGGTTGCAAAATGATGGTTACTATGGTGGGGTGCGTCTGCTTATGGCAATTTGCAAGATCTTCCATACGTATTGCAAGGATAATGGCATCACTCTACATGAAGAGAATTTTAGGTTGTCCTATGATACAAATATCCCTCGCCAGGTAACATTTATAATGTTCTTCGTGCAAATGTATCATTACTTAATTTCATCGTCCTTGGTGTCGAGTTATTGGTGTAGAATAGAAGTTGGCACAAAAATGGTGTAACTATTCGAGGATAATGTCGTTCTTTTTATTCATTTATTCCAAAATGTAACTATACCTTGTTGTTTTGTTGCATCAGACTGGGCTTTCTGGTTCCAGTGCTATTGTATGTGCTGCTCTGAGCTGTCTTCTTGATTTCTATGAGGTCAGGCATCTAATCAAAGTTGAAGTTCGGCCAAACCTGATTCTTAATGCTGAGAAGGAATTAGGTATCGTTGCCGGTCTTCAAGATAGAGTAGCTCAGGTCTATGGGGGCCTCATCTATATGGTATGGAATGATTCTTAAGTAGAAGCGAATCATTTTTGGAATTTACCTACCAACTCGGAAGTTTGTAGTTGCAATAAAATATAAGATGGAATCAGACCTTATTTTATTTTTTATGATTTTGAAACTTCTATTCTTTGGTAAGTATCCCAAACCTCGGGTGGTTTTTGTAATTATCCTAAGTCTCGGGTGGTTTTCGTAATTATCTCACATCTTTTATGCTTCTCTGATGGTTTCTCCTTTAGGATTTTAGCAAGAAACATATGGAAGACCAAGGGTACGGCAAATATGAACCTATGGACATTGCTCTTCTTCCGCCGCTCTATCTTATCTATGCTGAGAATCCTAGTGATTCTGGAAAGGTAACAACCTTATGAGTTACGCAAAAACTTGTGGGAGACCATCTTAAGAAATGTGTTCCGTAAGACGTAGTCTAAATTTTAGTTTTTGTTCTTTTTTTTTTTTTTTTTAGTTTTTAGGATTTATTTTCCCGTTTTTTCATTTTTTTTCATTTGTTTAGTTTTTTAATTTTACTGTTATATTTTTTTCAGTTTTCTTAGATGTTCTCATTTTTCTTTGGGTTCTTCAATTTTTTAGATTCTTTTTAGGATTCTTCGTTTTCATTTTTACATTTTCTTTTCAATTTCAAAAAAAAAGGAAGGGATCTGATTGCACCAGGCGGTCAGACCGCCTGGGCTCCGCAGGTAAGTGCGTCTCTATGAGTTATTAGGGATATACTGTTCTATGATTTTAATCTTGCAGTTCAGTAGAAGGCTTGTTGTGGAAATGACTGCTTTAAATGTCCCAGCTAATCATTATTGAGTACAATAAATATTTTACCTTGTTTGATGCATAATTTGCTGGCTTCTTTACCGCCCCCTATCTTCGAAACGGGCCTGTCACTTCGTTCATACCTTCTTGGCTATATTAGAAGGCTGTACATTTTTGTTACTAGAATATTTACAAAAACTACCCACGAGGTTTGGGAAATTACAAAAAAGAAAAACATTTAAGTTTCGAAATTCCAAAAATCCCTTGAGGTTTGAGTCTGCCTTAAATTTAAGGGGATAAGAGGATAATTGTAATATTTCTATGAAGTAAGTTTTTTTTTTTTTTTGGCTTATGGAGGGAGGAATGCGAGATAGAATCAAACTTCAAGGTTTTTTTTGGTAATTCTGAAACTTCTCCGGATTTTTTGTAATAAATATCCCATACCCCAGGGGTGGTTTTTGTAATTACCCATGCGAATTGTAGATGCGGCTGCTGACGGTTCTCTCATGTCCTTTTTGTCAACGAACCCATTCGTTGAAGTCCGGACGAACCTAGTAAATAGGAGTTAGGTTTCCACTGAGCCTGATTTAACGCTTTGATTGGGAAGTGACCCTTCTTGCTTATGAGATTTCTGTATTATACAACAGTAAGAAGCACAAGGGGAGCCCTAAATGAGAAAACCCTGTCTATCCGGTCCAAGGAGTAGTTTGTTGAGTGCTTTACATTATAAGACTGTTGAGTACAGTACATATTTGTCCGCTGCTATATATTACTGTAAACACTTCATATTTTTGCTACTAGAAATTTGTTTGTTTAAGACTATTTACGGTACAAAAATGAAAGTATGGAACCATGCCGATTTGGTTCTTATTCATTTTTTAAAGAATACTTTTGGTTTTGGCCTTAATGGGAGGACAATCCTTTCTTTTTGATTCGACGTGAATTCTGTACAAATATATATTGAGAAAAACTTGTGATACAGGTGCACAGTACTGTTCGAGAAAAGTGGTTGAATGGTGATAAGTTCATCGTATCTACAATGGAGGAGGTCGCGAATATTGCATTAGATGGAAGGGCAGCATTGCTTGAAAAGGACTATGCCAAATTTGCAAGCCTCATGAATCGTAACTTTGATTTACGAAGGTAAGATCGCAGACATTTTAGCATAGAAACTCTTTGCTCTTTTATCCGTTCACACATATGGACATTTGGTACATGCATAGAAGGGCAAACCGTGATATGATATTTAATCTCCTTAGGTTAATGCAAAAAAACAATTGTTTTTGGTGAAAAATTATTCTCTAAAAAGGCAATAAAAATAGGTCGGAGGGAGTCATAATAACATTTATTTCATCCTGAGAAGAGATTTTGGGCGGAAAAACCTTGGTATGATGGAAGGAAAGAGAAAATGGTAAATTGACAATGGTTACTTTGTTCTAATCCCATTATTGCAAAATTAACTGTAAGAAAGGAAAACAATTTCTTTAGATTTAAATCGAGTAAAAATATGATTTAAGGATGGAAACGAATTGAATGGACCCGAATATGTTGTTCAAATTTGTATTAAAATTATATTTGAAAATTAATCAAATCGAGCTTAACTTGGTTTTTGGTAAATTATAAAAACAACTCTCAGAATTGCAAAAATGTCCTGTTTATTTACAAACACTCCCTTCTGGTTTGTATTTGCTTAACGAACACATCTCTCTTGGGTTTGCTACTTGTGAAATAGAAACAAATGTCAAGTGTTTTTTGGGTGGTATTTGTAATTTCAAAAGTTAGTTGTTATTTTTGTAAATAGACCAAACATCAAGGGCATTTTTGTAATTAACCAGATGTTTGAAGATGCTATGTTAATTGATATCATTTTATGCTTCATCCGTCAACATTCAACACTTCCCCAGTTCCCCTCTTTTTCTCTTCTTTTTTGGTTGAATTTAACAATTATAATAATAACAATAAAATATCAAATGTCCAACAAATTTCAGAAGATACCTTTAGAATATTAAATTAAATTAAATGGTCAACTAATTTTCGAAAAAAAAATTCTTTTTTTACGGGATCTCGACGGACCTCCATTCGACCCGTTTTTCCGGACGGCCGCCTTTTTTTTCCCTCCAGATCCGCCGGCAGCCGGCGGACCTCCGGCAACCGGCCAATTTTTCTTTTTGAGGCCAAACCACCGGCATGCTACCAGGGGCCACCGTCGGGCGGTCATTTTTTATTTTATTTTTTAAATGTCAGGCCGCGAGACTGTTTTCCGACGGGCCTCCGTTTGTGGACATTCGACGGCCGGTCATTCTTTTTTTTTTTCGTTTACGCCAGTCCTTTTTTTTTTACTTTCATTTCACGCCAGGCCGCCAGCCTGCTTTCCGGTGGTCCAACACCGGCGGCAGGCGGACCTTCAACTGCCATTTTTTTTTACGTCAGGCCGTCTGCTTAGTTTTCTTTTCTTTTTCTTTTTCTTTTTACGCCAGGCCCGGCGGCGGCCAGCCATTTTTTTTTGTAGGGTCAGGCTAGCCGACCTATTTTCCGGCGGTCCTTAATTTTTATTTTTTTATTTTTACGGCATATCCATCGATCATAGAATTTTGGGAAGCAACGTATTTTTACGGCATATCCATCGATCATATTTTTTTTGTGGTTCCAACATATTATATCACCACCATCTTGCCATTATTGCACGGGTTATCTCTAGTCTACATGCATAAGGTGCTAAATTTGAATTTTATTTAGGCAAATGTTTGGGGACGAGGTTTTAGGGGTCCTCAATTTGGAGATGGTTGAAATTGCTAGAAGATTGGGCGCCGCGTCTAAATTTACAGGTAGCGGAGGAGCTGTTGTTGTTTACTGTCCGGAAGGACCTTCGCAGGCAAGGCTTTTGGAAGATGCTTGCGGAACAGCCGGTTTCGTGTTCCAACCAGTTCAAGTGATGCCGTCTTTTCTAAATGAAATCGATCTCGGAACTATCTAATATGAGAAAATGAGAAGTTGATTAAATGCACATTCATTTCATTCTTTTATTTATTTCCACATACTGTCTACTGTAAACTTGTGCTTTATGTTACTAGCATGTCCCTAGAATTAGATATTAAAAGAATAAAAAAAACTAAAATAACTAAAAATACTAGAAGAAGAATCCTAAAAAAAAAGTGAAGAAAAGCTAAAAGAAACTAAAAGATGCTACTCATTCCACTTTCCTTTTGGAGAGTACCACGAATCTGTACATATACGTGTGTAGATTTAGGATCATAATTTATTGTGAATTGTGAGGGCTTGTTTGCTATGTGTGATTAAGGTGTATAATATATTTAATACACCTTTATATCTTGTTTGGTATAAAGTATAGGGCCCTTGATAAAATTCGGGTCCGTATAAATAGTACTGATTTTTGGTATTACGTATCCCACCTAAGAGGTGGTATTAGGTTATATTAAACAATACTACAACTAATAAATTCAATAAACTACCATGATATCTATATTTTACAGAGAATTTAATACATTGTACCAAATATGATATTAATTTCTTATACTGTATAAGAAATTTCAGTCAATCTTATCAAGCTTTATCCCATACAACTTAGCAAACGAGCCCTGAATTGAAAATAAATTGAGTTATTGATCTGTGTGTGATGTACAGTTCAGATTAACTTATGCATGCAATATATGCATTTCGTGTATCAAACTTGCAATGCATAAAAACTCTGCATTATATGTATCAAAATATTTATACACTAGAATATTACATTTTATGCATACGTTTTTGTGATAATAAATTTAGGACATCAATTTAATCAAGATCTATGGATCAAATTCATTCTTATTTTTTAACTTAAGTATCAGATCTAAAATGATTTGGTTGAATTGGATCAATGAACCCTCGTCCTCCCCCTCTTATAATTGTAATATCTGAATTTTCACGCTTGCCAATGCACAATTTTGACTATTAATATCTTTAATTTTATATTTTTTAAAAATTATAAGAAGTTGATGTTCTGAAAGTATATTTCGAGATGAATCTAACTAGATCATTTTTTTATATGTATAAATCACAAAAGATGGTCAAAAGAGAGTATGTGAACAGTGTTTGCAATAATAAGAGAAGGGATGCAGTATATTATAAAAAATTTTATTCTTAAGCTAAGAAATATAGAGTTATTTATTAAAGGGGTGTAGTTTTAAAATATATTCACCATATATGTGTATTTTCAAATATATTTACCAAATAGGTGTACTATTCTATTTAAATGGGTTTTTATTGTTTTTTTACTTTTTTTAAAATCATTATTTTTTCTGATTTTTTTTACTGCTTTTTTAAACTTTTTTTTTAAGAAAAAAATATCTGTAATATTAATATTAAAAGCCGGAAGTTTTTATTTAAGATTTGTAAATAAAATAAATTTAAAAAAAGAATTTTGGAATTTATTTATAAACTGTTTTAATAAAAAAAAATGGAATATTATTCTACATAAAGAAATAAAAATTTAATAATTTTTTAAATATAATTTTTTTAAAACGGCTAGTTTTTTCATAAAAAAGCTGTTATGTTCTTAAAAAAATTTAAAATCTAAAAGAAAAAAGACAAATTAAGATTTAACTAAAAATCTATTGTAGTAAATTAAAAAATATTACTATTTCTATTTTTTAATTATAATTTTTTCTAGTAAATGGAAATCTATTTTTTATTTAAAATAAGATTGGAAATTTAAATATTTAAATTTTTATAATTTTTACTTTTAATAAATTTTCAGGTATTTAAATATTTATTTTCTAGGATTTTCCCTTTTTATTAAAAATTTCCAATCTTATGTTAAATAAAAATAGATTTTCATTTACTAGAAAAATTCAAAATTCAAAAATAAAAATAATATTTTTTACTTTTTAGTTAAACCTCAATCTGTCTTTTTTTTTTAGATTTTTAGATTTTTTTTAAGACCATAACAGTTTTTTTTATGAAAAATACAACTAGCGGGTTTTAAAAAAAATCTATATTTAAAAAAATTCAACTTTCTATTTCTTTATGTAGAATAATATTCCAATTTTTTTTATTAAAATAGTTTACAAATAAATTCCAAAATTCTTTTTTTAATTTTTTTTATTTATAAATTTTAAATAAGAACTTCTGCCTTTTAATATTAATATTATATATATTTTTTTCTTAAAAAACAGTTAAAAAAAGCAGAAAAAACAATGATTTTAAAAAAAGTAAAAAAAAAAAACAATAAAACCCACTTAAATAGCAAACTACACCTATTTGGTAAAATATGTTTGAAAGTATACCTATATGATAAATATGTTTTAAAACTACACCCTTTTGGTAAATAACTCAAGAAATATATAGGCAACTTAGTTTAAATATTTAAATTAAAATCAAAAGTTTTAATTTTAAATATTTGAATTGAATCCAAATTCGTCTCTTTTCTTTCCTCCCTTCCACTCTTCATTTTAAATATAAGTAACTAATACATAAATAATTTAATTCAAATATTTAGTGATAAAATATTATTATTTTAATAATGAATATTTGAAGTAAACTCGGGTCTGTTCGTTTATACATTCCCACTGTTCATTTTAAAATTTTAAGATTAAAACTTTTCATTTATGATTATTTTGACTTTTTTAAAAAGAACTCAATCGCCATAGTTGGTCTCGTTTTGATTCTAAATTCTGATCAAGGAAACGCCTACTGATCAACTGTCGATAAGGGTATAAATAAATTCAAACGAGCCAAATGTATGTCCGTTCAAGTTTGTTTGAAGTTTTATAGAGCTTTAAACACTGTTTAAAATTATTTGATCTGTAATTGTACCGAGTTTGAACGAGCTTTAATCAAGCCGGTCATGAATCGACCCCAGTAGTTTGATTTTTGTAATGCATTTTATAATTTTTATTCAAATCCAACCGAATTTTATATCATATCGAACAGAAAATTATGTTCAAGTTTGGTTCGATATATACGAAACTAGCTCGAACTCCAATCAAACTTTAATAAATATCAAATAATTTGATTTGAGTTTCAGTCCTACTCGATTAAGAAAATCAAGGATATAGTGAGAGAATTTTACTATAAGCCAACGGTTGATGCAATTTACTAATACAATCAACTAACTACTAAGGGGATGCTTGGTTGAGGGGTTTGTGGAGTAAGGTATGGGAATCAAAGTCATAGTGTGTGTTTGGAATTACACTACTATGACTCTAATTCCCCCAAAATGAGGAATCCCCCATACCCCAACAATTTGAGTGGTATGGGTATCATTCCTTTCCATTCCCTTTCCCATTCTCTTTCCATTCCTTCTTATTTTACCAAGCATCCCCTAACTCTTAATCGAAATTCAAATAATTCGAACCAGACTATATCTTTGGACTCTTATTTTTGGAACTTTCGAATTACAAAAATTCAGTAATCATAAAATAATTTTGTCCTCTTAATTTGCTATGACAGAAGTTTAGTTCCGTCTACGGAGAGACCCATGTAGTAAATCCCCGATGCACTACATGTGATGTGCATGAACGGTGCAAATTGATGCACTAGATGGTGCATCGATCTGCACCGTCCATCGGCCATGCACGCCACGTGTAATGCATTCGACAGGGAAGTTCAGCCTTAGCAATTACATTACTTGAACATGTCATAGATAGAAGTTTCACTTTCAGGCCCTAATTAGACACACATCAACAGGTCTCTTTTGCATAGAGTCTCAGTGCTATGCTAAACGGATGTCAATGGCGAAGTCGTTGCACCTACATCTCCTACTCAACCTCCGCCGCTCCAAGTCCACGTCCGCCTACCCAGTGACGCCGTTACGCCTCCTGTCCCTTTACTCAAAAACCCCCGTAAACCTCATTTCCTCAAAACTCTTGTCCACCACCGCAACTCCATACCCGCTCCAATACGAAATGATTATCTCCCGTCCCGCCGACACCCCTCGTCCGCGACCTCCTCGACGAAACTCACCAGCCGCCCTCCCTAACTCCCAATCCGAAAAATCACCACCCGACCCGGATATGGGTTTCGAAGCGTGGGTCAATAATAAGCTATCCAGCAGAGATACAGATGATAATAATAGTAACAGAGGACCAGTTATGGACAAGGCCAAGAGAAAGTATTACAACAAAAGGAGGAAGAGAATGTACGGAGAATCGGAGTCCGACGAGGAAAATGGTCGTCGTGTGAACGATAGTGATTTTATCGAGTTAAAGCAGGAGGTGGTTGAGCTGCAATCTCTGCATAAGAGAGAGGAAGAATTGTACTTCTACGACACGTTTGCTTACCCTTGGGAGAAAAACAAGCACTACAAGATGGTTTATCAATTGGAGAAGAAGTATTTCCCCGATCAGTGTTTCGATAATGCGTTTCTCGATCCGGGAAAACTAAATGTGAAACAGGGGAAGAAGAAGAAGGAAGCTGGGAGTGAAGGTGTTGAGGCAACGGGTAAGGATGACAGAGGTTTGGTCTTTTTCGAGGAGAGCGAGAAAGAAAGAAAAGATGTGAAAGTCGAAGATGTTACAGAGAAGAAAGTGGAGGATTTCTTCAAGTGTTTGAAGAAATTTCCCAATGAGAATGATGGAGATGTTGCGGTTGTGGAGCCGTTTCTTTCGACGAGGAGCGTTGGGCTTCCGCCTAAATGGGATGGTCCCTATGGAACTGTGGTTTTGGTGAACAAACCTAAAGGTGAACTCTTCTTTGTTCTGTTTTCAGTGCCTTATGAATTTCTGAGTTTGGGTGAGGTCTTGATTTTCTTGTTCCACACTATCTGTGCATGTTGATTTCACAATATCAATTACGTAATGGGACATTGACTATAATAGTTATCTCAACTATTATCTTGTCATGTATCTGGAAAAGACTATATCATGACGGTTTTTGAATTTCATCTCATTTTCCCTTCGTATGAAGGTTGCGACAGGAAGGGCATCCGGAGTAAAACTTTGTTGCCGGCCATTTTACAAGTTTTAACTATTTTTAGCCCGTTAATTGACATTTTTATGATGATGATGGTGAGATATTGGTTTTCCAGGTTGGACGAATCTCATGTTAAATCATGAAACATACTTTTTCCATGAAATTTATTGGTTTGTAATGCTAGCATGTTAGAGAAATCACCTTCTCCCTTGTAATGCTAGCATGTTCAGGTTGTTAAACAAGAAGACAAACTAATTGACAGTTTGAACAGGTTGGACTTCATTTACAGTTTGCGGAAAGCTGCGACGCCTGGTTCAAGTGAAAAAGGTGATTCTTTTACTGTAACCAGAGGGTGGACATTGTTAACGAACTTTAAACTGATATTCACTCCTGAAACTTTCACAGGTTGGCCATGCGGGAACTCTAGATCCTATGGCAACTGGTTTATTGATTGTATGTGTAGGTAAAGCCACCAAGGTGGTCGATAGGTAACCTACAATGCAGCTCATGTTTTTTTTTCCATAAAAATAATGAATATTGGTGCTTTCTTAACAAATATATGAATACTTTTTTTCTTCTTGCAGATACCAAGGCATGATAAAGGGATACAGTGGAATCTTCCGTTTAGGAGAAGCTACCTCAACCTGGGATGCCGATTCACCTGTGTGTTTATTTCCCTGAATAATGAAGTATTGCCTATTGTTGATAGCAGTATGTTACCATTCGCTTCCTTATTTCTGTATTTACATGTGGATCTCAATACGAGAGGTTGTGAATTTTGTTACTTAGGTCATCCAGCGGGAGCCTTGGGAACATGTTAAGGATGAGGATATAAAGAAAGCCGCAGTATCCTTTTGTGGAGAGATATGGCAAGTCCCTCCAATGTTCTCAGCTATCAAAGTAAGATTTGTGACAATATGTTTTGAATGGCCCTTTAGGGGGGGTGGGGTGAATAGCTTTGAAATTGTTATCATATAACAATTTGACGAGCTTTTTTTTTTTTTTTTTTTGACCTTAGAGTTTTTTGTTCTTGTGATATTTCTCTTATATTGTTAGGTTGGAGGAGAGAGAATGTATGAGAAAGCTAGAAAAGGAGAAAGCCTTGAGCTTTCGCCTAGACGGATTTCAATCTTCAATTTCGGTGTTGAACGAAGTTTAGACGACAGGTGCTGAAGATGTTAAACTTTGTTTCCAATAGTATTTATTCGATATATTTAACAGTGTGTAAATTGAAATTTGTTAATTACTTTCTTATCTAAGTATGAAATTGTTTTCTAGGAATTCGTGGGAATATACAAACAAATACAATATGAAGTACTTAGAATATATAATGTTGCTAATAGAGAATAGAATACTGACACACACAGGCACGCACGCACACATATATACATATATACATATATACACACACTGACACACACAATCTTAAAGTTCTAGAGAGTAGAGAGGCACCAAATCAATTTCCCCAACTTCTCATCATCTCCCGCTATATGAAACCCTAAAAACAAATTTGTCTATGTGTGTAATTAGATCAAAACTCTTCCCACATTGGAATCTCATTATCTATGGCTGAATTAGGGTTTTTAGAGTTTAGTATAGCTAGAGATGATGAGAAGTTGGGGAAATTGATTTTACCTCTCTCTAGAACTTTAGCACACTTTTTTTTTTTTTTTTTTTTTTGTGTGTGTGTGTGTGTATACATATCTGTGTGTATGTGTGTGTGTCACCTCTCTATGCAATATTCTTTTCTCTATTGACAACATATCATATTCCAAGTACTTTTATTATATTTGTATGTATATAATCACGAATTTCTAAAAACAGTTTCATACTTATATAAGAAAGTAATTAACAGATTATAATTTTCTTACACTTACATAAATATATTAAATAAGTAGATGGCAGTTTGGTTTTGGCAACAAACTTGGAAGTATATGTTTTAAATGGCTTATTTCAGTTAGTTTTATTATACATGTCATTTTTTTTTCCGCAGGCAAAATGTGGTTTTCCGGGTAACTTGTTCAAAAGGAACTTATGTCCGATCCCTTTGCGCTGATTTTGGGAAGGCTCTAGGCAGGTTGTGTACAAATAATGTTGCTTAATCTCGTTAATCGCATATTACTCAGAAAAGAATCTGCATGATACTTATAACTGTTTTGTTCATTTGCCTTTGCAGCTGTGCACATTTGACGGCCTTGCGCAGAGATTCGATTGGTCAGGCCTATTATTTCTTCCTCCTTTTTTTTCGTTATTGCTTATTCATTTTCTTACACTAGTGAATTTTCTGTTGATGGAAACATAACAATTTTAAGGTATCCACCTAGGTATCCTAGATGCATATATATTCAGCATTGAATCTGTATCTTTACACACTCAAAATTTTTGAGCTTATTCTGCAAATTTACAGGAGAATATTCAGCAGATGACGCGTGGGAATTTCAAGAGCTGGAAGAAGGAATTAACAAAGGATATATATAGTTTATTCTTCTTGTCAATTTCGTTGTTACCGAATATTGTATTAGTGTCACACTCCATTTTTTTCTCACATGTTATTTGTAGGGCTGGGAAAAATACCGAAAATATCGTATCGAAAAATATCGAAAATGTTAAAATTTTCGGTATACCGATTTTTTCGGTACGGTATGATACCGTTACCGGTATTTTCGGTACGGTAACGGTATGAGCTTTTGAGATTTTCGATATACCGAGGTATACCGAAAATTTTCGGTATACGGAATTTTTTTCGACATATACCGAAAATTTTCGATATACCGAAAAATTATCGGTATATCGAAATTTTTCAGTATACCAAACTCTGTATAGTATATTGAATTTTTTTTTGATATATCTTAAAATTTTCGGCATACCACAGAAGTTTCGATATACCGAAAAATTAACGGTATACCGACTTGATTTCGGTATACCGATATTTCGTTACAATAACGGTATGTAAATATGTCATACCGAAATTTTCGGTATACTTTCGGTATATCGAAAATTTCGGTATGGTAACGGTATAATTTTTGTCATACCGAAAATTTCGGTATGGTATACGGTATGGATGATAATTTTCGGTATACCATACCGAACCACCCCTAGTTATTTGAATACAACGTTTTATTATTTGTGGTCCAAACAAGCGCAATTAAAACTATTTAGTTCATTTCTATTAGTAAGCACAGCCTGATGGAAGCAGAATTCCCAAACTTGATTTTTCGACCCCCACCAACACAACCAATACATCAAAATTCGATTTGTCCCTCTTTTTTTCTTTCTTTTCGCACATATTTGCCATAAAAGTTTGCATAACGCGCAGTTGAATTACGAGTCTCGATTCCCATAGCCTCAATCGCAGCGTTCATCCGATCCTCAAATATAGCCCATTCCATTTCACACCTCTCTCGTACCTTCAGCCGGAAGAAAAAAAAATGTCTGTAACTTGTAATACAATTAAATAAAAAAATTATATACACATAATTAAGTTAAAATATAATGGAAACATAAGAGTGACTTTGAAGTATAGTTACATAGGAGTGTGAAGAAATATATACACATTCCAATATACAAAGGCTGTAGTCAAATTGTTTGTGTCATACCCCTTCCCATGGTGTCCTGCCTTTCTCTGCCTTACCCTGTAAAGCCAAAAAAAAAAGAGAGAGAGATATTATAAGCTACAGAGGGAAAAGGATCACCATTAGGATGAAATTAATACTCCCTCCGTCCCACCCATCTTGAGCATTTGCTTTTCGGCACGGGATTTAAGAAAAGCTGAAAAGTAGTGTGTAAAGTGATAGTATGAATATATATTATTTAAAGTTGTGAGAGATAAATGTGTCTTAAAAAGGAAATGACAAAGTATCTTGGGACGGCCCAAAAAGGAATATGAACCAAGATCAGTGGGACGGAGGGAGTATTAGAGATACCTGATTCCCAAGTGAAGTAACATCTTGGTGCACTATCCATTGAGAATCAACAACTCCCATTTTTTCTTGTGCGGGCTGCTTTTAGCACCGAAATATCGTTTTATGAGCAAAAATAAATGTTTCTTTCATTCTGTGGTCTGTACAAGTAATATAAACCGACAGACGACAGTGACTAACCTCCACACATTCTCTAAGAGCAAAATCAAGACCCCATCCATGGACCAAGTCATTCTGTAACATTAGTCACTACTAATATTTCAGACTGCACTCTCAGGTTAAAAAAAAAAAAAAGAACGAACGTTGGATACCTGTATCATATGCCAAACACAGCGCCATGCATCTCGAGAAAAAACTGGGGCCATGATCTCCACAAATCTGTATACGAGGTTTATTTTATACTGTTCATACTCTGATGATTTGAGTTGCCAAAAACAAAAACTAAATAGACATATACGTACGCAGCACAGGGTGGCAAGTGAGGATCTGTGCACAAGCCTGGTGTTTCCTCTGTATCCCTGTTAGTAGATAAAATCAACAGGACTCAATAAATTTTGTGAGCACTAAACTCGTTAGGACAAGAACCGAATGTAAGTTGATATTTTTCCCTCCTACTTGTGAACTTCAGTGTCCTCTCGCCTTTGTGTAATCTTCCACGTGGTCCCACTGTCTGGGCATACACCAGGCTGCGAAATATCCAACTCATGCTTCCTCACCAGTTTTATATATCTGTCGCGGACGATATAGAATTTTTAGCAAACCGATTCATAGAAATCGCAGCAGGACATATAATGTGTTTCTTACTTACTCCTCTGCATCAAAATTGTCAATTCCTAGGTCTTCGTCCCAGACAAATATATAATCGTAGGGAGCCACTATGTCTGGATGCACAAAACGCTTTGCATACCACCTAGTACAATGGTTGTAATAATAACAAATAGTAACTTATATTTTCCATCATAAGTTAATACAACCAGGATGGTAAAAATTCACAAAAGCACGAACATATGAAATTGTTACCATTTAGTCTGTTTTCGCACACTGACATGGATAGCCCGTTTTGACCACTCGAATTCATCCCATTCGCTTGTCCGACCATCATAGTGGAATAGAAAAATCGTGAAGTTTTCTGTCAACTGCACAATGTTGTTGTCAAGCAACTAACAAATGTACACTACTAATTAAGTCGATATTTATTTTTACTTGCCTTCTTTACTGCAGCATCGATATTGTTTTTCTGATCATAGCCAACAGCAAAGGTGATGAGATATCTTGGTTTAATAATTAAGTCCTGCAGTGGCCAATCTATTTTGTCTTACTTCAACAAGTCACGAAAATCAAAGGCAGGATAGCGGATCGAGCAAACTGAAAGAATCAAAACACAAATATACCGTATGAAATTTGTGATAAGCGTGCAATACCTCAGTAGGAAGACCCCATGATCTGCGAGTGTATAAATCGGACTCGGCTACGATAACATCAGGTGGCAGTCTATTAGCACCTCGAGGATTGGTTGGGACACCGATCTGCATATTATATATATATATGTATATATATGTATATATACAAGAAAATGAAATCCTTTAAGACGGAACGGACCATACATTTAACAGGGCTTGAGTCGAGAGACCAGAGTACTTGTCCTTTATAAAAGTAGGATAAAATTCAAAACATTATACAAACAAATCAAGTATCAAAGCTTAAATATTACTACTAAGAAATTAAAAGAGAA
This sequence comes from Orobanche coerulescens, assembly GCA_033398695.1. Taxonomy (NCBI): domain Eukaryota; kingdom Viridiplantae; phylum Streptophyta; class Magnoliopsida; order Lamiales; family Orobanchaceae; genus Orobanche; species Orobanche coerulescens. The sequence continues at coordinate 222,568,449 of CM065804.1, forward strand.
AGCGTCCCATAGCCCTCATGCCTTTGTTAGTGGAAGTGTAGGAAAAGATACACCTAAAAAGAAGCCACATATAATCCCCACGAAAGTCGTTATAATTAACCGCATCGTTCTTCTCACAGGAGTGGTACCCATTATTTACTCAATATCTCTGCAGAAGATGAGCAGACAATGTCCAGTAATTTCATCAACCCTACAGACCTTAAAAACTGATAATACTTGACACACACACACACACACACACACACACACACGAAATCATACGAAAAATCGGCAGATTAAAGATTCAAGAAGATGTAGGTCGGGAGTTTGGAGATTTCACGCTTACCTTTTCTTCAATCCAATCGGTCCGAGTTTTGAGGTTTTAAAAATTAGTTAGTGGGTTTCTAATGTTCAGAGCAAATGATGATGATGATGATGAAAGTGAAACGAGCAGCACAAGTCAACAATAAAGTCCCGCTAATTCTAAATGCTTGATATACCCAAAAAATTTAAAAAGACAACACAAATGTAATTAAAACTCTTTAGGCTTTTCGACGAATACGTGTCCTGAGTCGCTAGAATAAAATTATGTGAGGACAAAGTATTGGGCTTGCCTAAACGATCAGAGTCACCCGGTTCAAGTAAGAGATTTGGGTTCGAATCCACCGAGAAAGTGAATTTATCTAGAGACATATGATTCCTCAGTTTCAACTGAGGGGTAGGCTCTAGTATCTCGAGTTACACTGAGGTCTGATGAGAATTCACGTCTGGATGTATGATATTGAGAACTTCAAACGATTGTGTGGGAAATCTGATCTCGATGAGAACTCGCGGTTGAATGTGTGGGGATCCAGTATGAAGCAATCGTTGGGAGACGACGGTGGGAACCTGCGACTAGGGCTGAGCACCAGGTCTGACCCGACCCGGACCGACCCGGATTATAAATGGTCGGACTTTATCGACCCGAAGCCCGAACCTGTTCAGAACCGGGCCAACCCGGACCGGACCCGGTAAAATCGGGTCGGTCCGGGCTAGCCCGGTTCTAGCCCGATTTTGTAAAAAAAAAATCTTTTTTTTTTGCATATTAAGTGTCCTTTTATTACATATAAAATACTTTCTTGTTTACATACTCCCATAAAATACAATTATCAATCTTAATATCTTCATTTAGTCATCAAATTCCCAAGTTAAACAATATTTTAGTATAAATAAACTTAATTAGAATAATATGCGATCATAATCGAGCCATTAATCATCATTATTTCATCACCACTGAGGATAAATTATAATAAAAAATATTTTTTTTTGTTTTTTTATTTTTACCAGGTCGTTCCGGGTTAGACCCGTATTTTCCGGGTTTTGACCCGACCCGACCCGGAACCCGGTTCTAGACAAAATGCAGACCCAGGACCCGAACCTAATTAACAGGTCCGGTCCGAGTCCGGGTAAAAACCAAGTCCGAACCATTTGTGCTCAGCCTACCTGCGACTGTCAATATACAACTTATACATTTAATATAAATAAAGTGTACTATAATACAAAATATTAGTAGTAGAATAGAATAAAAAAGAATGTTGACTTATAACCGGGTCACGGTCAACGGCAAGCAACCCGGCCGACGTAGACAAGCCACGTGGCAACGATCATATGCTTCCATGTTTGACCCCCCAAATTTAATTCCAAACCAAATCCAGAAAATGATTTTGCCTTACAAGAGCTGAAAGAGCAGAAGAAAAGTTCCAAATTAATCTTAAAAAGAACTGAGAAAGAAGTCCCATTTTTTTGTTCATATCTGAAAGCCAATGAATATCCATGGCTTGAATTCAGTCACTCTCTCCTGAATCTCTCGGAGCTAGTGACGGTGTTAGCTCGATCTCCGAGGAGGGCGAAAACGATGTCGTCGCCAGACATTGCCGGAATGTTGGACAACTCGAAGGAGCTCGATCGCTTGAGAAAAGAGCAGGAAGAGGTGCTCCTCGAGATCAACAAGCTGCACAAGAAGCTACAATCTAGTGAGTATTCGGCCTCTGCCGGATTATTATTATTATTATTATTGACATATTATTATTATTATTTTCTGTTCACAATTATGGATTCATTATTTTTTTCGGTTTAGTCCTGATTTAGAAATAATGTACATATTGCCTTGATTTCCTTGTCTTCATTATGCCTGTAAATTTTTACCCACTTGTTTGGTTTGTTCTTTTCGTAACTGCCATAGCTCATATGATTTGAAAGTCATTATTTTGACCTAAACATTTATATGCCCGTTGAGATGATATGAACCTTTTGAACTTCAGTCAAAGCACAGTCTGGACTTGATTTGATTAATTAACTATCAACATGCCAATTATTTGATGATAGGAAAAAAGAGCTGAAATTGTTTGATTATTTCTTACCTTAATACTTTTTTAGATTACTTGGTTGAGTTTGCTTCATTAAATAAAAGACGAGCCGAGTTGAGTTCTATCAAGCTTTTCGCTATTAATCCTTGTCTAAGGTAGCTGATTGGCTTTATGTGATTAGTAATCTATCTGAGCTCTTTAGCAGATACATTTACTTCCTGTTGATGCATTTTTTTTACTTCCAGAAAAGTCGAAAATGGATCTTTCGCGGAGCTAGAGAATTATGGTGCTAAATCTTATTTTGCTAGTCTGATTGATGTTGAATATGTGTGTGTGTGTGTGTGTAGAGAGAGAGAGAGTGTATAGATATAACTGTGAAAATTATTTTATACATCCACTGCACGAACTTTTTTAAGTACAGCTACCCAGTGATTTTGTAAATTGAAAAATTTCCATAGTCTGTTTGAAATTACCTTATGGAGAATGCTAAGAATTAGTAAGACTCTTTTTCCTATATAATCATGTACGAAGATAACGATCATGTATTCACATTGACTGATGGAGTGATCACATATTTATGGTATCAAATTCTCGATTCTTACACCTTGTTATTAGATCAGCCCATCTACTCTTAAGTTTGTTTTGATGTTTTCTGCACTTCCTTTTATTTATGTTTTATATATAATTTATTTTGTGTACATGCAGCTCCAGAGGTTGTTGAAAAGCCTGGTGATAATTCATTATCAAGGCTGAAGATGTTATATACTCAAGCGAAAGAACTATCCGAGAGTGAAGTAAAGTACGTTTGATTTGAACCGTATGAAATTTTAAGTCGGAGGTTTTGCTGAAGTGAATGTCTTGATGTTGTATTAATATTTAATATCTCTCAGCTAAGGTTTAACCTGTTCTTCACTTAGCACTCATATAGATCCTGCGTTCAAGTTTGTAACCGACATCCTTTCAAATTTGGGACCACGGTCTCCCTTGTTCATATATAAATATTAAATTATGCAATAGAATGAATATTTGTTCTCAGTTACTTATTTTCTTTGTTTTTGCAGTGTGTCCAGTCAATTGTTAGGACAAATTGATGCCTTGCTGCCTTCTGGAACTCAAGGGCTTCATCGAAGAAGGATAGGTTTGTACCTGCGATAAGCAATAAGTGTCTAAGTACTTGTTCTGTTTATTGAGAACAAAAGAAAGGTTAAATGGTTTTCAAAACAATGAAGGCTATTAAAAGTAGTATGATAATCACATGCTTTAAAGTAGGAAGCAACGGCACTTCTACGAGGTTAACGGACGAGTGTCGGACACTCCGGAGACAAGGTCACATGCGGGACACTCCAAAATAGGTGTCCCTTATTTTAATATGGGAACACGCGGGGACACAGCTTCTGAGTTTTCTTAGATTTTTTTTTCTTACTAATTTTACAAAAAGAGGGTCTTATATACAAAAGTAAGATAAAACCCTAATATAAAATGTTTAATTAAATATCTTAGACTAGTCTTTAGATTTGTAGTTTAAATCGTTAAAAGTTTTAAATGCTTCTTTTGATGAATCAAATATTTATTAATTATTATGGACGTTATTTATGGTTTATAATGATCTATGAATGTGTGTGTATGCATATTTTAATATTTTTCAAAAATACAATTTGCTGCACCCACACCCGTACCCGTACGAGTACCCATGTCGGTGCTTCCTAGGCCCTAAATCAATTTGTATGTTTATTTTTTTGTGAGTTTGTTTTTCTCTTACATTTAAAAATGGGTGATGAACAATTTATTTTTAGTATCTTTTACCCATTTAACATAACCCGTCCTCGACTTGTGGATAACTGGATATAACTTCAAAAACTCCATCTATCACAGAAGGCAGTGAGCAGAAGAAAAAGAGGGTAAAGGCTGATTTGGAAGTCCCGAGATTGTCTCCAACCATGCGTAGTCACTTAGAGTCTCTTGCGAGTTTGAAGGGTGAACAAGTATGTGGTCAGCTTTTACGCTCAGCTCATTTCCAGCCGATTAATTTTCCTTTCATTTGTTCCCTCTCTAGCTACATAACATCGTAATATGATAATTCATTCATAATTCTTAACTTATTTTCCTCTCATTTGTTCCCTCTCCGCACAATTTTAGGTGGCAGCACGGATCACTCAAGAGGAAGCTGGAAAAGACGAGTGGTTTGTGGTTAAAGTAATCCACTTTGACAAGGAAACGAGACAGTAAGTTTTGATTTTTAAGTGAGCACGTAGTTTTTATGATTTATCAAGTTTAAATGTCATAGTTGTACCTCTTTCTAGATTTGAGGTCCTCGACGAGGAACCAGGCGATGATGAAGAGAGCACTGGGCAGAGGTATTATTACATGTTTTCTTTTAAATTCTCTCTGTAGTACAGAAGACACGAAACTGCTCGGCCCCCCTATTTTTTTTTCATATTTTTTGGGGCTTGTATATCTCATTGATGAAGAGATTAAATTTAGACCTATACCTTTTATACTATTAACGTGTATACTCATATATATATATATATATATATATATATATAGTAAAACCTCTCTAAAGTTATATACTTGGGAACATAAAAAAATATTCCTAAATGGAGGTTATTCCTAACTAGAGTTTTAAGAAGATTTTTTTTTAAATTTTAAAGTGCATGTATAATATATAAATATTATAATTAGTAGATACATGTATGTAATATGTTGTAAACTTAGGAATTAGGCAAGAAAATTATTTATGCTTTAACCGATGAAGAAATCATTGAAGAAATTAGGCAAGAAAATGAGCAAAATAATCCGGAGGATGATAGCATAGAAGTACAAAAAATTTCATTTGAAGAAGCTTTAAGCTTACTCGACAAGTTGGAAATGTTTTGGGTTCAACAAGAAGGTGGTCATTTGGACGAGCTAATGGGCACACGCAAGTTGAAGGATATGGTTACAACACAAAAGATTAAATCTTTGTCACAATCAACCTTGAATAAGTATTTTAGATCAACTTAAATCTATTGTAAAAATTATATATATATATATATACATATATATATATATATATATGTATTTTATTATGATTTATTCGTAAATGGAGGTGTATTTCCTTATCTTGGGATTTGAAAATATATGAATTATGACAATATAGAGTTTATTCCAAATTATAACTAGTTCCAAGTTGGGACCATAAATTTTTATTCCTAAATAGAGTTTATTCCTTAATAGAGTATTCCTTTTTGAGAGGTTTTACTATAATATAGTGGCGGCGCGTTCTATGCAGTACCAATATTAGATGTACATACTTAATCACACCTCATATTTCGTGTGTCTTGCTGATTTCAGAAAATACAAGCTGCCCATGTCACATATAATACCTTTTCCGAAGCGGAATGATCTCTCTAGTCTCGCCGATTTTCCTCCGGGAAAACATGTTTTGGCTGTTTATCCTGAAACCACTGCACTATATAAAGCAACTGTCGTCCAGGCTCGTAAGGTATATATTGCTTATTGTTGATTATGTGTGTACAGAAAAACTAAGAGAAACTAACCATTTGTCTATTTTACATTCAACGCATGTTGCTCGTGAATTTTGATCATGTAGAGGAAGATTGATGAGTAAGTAGCATTACTTCGTTTTTCTTTCTATACATTTATATTTTCATATGACACGAAAAAAAGTTGTGAGATTCATGTTCTAGTTATTTAAATTTTCATTTCGACTTTTACATATTTATTATTTTTTTTTGGTTAATTACAAAAATACCCTTGCAAATTCAATCTCAGTAGAAAAGAAACAGCTATCATTAATGCTTGTTTCTACTTTACAAATTACACCCTCAATTATTCCTCATCAAAAAAAAAAAAAAAAAAAAAATGAGAGAGATAATTGAGTTTTTTTAATTATAAGGTCAAACTCAAGGGTAGTTTTTGTATATTCTTTTTTGGGGGGGATTGGACCACCCGTTTATGATTCTTTGGCATTTGACAGTTATGTTTTGGAATTTGACGATGATGAAGAGGATGGATCGTTGCCTCAACGATTGGTACCATTCCACAGGGTTGTTCCCCTTCCCGAAGGATACCGTCCATGATTCGTATTCTGATTTATCGCCTCTAATTTATATAGTACAATGTTTTTTCTTTTCATGTGCTGCCATAGGGCTGTGCTATCATTATAGGGCTGGAATGAGTAACTTAACACTTGAATGTGTATAGAAAACCATAAATCTGTAGGGGGTTGCAGTACGTAACGTTGTGATTAAAAAAATCTCCGAACTTATTTCAACTGTAAGATAATTATAATGTTAGATATCATATTACTTATGCCATTTGGCATGCTCTTGATATCGAGATGGGTGGGTCGGAAAATGATCCGTTCATGATGCGGTTTGCAATCCAACGGTTTGCAGCTTCGGAATAGTGCACACCGTCCCAGCTAATGACCCGAGAAGGATCATCACAAGAACCAGCAAAGACTTCAGTTTTGTTTACATTTCCTCTATTTCCACACCAGACGTCGTACCCTATTCCATGATACCCGCAGCAGATTCTGAAAGGGTCGTCAAATCCTGTAAAAGCAACAATTAGTATACTCACTAACATGCATCTGGGAGAGAGAGAGAGAGAGAGAGAGAGAGAGAGGGTATTCCTCGTCTCAATCAAAGATTTAAAGATGGTGTATTATTTTTAAGCATAAGTGTGAATGCAATAGAATAACAGCTTGTGTAAATATTGATGGTGAGCGTATGATTGAGATTAGAAAGTAAAAATATATTAATGGTGAATGTGGTGAATATTAAATTATATAATTGTGATTGTTTTATTTGATTGTATGAAAATAATAAACTAAATTTTCGTGAATTTTTGAGTGAAATATAAACCCAGAGGCGTTGTAATAAATTTTTAAATAAATTAGGTATGCTCCTCCCAATTTTTTTCTTAAAAAGAGGTGGTTATCCCTCCATAACAACCTGACGTTTAACCGAAAATAATTTGTGATCGGCTAATATGAATCATCATTTCAAACTGTCAACGATTGGTTATATAAATATAATAAAAAAGGGGGAAAATGAAAATACTAAGTGTAGGGAAAAATTAAATCGACTCAAGAGAAAAAATCATTCCATTATTGAGAATAACCATAGAAGATTAGCGAAGAAGTTTGAGATGTCTTAAAAAAGCCAAAAAATAACATAAATAAAATAAAATAATAAAGAAATAAGAATCAAACTCCATCATCCACTCGTATATCTTCCCTTCACAGTGTCTTTTACATCGTCATATTCTCAAATCCTAAGGAACTTCATATCGTTTTCAATTATTTTTATTCATGTGCTCTTGAGTCTTCCTGCATTCTTCATAATTTATCTATTCCCCAAGCTTCTATTCTCCTTGCTAAGGGATCAACAACCCTATATCCGGCGTGGCCAAACCCTTTTAACCGATTATCTATTACCTTATCTTCTATAGGCGCAACTCTCACCTTCTTTTTAATCATCTCATTTTTTAATTGATCTTTTTTGTACGACCACACATCCACTGTAGCATCCATATTTCCTCCATATTCATATTTTGGACGTTACACTATTTACAACCCAACATTCAGTGGTATATAACAGTGTTGTACGGTAGAATTACCCTTTAATCTATGCAACATAGGACCACATAAAAATCATGTGACATTCTTTTACTTCAATCAACTCGCCTTAATTATGTGATTATATCACTATCAAACTCATCCTTCCTTAGGATAATAGATCCAAGGTATCGTAGAAGGTGGATTCTTAAACAACTTTTCTATAAAAACTGATCATCACGGTCTTAGCCGTCGAAAAAACTTATCACCCACCCCCTCTAACAAAGTTCCTTAAAAAATGTATGTTGTGTGTGTGTATATATATATATATATATATATATATATATAAAAAAAATAAAAGCATGACTTCATAAATGCGTTCTACACTATAAAAGAGAGATGAACACAACTTTATATAAAGTTATGAAAATAAAAGCATGACTTCATAAATGCGTTCTACACTATAAAAGAGAGATGAACACAACTTCAATACAAAATTACTGTAATTAATACTCTCTATTCTTATTGAGGGAGAGACGAGAAACCCCCAACTTGTATCAGATGTTCCTTGACCAGACGGGTGTTAAATCGGGAGATATGTACTAGTGGCAGCCCTGCAAAGGAGAGGACCAACAAGACACGAATCCAGCAACAAACCTTGCAATATTTCAGCAAAGTATTGTCACCACACGGATTCGAACCCGCGATGTCGGAGTGTTTCCACCCCAATCACCTTGCAACTTACCATCAGTCTATGCCCCTGAGGACATTAATACTCTCTATTTCATAAGAGTGTTCGCACTCTTTATGGGCACGAATTTTAATAAAAGATAAGTAGTGGTGAGTTTAAGTGAAGAAAATGTCTCACTTTTTATTGTAGATGTACTGTAAATATAATTTTTTTTTTTAAAATGAAATAGGCACTCTTTTTAAGTGAAGAAAATTTTCACATTTCTAATTGTTCTCTCATGTGATCCTAAATATTCGTCTTGGCTTTCGAATATTATAATAAAATTTTATTGAATTAAACTTCAAAAAATTATAAGATATCCACCTAATTACCATACATACATTCTATATTCACTATTGAATCTATAACACCAAAATTGATTGAAATTAAAATAGCTCAAACAAATATTGGTTCAGAGTCTTCAGACAAATGTTCTATTCCTAAAAGTTTGTTTATATATATTAGTATTCTGAAAACCATGTGATGGTATAGCAGTAGTGTACTACATCAGGTTTTCAGTAATCACGAGGCCGTTTGTCTACTAGTATTGATGGGGGGCCGAGCAGTGAGGAACGGGTCATTATGTATCTGGAGGTCCAAGAACGTGTAGAAAAAAGGACCTCACTAAAATAAGCATAACTTGAGCTACGGGTCTCCATTTTGGACTCGTGACCAGACGGTTCGAAGCTTGGAACGAGGAGAACGTCGTGGTAAACAGACTACGTCGGTTTACAGAATTTCTGAGCCCCAAAACGCTTTATTTTATGAGTTATTTTTAATTTTATGTTTTTTTTCTAATTTTGTTGGACTTTGTTTGTGGCCCAATTTTCTGACCGTTCGTCTTCTGAGGCCCATTTCAATTTTGTATGCCTATTTAATAAGTGTATGGCCATTGTGGCTGATCAATTCTACAATATATAAAAAATCTATTTTTGGCAATTTTGCTAAGAATTATTCTGATAATCGACATTCTGTGAATTAATGATAGAATTGTTCCTGATATTCGTGTGAATCAACATGGTCAATTTGTGTTCATCTCGTTTTAGTACTACATCAATTATCAGACCACACTTTATATATACTACATCCATCCACCAAAACGTGGGTCAGAATGAGGGGCATATTTTAAAAAAATAGAGTAGATATATATTTTTTAATAGAAAACGTCAAAGAGATCTATTTTGAGTAGACAAAAGATAATATCTTAAGTGGGTCATTTTTATTTATGAAAAAAACACAATTTGCCCACAAAAAATAAGACCATAATAGAAATTGACTATGGTGGAAACACCCTTAATGGTGAAATTTAGAAATCAATTGCATTATTAAGTAATTTTATTGCATATTTGTTATTATTTATTGCATCAAGCTGGTCGCTAGTATATGCAACAAATAATGCAATAACAAAAAATACATAAATGCATATAATTCTACTCATCTACAGTCATTAGATCACTAATATCAATGACCTACAAAAATTTTTAGATTTCACAAGGTAATTAGTTTTCATATGATCTATTTCCTATATATATTCTTAGGGCATCTCCAACCTTCACACCAAAAAAACACACCAAAACACCAAATTTGGTGGGCCCAACACCAAAAAAAAAACCTCAACTCCAACCATACTTCAAAAAACACACCAAATTTGTGGACCCCACATTAAAATAACATATTTTATTTACTATTAACTATTTTTATTAATAAAAATAATTATAATTTGTAAATATAATAATAAATAATCAGTAATTAATTTATTTAATGAAAACCGATAAAAATAAAAACGATAATTTTTTAATTAATAATACATTTAAATAAAATTACATCAATTGAAATAACACAAATTAAACGAATTAAAATAAAAAAACGAATTAACAAAAACATATAAAATATTATTTCTTTAATGGTAATTATTATTTATCAATTAATTTTAAATAAAAAAACGAATTAACAAAAACATATAAAATATTAAGTTAGATTAATATTTATTAAAATTAATATCATAAATAATAATTAGATTATTTAAAACATAAAAAAAATTAAATAATTATATTTTAAAACATGAAAATAAATAAAATAAAATGATTTAATGGATGAATAGTGATTTGGTGTGTGAATAGTGACACACCAAATTTGGTGTGTTTTTAGAAATTGAATAGTGCCACACCAAATTATTTGGTGTTTTGGTGTGTGGTTGAATTAAACCACACACCAAATTTGGTGTTTTGGTGTGTGGTTGGAGATGGTGTATGTGTGTATATATATACACACACATTGTTTTTCAATAAATAACACCCAAAATCCTAAATGAGTAATGCTACTTGCACAATTCACTTGACAACAAGGGTGACAATCTGTATACGTGGCACGATCCTGTAAAGTGAAATGTCACAATCACATTTATCTCACTTCACAGGATCGTGCCACATACACAAATTGTCAACCGCGTTGTTATCCAGGTCGGGAAAGTAGCATTTTCCATCCTAAATAGCTGTATGGGCATCTGTTATCTACACGCATTCTTCAAGACCAGCTTTTTTTTTTTTTTTTTTTTGGTACATAATCATTGATAAAATAAAAAATAAAGTATAAAAACGCAGAAAAAATTGGATTAACATCAATAAATATCATCACCTTGATTGTATGCGGTGGTGATCAATTCTAGCTTGGCGCTGTACATGTCCACGTAGATTATCTTCGCCTCGGAAGATAACTCAGATCTTAGCTTGACTATCTCATTCTTCAGCTGTTTATTGAGCTCAATAGCTACGTCGTTTTGGGTCTTAACACAGCCATGTTCATCAAGATAACCAGCTGGCACCGGATTCTGAACCTTAACTGCGGCCACCGGCAAACACCCGATCGGCCCCGTGTTGTGTATCCAGAAAATCCTCGCCTCTCTTTCATATAGTATCTTCATACAAAACAATATTATAAGCTAATTAATTATTATTTTTTTCTACAAATTTTTTAATCCTTTAAAATAAAAAAAAATGCTAATTACTTTGAGCTGTGCGATAAAGTGGCTGACTATTTCCGGCACGGCGGAGCTCCGTTTTCGTATAGCCGCGGCGACATCATTCTGTCCTATATCTAGCAGAAATAGAGCCTTGGAGAAATCCGCAGGCCTTGGAAGTTTTTTCATGTAAGATTTCTTTTTGGCTGAAAATTATAAAATATAATTTTAATTAAATTTTATCTAAATAAATATTCCTATATAGGAGTAATTAAAAAGGAATAATAAAATTAACCTTTGTGGAAATAAGCTGTTCTGTCTTTAATCTGTGTGTAGTGTTCGACTTGGATTTCAAGAGAGAAGGGGCTAACTCCGTTTTGAAACCAAGACTCGTCCGGCCGCAAAATGGTTGCACCACCTGTTGCAAAGTTTGTACCGTGACGGTAACTGGATCCTATTGATCCTATTGAATCCAGGTACGGATTTATGTATGGTAATCCCAGATGGCCAGCTTCAATTAATTAATAAAAAATCAAATTCTACTATTAAAATAAAAAATTAAAGAAAATTTTCTTATATATATATATATATTTAATATTTGATGTAAATAAAATTAAAATTACTACCAATCAAGTCTATGATGAGACGGCCATCGGAGGCTCTCCCAGCTGGCCTATGGAAATAGGTCTGACCGGACGGTGATGCCGGTGGGTAAAATGCTGCTGATATTCCTCCGGTGTCTGAATTTGAGTCGCCAAAGTTGAAAATTGCAGGGTAATCACAGGATGCAGAGTTTACTTCGTTAGCATTTATCGCTAACAATATAACCCCAAGAGAGAAAATTCTAAACAACTCCATCCAAATACTGTGTGTTTTGAGAATTAGCACAGCCAGCTACGTATGTCAGTTTATACTTCTCCATCTCTAAAAGTATAGTACATTTGTTTTATTATTATGTTTTTTATCTTTTAGCGGTAGAATTTAATGGTAATAATGTATTTTAACACATTTTGGTATCAAAAACTTATAGTTTTATGAATGGAGATATATAATTTGTTAATTTTATGGTCTGATACTAAAAAAAGAGAGATCCTATATATATATATATAGTGTAACTTTATTTTCAGAACCTTTTAAGTGCGAGAACCACCTTTTGTACTCCTAATAATACATAATGTACATCATGTCAATGCATACAACCCCTACTATATCTATAATCCCTACTATAGTAGGGGTTATAGATATATTAGGGGTTATCATCAGTAGGGGCTATTATATTTAATAAAAAAAATTCAAAAATAATATAAAATTTGTATTTTACTATAATACCCTTTGAATTAAAAATATTTTTTACTATTTAAAAAATCTCATTTGGTTTAGATGAGTTCTGATTCTGTGACTTAAGAGTTAAAATAAAGTCTCTCTATATATATATATATCTATATATATATATATATATATATATATATCTATATATATATTCTAGACTTATTTATAGGCAAAAAGTAGTAAATTTTGGTGACCTTTAAATATAAGGGAAAGTCATCGTGTCCAACATATTCAACTCTATTTGTTGCTATTGTTCAAGAAATATCTATTGTTAATAAAAAAAAGTAGTAATAGATTAATGACAATTATGAGAGTAATTATTAGATATTTTAGTATTCGAACTCGTCCAATATATAATGTTAAAACAACTAAACCAATATTATGTAATCGGGAGAAAACATGCAGTGCCCTTTTAGATATAATAGAATTATTTTCGACTCAAATTTAACAGCAATATCTATTGATATTTGAATTGTTAGATTTGACTTTTACTCAGAGACATTCAAGCTACTTGTTCGAGTAACACGTTAGAGTCACCTACTCGATTAACACAAAACTCATTCGAGCTACTTATTCGAATCATTTAAATTGCATTTGAGTTGCTATTTGAGCCACTTAATTACATATGAGTCAACGAGTATACATTTTAGTCACTTATTCTAGTAATCTAAATACATTTGAGTCACCTAAAATACATTCGAGTCACCTAATAGAGTCACATAATTACATCCAAGTCACCTATTCGGGTCACTTTTTCGAGTGACTCGAATGTATATTAGGTTGTGTTATAAAAATCGATAAAATCGGATGAATATTCGGGCGAGTACTCGGAAATCGGTCCTCAATCGAGCCGATTTGGGGCTACTCGGGTCAGAAAGTGGTTTCGACTAAACTCGGGTCAAAATCGGACTAATCGGGAGAGTACTCGGATTTTGTTGTTTTCATTAAAAACTATTTATTTTTTTATTCAACCAAATTAAGTGATCTATTTTTTTTACAAAGTTATATATCAATATGACTACATATCAGTTTCCATTAATAAAAAACTACGTTAAAATGATATATTCTACTAAAATTATTCGAATAACCTTATAATTGGATACATACTCAGACATAGAGATAATTTTTAATTTTAAATATGCTCAAAATCATTTAATATTTTTATTTGTTACTACTTTAAATTTTTAGGTTTTATCTATTGATAAATAAAACTGAATTAAATTGATAATGCTTAAATTAATTTAAGTTATTCTGTTTCTTATATATAAGAAATTAAAAATATTCTTTCGTCCCAATTAGTTCTCTGAGTACTCATTCTGAGTATTCTCCGATTATCCGAGTACTCATTTTTTAAAAACTAAATCGAGTATGGCCGAATACCGATTTTTACAACTTGATATTATGTGGCTCGGATATAATTAAGCGACTCAAATGCAATTTAGATGACTCGTATGATTTGAATGTATTTTGTGTTAATCGAGTAGGTGACTCGAATAGGTGATTCGAATGTCTTCGAATGTATTCAAAACCGTACGATCCATCTATTCCCATAGTTTCAAATATGAAGAGAAGTCTCTTGTCTAGTTTTATGCAATTGCCTAGTTCTATGTGGTAAAAAATATAATAAGGGTTTTTTGTTTACTTCTTAATGATTGCTTTAAGAGGCAACTTCTGAATTAAAAGGTAATTCTTGTTTCGCGAAAAAAGTGCCTGTCTCTTAATGATTCCAAAACTTTCTGAATGGTTTTATATTCCGACCCTCCCTTAACCATTAAGAGTCTTGATCTCATTTTGAACAATTAAAAAATAATTGTATTTCATTTTGCACTAGATCATAAGAACTTCTTAATCATTCAGACTATTTAATCATTCTGCACCAAACCATTTTGCAACTGCCAAACAGTCCATAATTCAAATTGCGTACATTTATAATTATTCCTCTCTCTCTATGAATATTTTCCATATATTTATATTAACTTGCAGAATAAAAAAAATTAATTTTCTTAAAATACTTTTAGAGAGAGAGAAAGGGAGCATGCTGACCACTCACACCATGGGGAATATAAAAGGGAGAAAACTTGTTTTGCCCTTTTGTATATAGCAATATTCTTTTTTGTCCCAAGTTTAGTAACAACTCTTTTAATATCCAAATTGTCGAAATTGACATTTACTCGAATAAAATTCGAGTCATATATTGTAATTTCGAGTAACATAATTTCGAGTCAACTTAAAAAAAAATAATATCGAGGAAGGTTGAAAATATGGAGTTCTGAGTCCAAATTTCGGGTTACGAGTCGATTTGTGTCACCGAATACAATTCGGGACATGTAAATAAAAAAAAGTCTCGAATTCATTCGGAGATGTAAAAAAAAAAAACGGGTTACACGAGTCGATTCGTGTCACCCGAATCTGATCGGGACATGTAAATAAAAAAAAGTCTCCGAATTCATTCGGAGATGTAAAAAAAAAAAAAAAAACGTGTTACACGAGTCCATTCGTGTCACCCGAATACCATTCGTGTCACGAATTGACCTTTTTTTTGTTTTGTTTTTCATACCTCCGAATGAATTCGGGAGACATAATTTTTTTCTTTTCATCTCCGTTCATTCGGGAGACCACTTTTTTTTTTTTTTACATCTCGAATGAATCGGGAGACATGTCTTTTTCTTTTTTTTTTTCTTTTTTTTTCATAATTCTGGTGACACGAATTGGACTCGTGTAACCCTTTTTTTTTTTTTAATTAAATCTCCCGAATGAATTCGGAAGACTTTTTTTTTTATTTACATGTCCCGAATTGTATTGGGTGACACAGTGGACTCGTGTAACCCGAAATTTCGGACTCCGTGCCCATATTTTCAACCTTCCTCGATATTGTTTTTTTAAGTTGACTCGAAATTATGTTTCTCGATTTTAGTATTTTTGACTCGAATTTTATTCGAGTAAAGGTCAATTTCGACAATTTGGGTATCAAAAGAGTTGTTACTAAACTTGGGACAAAAAAGAATATTGCTATATACAAAAGGGCAAAACAAGCTATTTCTACAATATAAAAAGCAGATAAATTATTGAGACGAAAAGGTGTCTTGTGCATTTAAGGCAGAGAAATCTGGGAAGGAGATCTCCCTGTCATTGGATCACAATATAAAAAGCAGATAAATTATTGAGACAAAAAGGTGTCTTGTGCATTTAAGGCAGAGAAATCTGGGAAGGAGATCTCCCTGTCATTGGATCACACACACCCTCACGGGTGTGTGTGTGCGTGTGTAATCCGACGACGGATCTGGTGCACAGCATGATGGCACCAGATCCGAATCCAGAAATCTGCTTGGATGACTAAAATGTGGGCTAAAAGTGATGTAAAAAAGTGTGTTCAAAATTCAACGAGTCAGTGGATCCACTTGTGGAGCAGTACTAATACTTCCTCCGTTACTTTATTATTATAACGTGTTGACTATTATACTGTTCATATACTTTGACTATCTTTTGTGATTTATATATATGAAAAAATATAGTCATGTGATATCTTATTATATTCATCTCGAAATATATTTTCAAAATATCATAATTTTTAAAAATAAAGAATTGAAGATATTAATAATCAAAGTTGTGCATTGTCAAGCGTGAAAATTCAGATATTACAGTTATAAAAGAACGGAGGTAATAATAATTATATGTTCTCCCATGCTTATTTTAACCTTTACGGTAATGGCAGTTGTAATATTTTTTTTTTCTTGTAAAAAATAATATGAGGACGTGCTTGTGTCATTCACTTTTTCACTATTTCACTCCCCACCAAACCGATCAATAGCGATGCAAATACGTGGAGAGGCGCCATGGTCGTCATCTCTAGGATGCACTTACGGCGTGCGTCGTGGGCCGGTGCAGATCGATACACCATCTAATGCATCAATCTACACCGTCCATGCACGCCACGTGTAGTGCATTCGGCAGGGAATGCACTACATGGGGTCTCTCCATCGACGGAACCGACCAATAGCCCATTCCAATATGATAAGCGCAACAGATTTGAAATGATCCTCAACTCCTACAAAAAGCAAAAGTACCAACCAAAGTGAAAAGGCGACCATCTTTTTGTTCGAATAAACGGAAACAATCATTCAAAATCAAAGCCACGTTCTGCTGAAAACTAATCTAACCTTAACTTTAGAAACAGAAATTATCACATAAAATTACATCCAACATCTCAACATTGGGAATCGATATTTATAATCAGGGCCTTCCCAAATAATTGAGAGGCCTTGTTCAAATTTTATATACGAACCCTTAATTTTATCAAATTGGTCACCTCAGTTTTACAAAATTTATATTGCGGGTCAAAATTATTAATGAATATACCCAACACTCAAAGATAAGAAAAATAAATATAAATTTTAAAAATATTGTAGTTACAAAAAATTAAATTTCTAAAAAAAACTATTTTAATTCGTTAATAGAAATTTGGTGTAGCATACTAATTCACAATATTCTTAAAAAATAAATGTAAATTTAATTAATTTTGGTTTTGTTCCGGGAATTATTAACCCCGTGATGTGTCTTACCTAATACTGGTTGTAGATACATAGATGGAAGTAGGGGTGTCGAACGGTTCGGTTCCGGTTAACCGGACCGAAAAAATCGGTTAACCGGAACCATTTTAGCCAAAAAAGTGGAACCGTAAACCGAACCGTTTTACACTTTCGGTTAACCGGAACCGCACCGAATTAGTTCGGTTCCGGTTCGGGTAACCCGTAAGAACCGTTTTTTTTTTTTAATAAATTATAAATTATAAAATATAAAATTAATATTTAATACATATATAATATATTATTATAAATTTTTAACAAAATATAAAATATTTATTTAACAATATTAGAGTTCTAAATTTTTAATTTACAAAAATTAAAATAATAAAATATATAAGTATAAAATATAAAAATAATATTTAATAAATATATTATAAAATCGGTTATCGGTTCGGAGCAGATTCGGTTCGATTCGAACCGAAAACGAAAAAATAACTAATGAGGAACCGAAAACCGAACCTTTAACCGATTATATGGTTCCGGTTAACCGGAACCGCCTCGGTTCCGGTTCGGTTCCGGTTCTAACCGAGAACCGGGAACCATTTAGACACCCCTAGATGGAAGGTTCTAGATCCTTCTAGAGGTAGTAGGATCCTATTAGATGTCTTACCTTATATAGGAATCCTATGTATGGAAGGACTCTCATTGTAATGCCTATATAAAGGCCCCTCTATCAGTGTTATGAATGCAATTGATTGACTCTATTTACAATCTTTTTACTTTCTCCTAAAACATGTTATCAGCACGTAGTCCCCAAATTGAGCAAGAAAAAAAATCCCCTCCTGTTTTTCGGAAAAATCGTCCGAAATTTAGAAAATTCTGAAAAAAAAAAAATCAAATCGAGAACCCTAAACTGATATTCGCCGCCTAAACATCATCCTCCCGCCGCCGTCACAGATCCGCAGCCTCTATGACGTCGCCATCCAAATCAGCACCGGATCGGCCGCCCCCATACAGTCGTTGGTCACCTTCTTCGTAAAACCCGCGGCCACCAACCCTAATGTAACACCCCAAACTAGGCGGATATTACAGTGCTGTGGATCCCCGACTGGGACCCACCAGGCGAATGAAAACTGATGAATTAAATAATATAATTGTAGTACCGAACCACATTATATTATCAAATACTCCGATGAGGAGCTTAAGTACAAAACACCAGGACACAACAGAATACTAGTATATTTTATATGAAGATAAAATACACCACCCTGAATAAATAAACATCTCAAACGGAATTTGCAGCGGAAATACAAATGACGGAAATGACTGAAATGACTGAATGACTGAAATAACCGGAGTGACTAGGGCCCCCTACTAGTATCACTGGGACTCCTCACCGTCAACATGCTCTTCCCGTGCTTGCCTTGCCGTGACCTGAAACAAAATCCCCCAACGGGGTCAGTTACAGAGAACAACAATCCTCAAGGGTTGAAAATACACAATCAAGATTTATCTGAAGTTATGAATTATCCTTAGTTATGAATTACGCTGAAGAGGAGTATCATAGTACGCCCGTAGTGTTCTGTGCAAGTGTACAAGACGGATGACCGGACACACCTGTCCTTGTACCTAATTAGTCTCACGGAGTTAATCTTTACCGTGTGCACTGCCCAATGTATCACTCTCAATACATGGCCATCACGTGCCCGACTAAAAATTCCACACATCCGCACCCGGCCACGCAATATGAACCCAGAAGGTCATATGAAACGAGAATGACCACAATGAATATCAATGAACAATAATAATCTGACAAAGTCAAGAATGACTCACCGAGATGAAAGTAATAATGAAGTGATTGATAGTTTCAATGAAATGATTGGAACCGTCGTTCCTCATTAATGAAGTGATTCTTCGACATTTACCAGTCTCAAATGATTAATACAATGATGAATGAGTTATGATTATGAATGATCAACAACGAAAGGAATGAAATCCTTTTAACCGAGTAAGAATTAACTTACACAATACCGATGAAGAATGTCCTCCCACGAACAAATGTCCTAAATGAAGTGTCGGTCGCTCGAACAACCTTGAATAAATACAATTACCAACAATCTGTTCAATATACGAATCAAACACGAATATAACGAACTCAAAACGTCGATACGATTAAACCAAGTTAATTGGGGCATTATATCGAACACTTTGCGGCCAACTTCGATTGATTACAACCAAAACCTCAATAATACCAACATCAAATCCCAAAGAAGTGTTTCAAACCAACAAAACATCTTCAATACGATCAATAATCCAATATGAATATTCAAATTCGTGATTACAACAACGATTAATCGAAAACCCCCAAATCCAACTCAATATTCAAAGTGTTCTTGAATAATCCCTCAATAATCCAATGAATCTTTATACAAACTCATAATCATATGCATATCCCTACATATAACATGATTATAACGTCCAAAACATCATATCTCAACACAAAATCGAAATCCAAGATGTTGAAGAAATTACCTCTTGAAGATCCAACCACTTCGATCCGATGAACACTAGTTAAATCGAGTATCCAAGCTTCCCAAACGAATAAAGATGAAGAAAACCAAGTACTCAAGTGATTGATGAATGAAAATCCCTCCCTCAAGCTCTCTCTCTCGGACAAGATGGAAGAAAATGGTGAAAGTGAAGAAAAAGTCCCGGCCGGGTCCTTATATACTGCCGGGAGTTACGGTCGTAACTCGGCCTTCTTACGGCCGCAACATTCCAGGTCAACGGCCTTACGGCCGTAACCGGCCAACTTGTACGGCCGTAACTCGGCTTCGTCCAAAAACCTGCCGACAGCCTTACGGCCGTATCCGCCCTGACTTACGGGCGTAACTCGCCCTCGTCTAAAAATATCTACTGATGTCCTTACGGCCGTACCCGCACACTTTACGAGCGTAACTCGGATGATACGGCCGTATCCGGCCAGACTTACGGGCATAAGCCCCCTTCGTCGAAAATGACCAGGCACCCTGCCTGTAGTGTACGGCCGTATCCGGCCAAGCCTTACGGCCGTACCTTCCTCGTCTTACGGCCGTATGCCGCAACCCTTACGGCCGTAAGTCCCTCCCGTCCGACAAAGCCTGAAATATACGAATGCCACTTACGGCCGTATCCTACCCTTCTTACGGCCGTAACCCGCCTTCGGCTAACAATGCCTGGGCAGCCTGCTGGACACGTACGGCCGTAACCGACCAAGCCTTATGGCCGTACCTGCTCATCTTACGGCCGTATTCCGAAACCTTAGGGCCGTAAGTCCCGTTCGTCCAAAATGGCCTGAAATCAACGAACCCTTGTTACGGCCGTAACATACAATCCTTACGGCCGTAACTCAAAGCTGGACATGGTGAAAAAATTCGATAACTCCGATTCCTCGCTACGACTGATGAATGATCCGACATATCATACGAATGTGAAAGTGAACAAGTCCAACACATGCCAAAAAAAAATGATACTCCCAGTACAAGACTACCAATCCCGATGAAAATGATAATACTCCCGTCTCGGTCTATAAGCGGAGATGAAAACGACGATCGGTAACTGATATACGGTTATAACATGCCAACAGTGAATGCAAATGAATGAATCATGAATGATGAGTGATTGATAATGAGTGAAAATTACTGAGTGACAATTACAGACTGATAATTACTGAATGAAAATGAATGAATTACAACCGGGTATTACATACTCCCCCCCTTAAAAAGAGTTTCGTTCCCGAAACTAAGGGTCAAACAACTCGGGATGAATCTCCCGCATACTCTCCTCGGTTTCCCAAGTAGCCTCTTCGACTCCGTGTCTAGACCACTGAATCTTGACCAAAGGAATCGTCTTGTTCCTCAACTGTTTAATTCGCCGCTCTAACACTCGTATAGGACGCTCCTCATATGAATGATCATCCGCGATCTCGATTTCGTCGAATCGAAGTATGTGACTCGGGTCAGCAACATACTTCCGCAACTGAGAGACGTGAAATACATTATGAATTCGGCTCAATGCCGGAGGTAAAGCCAATCGATAAGCTAACTCGCCTACTCGATCCAAAATCTCAAACGGTCCAATGAATCTCGGACTCAACTTCCCCCGTTTTCCGAAACGGAAAATACCTCGACTCGGGGATACCTTGACCAAAACGTGGTCACCCGTCTCGAACTCTAGTGGTCGACGACGATTATCTGCATATGATTTCTGTCGACTCTGAGCTGTCAACATACGACTCTTGATCAAAGCTACCTTCTCCCGGGCGGCTATAAGCATATCGGGCTCGGTGCCGATTGATTCTGATAGGTCGTCCCAACACAACGGAGATCAACAACGACGACCGTACAAGGCCTCGTAAGGCGCCATCTTAATCGAAGCATGCCAACTATTATTATACGTGAATTCGATCAATGGTAGTTGGGCTTCCCAATCGTCTTTCCAATCGAGGACGCATGCCATCAACATGTCCTCTAATGTCTGAATAGTCCTCTCTGATTGCCCGTCAGACTGAGGATGAAAGGCGGTACTGAGATTAAGTTGAGTTCCCATAGCACGATGTACTGATTTCCAAAAATGAGACACAAACCGTCCGTCACGATCGGAAATGATACTTTTAGGAGTACCGTGCAGTCTCACTATCTCTTTGATGAACAGCTGGGCAAGTCTCTCGGGACCCCACATATCCTTAATCTCAAGGAAATGAGCTGATTTAGTCAAACGGTCCACAATTACCCAGATTGTATTCATGCCACGACGACTCGTCGGCAAACTCGTGATGAAATCCATCGAAATGTCTTCCCACTTCCACTCTGGAATAGGGAGAGGTTTCAGCATACCCGCCGGTCGCTGATGTTCAATCTTGACTTTTTGACAGGTTAAGCATCTCGAAACAAATTCTGCGACTTCGCGCTTCATATTGCTCCACCAGTAATTTTGTTTCAAATCCTTGTACATCTTGCTAGACCCCGGATGAACAGAATAAGGGGTAGCATGAGCTTCTCTCAAAATCGAGTTTTTCAACTCGTCATTCGCCGGTACGCACAACCGATTCTTAAATCTCAAAAGTCCATCCTCGTGGACCACGAATCCAAGGGCTTTTCCCTGAGCCACATCCTCACGGATGCGCAACAATCTTTGAGTCGAACCACGATCCTCCCCGATTTCCTCTTCAAGTGACGATGAAATCTCTAACATACAAAGTGTCCCAAGTCGCTGAAGCCGACCTCGATCTCGGGTCTAAGGAATTCTATTGAAGTTCCTTCGAGCATTAAACGAGCAAGCATCTGCTCCTGAACGGACTTACGACTCAAGGCGTCGGCGACAACGTTCGCCTTGCCCGGGTGGTAAAAGATCTCGATATCGTAATCTTTGATTAGTTCCAACCACCGTCTCTGTCGCATATTTAACTCCTTCTGAGTAAATATATACTTTAAACTCTTATGATCGGTGAATATCTGACAAGTAACGCCATAAAGGTAATGAAGCCAAATTTTCAAAGCGAACACCACGGCTGCTAGTTCCAAGTCGTGGGTCGGATAATTAACCTCATAAGGTCTCAATTGCCGTGAAGCATAAGCAATAACCTTCCCGTTCTGCATGAGTACACATCCGAGACCCTGTCCGGATGCATCACTATAAACCACAAATCCTTCCGTCTCTTGTGGCAAGGAAAGGACAGGTGCTGAAGTTAAACGGCTCTTGATTTCTTCAAAACTCCGCTGACACGCGTCAGACCACGTGTATTTCTTATCCTTTCTCAAAAGGTTCGTCATTGGTTGAGCGATTTTAGAAAATCCTTCCACAAACCGCCGATAATAACCGGCTAATCCGAGGAAGCTTCGGATTTCCTTAACATTCTTCGGAGGTAACCAATCCTGGATAGCTTCCGTCTTCTGAGGATCAAAACGCACTCTGTCTGATGAAATTACATGCCCGAGAAACGTCACTTCGGACATCCAGAACTCACATTTGGAAAACTTTCCATAAAGTTGCTCTCGTCTTAACACGTCGAGAACCCAATGGAGATGAACCTCGTGTTCCTCTCGGTTGCGAGAATAGATCAAAATGTCATCGATGAAGACAACAACGAACTGATCCAAAAAGTCGATGAAAACCCGATTCATTAACTCCATAAATACCGCAGGTACATTAGTCAAACCAAACGGCATAACCACAAACTCATAATGACCATAGCGTGTTCGAAACGCCGTCCTCGCGATATCCGACTCTCGAATCCGCAACTGATGATATCCAGATCTTAAGTCGATCTTGGAAAATACTGAAGCTCCCTGAAGTTGATCTAAGAGATCATCAATACGGGGTAAGGGATACTTATTCTTGATTGTCACCCTGTTCAACTCCCGATAATCAATACACAAGCGAAAAGAATCATCTTTCTTCTTAACAAACAACAGTGGTGCTCCCCACGGGGACGCACTCGGTCGGATATAACCTTTCTCGAACAATTCCTCAAGTTGATTCTTCAACTCCTGCATTTCGGCCGGGGCCATCCGGTACGGTGCCTTCGATATCGGGGACGTACCGGGCTCCAACTCAATCGTGAATTCCACATCTCTCTGTGGAGGCAAACCAGGTAATTCGTCTGGAAAAACGTCGGCATATTCCCTCACTACCGGAATGTCCGTCAACATTACTGATGATTTCTCGGTTTTGGTCATGTAGCACCAATAACCAACACATCCCTGACTGAGTAATCTCACTGCTTTCATCAAATTAATGACCTTACCAGAACAGCCGGGATTACCTCCCTGAAACACACATTCGACCCCATCGTCTGAAATGATAGTGACCATACGCTTACGGACACTAATGATGGCATCATGACGATCCATCCAATCAATACCCAAGATGACGTCGTCTCTCGGCAACTCTACTACGATTAAGTCCGCTGGCCATACACGACCATGAAGCTGAATCGGACAATTCTGAATCTCACGATTTCCGATAATTCATCTACCATCAGGTAGACCAATGACATAAGGCTCACAACTAGTAGCACTACCCAGACGTAGTCTACTCAAACATGATTCGGAAATGAATGAATGCGATGCACCAGTATCAAAAAGGGTACACACAGGTTGAGATAGAATATCGAGTGTACCTGAGATCATTCGGGCCTCAGGATCATCGGTCTTCTTCATCTCATAAATCCGGGGCTTGCTAGTCCCGTCATCCGTCTGCTGGCTATAGGCTCCACCTTTAGTCGCTCCTGTCGTTTTAAACAGCCCGATTAGTGGCCTTTGATTACGAGCAGTGGCCTTAGGGGCCTGAGATGACGTCTGAGAAGGTTTGGAGTCCCTACGGCAAAAATGGGTCTTATGCCCAACAATTCCACAGTTATGACACGTGACAGACTGTCTCGGACACTTGGTGCTGACATGACCAAGATCCCCACAGTTAAAACAGGTGATGGCCGAACTGGCCGCTCGTGAATGAGATTCCGTGGGTTTAGACGTCACAGGAGGTCGCTCAGAAAAAGCAGAGCCCGCACAAGGTTTCTTGAAGGTTGTCTGACCGCCTTCAGACTGATTACGATTCTTCGATTTCTTGCTAGCAGACGAAGGTTGCTGCTTAGCAATCTCTTTAGCAGTAAGCTCATAGGTAAGAGCTTTCTCAATGAATTCAGCCAACGTGGTGCAATTATGATTAAGCAACTGTAATCTCATACGTGGTTTCAGCCTCTTGCTGAAATACTTAATCTTATCCGCCTCGGAATGAATGATAGATGAGGCGAACGGAAGAAGTTCCTGAAATTTCTCGGCAATGGCGAGAACATCCTCGTCTGATGAGGGGTCGGGAGTGAGTAATTTTGACAGCTTGGCCTCTCTGAGTGGGGCCGGATAATACCTCTCCATCATGAGAGTCTTGAACTGATCCCAAGTACACGATCCGTCGGTGGGCTTCAACGATAACCACCAAGAATGAGCGCTCTTACCCAGGTAGTAAGCCGCAACTGAAACTTTGTGTCCTTCGGGACACTCCACCATAGCAAACAACTTCTCGAAATGCTCGAGCCAATGAACAATATCCGCCGGTTCAGATGATCC
The DNA here is from genome assembly GCA_033398695.1 of Orobanche coerulescens. Taxonomy (NCBI): domain Eukaryota; kingdom Viridiplantae; phylum Streptophyta; class Magnoliopsida; order Lamiales; family Orobanchaceae; genus Orobanche; species Orobanche coerulescens. The sequence continues at coordinate 222,593,982 of CM065804.1, forward strand.
CTCAAATGTGGGTGGCTTTTGGCGAGAGATGTCGCCGATGATACTGCCCACACTCCTCTCTTGCCTCTGAGGTGGCGGCGGAGGAGCCTGCTGATTTTGATTAGCTGAGTTGTGCATTGTCTCCATTAGTTGTGTCATCTGAGTCATCTGGGCCATCATGCCCTGCATAAAGGCGAGTGGATCGATCCGAACACCTTCTGACTGAGCCGTGTCCCGGGTACGACTCCCCGATAGTGAATGATCACGCCCCGGTGAATGAGTGGCAGCGTCGCTGCTAGATGAGTTAGCATTATTCCTCGCGTTCGCACGTGTGTTCGCACGAGTTCTCGGGATTCGGCCCGCACCACGGCCTCGTCCTCCGCGTCCTCTTCTTGCTCTCTCCATACTGAAGTAGGAAAGTCACATGATGATTATATTCCCCGCATAAATATCACGTTGTGATTATGACATGAGATGATGAAAATGAGCATACACGCTCTAACATAGTGATTACATGAATGATTAACTGAGGTGACATGATTATCTGATGAAATTATTGAAATGATTATCTCGAACAAGTTAACAAGATTAATGATATGATCTTCCAGATCAACAACCGAGTAATGAAATGACTTGAGTGATTAATGAGTTAACATGACCGTCCTGGTCAAAATGAAAATGATGATCGAGGACTGTTAACTGATGAATTATGAATGAATGATTATTGCCAGACATTATATCATGGCATTAGAAATCTTACAGTTCTTGGTCTGATTGGCTCGGCATTTGCACATGTCACACGTGACGCGAAAGTCCAATGATATTAGTCCGATGACGATGATTTCAAATGAGACATGACTCGGAAGGTAGTATTCAAACCACGCTCTGATACCAACTCTGTAACACCCCAAACTAGGCGGATATTATAGTGCCGTGGATCCCCGACTGGGACCCACCAGGCGAATGAAAACTAATGAATTAAATAATATAATTGTAGTACTGAACCACATTATATTATCAAATACTCCGATGAGGAGCTTAAGTACAAAACACCAGGACACAACAGAATACTAGTATATTTTATATGAAGATAAAATACACCACCCTGAATAAATAAACATCTCAAACGGAATTTGCAGCGGAAAATACAAATGACGGAAATGACTGAAATGACTGAATGACTGAAATAACCGGAGTGACTAGGGCCCCCTACAAGTATCACTGGGACTCCTCGCCGTCAACATGCTCTTCCCGTGCCTTTGCCTTGCCGTGACGTGAAACAAAATCCCCCAACGGGGTTAGTTACACAGAACAACAATCCTCAAGGGTTGAAAATACACAATCAAGATTTATCTGAAGTTATGAATTATCCTTAGTTATGAATTACGCTGAAGAGGAGTATCATAGTACGCCCGTAGTGTTCTGTGCAAGTGTACAAGACGGATGACCGGACAAACCCGTCCTTGTACCTAATTAGTCTCATGGAGTTAATCTTTACCGTGTGCACTGCCCAATGTATCACTCCCAATACATGGCCATCACGTGCCCGACCAAAAATTCCACACATCCGCACCCGGCCACGCAATATGAACCCAGAAGGTCATATGAAACGAGAATGACCACAATGAATATCAATGAACAATAATAATCTGACAAAGTCAAGAATGACTCACCGAGATGAAAGTAATAATGAAGTGATTGATAGTTTCAATGAAATGATTGGAACCGCCGTTTCTCATTAATGAAGTGATTCTTCGACATTTACCAGTCTCAAATGATTAATACAATGATGAATGAGTTATGATTATGAATGATCAACAACGAAAGGAATGAAATCCTTTTAACCGAGTAAGAATTAACTTACACAATACCGATGAAGAATGTCCTCCCACGAACAAATGTCCTAAATGAAGTGTCGGTCGCTCGAACAACCTTGAATAAATACAATTACCAACAATCCGTTCAATATACGAATCAAACACGAATATAACGAACTCAAAACGTCGATACGATTAAACCAAGTTCATTGGGGCATTATATCGAACACTTTGCGGCCAACTTCGATTGATTACAACCAAAACCTCAATAATACCAACATCAAATCCCCAAGAAGTGTTTCAAACCAACAAAACATCTTCAATACGATCAATAATCCAATATGAATATTCAAATTCGTGATTACAACAACGATTAATCGAAAACCCCCAAATCCAACTCAATATTCAAAGTGTTCTTGAATAATCCCTCAATAATCCAATGAATCTTTATACAAACTCATAATCATATGCATATCCCTACATATAACATGATTATAACGTCCAAAACATCATATCTCAACACAAAATCGAAATCCAAGATGTTGAAGAAATTACCTCTTGAAGATCCAACCACTTCGATCCGATGAACACTAGTTAAATCGAGTATCCAAGCTTCCCAAACGAATAAAGATGAAGAAAACCAAGGACAAGATGGAAGAAAAGGGTGAAAGTGAAGAAAAAGTCCCGACCGAGTCCTTATATACTGCCGGGAGTTACGGCCGTAACTCGGCCTTCTTACGGCCGTAACATTCCAGGTCAACGGCCTTACGGCCGTAACCGGCCAACTTGTACGGCCGTAACTTGGCTTCGTCCAAAAACCTGCCGACAGCCTTACGGCCGTATCCGCCCTGACTTACGGGCGTAACTCGCCCTCGTCTAAAAATATCTGCCGACGTCCTTACGGCCGTACCCGCACACCTTACGGGCGTAACTCGGATGATACGGCCGTATCCGACCAGACTTACGGGCATAAGCCCCCTTCGTCGAAAATGACCAGGCACCCTGCCTGTAGTGTACGGCCGTATCCGGCCAAGCCTTACGGCCGTACCTTCCTCGTCTTACGGCCGTATGCCGCAACCCTTACGGCCGTAAGTCCCTCCCGTCCGACAAAGCCTGAAATATACGAATGCCACTTACGGCCGTATCCTACCCTTCTTACGGCCGTAACCCGCCTTCGGCCAACAATGCCTGGGCAGCCTGCTGGACACGTACGGCCGTAACCGGCCAAGCCTTACAGCCGTACCTGCTCATCTTACGGCCGTATTCGGAAACCTTACGGCCGTAAGTCCCGTTCGTCCAAAATGGCCTGAAATCAATGAACCCTTGTTACGGCCGTAACATACAATCCTTACGGCCGTAACTCAAAGCTGGACATGGTGAAAAAATCCGATAACTCCGATTCCTCGCTACGACTGATGAATGATCCGACATATCATACGAATGTGAAAGTGAACAAGTCCAACACATGCCAAAAAAAATGATACTCCCAGTACAAGACTACCAATCCCGATGAAAATGATAATACTCCCGTCTCGGTATATAAACGGAGATGAAAACGACGATCGGTAGCTCATATACGGTTACAACATGCCAACAGTGAATGCAAATGAATGAATCATGAATGATGAGTGATTGATAATGAGTGAAAATTACTGAGTGACAATTACAGACTGATAATTACTGAATGAAAATGAATGAATTACAACCGGGTATTACACCTAATTCCCGTCGCGCGTAGCCCGCCCAACTGCTGCCGCCGTCTTTCCCAACACACCAGACCCGCGTCGCGACCGCCTGTTTTTAGTCGACCACCGCGACGACGCTGCTCATCCAATCGCCTGCTGCTTCAGTCGCTCGCCATCACCGCCCAGACCCGTGAACCACCACGACCTGTCTCCGTCGCTGCCTCCCATCAACCTGTCCAAGTCGGTTGTTTCTGGACCGTCGTCCAACCCAGCAATTCGGCTGCCCTACTCGCCCGCTGCACTTTTCTGACCCGACCCGACCCGCTTTGGCGATCCGTTTGGTCGTTTTCGTCCGGTATTTGTTGCCTAAAGCTGCGACTCGATCTGATCGAAGCACCGCCGGATTTTCCTATGGTTTTATGCACGTGATATTTACTGTTTGAAAACCTAGTGCAATCGAGACAAAACCTATCAAAATCGAAAGAAAAAAAACGAGAGACGAGAATTTCCGTGCGTAAATTTTCTGCACAGCGCAGTCGTACCAAAATCATGTTTCCCGATTCGTTAACCGTCGGATCGGTGTGAAATTTTGACAGCAACTTCCCAACACAAATATCTATATATTCAAAGGTAGAGATCAGATTTCGAGAAGTATTGCATACTGAATCTGCTGCCAAACAGAAGCAGATTTTTATAAGAAAATTTGGAGATCCGACCTCATCCAATACCGAGCTGCTGCATCGCCGCGCTCGAGTCCTTTTTCGGACGAATTATTGAGCCCAGTAGCCCTATCCGGGCGTTTCTCAACTCTCCATCTTTTCCTAATTAATGATTCATTTGTTCATTAATTTGTACACTTATGAATCTTACCATGTTTATGTTTTACGTGCATATAGGAAAATACGTTGCTCATGATGATGTGCAAGCTATGGAGAAAAGCCATATTTGTTATCCCGTTCAAGGATCAAAGCAAATATGGAACCGAGTACCACGAAAATATGTTGCCCATATGGAGAGAAGCTCCCGTTCAAGGATCAAAGCAAATATGGAACTAAGTACCCGTAAGATTTTATTAAAGTTCCCGTTTTTCAATTCCTCTCTTTTGGGAATTTTTTTTTTTGGGAATTGGGGAATTGGGTTCTTTATCTCCCACGCTACTTTGCGGTGGATGAGACTATGAGAGGTGGTATCACTCTCGTATATCGAAGTAAACTGTGTGACGGTCCTGGGGGAGTCACGGATAATTGTTGAAAGTCGATATTTGTGGTTGTTGCATACACCACGTTTTGGGTGCGATTTGACGTCGCCGTTTTGTCGATTTTAAACCAACAATTGAATAAAATGAATATTGTCGGTAACGGTAAAGTTATGACTTGTTCATGATTAGTCACGGAATTGTGACGTACAAATGAGACAAACATCGATTGCGACGGATATGTCGTGGTTAAAATCGATTTGTGACGGATTTGTCACGATGAATTGAGCGACCACCACGTTGGTCTTGACCCAATCCCATACTTGGAAAACTCCATCTTTCATCCTATTAAAATAAAATATTGCGTGTGTGTGTAGTCATGCACCGTCTCCTTGCAATATGATATATGAAAGAATGTACGAGTAATTCTCATGAATTTTAACATGTAAAGCAATGGCATATTGCGGTAAATACATGAATTCGTTGACCTCGATTATAGTTCGTATGACTATAGGTCCGAATACTTTTCCGAGTATTTGTAAAGGCATGTGCCTTATACATTTGACTATGTTTAGTCGATCTTATTGGATGGTCAAGACAAGTTGGTTATGGTATAGTCATTATGTCTCATGGTTCAAAATGCTTAATTATGATGCACCGCGTTGTATCTATATACCATGGCTATTATGACGTATACTTGCAAATTGGGAATTAAAATACTTGGTTAATTCGATGCACTTTGGTGGATTTTGTCTACACTTTGATCATGACTAGGCGCATCCTCCTTGGTATTTGTTTATGCTTTGAAAGTTCAAACGGAATTAGTGGTTTTTAAACAGCCTTAGCTGTACCGACATTCCTACTTTCTCTGCAAGTCTACCAAGTTGGAGTTACCGAAAGGATCATCAGTCGAGATAAGAAATCCAACACCCTGCTGCGTTTAAACGCACCTATGGCTGTCATTGCCATGTTTTTGCATCAACACTTATGCCATTGGATATGGTCTCAACCTTGTTTTCTCACTAAACTTGGGAAATACTAAAGTAGCCAATTAAAACATGTACTGTGATCTGAGTTTAATGATCCGTGTGGTGCACAATATATGGATAGAAAGATACGGAAGTCTAGTTTCCAGAACATCTGACCGTTCGTCCATAGACTTCCTAATAAGGGAGTTATCGCTGTTTTAGTGAACAAAGGTCAAGCTGCGCGGAATTTTATTTCCAGCGATTGTGCTAACTTTTGTCCCAACCAACTTGGTTCCCATCTTAAATTTGAAAGTGGTCTTATGACACATATTTTTCAACCTCTTTTTGGCCGAATTTGCCATAGATGATGCAGTTTTTGGTATGCGTTGTACGCTAAACTATCATCTTTCAAATGTTGAAAAACAGTTTCCTTGGGGAAGCCCAAAATACGCACCCTTATAAGAAGGTCGAGCGTGTGCATGGTAGTGTTACACCATGCTTGTGTCGTAATTTTGCCCCTTAGGCATATAACCTTGCCATGTTATGCACTCAATATGATAGATCATTTTGATCGTATCTGGTATAAAATCTCTATGTTGTTAGAGTATTCGCTATGCTCATATTTGTAAAATTTTGCAAGCGAAATTGAGTGCGTATTAAGCTATTTTCAAGGAACACGATATTTTTGGATTTCGGTTTATAAATCCATTGTGACTATGACGACTAGGTCATCACAATCAATGAGTGGAATAATGCTCAAGTTGTTGAATGCCGAATGGCGTTTTCTAGTCACATATGTTCCATAACAATTGAACCATGTTATGACTCGATGATATATATGCCAAAGTGTATCACTCATAGCATCTCATTGTGATTTCTGAGAAATAAAATCTTATGCATCACTTGTATTGGATATGTGAAAAGGAAAAATATTCATGAGTCAATATGGTCCGGCTTGCATCGGTTTTTGTAACCAGAAGATGTATTGGGACATCGACACATTTAGGCTTTAATAGTCCGGAGTTTGGACAGTTTGATGATCCATATACCACGGTATTGTCATGGACCATTTTCTTTGAACAAAGAAACTAGTTGGATCAAAGACACCAAAGTACGTTGGTGGAGTCATGAGCAGGGCTCATGACCGATGATGATATTCATGTCATCCGCGTCTTGTTTTCATAAACATGTGTGACGCCAAATACCCCCCCCAATGATTCTTCTTCGCCATGTTCATTGATTTAAGCCTATTCTTTGGCACGAATAGGAGATGACACCCTCCTATGCTAAAGAGGATAATGTAGCGACTCGCATAAGCATGGTGCTGAGTCCTCCCTTTTCACCGAGTCCTTATACATACATGATCATAAGTATTAGCCTGGGTGGCTTATGATGCTATGATGGTGTTCACAAATGGTCGTACTCAAGTAATAACATTATATGTTATGTGGTTCCTTTGACAATGATTGATAAGTTGATGAAACTTGAGTTTATGGTTGTCCAACTTGCGGACCAGTCATTGTAAAGGTCTGTTCACCCACTTTTAGACCAAGTCTTAAAGTGAAATTTTAACGAGTACTTTCTAACATCCAAGGCTACCTTCTCACATATTTCGGTGTCATTTGGAGACTTGGAAGGAGGTGAACCACTTAAATGAAGTTTTCACATACCACCAACCGTCCCAACAACTAGTTCGATGTCATTTCGATCGGTTTTTGACCACAAGGTTGATGGTTTTGGAATCCTAAACACCCGTTTATACATGCTCACGAAATTTTGAGGTGTTTGGGGCTGGTGAAGGGAGTGAACTCTTCAAGAAAGCACTAGAGGTTCGATAAAACCAGCAGCCTATCATCGGTTCAATCGTTTCTTTATGTTCGATCCCGGTGGTGCATGGTGGCGGTTTTGTTGGATTTTCAAGACCAGTAGCTACGGTTATGTAGCATCGGTCAACATGTCATATTCACCTATACCTATCGTCATTCAAATACTTAGTTACAAGTGTAACCGTATGCATTTTGTTAACTGGATCGCGTTAACACTGAAAACCTTTATCGTCTACATGTTCATGTGCCAAAGTGCGTCACCATAACGCATTATGACGGGTTATAAATGATGAATATGACATGCGCTTTCACTCATAGTCCGCTTAAAATATACCTTGGCAGACGATCTCGTAAGTCACTTTGATGAGCCAGTCTTCCCGTCGTTAGGGGGAGATGCGAACGATCATGTTCGAGTAGAACGACTTGAAATTGTCGTAGTTTGTCCCTACTGTGCCTCACCAAGTTCCCTAAAGTGACGAGATTAAATACATGCTGCAAACATGTCTGCAAGGATTGTGTCCGGTCATGGACGTTCGTCACCTATAAATGGTGATATGGTAACACCACAAATTGTGGTAGATGGTGTTACTAGGCCGTGGATCTCATCGAGTATTAGGATGCCATTTGGTTCGATAAATACTCTCGCTAAGAATGTATGCGAGCTTGGTACATGAAACTTGATCATATGATCAAATGAACTCATCGTCTCATGTGATTCTAGATTATAGTCATCATTGGGGGACGCCTCAATGAATGCCAATCCATAAAGAGTACTCTATGAATAAAGCCGGTTCATGAGGACGTGGAATGTGAGTTTAATCGAACCATACTTTGTTGAAAATATGCAACGTTGTAGCCTTGGCCTAAAATGGAAATATATGCAATTTCAGTATAAACAAAGTGATAGCCCTTTGTTGAAGTGGTGCCGACACTCCAAAGATAAGATCTATCCGTATACTTTGTTAAAGCGAGTGAGAGAAGGAGTTAAACTCACCTCATGGCGCGGGGTTTCTCATGAACGCAATGGAATCGACTACGATGACACAAAACTTAGTTGTGCTATCGTAATGGATGTTATATCATCCACTATCTTTTCAGTTAGATAGTTTCCCAAAAACTGACGTGCAGCTTGTGGTTAAATCTTATCTTAGTGGGAACTAAGTTAAGTGATGAAAGGATCTCGTGGTGGAGCAGACTCAAATCAAGTGGCTCCTGACCACGGAGCGCGTCGACAAGTGATTGTCGGGAACGCATACTAAGTATATACTTGATTTGGAAGAGATATGAAGCTTTTGCGTGTAAAACTAAGGGTTTATAGTGATATACTCTTGTGAGACTAAGAGATTCCGCTAAATCCAAAGTTAAGAATGAAAGGATCTTGGGGACACTTGATGATGCGTATTCATCAATCGGTTTAAGGCAATCTAAGGGACGGTTTCCCTAAGAGACGATAAAGTAATGCCTATATGATTCCCGATGATTAGTCGAAGTCATCATAAGACTTGACTCACTTAAGTAATGATGCAGTCTTGAAAAGTACGGTATTATGTACTCATGTTTGACTCGATGTACTCATTCATAATAATCTGGTAAAGCCACTGTGATGATGGCCTAGGATGCGCTCACGCAATGTCTGTGAATGACAAGAAGCTTGAAGCTCGCTCTATCTTGATAAAAGGACACTCGAAAACTGATACCCGAATCTGCCCAGAATGTGTTGGTCTATCTCCAATATGACCTACAAGGCAGCTCACTTGTTGGAAAATGGTGAAATTGGTACCATTGGAAAGGTTTGTGTCTACTTTCCAAGGAAACCAACCATTTGATCACATCCATCATGTTGAGTGACATATGACTATTGTTGCAAAGTAGGACATGATATGTCCGGTAATTTGCTGAGTCAACTTCGATAGAGCTTTGTGATCTGCTCAGGTCGATCTAGGTTACGTACTGTATGTGAATGAAAAGCTATGGGTGTCTAGTTTTCATACGTTCTTACAGTTTCGTCGATACCTATTGAATCGAAGAAGTTATGACTGATTTAGTGCATGGAGGTCAAGACTTTAGAAAACTTGATAAGTCTTTAGCGACTCTGCACTTTGGATGTGTCGCGCTCTTTTTGTCCTTATACCAAGGTTTGTTTTTTCCCATTGGGTTTTCACTTGGTAAAGTTTTTAACGAGGTGACCTATGAGAACATCCATACAATGATGCGTTGTACTTCTGTTCAACTTAGACCAAGAGGTATTTTTCCTATTGGGTTTTTCCTTGGTATAGTTGTGAGGGCAACTTGGCATCCGACTCTTATGATTTGAGGTACTCATCAAGGGAGTCGTTATGTATAAATCAGGGGGAGTATACATGACATCTTATGTTGGTGCGTTGCAATCTTTTCCTCATTAAGCCTTTATTTTTCCCATGGGGTTTTGTTTTGGCTTGGAATAGGTTTTTACGAAGGCAACATCTTCTGCACCATTGTTGTATTAGTGCTCGACACATGGGGAGTGTTCCGGGAATTATTAACCCCGTGATGTGTCTTACCTAATACTGGTTGTAGATACATAGATGGAAGGTTCTAGATCCTTCTAGAGGTAGTAGGATCCTATTAGATGTCTTACCTTATCTAGGAATCCTATGTATGAAAGGACTCTCATTGTAATGCCTATATAAAGGCCCCTCTATCAGTGTTATGAATACATTTGATTGACTCTATTTACAGTCTTTTTACTTTCTCCTAAAACAGGTTTTAAGATGTTGAACTTATTTTATGAAATTTTCATGAAAAAGGAAAAAAAAAGAGCAGTGGGAATTGAACTTGGGTTACTTATACTACCACACCTCAAACTCTCCTATTTTCCGCTAGACAAGGACAATACTTATTATATTGTTGGAAACACTTTTATATAAATGTCTTACTTGTATATTGAGGCCCTGAAATATTTGACACTGGGCCCGGGCCCTGTGCAGTAGCACAGCTTGCACAGGCCCATGGACGGCCCTGTTTCTAATATACGAATGACAACAGTATTTTTTGGTCGTCGTCGTCGTAATAAAAAAAATTAAAATAAATAAAGTTATCATCGGGTAGCAGTTTTATTTTTTGCGACCCGCTGTCGCCAGACCTCCGACGAGGGCTATTTTTGTTTTTATTTTTTTATTTTTTGGGCCGTTGCCGGCCGTCGATAGACCTCCGACGACGGTAGAGGTGGCCATGGCCAGGCCTGGCCGGCCCGCCCGTTCGGATTGTCTTTGGACCAGTCTAGACCGTCCTGGGCAAGGGTCGAATATCTAAAAAAAAAAACTAAAATAAATTTGTTTTGAATTTTAGAAATATGTTAACATTAAATTTAAAAATCAACTTGAAAAATTTATTTTGAATTTTTAAAATAAATTAATTAACATTAATTAAAAAAATCATTTAAAAAATCTGTTTTGATTAAAGAAAATGTTAACATTAAATTAAAAAATCATTCAAAAATTTCATTTTGAATCTTAAATATATGTTAACATTAAATTAAATGGGGAGAAAATGGGAAAAAAATTTGGACTGGGTACGGTGCCAAGAAAAAATAGTATTTCTTTTGATTTTTACATACAAGACAAATCATTTTGCAATGCGTTGGTACGGTGCCGAGAGTCTTCTCATGATTTTTTATTCTTATTTAAAGCTTTGGCCATAGATTTGGCGGAGATGGCATGGTAATAGAGTCTTGAGAGATTGTGACCTAATAATAATTTATAATAATTAATTCATAATATACATTATAATTTTATAATAAATTATAAAACTAAATAAATAAACTATAATAAGCATATATAAGTAATACAAGGTATAAATAGTAAACTTACTGAAATGCAAGTTGATATCATTATCATCGTTTCCTTCATGATAAACGTTTCTTGATCCGTCCGTCATAGTATTTTTTTAATGAAGATGGATTTAGATTAATACAAAGTTACTTAAAAAAGAACAATAATATGAAATTATAACTTTCTAATTATAACAAAAACTTGAGAGTTGGGAAACTTGACAATTAATGGGTAGAGAGAATAGAGTTATTGGTGTGAAAATGGTTAAGAGAATGGGGTAATAGGATTATTTTTCAATTTTTTTTGGAAATTATGATTGTTATGCCCGGCTCAGTCAATGGGCTAGCCGTTGGCTACGGCTAGTGCACCAATCAATCGGTTGGTGCCACATGACATAGGTCCCGACAAACTACCATTCAAATTTGAATGGTTGGTTTGGGGTGGGCTTGACGGTTGGACCAGGCTAGCGGGTTGGGTAAGCTGCGGATGGGCTGGGGACGGGTGCTGGTGGGCTGGGGGCCGGACCAGTTTGAGCTAGGGGGAGGACCGGCCTCGGATGGGGAGATATAGTCTGGGATCGCTCATAACTATAGTGGGCTGGGCCCCGGGCGTGGGTTGGCCTAGCCCGCGTGGTCCACAGGCCTAGAAAATCCGGGCTGGGCCGGCTCGGCCCATTGGCCACCTTTAGATGTCGGCCAATTATTTTTTTTTGCCTGTCCTGTCGGCCTGTGGCGAAACCTCAGCGACTCGACAATTTCCTTTTCCTTTTCTCTTTTTGACCGCCTATCGACGGACCTCTGTAAATTAGACGGGCTTTTTTTCGGCAGGACGCCATCGGCGGACCTCCAGTTACATTTCATTTTTCGGTTATTTCCTGGATTATTCTCCGCGGAGCCTCTGACAGCCGCCCGCCAGACTTCCACGACTATGTATTTTTTTGGTGGTTGTATGCTACAATTTCAATCCAAATATGGCACCTCCACCATCCCATGATGGTACGAGTTATCACTAGTCTATAATATAAAAGGACAACATTATTTTCTCGTGATTCTTGTAGTAGTATGCACCTAAAAAGACTATTCTATCCTTATATGTTACTTTTAATATAAACAATCAAAAATTATAAACTCCAAAAGAATCTTAGAATATTGAATTAAAGGGACATACTCGTCTAATTTTTTCGTTCCTGACAATTCTCCGGAGAACCTCGACCGCTTGCCGACCTATTCTCGAGCGAGCCACTCTGCCCTCTTTTATAATGGCCACCTCGGACCTGCTCCGACGGGGCCCTAGCGGCAGCGGCCAGGAGCTTTCTCTGTTTGCAGCCGCTTGTTGTCGGCTGGCGGGCTTCCGACGACCGGTTGAACTTTCTTTTTTGTGCCCGTCTACTGGTTAAATCTCAATAGCATCCTTGACAGCCGTCCGTTAGATATTCGGTGACCGACGGCCATCGACGAACCTTCGGTGGCAGACATATTTTTTGGTCTTCGACGACTAATATATTTTATTAATAAGATAATTTGATGATCTGATAATTTTATCCAATTTTGAAAATAGATGAATAAAAGGACGGAGACTTGCCCACAAAGTTTTTTTTTTTTTTTCAGTTTCTCTTGGGTCGAAGTATCTTTATCTTATATATATAACTCAGTCTTTTAATTTAATGTGGAGGTCATTTAGTTTCCAAAACCCTCTATTTTCCCTGCATAAATTTTCATTTATTCCATTCAAATTAAAATCAATGTCCATTGGAGTTCTCATACCTTAAATTGCCCTATGTCAGTTTCCAAATAGTCATATCACTTCAACTTCTGCTACATTGTACTTCTTATAAATTCGTAGTTGATGCATACATGTGTGAGCCATCTGATTTTTGTCCTATGTCTGTAAATTATCAAGAGTGTTTCTCAGCGGCTGGTAGAACTAGGCAAGTATCATGCTTACTTTTACATGACAAATTTACTATCAGTGCCTAAAAGTATCGTTCATAGTTTTAATTCCATATTTGATTATATATCTTCTTTTTTTCCAGTGGATGATTTTTTAAGAGGGAGGGAAGGACCAAGGACCACGAGGTATAAGTTTGTTCTTAAATTCACATGTCTGTTTTTTTTTCATCAAGAACAAAAACCAACTAATTTAATGAATTTGGAAGGCAATGGTGATGAAATCCAATCTGCTCTAATTCGAAAATAAGGTGTCAAATCTTACAACAATTTGTGACGAAGTTCAATAGTTGGCTTTCTTTTGGATAGACACTAGAGCAAACGGGTCGATCTCTTCATGGATTGATTGGTGTTTGGACCCATCAAAGCATGCAAATTTTAAATTTACATCAGTGTGTTATTTGCTTCTTTATGGCATCACTGTCCAGGCTTACAGGTCCTTTATCTTCTATATGGTCTTCTTTTTTGAAGCTCTACAACTCGGATTATGCCTTCTGTTTTGTTTCGTTGGTGTTTGGGCCTAGGCATTCTTCATCATAGTGGTCATATGTGAAAGTTATAAAATTGGCCATAGTTTAGGATTTTGTGTTTTTTTTTTTCTACTAGAAGGGTTGTTGCTTTAATTTCAATTTATAACCATTCTAAACTCCTAATATAATTTGTAGTTTATATCTTATAGATTAGTTATATTAGGGGTGGAGAGTGGGTTTATAGCGTTAGTTTGTTTTGGCTCCTTCCGGTCATTGTGATCTTCTTTAATCAATATTGAAAGTACGATTACGATGTTCTATGGTTACTTACACATTTAACAAAACGGTTTTCATCTCCTATTTTTGTGAGACGATCTTCGTATCATGTTTTAAGAGTTTTGTTATTGTTGTATTTCTTTCGAGTTACTCTAATATCTAAAAGATTCAAAGCTTAGAAACACATGCTTGTATCTCTTGAATCATTTCAAGTAAGTTCACAATTATTTTTCAGATGTTGGTCAACTCAACAATTACAAAGTAAGGACAAGTTATAATTGGTTAAAAAGTTATATAGCTTAGATATTTAGGTTTTGTCGTCAATTTTTTAGGCATTGGACTGAATTTTGATTCCACCCAGCGACCGTAATGAAGACATCATAGTTGTCGATTAAGAGTTGTGATTTATAACATTGTTGAGATCTATTGTCTTTCACAAATGGTTTAAGGGGCTGTTTACTTTTTTTCCATTAATACCTGAATGGATTAAGCTGTCTGAGTGGATTAATCTGTCTGATTTGGAAAAAAATCCTGTTGTTTCTTTCTTTTCTGAATGAACTATCTGAATGACAGAAATGACCATTTTACCCCTCAATATGAATTAAGTCCTTTTTGATAAAGGACGGATTGAGCATTTTAGTTTATATAATCAATTTAAATTATATGACATAATATTTATTTTAATTTATATTATAATATATATTCATAAATCATATTATAATTTTCAGGTATATTTAAATAATCAGACAATATTTTATAAATATATTAAGTTATATTTTAATATATATAGTTATATTAATTTTTTAATAGCCAATATAAAAAAATTAATTTAAATAATATAACATAATATATATTTTAATTTATATTATAATATATATTCATAAATCATAATATAATTTTCAGATATATTTAAATAATCAGACAATATTTTTATAAATACATTAAGTTATATTTTAATATATATATACTTATATTAATTTTTTAATAGTCAATATAAAAAATCAATTTAAATAATATAAAATAATATATATTTTAATTTATATTATAATATATATTCATAAATTATATTATAATTTTCAGATATATTTAAATAATTAGACAATATTTTTATAAATATATTAAGTTATATTTTAATATATAGTTATATTATTTTTTTAATAGTCAATATAAAAAAATCAATTTATATAATATAACATAATATATATTTTTATTTATATTATAATATATATTCATAAATCATATTATAATTTTTAGGTATATGTAAATAATCAGACAATATTTTTATAAGTACATTAAGTTATATTTTATTATATATAGTTATATTAATTTTTTTAATAGTCAATATAAAAAAATCAATTTATATAATATAAAATAATATATATTTTAATTTATATTATAATATATATATATATATGTATATATATATTCATAAATCATATTATAATTTTCAGGTATATTCAAATAATCAGACAATATTTTTATAAATATATTAAGTTATATTTTAATATATATAGTTATATTAATTTTTTTTCAATAAATAGCTTATATTTTATGAATTTTAAATGTATAATATTAATATATATTTTAAATTTATACTATATATACTCAATTATAATTAAGATTATATAATAATTTATACTATATATACTCAATTCTTTTATTATTAAAGAGGGTAATTTTGGTATATTGGGGAAGTATTTCTGTCTTAATGGTAAGGACACCCCAAAAGTTGCTTAATGAAAAAGACATTATTAAGATCATTAAGTAGAAAGTAAATAGCAAAATATAGCTTATCGATTAAGCTGATTAAGCATTAAGCTGATTAAGTAAAAAGTAAACAAGCCCTAAGTGATATATTGAAAAAGATAACATGTTAACTTAACCATAGCACTTTTAGCCCTTTTGACCAAAGTCGTTTATAAATCTTTTGACCCGTTCTCACAACAACAACATTACCCCAATGCCTCAACGGCTCCCGCAAAAAGCGGGGCAAGGGGGGATCGGATGGAATGACTAGTACTTCATGAGAAAAAGAAGTATTTTGTTTTATTTCATTATAATCCAGAACCAAAGAATTAGGAGTTTTTGGCTCAATTGGGAACAATGGAAAATCTTTTGACCCGTTGTCGAATAGTCAAATAAAAACCATAATGTGAACTTTATTAACCCGAACAATTTTGGCATGAACCCATTTTGTATATATATATTTTGATACGTAAACATATATCATTAATAAAAATTGATTTCATAGTATAAATAAAATGAAGCTCCAAGGTAAAGAAATGAAAAAGTACATACTTTTAGCTTGAATCCGTTTGTTGATTATAATTAGTCCAATTTTTTCGAGACATAAGCAAAAATGTTCAATTTTTTATCGAAAAACAAGAACGGTGCATTGCACATTACGCAATGAACAACTAGATACAACCTGTGTGCATCGCACGAGTCTGAATAACTCGTTCAATATATAAATATGCCCAAAATTAATTATATTGTCATAAATACATTATTTATTTCCAATCATAATTAAATCGATTATACACAAAAAGAATTGAATTACCAACAAATCTAATTAATCCATAGGCTTGCAATCTTATTAAGTCGATTAAGTAATACTACTGATAAGTATTTAATCTAACTTTAAATTAATTAATGCCTTATCTAATAAATCTCCATTAATTAATTGGATCCAACCCTTAAAAAATAATTTGGAAATTTGAATCGATCCAAATGTTTTTTTTGGAACGGCGATATTTTATTAACTAGCAAGGAGTTAGAACAAAGCAAAATTACATAGGAGACATATAAAGAGATGGGCTTTTAAGCCAATCGACCCAACTTAAATTTAATTTACCTCTACTATTGACCCAACTCAAAGACATAGTAACAAAGTTATCAAAAAACAAGTTTTGATGAGGTCTCGTCGATCCAAAAATGCAAGCATTACGAAACGCCTAGACGTGACCCTCTTAGGTTCTCAATTACTTTCAGTTATGAGCTTGTAATTCTGTACAATTTTGATATCTAATATATATATATATATATCACTTGAATTTTATATTTTATATATATATATATATATCACTTGAATTTTATATTTTATTTCAAGTGATATATATATATATATATCACTTGAATTTTATATTTTATTTCAAGAATCTATAGATTCTGGGAACACACCTAGTAGTACTAGATATAGCGAGCAAACCCTACAAGGACGCAGGTTCAAGTCCTGGCAGACACAGTGTGGGAGTTTTATCCCTCCAATGTGGGGGATAGCTCCTTGTGGCCACCAGACACTGTTCCTCCCACCTAGTGGGCCGTTGAGTCACCATGATTTAATTACTCCACCAATTTCTGTCGGGCCGGGGGGTGGGGTCTTGGGGGCGAGGGATTTCGCCTTTTGCTACAAGATATAGCGAGCAAACCTATTTCAAATGCCAGCGCATATACGTATATGATTGTTTCAACCGTAATTCCTAAAATACCCCTTTTTGATTGTATGCAATTAAATGATAAAATCGAATTTTGATGTTTCCTGTTGACACTTTTTTAATTGAGCCTGTTACACAGTGTTTTCTTAATATGATTTAATTGATTGACGTAGTTTTCAAGTTATTACGTTCAGTTAAAGAATTTATTCAGTGAACACTCGAAAGGGTTGCGTAAAAATAGCTACTGTACTAAATGGACTTATGGTGAGTTTAGAGCTTTCCGGCCCATGGTTGATGCAATCCAATAAGCTTCACTATCGAGTATCGCATCGGCCCAATAGGCCCTTTTATCCTGCACTCTTCTTTGTTTAAATGCGTAAAAGGTCGCTATTCCCTTTTCCAACATAAAATTGCAGGGGGGTGTTGGTAACTAACTAGCAAGCTTACCCTAGAACAGACTTCATAGCGTACACGATGGGGAAGAAGAAGGATGAAGAAAACCCTAAACCCAGCCAGCTGAAGGAAGGATACAATTTACTCGGCGCGCCGACATTCGAACAGCTGGACAGTGGTCGGTTCAGATGCGTGGAGACCGGCCACGAGCTGCCGGCTCACGCCAGAGACTCCTACACCGACACGAAGCACTGTCGGCTAGGCCTCATCGATTCCGCCCTGTCTCGCAAGAAGCCTCCTCTCAACATGTTCAAACAGGACCCCCTCTCCCGGTCTCTCTCTCTCTCTCTCTCTCTCTCTGTCTCTCTCCCTCCCTCTGTCCCCTCCCCCCAAGTCAATATTGTCTTTGTTTCTTGTTGGGCCACATAGGCGTCAGCTGTAAACCATTTCCTCTATTTTTTACCTAATTATAGCAGACAATGTTCACCAAATTACATTGTGATTAGATTAAAAATTAGAACATTTTTTTTTAATTCTTATTTTTGTAATGTTTGCCTGCTTTTGATTGTTGTGTTGCAGTTCCAAGTTAATATGTAGATTAACCGGAGTTTCGATTAATAAAACAGAAGAGCATATATGGAAGCATATAAATGGGAAGCGTTTTCTGAACATGTTAGGTTCGTCTACCAATGGAATTTCCTCAAAAACCATGTGAATTCCGAGTAGTTGGTTTTGTTTCAATTCATGTGTAATGACAATTTAAACAGATAAAAAGGAGGCTGAAAATGAAATATCGAATGGGGAAATAGAGAAGCAGGATGAGAAAAAAGAGAAGAAGAAAAATAAAAGAAATGAAGATGGTGGCTTGAAGAAGAAAGAGAAGAATAAGAAGTCTGAGAAAGAAGCGGAAAATGTTGATGATATTATCAATGAATTAAGGGACTCCACAGTCAAGAGTAGTGATTCCGAAGATGAAGCCGACTTTTGGATGCCTCCTGCTGGTGAACGTTGGGACCATGATGATGGGTGTGACCGATGGGGTTCTGATCCGGAGTCGGGACTAGAGACTGTTGATGATGATGATGATGATGATGATGATGATGGTGAAGAAGGTATGCATTTTAATGTTTATCTTTTTATCATGTCAAAAGGATATTGCATGAGAAGGGTCATTGAAAATGAGGAAGTAGTTTACATAGTCGCTTGTGGTGACAATTTTGAAGCTTAGGCAATATAATTTGCTTTGACCGATGCTGATTCTTGTTATTTTGCTTTGCTTAATGCAAAAAGTGATTATGAAAATGTTTAAGCATCTTATAGAAATTCATGAAGTGCAGTTGATGCTGCTAATGCTATAGCAATTGTTTTATGATTTATCAGTGTCAACTCCCATCGACAGAATAATTCATGAAAAGATGCAACTAATTTCTTCGACTGTGCGTCAGTAAAAAAATTAGTTCTTCCTAGTAGCTCTGAATTGTATATGGCGTATTGATCTTTGCATTTTCACGAGAATATAATGTTTGTCAAATCTATTTGATTCTAAGGCCAATTGTAGAATATGGAGTCTTTGACTTGTAGCTTGTAAGTAATGCCATTTTTCTTGTAACAGATATGGGAGCTGAAGAGGCCAAGCATGGAACTGCAGAGATATCCAAACGGTATGTTTACGTTTTTAACCACTTTTTTCGTTCGGCTTTTGACTGTGGACTTAGGTGATAAATGGAATAGAAATGTGGCTTATCGAAAAGGCTTAATTAACTGTCCTTGATTTTCGTCTTTTAGATGTCTATGAATGAGATCAGAGCATGAAACTGTTTCTTCTCTTTTTTCTGAGGAAATCTATATTTTTTTTTTCAACATGCAGGGCAAAGAGAATGTCTCTAGAAATTGGACCTAGTAGCTTTGCGTCAAGGAAGAAGAAAAAGAAGATTGATGCTGCATAATAAGTTGCAAGGAATCGGGCTCCAAAACCGAGTGCAGATGTGGGAATTAAATTATCAGAAGAAAGAGTGAAAAGGGATCTTCATCGTGTTTTTTGCCATTTCTGTTCTTTGTTTTTCAAATTAAGAAACAATTTTGTTTGCTGGATAATTTTGAGAAATTATTTTATAGTGTCATCTTTCTGAAGAAATTTCTGAACCATGCTTCTAGCAAGCTTCTAATTTTTGTTAGGGGGGTTTTGGGCCCTGTTCTTTTAGTCTTATTTTTCAGTTTTTCAGTTCAGTTCAGGTCCATTCAGTTCAGGTTCATTCAGTTCAGTTCTTCTTCTTCTTTTTATTATTATTATTATTAATCTTAATTATTATTATTGTAATTATTACTAATAATATTACTATTATCGTTGTTGTTAATTACTATTATTATTATTATTATTATTATTATTATTATTTACTCTTAATATATATTTCAGTTCAGATCAGTTCAGTTCAGATTCATTCAGTCTAAAAGAACACAGTCTTGAATAGAGCCTTGCTGCTTTGTCCGGTTTTGGAAAAACTCATTAGACGGATCTATTAGTCTCACGGGTTTTAAGATGCTCGTGAGTTGATGAAATGGTTATGTATATAACAGTGTCGTAATAAATAAATAAACAGATGTGTGAATTATATGCTAAGTTTAAATGATTCACAACCACATTTCGTTAGAAACCCAACGACATTGCATATTGTAAGGGATTGGGGTCAGTTCCTACATTCACAAATTGATTTTATTTGCCATGATCAAAACTTTGTTGTGGAACTGCACGAAACACCAAAAGTCTATAAGTGAAAATACACCACCAAGATTTGTTGTACTCGGTGTAGTTTTCATATGCATCAATGAGTACTCTATTTCTGGGGATGCTTAGAACTGGCAGTCCCAAAATAGCGATCACCAAACTCGCCCATGCCCGGAATCACGTGCATATCCTTGTTGAGCTTCATATCTATCTCCGATGTTACAATCTTGAGCCTCGGAAATTTCTTACAGACCGTATGTATCCCTTCAGGAGCCTGCATTATTGTATCATGGGATGAATTTATTGTACATAAACAAAAAAGAGGGTTCATAATTCGGTTAACCCACTGCAATGAGGTTGAGGAAAATTATGTTGGATTCTGGAACACCCTTGTTGAGCAGCACAGAAATTGCTTTGACGGCGGAGTTCCCTGATCATTGTACAGGGTCTTTAGTTTAGACAAGGATTATTAAAAATATATCAGTTTTCAGGTTCGGCTCATTAAATACCTGAGGCGAGAACTGGGTCGAGCAGCAACACATGACGGCTTGCAATATCCGATGGTAGCTTTTCGTAGATCAACTGCAGCAATTTTTTATTTTTTGTTTTCAATCGTGTAGAAGCAGAATGTATGACAGGTTGGAACTGGAACCAAAGGAAGATATGTCGTTGGTTGTACACACCTCCCGACCGTTATTACCCTCTCCGTGGATTAGGATTTTGCCAATTTTGATACCTTTACAACACGCTCTCAGCGCATTCTCCATGCTTTCCCCACTGGTGCCATCAAACTCATAAGACTCGGTGACATAACATTATGGAGACAGTGGTCTTTAACTAGGAAAAAAAAACTCCTGATTCTCCAAAGAACAGTGATTGTTTTCGCGAAGTTCTGATTGACTGGGATATTTAACATTATGCTTTCCAAGGATTTAGATGATTAAATTATGGATATGTTAGGTTTCAGATTCGTGTATATCTTCCTCACCAATGGGGATAATTACCTTCTGATGATTGAGACACCACACAATCTTTTGCAGAAAACGACTCCACAGTACACAGATCCTACACATAAGATGGAGTAAAGTGAAATTAACTTATGCTAGCAACATTGGTTTCTAAGTTTAATTATTAATAAAGATGTTTTGTCAGATTTAGCTGTATTTGTTCTGTAAATCACAGCAAATTGACCAATAAAGTTAATAATCACCTGTAGGAGTAATAATCTGTTTTTCAGTGAATGGAAGATGACCAAGACCATGCTCCACAACCTAGAATGGGTTGAAAACCCCATGCAGCAACAGGCGCAAATAAATAAGCATATCTCAATTTCAAAGCAAAATATTGAGTCAACTGATATACTATACCAAGCGAATGAGCCGATCTGCATAGAAAACGAAATCATGCTTGGTTGTTTTTGCATCCCTTACAAGCGTGTGCATTCCACGTATCTAAACAAAATATTTTGAGATCGAGTCAACTTTTCTTTTTGTATATTCCAATTTCGACTCCTACCACGGGATTTTTATTTTCTGTTTGAAAAGGAATAAAAAGTGATGGTACCTGGAATGTCGAATGTATAACAAAGACATTGGGATATATTTTGCAGAGATCGTGTTGGCCAAGCTTTGTACGAATATGCTGTACTATAAGGTCAAGCGCAACATCATTATCTCCTCCTCGCGGAATTATAACGTCAGCGTGTTTCTTTGATGGAAGTATAAATTCCTCAAAACTTGGCTTTACAAACTTAGCATACTGCAAAGATTACTAGAATATAATGGCAGATGGAGATGGCTAGAACTTTACCAAGGCATTCTTTCTGTGCAGTAATATTTAAAAGTGGAGATGGCTAAAGGAATTAGCCATTCTATTTTGGACTAGACTAATGCAAAGTGAGAGAGAGAGAGAGAGAGAGAGAGAGAGAGAGAGAGAGAGAGAGAGAGAGAGAGACCAATGCCATTCATAAGAGCAATATAAAACCTGGTCAAGGACATTTTCGACATTTCTGCCTCTCTCGACAGTATCACGCTGTATCCTCCTTGCAAGACGCACATCCGAGTCTGCACCAGTAAAATCTCAGTGATAATAATAAAGAAAAATGGAAACTACGGATAATCTTACATCTTCGGAATCAACTCAGAAACAAGGCTCTGTATTTCTAGTCATTTTCACAACCTATTGGAGTCAGATTTTATTGAAGAAATTACTGCTAGATTGAACAAAAAAAGGAACCTGTATCGACAAAGATCTTCATGTTCATAAGGGCACGTACGCGAGAATCATGAAGAACAAGGATTCCTTCCAAAATTATAACGTCAGAGGGGTTGACCTACAAAAATTTCAACAATTCTGATAGCTAGAATGAATATAATCACCGGTAAGGTGATGCTCAAAACCTAAAATAAAGTACCATACGGGCTGGTTCAGTGCTTTTGTGAGTCTTGAAATCATAGTTCGGTATGCTAACTGTTCTTCCATGTCGTAATTTTTCCATGCATGAAAGCAGAAGCTCCGTATCAAAGGCATCTGAAGAGCATTATGCCAATCAATGTAAATGCAAAGATCATGTAATAGCATTACATTTGAGAATAACATAACATGCTTACCTGGATGGTCGAAGTTGTACTCACCGACTTTTTGTAACTGCTCATTACTCAGGGAATGGTAAAATGCATCCTAAGAATCACATACCACTTAACGGTCATACTTCCGTCGATGTATGTATAATACAACAAGCTTCAGTCAGGAACAAAAATGAGAAAACAATGGTATCTATTATCTTGTAAGTGGAATATATGAAGTCGATGAATGTTGAGGGTTAAGTGATGATGAATGATCGACTCCAGCTGTAATATCGCATTATTAAATTACAGGTATGAGATGATTTTTTTTTGTGCGCAATAATTGACGAGTAGATAAAAATTTGTATTTACTTCCATTTAGATCCATTCATGTTAAATTTTACTCTTCCATGACCACCATATTATATATGTGACAATGATATGAACTGGTTTCACACTTGTAATACCAACAATGGCAGGCAAAAAAAACACCCGATTCTGTATTGTTCCCCCCCCAATATATATGCAGCAAGAGCCAAGAGGGCTCATCATAGTATGCCAACTAGCTTATGAAAATCAAATTATACTCAAAATCTCATATCAGATTTCCATTTAAGGCCAATATAAGGGGAAAATAAAACATATCTTCATAAAAATAAAACAAAAAGCAACAGAAATTGATAATGCTCACTTGATTGACAAGAACAACACGTTGATCGTGTAGCTGCGAGATAATCATATTGCAAACAGTCGTTTTGCCTGAAGCAGTTCCACCGGCAACACCTTCGCATTAATCGAAAGTTCCAATATTAATGTTAAGTTTATTTATGTAAAATCGAAATTCGCGATTGTTATCACGAAAAGATAAATCAACTGAAAGCAACACATCGATCAGAACAATAGAGGTGAGCGGAACTCACCAATTATAAAGGGAAACTTCAGTGGCGTTGGCTCCGAGCCAGAATACGGTCGTCGAGGAGCAACCATCTCGGAATCCATAAGCGGAACTTTCGCTTTGGAAAAAAACGAGCTGGGAAAATCGCACAGTCTGGTCTGGCGATGGCGCGAAATTCAAATCATTCGTATATTTCTTTGAAATTTCCACTACTTGTTCTTATTCCTGATCGATTCGGATCGTGTCGAATCAAATCATAATTCACCGTGAAGTCGTCGGAAAAAAAAAAGGAGCGTGAAGATTAATTTTAGTTGTAGATGTTGATATGTATCTGCTGGCTGCTGCCGCTGCTGTTAGAACGATTAGCGGGAGTTTCGCACTCATAAAGCAAACCTTCGACTGATGGGCTTAAAAATAGGTCTGCACAGTAACTTCTTGGCCTCGGCCCAGGACTGCGTAACACCCCTTAAAAAACTCCTTTTTTTTTTTTGGGGGCATTTTACATCATGGATCCGATCCATGGTCCACTGCCGACCCCGATAAATATTAAAGATAAGTATTCAATGATTTATTTTATTTTTCCTTAGTTTTTTTTTTCTACAGTTTTTAGTAGACCCGACAATTTACCACACGACACGAAAACACGACACGAAAACGACACGAAAATTTAGTGTTTGGGTTTGCATTTTGAGTACACGACAAGAAAATACACGAACACGAAAGTAAACGACCGAGATTTAGTGTCGGTTTTGTGTTTACCCTTTGGGTACACGACACGACACGAGGTACACGAAATAAATAAATAAATAAATATATATAATATTTTATATTTAATTTAATAAAAATATATATTTTATGAATTCTTTTATACTAAACTTTAAAATTTGAAAATATAATGTGAATTTTCATAAATTTCGTATAAACATTCGTGTTTTCATTGCCATTCGTTTCATTTCGTCTACTAAATCTATAAAAATAATATTATAATATTAAAATTATTATTTTTTATAATATTTTAATATTTATTTTATATTATGTGCCTGACACGAAAACACGGCACGAAAGGACACGAATTTGCGCGGTACACGACACGACATGACACGAATTCATTTAGTGTCGTGTATGGGTTTGGACTTTTGGTACACGAAACACGAAAGTACACGACACGAAAATACACGACACGAACGAATTATCAGATCTAGTTTTTAGGTTCTTTATTTCTTGAGGGTGTTATAGTAAGATTTCATTTTTTTAGTTATTTTATTTAATGTTTTTAGGGTTCGCTTTCAGTTTTTCGAATATATCTTTTAGTATTCTAATTATTGTTTTAAGAGATAACTAAATTATTTATCACTCGAACATATTACACCGAGTACGTATATTACAATCTTTTTTATTCTCTCTCTGCTTTTTTCTAATAAGAAAATTAATTTAATAAAAATTTCTACTCGAGTTCATAATGCAATGATCCATGTGCATTACACAAGAATGTGTAGATGAATTGAAAAAAAATATTAATATCTATTATTTATTTATCGCTTATATATATTTGTCAGGGATACATTGGTATATCATGAACTCAAGTTCATGATAACATTGTCCGCTTATTTGCTTGACCAACTCTTTTCTAGTAACATCGAATAGATAATAAGATCTCCATTCACGATTTTTTTTAATCTAAAATGTAAATCTATATGAATGAAAATAAGGGTTGAAAATGTACTCGCTACCAAAATGTCTCGTGTGTGGTACAGCAAATTAAATTTCGATATAAACAACATAACATAATCTTAAGTTATTTAGGGTGCTATATAATTCTTTTCATCTAATTTTATTTTTGACAAACTGAAATTATTTCTACTGACTGTAGCTGATTATTCCTCATTGAAGCTAATTTTTACTAAATATATCAAAAAATTTTTTTTACTAATTATATTAATGTATTTTTACCGAGTAGACCTGAATTTTATTGATTGAAACTGAAGTGTGCTTATTAAAATTAATAAGCTGATTCTAAACTAAGGGGCTGTTTATTTTTTTCCATTAATCTCTGAATGGATTAAGCTGTCTGATTTGGAAAAATATCTTGTTGTTTCTTTCTTTTCTGAATGAACTATCTGAATGACAGAAATGACCATTTTACCCCTCAATATGAATTAAGTCATTTTTGATAAAATGTTCTTTATTTTTTAAGTTGAATGGTGTTCACTACTACAAAAAAGATATTTAACATCGCCCGTTTACCATCGGTTCTGGAAAAACCGATGTTAAAAAAGACGTGGTGGCATAATTAAAAATTTTAAAGCAAATTAACATGATTCTAATAAAAACCGATGTTAAAAAAAAAATCTTCAATTTAACATCGGTTCCGAATAAAAACTAATGTAAAAAAAAACTTCAATTTAACATAGGTTCTAGAAAAAACCGATGTTAAGAAAAAAAATCAATTTAACACCGGTTCCGAAAAAACGATGTTAAAAAAAACTTCAATTTAACGTCAGTTCCGAATAAAAAACGATGTTAAAAAAATTATATAATATAACTTAATATATAATATAACATAATATATATTTTAATTTATATTATAATATATATTCATAAATTATATTATAATTTTCAGTTATATTTAAATAATCAGACAATATTTTTATAAATATATTAAGTTATATTTTAATATATATAGTTATATTAATTTTTTAATCAATAAATAGTTTATATTTTATGACTTTTAAATATATAATATTAATATATATTTTAAATTTATAATATATATACTCAATTATAATTAAGATTATATGATAATTTATACTATATATACTCAATTTTTTTAGGGTATTACTAAACACCGCCCTATAATATTACCTTTTTGTCCATTTCACAATCTTTCATTATTTCTACCCAACATACCAACACACAAGTTTTTCGAATTGAAATCTAGAAACAATTTTTCATTTATTCTACAGAACACACAATCAAATATATATCGTCAATATCATCGACAACTACGAAAATGGACGAGAATTCACATCTGGAGGTAATTTTCCGGAGAAAATGACGCAGTCGTCTGAATATTCTGCCTGTTCCATGGTACAGGCGTCCACAGATTCCGCCTAAACCATGGTACAGGCGTCTGCTATGGACGCTCCGTCCTAGGTCTAGGCGTCTAAACCAGGCGCCTGAACCATGGTCTGGACGTCCGATTCAGACGCCTGTGCCATGGCTAGGCGTCCGATTCAGACGCCTGTACCGTGGCCAGGCGTCCAAGCCAGACGCCTCGGCCATGGTCCAGGCGCAATTTTTGGACGCCTGGACCCTTTTTTTTGCCTGATTTTAAATTTTAATAATAATATTATTGGTATTATTATTAACATTCTGTCAATTAAAAATTTCAGGTTATACTGGAAAAATTTGAAGGTGACGGCGTTGATTATAGTGGTTATTTCGTTAATGACGAAATACTCGCTAGTGATTGTGATGCGATTGGTTGGGCGAAAAAAATTGCTCTTCAAATTGGTTTCGAGTTGATCATTTCGTCGTACAAGAATAAAGGAAAGACAAAGCTATTGAGATGTAACCGTGGTGAACGGTACAGAGGGGTATTAAGAGATTTGGATGTCGCTGTTCGAAATGACACAAAGACGAAATCATGCAAGTGTACATTTCAGATAAAGGCCGAACAATTGCATGACTTGAGTGGTTGGATAATCAGACCGATCTCTGGGAGTAAGGGTATGCACAATCACTCATTTATTGTATATCCGGATGGGCATCGTCAAATGAGTGGACTGAGTAAATCGGCCCAACAAGTTGTTCGTGAGATGAGTGCTGCTCAAGGCAAGCCGTGTGCCATCTTGGCGGCCATTCAGAATAAATTTCCCGAGAACAAACCGACTAGACGACATATCTATAATTATAGAGACCACTTGAGGAAGCATGATTTTGAAGAAAGAGATGTCGTCGGTCAGTTTCACCATTTGGATGTGACGAATAACTACGTACATTGGACGCAGACCGACCCGGATACAAATGCTGTTACCCACGTGTTCATGGCACATCCAACATCAATCAACTTAATCCGGACCTACAGATGGTTCATTGGCATGGATTCTATCTACAAAACGAATAAGTATAAGATGCCATTTCTTGAGATAGTCGGGATGACTCCATGTAACAAGAACTTCCTAATCGCCTATGCAATTATGAAAGATGAGACCGAATCGAGCTATGCGTGGGTATTACAGAAGTTGAAAATTTTGCTTGAGTTTGATGTTCATCCGACGGCTATTGTTACGGATCGCGAGTTGGGATTGATGCGTCCTATTGGAGAGATATTTCCACAGAGTGCCCACTTGCTTTGCACATGGCATATTAATAAGGATGTTGAAGACAAGGTCTACAGAATTTGTGGAGAAGATAAAGAAATTGGCCAAAAGTTTAAAAATGGGAAATGGAAGAAAATCATGGAAGCGGCGACCGAAGAGGAATACGATCAAGCGGTGCAACTCATGAAGGATACATGGAGATGGAACCCTAAGGTGATATCCTACGTTGAGGGTACATGGCTAAAATACAAGGAGATGTTCGTTGTTGCGTGGACGAATAAAGTGCTTCATTTTGGAAACACAACCACTTGTGGAGTTGAGAGTGCACATGCCGAGTTAAAGCAATGGCTTAATTCTTCCACCGGAGCCCTCGATACCGATAATACCACTCAATGTAATCATCGACGCATGCAGCCTGATCATGAGTAGCAGCCTGATAGTCAGCGAGAGGAAGCCTGTATGCGCCCGGAAACATCATCCAAGCATCAGATGACATCCGAATGGGATAGTCAACTCGGTACAATCTGCTCGACCATGCCCGAACCGCTTTCTCCGGTCTGGTGATCGGGAAAGGGATGGTCTGCACATAACCGAGCTGCCGTAATGCCCGACCAGGCATGTATAGCTCGATAATCTCCCGATATCGTAGCCATCCAATTAATGTGGTCCTCGGGACATCCCTCACCGGATCAGGGCCATAAGGCAACCACTGTATCTGCGTACATGTAATCAACAAATTATACAAGTTATTTTTAAATGAATTGTGAGATTGTTAGAAGGAATCATTATACCTCTGCGGCTGTCAACTGATCAATGCGGCGCAAAAGAGTCGGTGCTCGTCCTTACCCTCGGGCTGGACACTCCATGTAGAAGCTTGAGGCTGCGTGGAGTCAACAATCATACGCTCTCGATGAGGTCGAAAGCAGGGAAAATACTCATAAATCCAAGCCTGAACGAGGGTAAAGCATCCACAAATACCATGGAGTCGCCGCGACTAGCGATACCGAGCTGACGGTACATGAAAGCCAATGCGACCGAACCTCATGAATACTGACCGGTCGTATCCATACCGTCCCTCACCTCCAATATGCAGGACGGCCTAATCCGGTTACCACTCTTGTCAACAAACAAGGTGGATCCAAATAACAACCACATCCAAGCTACGGCCTGGGTGCCCTCCACTCGACCTCCATCGCGGCATGACCTGAAAATCAAGTCCATAAGTACGCCGCCACCCCCAGTCAGTACTTAGTAGCTCCAACCACGATACTCCAAGAACCTCCATCACATCCACCTGCAACTGTGTAGATGTGCTATCGGCATCAACCAATCGCCCCTCGACAGGAATGCGAAGGATCTGCCACACATCATGTAACATGATGGTTATCTCTCCGAACGGCATGTGAAAAGAGTTCGTATCGGGCTGCCACCGCTCAACGAACGCAGAAATCAACGGGGAGTCAATATGTCTGAACATGGCGTCCGTCAGGTGGGATAACCCAGTCCCACTGATCCGACTCACTAAAGAGGGTGACATCACCGAGCGTCACCGACTCAAGCTCGACAAGCGGCGATCCTGGTGTGACACTTCAGCAAACCTCTCATATCTCCAGTCCAGATATGCGCGGCGACATGCCCACCGAAACTCGGGATAACGCTGCCGTCGATAGGGCCACCAGGCATCTCCTCAGTAACCATCCAAGATGTGTCATCCTCTGCCCTACGCCGTTTACTACTGGTAGACCCAGAAGTGACAAACCTCCCCCCTCTCCCCTTCCGAACCCGGCACGAAAATGAAGAAGAATCATCACCGCCCTCCTGATCGTCGGCCTCATCGTGCGAATAATACTCGCTCGAATCCTCAGTACCAAAATCAGTATAAGGTACGTCCTCGAATCCCCTACGCTCTGCCTCCCGCTGTCTACGAACGGAAGCATCAACACCACGAGCTCTGGTGTGACGCGCTCCAGAACCCATCAACTCTGTGACTAGCAGCATAGATTTGCCTGCTCCTCCTCTCATCTGCATTTAGCAAGCAATACAACTAATAAGTAATAATCATACAAACAATACACATTATTAATTATTAATTGAAAATTTTATTTTTTTCCAAAAAAATGACTCCGGCGTCCGGAACGGACGCCTGAACCAAGGCAGGGGCGTTTGGTCTGGATGCCGCGATCATGGTTCAAGCGTCCGAGACAGATGCCTACTCCAGCGACTAGGCGTCCGATCTGGATGCGTGTACACGGTTTGGACGTCCGACGTAGACGTCTATACCACTAGTTGAGCGTCCGCCATGGACGCCTGCGCCATGGACAGGCGGAATCGGCGGACGCCTGTGCCATGGCCAGGCGTCATCGTCGGACGCTTGTCACAAAATAACGGCCGCGGCCTCTGTCGTGCACTCCGACACGGCGGGCGCGACCAAAAAAACAGTAAAACGAAAAAAAATAGTTACCGGAGCTTTTTCTTTTTCGGTCATGGCGGCGGACGATGACGGTGCGGCAGCGAACGACGGCTGTGAGGCGGTGATATGCCGGCAGACGACGGCTGTGCGGCGGTGGTGTGGCGGCGGTGCGACTGCGTCTGGTGGGGTCTTTAGAGAGAAAAGTATTGTCAAATTAGGATTACAAATCTGATTAATATGAATTAAGGGCAAAAAGGTAATGTTTTAGGGCGGTGTCTAGTAATTTAGGACGGTGTTTAGTAATCCAGTTCTTTTATTATTATAAAGGATAATTTTGGTATATTGAGAAAGTATTTATGACTTAATGGTAAGAACACCCCAAAAGTTGCTTAATGAAAAAGATATATTAAGATCATTAAGTTGAAAGTATTATCAAGATATAGCTGACCGATTAAATTGATTAAGCATTAAAGTGATTAAGTAAAAAATAAAAATCCGACAAAGTACACAAGGATAAGATGCTTTTTCTCACAAGATTATGATTACATCTGCGAATTCAAATTTAAAAACACAAGTGGATACTAATATACTAGTATCCAAAACGTCTAACTTAATAAAGCCCTGAAAAGTGGTAAATTATCCTGCAACTGCACATATTGTAATACAAAAACCTCTCATGTCATTGTCTTTTGGTTGTACACTCAAGGTCAAGGGACCATCCCGTATTTTCCCATGTACTAGTAATAATAGCACAATTAAAATCATTATATTAGACCTTTGACAAGCAAATCAGAGATGGAGTAGTGATGGATACCCACCAGTACTTACTGGCCCAATAATAATATACTGAAACAGGAACTACGTGCGCAGATTTACAGCTCTGATAGTAGTATGTCATCGTCCCACAATTTCTTCCTCGCAATTAAAACTCTTTCTTCACTTATGGATAGAGCATCATCGGTGCTAGCTTCTACCTCCGAAGCCCATTTGTCCCACTTCAAAGAAGCCAAGAATTTACGTACATGATTTATTACGGAAGGTTTGTCCCTTATGATCGCGAAGCCTTCGGGCCTCAGCACACGGTCCATTTCAATTAACAGATCCTCTGCACTGCAGCCTCTTGCCTCAATCTGTGAGAAGACTGACCATGCATGAAGCAAGTCATAGGTTCGCGGGTATGTTGAGAATGATTCGCACCTGCGAAAATGATTAAAAAATCCCGTGCTACATTAAATTTTTGTCGAAATTACAATTCTTTTTGATAATAAAATCTCATAAAGATTAACAATGGAAATGCAGGTAATAAGTCAAAACTGTAACAAACAGGGGCGAAGAGCGGAGTCACGATTTAGGCAACACCTACAATAGAACCTCTATAAA
This sequence comes from Orobanche coerulescens, assembly GCA_033398695.1. Lineage (NCBI taxonomy): Eukaryota > Viridiplantae > Streptophyta > Magnoliopsida > Lamiales > Orobanchaceae > Orobanche > Orobanche coerulescens. The sequence continues at coordinate 222,626,073 of CM065804.1, forward strand.
CTAATACAGTTGGGACCGGAAAAAATATTAATCTTATAGAGGTTATTAATTTATCGAGTATTAATTTAAAGAGGTTACACTGTATATAACCAAGTATTGGTTTTCCCATATTTATATGATATAGTAAAACAATATATTGTATTTCAAAACACATCACTAAATTCTAATTTAATTAAACTTAGAATGCCGTTTTGCAAATTAGCGGAATTTATCTATAAGTAAATTTATACTAAAATATATCGGTAAAATGTTTTTCAATATACAATGATAAACAATGAGTAAGAAATTCATATTCAATCTTGTTGCGAAAAATAGTCTTCATTATATTTCATATAGCAAAAAGCATTCACTTTGTGTATACTCTCCACAATTTATAACATTACGACTATAACAAGGCCCACACAATGTTTTATCCGAACTTCAAAGAATAAATATCATGTGCTTTCGTGGTCCACAATAAAATTGTATTGATCAATAATTCTTACTGGGGGTGGGGGGAAGACTCATACTATACATTATGCATAAAGGTAGTAATACCACGAGCTTGTAGCTCAAGTGCTACCACTCACCCTTTGAAAGGGCGTTGAAACGGATTGGAACCATGTATCTTTCAGTTTATTGGTTATATATATACAGTAATTTACAAAAGGTGGGGGAAGGGGCCCCAAAGGGACAATTAGCCCCCGACACACACACGACAAAGCAATACATAAGGAAAATGGGTCGCACGGAGCCAAGAAAAAATTGCGTACCAATCATGAGCTGTTCCAATGAGCCCCCGGTCATATACAATTTTCAATGTGACTGATGCATTAACTGGAGCAACGTTCATCACCCAAACATCCTTGTCTTTCAGAGCAGCTGCAAATCCTCCGAGGTTTGAGTTCATGTCCATGATATTTCTGAATGAGTTCCGCTGTGTAACAGATTTCATCTGTTTCCAATACTCAGCCACTCTGTGACGCCATACATCCTGCAATGATGTGAGCATGAGTTCAGGCGAGAAATGAAATAACTAAATTTAAACATGAACACATTGCGAGATGCGTGCATTTTCCAGCATTTGAAAGCCTTACTGTGTCTTTCAGAAATTCTTCAACACTAATACCAACTTCTGCCAAACGTGGTGGGGGAGCTGTAAGCCTTTGTGGCCAGGGTTCTAATCCACTTCCTTTTTCCCGGTGCATGTCTGTTCTCCCCAAAAACATTGGCATTTAAATTGTCGAATGAATTATCAGATTACTATCGGAATAAGATTACTAGGAAAAGTATTCGACCATAACAAAAAGGGATATGTATACCGTTGTTGGGGAGAGCTTCAATAACAAAATCTACAAAGCTGTAAATTTTCAGGATACTGACAATCTAAAACTTTATACAATGAACATGAATACCTACGATACGCATTAAATGAAATAAATACAAATAAAATTTTAAATTCAGCTCTTGATGACATAGAACCACCCACGCAGTGAAATATGATGTATCTTTCTCTCTCCCGACCACATCCACCTTTTAGAAAATTTTCATAAAGAACCAAATTGCATCAGCATACACCTTTCTTGCAAAGAAAAGAAGTCATTATCATTCAACATGAATTTCGTAAAATAATTAAGTAAAAACTGGGTAGCAGTATAAATACGCATCCTTCGTTCTTAAGATACAGATATTTATATATATATATACACATATATATATACTATTTTGAGTATAGATAATTAGACTTGATGAAAAAAAGATACATACTTGTCGAGTATGGGGTTATGCATGCCTTCATAAGCATGTTCCAAGTGTATATATATATATATATATATATATATATATATATACACACACACTTGAGTATAGATAATTAGACTTGATGAAAAAAAGATTCATACTTGTCGAGTATGGGGTGATGCATGCCTTCATAAGCATGTTCCATGTCGCGTCCGGATCATCATCAGAACCACACAAAACCGGAAGACTTCCCGAAATTCTTTTCCTATAGCAACTATTACTTATTGGCTTAGCCCATATCACCGTCTGATCTCTCCTTGCAACAACTCTCCAGCACATTCTCCTCAGAAGGTCATACATAGAACTCCAAATTCTTCGACTTTCAGCATCATGTGCATAAGCTTCTGGGGACGAATATACGAAATAGCCTCCCGGTCTCAGCAACCTGTCCAGTTCTAAGAGAAGGATGCCGTCTCTCTGAAGCCAGTCAATCCGGCAACGCGAGCAATGAGCCAACTCAAAAGACCTGCTAGGATATGGTAGCCTCTTGGTGCCCAATACACCTAAAACCGATGGAATTCCTCTCTCCAATGCAAATTGTATCTGATTCTCGTGAACATCATTAGGAGCTAGGGACATGGCAATAACGTCGAGGGGGAGGAGATATGCTCCGAAACTCGCAACCCCACAACCCACATCAAGAACATTCCGAATATGGCCACCATTATTAAGTTTTTCACCGGGAAACTTAAGCATCTACAAATATTAAAATATACTAGGGGTTATAATTGATTGAAAAGCCTAACAATATATCAAATAAAAATGTACGCGACAATACAGCTCACCCCAGCAATGGCTGCAATGTATTTATCGGCTCCATCGTGAAAATGAGTCCCTCCACCCGGAAACTTTATCTTCTCCCCCTCCACAATCATCCAATTCTGATCTGATTTTTCTTGTGCGAGATGCGTATGGGGTATGTTTGCCTTCCAAACTTGGTCCCGGCTCGTGGGCCATCTTATAGGAATCTGGACTTCTAACAACAAATAACATTTTAATCGAAAATAACAAAAGTGAAAATGATAATTATATGACAATTATCACACATGCATCAGTAACAAAAAAAAAAAAAAAAAAAAAAAATTAAGCAGGCAAAGGAAGAAATCATGTATTTGAAATCTTATGTTTGATATCAAAAGAGAACCATCAACCTGAAAATTTTACTTTACTCAGAATGAAAGAAAATCCATATTACTGTTATCATTCAAGGGTTGTGCCAACATTAATTGAAAAAAAAAAAAGAAAGAGAAAAGCATATAAAAACAAACAAAGAGACAAACAAACCTTGTAGCCAATGGGAGGAGGAATAAGGCAATTGTAACGGCGGTCTGGAGGCGGGCAGTGCCTTTCATAATGCTCCATTAAGCTCAAATTAACCTTCAGTTTCATTTGGTATATTAAATTTCTATCCAGGCACGGAATCAACTCGGAGTACCTCAAATCACAAACCTACAAAATAGGGAGAAAAAATAGAAGAAAAATGTAAATCGAATAATCTGCACCCCATAAATCTAACTTCAAACAAACGCGGCCTTCACTTACCGGAATGCTTTTCGGGAGTTCAGGATTGCGCTCGTCATCCTCGAGAGTTTCACCAAAATCCTTCTTCATCAAAAACCTCCCGGGGACGGGGTCAACGCCGGCATCAAATGAATCGTCGCCTCGTGGCAACAGAGAGCCGTTGTACAGGCAAACAAATCCGAGCAACAACAATAAACCGATGAAAACATACTTCAACAGCCTCACCGAGCGAATACTCTCAATCTTTTGCTTCATTTATTTTATTTTATTTTATTTTAAGAAAGAAAAAATGCTCCGCAAATATTGCTCAAAAGCCAAAACCTCAGAAGTGGATCCTTGGCCGCTGGAGGAAGTTAGAATGATATATAAACTGAAATAGATTAATTGCTTTTTGGTTTGCTTTTTTTGTACGGGGAGAATAATATCTCCAGTTGGAAAAAAGGAACTCGGACCGCTGAAAATGCTGTGTGCGTGTGTGTAATAAGATTTTCTGGTGACGACGGCGAAATTGCCGCCGTTTTGTGCTTTCTCTTGCTCTGTGTCTGCGAAAGTGTGTTCTCTGCGCTTTCTCTCGGGAGAGTGACGAGAGTCCGCATGTGCGCCAAGTCTATAGGGATTTGACGGCGTGTTTCGAATGGTTTTTTTAGTTAAGGCGATCGATACTTTATATGACTTGTATTACGAGAAACAGTTGCGGCCTTTCAGAACAATTTCCAATTAAACTGTAAGATAATGTACCTGATTAATCATTAAATATATTCTATTTTCGCGCACTAGGATTTACCCTAAGTGATTGCTCCATGTTAGACCCCGATAGATAGGCATGTCGGATCTCCATAATCCAACCGCAGGTTTCCACCGAGATCATGCCTCCCATACTGCCGCTTCAAGCACATGATATTGTAACTATTCGCCAGCTAACTCGGGGGCTAGGACCTAACCCTTAGTCAAAGACTAAGGGATTATTGAGACTTGAGAAATTCAATTCTAAAGTGTTGCCACTAAGGGCAGACGGAGTGGACGTCGGGTTGCAAATCGAGCTCGTGCGGGTAGGATTTTCGAGCTCGGAACTCGATCGAGTACCCGTGCTTGTGTTTGTATTTTTTTTTCTTTTGTCTTCTTTTTTGGTTTGGTTTTGCACGTGGGAGGAAGAAGGTGGTTTGGTTTTGCAGCTACCCGTGCTTCTTTTTTGGTTTGATAAGGAAGAAGGTGGGAGGAAACTACCGAGCTAGTATGTGTGTCCTTGTGTTTGTGTTTGCGTTTTTTTTTTTGCAGGTCTTGGAAGAGGAAGAAGACTAAGTGAAGAAGAAGAAGATGTGAAGTTTTTTTTGCAGGTCTTGTGTTTGCGAATTTGTTTGTGTTTGCGTTTTATGTATTAAAAAAAAAAAATGAAATTCGGGTACTAGGATACCACTCCGTCCACGTAGGGTAGTGTTAGGGTAGTATTGGAGTAGTTTTGAGTTGGAAGGTTTTTATTGGATAGAGGTGATGTGGCACCCTCAGGGTATTAGGGTATGAAAGTTCCACTCCTCCCTCCCTAAGCCTCCAACTAAATTAAAAGTTAGGTGGCCAACTGCGTAACGACCACTGTTGTGTTTGGACGGGTTTGAATAGCCTAAGAATGCTTTGGGAAATGAAATAAAACATAAGTAAAAATAAATAGTTTAAATTCATTGTGCCTTTATTAAAATGAGTAAAATTAACAAATTATATGTAATAAATAATGTTGTGAAATGGAAGAAGAAAAAAACTGAGCATTTTTGGTCCTGAACTTGTACCCATCATCAATTCAGTTTTTCAAAAAAAAAAAAAAATTGATTCAATTATATAGGAACATGTATGTGTAACCATGAGTAGATTCTATAGATTTTCTACATCTAATTTAAGAGTGCGGTTAAATATACAGTAGAAACTCGATAATTTAATACTCGATTATTTAATAAACTCTCTAAGATAATAGTTTTGGCCGGTCCCGACTCAGGGATAGGGTGCTAAATTAATAATTCGCTAAAATTATAAGATAATACATTTTTGATAATTTTTATAGGTCCCTAATAAAATATAAATTAATAATTCCTTATATATTGTACATATTATAAGAATAATTTATGAAGGTTTCTTAAAAAATTACTCAATTGTATTTCTTTTTGGTTGGAATCAATTTCATCTTAAATCGCATCTCTAATTTTTCTTATCATTATAAGAACTTCTAGTGTTGTATTCTCATATAGGCTCAGCAATAAATTATTCAATATGATGGCCGCTTTAATGTTCGCATATTTTGATTTTGTATTTATAGAAAAAATATACACTAATATATTCAACACAAGATGCATAATAAGATGAGAGATTGAAGAGTTATTTTAAATTGGACCCTTCATTTGATATGTACATGCATTGTACAATAATTAAGTGACAGTTTGAAAGTTGTTTATAAATTAAGTATTTCATTATAAATTAATAAAATATTAATTAATATATAAATTAATAATTATTAATTTATCGATTAATTAATAACTCTTTTAATTAATAAATTTTGGTTGTCCCAACAGTATTAATTTATAGAGTTTCTACTATATTTCACCCTTTGATCAGTTCATCCGAATTTATTAAATATAATATCTACAATGCTCTCCGTAAATAGTTTAGAAAATATAGTATTAATATTTGAAATATTTTAAATTCAACCATATTTCTTGCACCTTAATACCAAATGAAATAATACGAATTGAATATGAAACCTACAATTTCGATTCAGAGTAATTACACAAGTGCTTGCAAATTATTTTCGTAACTGGTCAAGCTTCATTGAATTTTTCACCTAAACCAAAATCGAAATCGCAAATTTTGCGAAACAAATTGCTCCGTCGACACAGACAGAACAAAATATGGATATTTAACCGCACATAGCCGAACATCCACAAAATATTAGGTTGGTGATTGCCAAACATAAACTATGGATGCTTATGGTTGAACATTCTGTTGTTCACCTCAATTGTTACACGTCCATTGAGGTACTTTTGTTGTTAAATTTAGATGAAATAATTTACTTCAAATGGGTAATATTGATGCCTATATTCGTCAACAAATCCACACAACCAAATACGAAAAGCAGGAACAATATATTCGTACACGTAAGCATAACTTTATACATGTAGGAGTGTATCCGTCACATTTGATGCTTTTGTCCAAATGCGACGGAATATCCATCGGGCCATGGACGAAAGTATAGACAACATGTCCATTTGATGTTTTTGTGAAATGCGACGGAATATCCGTCGCGCCATGGACGAAAGTATAGACAACATGTCGTTGAACGAGTCATCACACTGAGAAATAACTCCGCAACAAAGGGTTGTTCAAGAACCATCAAAGGCATAGATTCCCGCATCATTCACCCATCGTCCGCAGCGGCCGACGCACAACCAGCGCGTCGCGGCGACTTGGGCCTTAGTAAATAATTTACACAAAGGGATCGAAGAAAGCCTCAACTCCCAAAACGGTGGCAGTTTTGCGAAAGTAGAGGGAGGGACGAATTGAAGCGACAGATGACTGAATCTCAGTGGATCGTGGCAGCAAGGCCACTCGGCCACTTACAATACCTCGTCGCGTCTTTAAGTCGTCTACAAAGGATTCAACCTGTCGCTAGGTAGGAATTACGCTCTAGGGAGGCCTACACGGCGCGTATGCCGCACAGGATACTCCCACGACACGTGCCCCTGGGGGCCAAATGCCCCTACTGCGGGTCGGCAATTGGACGACGGGCGCAAGCGTCGCATCTAGCCCGAATTCGAACTTAGAGGCATTTTGTCATAATCCAGCACACGGACCGCTGAAAATGGTGTGTGTGCGTATGTAGATTTTTTGGTGACGATGTCAAAATTGCCACCGTTTTGTGCTTTTCTCTTGCTCTGTGTCTGCGAAAGTGTGTTCTCTGCGCTTTCTCTCGGGTGAGTGACGAGAGTCCGTATGTGCGCCAAGCAGGGGTGGAGCCAGGGGGTCCGGGAGGGTCCACGGACCCTGCTGACCAGCCGGAATTGCAAGGGAAGGGGGTCTGGGAAGGGTCCGATCGGGGGGTTTTGGGGAATTGCCGGAGTGGGGGGAAGGAGAAGGAGGGTTCCTGGGAATTGGGGTTGGGGGAAGAAGACGATGGGTAAGCTAAGCGGCAGGGTCTCTCATTTTTCTTTTCTTTTTTTTTTCTCCTTATATGAAACGACGTAGTTTCAGTAAGTAAACTTACTGAACCTAAACGACGTCGTTTTGGACCCAAAAAATAGAAAAACAAAAACAGAGGGCAGAAGCAGAACCGGACAGAACATAAACAGCAGAGCAGCAGCAGAAGGGGCGAGACCGCGAGAGAAACAAACAAGTTCTCTGTGAGAAACAATTCCATCAAGAGGATAAATTACACCATACAATTTTGCATCCCGCTTCGTGCTCATTTGTTGGAGTATTCATCTAGCTCAAGATTCAAGAAGACAAGGTTCTATTTAAATTTTAGGGTTTTAATTATGATTTTTTTATTAATTTAGATTTATAATTTAGGATTTATTTATTGAAATTGGGATTTGTGAATATCTTAAAAAGCACAATTTATGCATACTAATTGATATTTATTGAGTCACTTGAGTCTTGAATATATCTTGAAAATATGAATTTTTTTTGTTATTTTCGATTGTGGGATATTTGTTGAATCGAATGTACTTTGGATATTTGTTGATTGATTGATTGTGATATAGAAATATGGAAAAATATTTTTCACGAACTAAGTGCCCATCAACAACGAGTATTCCCCAACAACAACTTGTTGTGTCTTCAAGTACACCGAGTAAGGATTTTATTGTTAAATCAAGTGGAAAAAGAGCTAGAACGGAATCAGAGACTAACCCTATTTGCGAGGGGGGTGATATTATTAGTGATCCGGGACTTCACAAATGCATAAACGAGTATGAGCCGCGAATTAGAGATGAAGTTAGAAGAAAATATGTGCAAATGGGTCCTTGTCAACCAATTTCTCATGCTTATCCGGTCCTTGTCAACCACTTTCTCATGCTTATCCGAAAATAAAAATACAAGATCGAATGAGGGCGTTTCAAGTTGAATGGTTCAAAAAATGGGAATGGTTGGAATATAGCATTTCAAAAGATGTCGCATTTTGCTTATGGTGTTATCTTTTTGGAGATAAAAAAGTCGGAGATGAGGTATTTTCCAAAAAAGGATTTCGAAATTGGAAGAAAGCTTCCGAGAAATTTGGTGATCATATCGGAAGTGAAGGAAGCGCACACAACAATACTCGGACATCATATGTTGCATTCAAAGATCAAAGACAAAGTGTGACTAGAAAAATATATGATGGAACACAAGTACTAAATGCCGCTTATCGCACTCGTTTGACAGCAAGTGTAGATGTCATTCGACTCCTTCTAAAATGCGGGTTAGCTTTTCGCGGGCATGATGAGTCATCCACCTCGTTAAATAGAGGTAATTTTCTTGAAATACTTCATTGGTATAGTTTGCGTTATGGTGAAGTTGGCAAAGTAGTTAACGAGTTCAATTCAATTCAATTCAGTTCAATTTTTTTCAGTTCAATTCAGTTCAGTTCAGTTCAGTCCAATTTAGTTTTTTTCAGTTCAGTTGAATTTTGCCAAAGAGAATAGGCCCTTAGTCACCAAACTCCCAAGTTCAACAAAATTTTAGGATAAATAAACTTAATTAGAATAACGTGCAATCATAATCGAGCAATTAACCATCATTATTTCATCACCACCGAGGGTAAATTACAATAAAAAAATATTTTTCATGTATTTTTATTTTTATCGGGTTGGTCCGGACTGGACACGAATTTTTCGGGTTTTGACCCGGTCCGGCCCGGAACCCGGATTTGATTAACAGGTCCGGTCCGGGTCCGGTCCAGGTCTGGGTGGAAACCGGGTCTGGTCCGTTTGTGCTCAGTCCTATCTACAATGCTTTCTGTAAATATTTTAGAAAATATAGTATTAATATTTGAAATATTTTAAATTCAACCATATTTCTTGCACCTTAATACTAAAGGAAATAATAGGAATTGAATCATGAAACCTACAATTTTGATTCAGAATAATTACACAAGTGCTTGCAAATTATTTTCGCAACTGGTCAAGCTTCATTGAATTTTTCACCTAAACCAGAATCGAAATCGCAAATTTTGCGAAACAAATTGCTCCGCCGACACAGGCACAACAGAATATGGACGTTTAACCGCACCGTAGCCGAACATCCCAAAAATATTAGGTTGGTGATTGCCAGGCATAAAATACGGACGTATATGGTTGAACATTCCGTTGTTCACCTCAATTGTTACACGTCCATTGAGGTACTTTTGTTGTTAAATTTAGATTTAACAATTTACTTAAAATGGATAATATTGATGTCTATCTCCGTCAACAAATCCACACAACCAAATATGAAAACCAGGAACAATATATTTGTACACGTAAGCATAACTTTATACATGTAGGAGTGTATCCGTCTCATTTGATGTTTTTGTCCAAATGCGACGGAATATCCGCCGCGCCATGGACTAAAGTATAGACAACATGTCCATTTGATGTTTTGTGAAATGCGACGGAATATCCGTCGCGCCATGGACGAAAGTATAGACAACATGTCGATGGACGAGTCATCGCACCGAGAAATAACTCCGCAACAAAGGGTTGTTCAAGAACCATCAAAGGCATAGTTTCCCGCATCATTCACCCATCGTCCGCAGCGACCGAAGCACAACCAGTGCGTCGCGGCGACTTGAGACTTAGTAAATAATTTACACAAAGGGATCCTAGAAAATCTCAACTCCCGAAATGGTGGCAGTTTTGCGAATGTGGGGGGAGGGACGAATCGAAACGACAGAGGGCTGAATCTCAGTGGATCATGGCAGCAAGGCCACTCTGCCACTTACAATACCTCGTCGTGTATTTAAGTCGTCTACAAAGGATTCTACCCGCCGTTCGGTAGGAATTACGCTCTAGGGAGGCCTTCACGGCGCGTCTGCTGCACGGACTACTCCCACGACACGTGCCCCTGGGCATAAGGCCCCTACTGCGGATTGACAATCGAACGACACGCGCAAGCGTCGCTTCTAGCCCGGATTCTGACTTAGAGGCATTCAGTCATAATCCAGATTTTTAACAAGCGCGAGGACCAATTGTGCGAATCAACGGTTCCTCTTGTATTAGGTTGAATTACTATTGCGACGCGGTCATCAATAGGGTAAAACTAACCTATCTCACGATGGTCTAAACCCAGCTCTACGTTTCCTATTGGTGGGTGAACAATCCAACACTTGCTGAATCCTGTTTCACAATGATAGGAAGAGCCGACATCGAAGAATCAAAAAGCAACATCGCTATGCACGCTTGGCTGCCACAAGCCAGTTATCCCTGTGGTAACTTTTTTTACACCTCTAGCTTCAAATTCCGAAGGTCTAAAGGATCAATAGGCCACGCTTTCACGGTTCGTATTCATACTGGAAATCAGAATCAAACGAGTTTTTACCCTTTTGTTCCACACGAGATTTCTGTTCTCGTTGAGCTCATCTTAGGACACATGCGTTAGCTTTTAACAGATGTGCTGCCCCAGCTAAACTCCCCACCTGATAATGTCTTCCGCCCGGATTGGCCCGCCGAAGCAGGCCTTGGGTATAAAACAAGGGGCATTGCCCCGCTTCCGATTTACGAAATAAGTAAAATAACGTTAAAAGTAGTGGTATTTCACTTTCACCGTGAGGCTCCCACTTATCCTACACCTCTCAAGTCATTCCACAAAGTCAGACTACAAGCTCAACAAGATCTTCTTTGCCCGCTGATTCTGCCAAGCACGTTCCCTTGGCTGTGGTTTCGCTGGATAATAGACAGGGACAGTAGGAATCTCGTTAATCCATTCATGAGCGTCACTAATTATATGACGAGGCATTTGGCTACCTTAAGAGTCATAGTTACTACCGCCGTTCACTGCGCTTGGTTGAATTTCTTCACTTTGACATTCAGAGTACTGGGCAGAATCACATTGCGTTAACACCCGCAGGGAACATCGTAATCCTTTGTTTTAATTAAACAGTCGGATTCCCCTTGTCCGTACCAGTTATGAGTTAGCTGTTCACTGCACGGAGAATGGCCCCGAAAGGCCTTTCCCAGTCCGTCCCCCGCCCGGCACGCGACGACTCACTCTCACCGTGTGAGCAGCTCGAGCAGTTCGCTGACAGCCGAGGGGTTCAGGACTGGGACCCCCGAACCCAGCCCTCAGAGCCAATCTTTTTCCCGAAGTTACGGATCCGTTTTGCCGACTTCCCTTTCCTACATTGTTCCATCGACCAGAGGTTGTTCACCTTGGAGACCTGATGCGGTAACGAGTACGACCGCCACGGACGGCACTCGATCCTCCGGATTTTCAAGGGTCGCCGGGGGTGCACCGGACACCACGCGACGTGCGATGCTCTTCCTACCTCCCGCTGAGCCGTTTCCAGGGTGGGTTGGCCGTTAAATAGAAAAGATATCTCTTCCTGAGGCCTCCTTCGATGTCTTCAGACTTCCTAACATTGTCGTCAATCATCGCGTACCGATGCCTTTAATCATTGAGTTAAGCATGCCCAACTATTTAAAGTTTGAGAATAGGTCGAGGGCGTCGCGCTCCCGATGCCTCTAATCATTGGCTTTACCTGATAGAACTCAATACGAGCTCCAGCTATCTTGAGAAAAACTTCAGAGGGAACCAACTACTAGATGGTTTGATTAGTCTTTCGTCCCTATACCCAAGTAAGACGAATGATTTGCACGTCAGTTGCATACTAGACGCTTCTCATTTGTTCTAGTATTTTTTTATTTTTGTTGTATAAAAGCAGTGTGAGATTCAGGATCATCCTACAAAATCATTGTGGAACCCATCTAAAAAGTAGAGATTTCTTAACTCTATTGAGTTTTTATATTGGTTATTATGCATGTAGATTATGTAATTTACAGAACTAATTTGAACACTTGCTACATAGTAGATCAATATCGGGACGGATGTTTATCATTAGGAAAATACATTTCGTTTAGACTAGCGCTCATTAATAAAAGACATCTCGTACAGAACTAGTTGTTCCTCATCAGAGAAATATCTCTCTTATAAAGCAAACCATTCACATTAATGAAAAAAATGCATGTCGAATAAGATATATGAATGATTGATCTATGTGCTTCTAGTTATGGATTATATTTCTTATAGAACCATGTACCTATCATCAATGACTTATGTTCACCACATAGGGGCTTTTAGCAGATATAGCTTTACGAAATGGAAGATTAAATAGGAGACCTGAAAGATTGGGCAGACGGAAATTCGATTAGAATGTTCTTGGTTGCTGATATCACTAATTAAGCTTCTTATAAATTGAAATTTGAATCATTTATTCAATTTCATATGAGAATTGCTTAATTCTTGTGCAATCAAAACTAGTCACGTGAATCTTTTATATTTGAAAGGTATCTTCTCTAATAAGTTGCCCAACTGGTAGCTAAAGACTAACAATGTACTAATCATGCATAAAATAGATTCATATTTCTAACTGAATGTTGATCTATCTCTGTATGCGGGAGGATTATTGAATTGACAAAATGCTTCACAGAGGCGTTTTGAGTCCGGAAAAAGTTCCGCATGAAAAAGGAGGAGGTATGGTGTTTTTTGATTTTATATATATGGTTTCCCTTGGAAACTTATGAGTTATGACCGGTGTTATGTTAAACTCCGCAAGTTTATGTATGATTATTGGTGTTATCATAAACTCCCCATTTTTATGGTTAGTTCTCCATGCTTGTTGATTTATATATTTTGCCTTGTGAATATGTTAATCCTTTTTTCTTACTCATGGATTCAGGACTTCGAGTCAATGGGTAAGTTGTGATATCTTTCGACAGTTTGAACTTTTTTAATCTTTGGAACAACCTTAAGTCCTTACCCCAGAAATTTCAAAGTAGATGGCTTCCTCCCCTTCATTGAAAAGGGAATGATGTGGTTAATGTGTTTGTCAAGCATGATGGTAAAAATGTCTTATTTAGAGCTATCAGCTCTAAATCAGAAACCTGGTTTTCTGCAGAAGTCAAATAAGTCGGCTAACCTCCATACACACTTGAGGACCACCGTGGCCTTAAAATATACTTAGTTTAGAGACAGACTCCATTATTGTCACTTTTACGCACATACGAAACCTTATATGAAATAAAACGACAAAGCAAATCCTGACAACCAACTTTTTGCTGCATTTGAGAAGAAATCAGAGCTTCATCGACATTCAGTCTGAAGAAGTTCGGGTTCAGTGGTGTCAAGTGTCAACTGCACCGCACCACGCGCGGGGACTTTGGTTTTAATCATGCTAAAAAGTTCTTCTGCATTTGCAATGTAAAATAACTCCTTTGATTTTATTAGTTTTTTTTAATATTTTGTGCTTGGAAAAGTAAAATATACAAAACTGTTAAAGAAAAAACTAATATATATACATATTTATAACGAAATTTGCAGAATGTAACATATGGTAAGATCGTTCCTTGCTACTGAAACAAAGCTAGTACATAAAATAAACTAGTTTCACACCTAAAAACAATAGCAATATATTTTTTTATCAAAAAGGTTCCAATAAAGATAAATTACATATCAAATATTCAGATATTACAGACAGCACGAGGTGGCAGCAAACCAGTGATATAATAAACAAACGACCGACTCAACTTTAATAGACCAAAAAACACCAACAGTCTAGGTATCCATAAACCTAAGCTCCGATACCATATTCTGTAACACTCCCGTGATTTACAGAGATATTACAGCGCCGTAGATTCTTTGTGGAGAACCTACCAGGCTTAATATACATAAAACTCATTAAAAATTAACAAACCGTAACATTCACTTATTTAAAAGAACAAACTGTCTCCAGTACGACATAAATTACAAAACCAAATAACACATCGTCCCATAAGATCACGACTGATACAACAGTCCACAGCTGATACAACAGCACCATCAACAATGAAAAACAATATGATGACAGTACTCGCGCGAGTACAAAACCAAAACATAACCATGACAAAATGACCATCAACTCAAAATAGTACACGACATCAATGTGTCCACCAAGCTCGTGTCCACCCTGTGCTGGCTCTCCCACTGGACCTGAACCTTTTAGGCACATATTTGCATCGCCTCCCATTCATATTCACCAGATAGTTGATCATACTTCTCGAATATGTTTACAGGCCTGATGCTTATATTATCTTCATGCAGATACCCCATGGCTCGGAACACGTCCCTTAATAGGGTCTTCACCGTTCCAGCATTGAGTATTGCACGCGGAGTCGTCAATTCTTTTTGAAGGGTCTTTGTGCATTTTTCCATTGCTATATGGAAATACCTGCCGTCGTCATACCCTGTATCACAAACTCTCACGATGCAGTCATGATGATTGGACAATTGTTGGTAACTGGCCGACATAAAATAGTTTGATGGAGCATTTTTCGCAACGACCTGCTTCACAATTACAGGCATACCTCAACTGTTAGCCATACATACTTCAACGACCTACTCAGTAAAGAAATATCTTCACGCTAAGCAATTTCTCCAAGCCTCGCAACTTCAACTGTTTATGGTTAAATGGATAGGCACGTGCCGCTTCAAATATGCACTCGAACAAATTCGTGTACACTTCTGGGAATCCATTGTGAAGTAACTCCTCGTACTTAACCTTCTTCCAACCAAGAATCTTGTCCAATATTTATTGTCATTTGCGTGACATAACATGGCATAGACGAAAGAAATAAGATCCACATTGGAAGTATATTGCCGCGGAAAAGGATTTTCTTAGGAAGATTTCTGATAGTAAATGTTTTCAATCTTCACTTGTTTAGGAACACGAGTAGTCCACTTTGCCACAGTATAAACACCGTCCAAAGTCAAAAACAGACGCATCTTCAAGACACTTATCAATTTGAAGAAAAACATGACCTTTTCTTCGCAAGAACAGAGAATCGGGACATCAACCAACCAGGAAAACGGCACAAAAAATACATGTAATAGAAGATTAGATCTATTAAGATGAATGAAAACAAAAAGATGGGATAGAAGTCTCATACAAGTTTCCAGGTTTCAAAAGCCGCAGTCACATATCGAGCTCGATAGGAAGACGAGAAACGTAGTCCTCCATCACAAAGGACTGACCAATTGCATCGATAAAAAAACTCTTCAAACTAGTGAGGGACTCCTTTTCTTTTGCCTTCCTCGCTTCTTCTATTTTAGTCTTACAGAGATCATCAGAATGCGGAAAAATCCTACCATTTCTAGCGCGGTCAATTTCATGAAGCCAATGTAGCTTTGGAAGTTTCCAAAGACATTGTTTCTGGACAAGAAAGGGCCCAACACAAGCAATATTCTCAAGTCGTCGATGCTGAACTAGAAAAAGAAAGAGCAACGTGTGAAATACCAGTGTCTGAGCAACCCCAAGACTGATTAGTGATAAGAAAGACCATGGTATTACAGCTGCTGAGAGCGATCTTGAGTCAACACAAGGAGATGAAGACGACAATGATGATGCTACTGCTAAGAAAGATCCTGAGCCAAGACAAGTAGTTCAAGATCTCTCTTAGCAGCAACATCATCATCAACATCTTCAACTACTTGTCCTGGCTCAATATCTTTCTTAGCAGTAGCATCATCATTGTCGTCTTCATCTCCTTGTGTTGACTCAAGATCGCTCTCAGCAGCTGTAATACCATGGTCTTTCTCATCACTCATCAGTCTTGGGGGTTGCTCAGACACTGGTATTTCATACGTTGCTCTTTCTTTTTCTAGTTCAGCATCGACGACTTGAGAATATTGCTTGTGTTGGGCCCTTTCTTGTCCAGAAAGGGTGTCTTTGGAAACTGCCAAAGCTACATTGGCTTAATGAAATTGATCGCGCTAGAAATGGTAGGATTTTTCCACGTTCTGATGATCTCTATAAGACTAAAATAGAAGAAGCGAGGAAGGCAAAAGAAAAGGAGTCCCTCACTAATTTGAAGAGTTTTTTTATCGATGCAATTGGTCAGTCCTTTGTGATGGAGGACTACCTTTCTCGTCTTCCTATCGAGCTCGATATGTGACTGCGGCTTTTGAAACCTGGAAACTTGTATGAAACTTCTATCCCATCTTTTTGTTTTCATTCATCTTAATAGATCTAATCTTCTATTACATGTATTTTTTGTGCCGTTTTCCTGGTTGGTTGATATCCCGATTCTCTATTCTTGCGAAGAAAAAGTCATATTTTTCTTCAAATTGATCAGTGTCTTGAAGATGCGCCTGTTTCTGACTTTGGACAGTGTTTATACTGTGGCAAAGTGGACTACTCGTGTTCCAAAACAAGTGAAGATTCGAAACACTTACTATCAGAAACCTTCCTAAGAAAATCCTTTTCTGCGGCAATATACTTCCAATGTGGATCTTATTTCTTTCGTTTATGCTATGTTATGTCACGCAAATGACAATAAATATTGGACAAGGTTCTTGGTTGGAAGAAGGTTAAGTACGAGGAGTTACTTCACAATGGATTCTCAGAAGTGTACACGAATTTGTTCGAGTGCATATTTGAAGCGGCACGTGCCTATCCATTTAACCATAAACGGTTGAAGTTGCGAGGCTTGGAGGAATTGCTTAGCGTGAAGATATTTCTTTACTGAGTAGGTCGTTGAAGTATGGCTAACAGTTGAGGTATGCCTGTAATTGTGAAGCGGGTGGTTGCGAAAAATGCTCCATCAAACTATTTTATGTCGGCCAGTTACCAACAATTGTCCAATCATGATGACTGCCTGGTGAGGGTTTGTGATACATGGTATGACGACGGCAGGTATTTCCATATAGCAATGGAAAAATGCACAAAGACCCTTCAAAAAGAATTGGCAACTCCGCGTGCAATACTCAATGCTGGAACGGTGAAGACCCTATTAAGGGACGTGTTCCGAGTAGACCCAGCAATTTACCATACGACAAAACACGACACGGAAACAACACGAAAATTTAGTGTTTGGGTTTGCATTTTGAGTACACGACACGAAAATACACGAACACGAAAGTACACGACCGAGATTTAGTGTCGGGTTTATGTTTACCCTTTAGGTACACAACACGACACGAGGTACACGAAATAAATAAGTAAATAAATAAATAAATATAATATTTTTATTTAATTTAATAAAAAATATATATTTTATGAATTTTGTTTATACTAAACTTTAAAATTTGAAAATATAATGTGAGCTTTCATAAATTTCGTATAAACATTCGGGTTTTCGTCGCCATTCTTTTCATTTCGTCTACTAAAACCTATAAAAATAATATTATAATATTAAAATTAATATTTTTTATAATATTTTAATATTTATTTTATATTATGTGCCTGACACGAAAACACGAAACGAAATGACACGAATTTGCGCGGTACACGACACGACACACGAATTCATTTAGTGTCGTGTATGGTTTGGACTTTTGGTACACGAAACACGAAAATACACGACACGAACGATTTGCCAGGTCTAGTTCCGAGCCATGGGGTATCTGCATGAAGATAATATAGTTCATGGAAGCATCAAGCCTACAAACATATTCGAGAAGTATGATCAACTATCTGGTGAATATAAATATAAATTAGGAGGAATGGGGAGGCGATGCAAATATGTGCATAAGAGCCTAAAAGGTTCAGGTCCAGTGGGAGAGCCAGCACCGGGTGGACACGAGCTCGGTGGGCAGCATTGATATCGTGTACTCTTTTATCCACGCTCACCGCATTCAATTTTTTAACTCTGCCTGTGGGTGTCTTCTTGACATCCATTGCCGGTCCCAAGCCCGGATAAAAGAGGAGGGTTGCGGTAGGTTAGTGGCAGCCAGCGTAAAACTCGTCACATTCCATGGACATGAATCAAACATTGAAAATCGTTGGGGCGTCTCCTCGAGCGGCGCTTTGCATTTCATAGGCCAGGGTGCAGTGATAAGTATGCGAGGGGTGCTAGGTCGTCGCCCAGTAGCTGCGCGCCACCTTTACATCTGAGGGTGGTGTCAAATGAGCAAGGATGCGCTACACTTCATCGGCCCGGGTGTAGTGGAAAATATGCAAGAGGTTGCTAGGTCGTCGCCGGAAGCGCGCGCCACCTCGAAGTATGGGTGTGGTGTCAAATGTGCAAGAATCCTTGCGGCGTGGACGAGGACAGACAGAGAAGTTAGTTCTTGCGGCTAGTAAGGGTAGTAAGGTGCGGTTTGGAACTTGGAACGTTGGCTCTTTGTGGGGAGATCAGCGAAGTGGGGAGGTTATGAAAAGGAGGAGAATTCACATAATGTGTCTACAAGAGACTAAGTGGGTTGGCGAGAAGGCAAGAGTGTTAGCTCCTTGGGTTACAAGCTTTGGTACTCTGGAAAGGATAGTAGTAGAAAATGAGTGCGTATCGTCATAGATAAAGAATTCATTGATGATGTGGTGGAAGTGTCAAGAAAGAGCGATAGAATAATGAGTATTAAGCTTGTGATAGGGATGAGTCTCTAACTATCATAAGTGCTTATGCACCACAAGTAGGATTGGATGCATCGATCAAACAAGAATTTTGGGAAGATTTGGAAGAGGTTGTCGAACGAATTCCTATGGGTGAGAAATTGATCATTGGTGGTGACCTCAATGGGCATGTCGGTGTTAGCGAGAGATGGCTTTGAGAGCATTCATGGTGGCTTTGGTTTTGGGGACGGAATGAAGCAGAAATGATATATCGATTTCGCATTAGCTCATGACTGGGTATTATGAACACTTGGTTCGAGAAAAGGGACTCTCATTTGGTGACATATAGAAACGGAGGTAATGCAAGTCGATTGATTTCTTTTTAGTAAGGAATGTTTGGAGGAAAAGTTTTACTAATTGCAAGGTAATACCTGAGAGTCCGCAACACAGCATAGGGTTGTGGTGCTTGACTTTCGAGGTAAGAGGCACTTAAGAAAGAGAAGACCACAAGTTGACCCTCGAATTAAGTGGTGGAAGCTCCAAGGGGAGAGTCGACATACTTTTGTGGCTAAGATTGCTGATAGTGGTATTTGGTCTGATTGCACGGAGATGGATATAGATTCGATGTGGAACTTGTTGGAACACAACATAAAGGAAGTTGCAAAAGAAGTCCTAGGAGAATCTAAAGGAAACAGACCATCAAGTAAGGACACATCTTGGTGGAATGATGAAGTTAAGCAAGCGATAAAGACCAAACGTGAATGTTATAAGGTCTTGGGTAAATGCTCGAGCGATGAGAATTTTGAGAAGTACAAGAAAGCTCGAACAGAAGCTAAAAAGGCAGTGCGAAATGCCCGATCAAAGGTCAATCAAGAATTATATGCAAGATTAGATACTAAAGAAGGGGAAAAAGATATCTATAAACTTGCTCGAATGAGAGAGAAGAAGGCGCGAGATATTGGAAAAGTTAAATGTGTAAAAGATACTGACCAAAAAGTTTTGGTTCAAGATAAAGAGATAAAAGAGAGATGGAGGTCATACTTTGATACCCTATTCAATGGCCATCAAGAACAAGATATTGGGAATTTAAACATCCCCTCAAGTATGGTTAACCGAGAGTTTAAGAGAAGAATCCAAAAGGGTGAAGTGACAATTGCATTGAAGAAGATGGGGTCAAAGAAAGCAGAAGGACCAGATGGTATACCTATTGAAGTTTGGAGGTGTTTGGGGGAGAGAGGGATCGAATGGGTAACTATGCTTTTCAATAAGATTTGGAGAAGCAATAAGATGCCGTCAGCATGGAGGAAAAGTATTCTCGTCCCTTTGTATAAGAACAAAGGTGATGTTCAAGATTGTTCTAATTATCGCGGAATTAAACTAATGTGTCATACCATGAAGTTGTGGGAACGAGTGATTGAACAAAGGATCGTGAAATGTGTGAAGATAGAGAAAATCGGTTTGATTTATGCCTGGAAGATCGACCATGGAAGCAATTTATCTTATCCGTGATTGATGGAACATTATCGAGATAAAAGAAAGATCTGCATATGGTTTTATTGATTTAGAGAAGGCATATGATAAAGTACCAAGAGAAGTACTTTGGTGGGCCTTAGAAAGAAGGGTGTATCGCGGAAATATATTGACATTATAAAGGACATGTATGAGGGAGCTAGTACAAGTGTACGTACTAATGTTGGGAGGAGAAGAATTCCCTATTACGATTGGGGTGCATCAAGGATCTGCTCTTAGTCCTTTTCTCTTTGCCATAGTCATGGACGAATTGACAAGAGAAATTCAAAATGACGTTAGTGGTGTATGATGTTCGCAGATGATATTGTGTTGATTGATGAAACGAAGGTTGGAGTGCAACGAAATTGGAACTTTGGAGGATACTTTGGAAGCTCGAGGCTTTAAGGTGCGAAGTAAGGCCGAATATATGGAGTGTAGGTTTAGCAAAGGATGATAGAGGCGGGGATGATCACATTTGATGGGAAAGTTGTTCATGGATCCACTTTCTTTCGGATTCTGGATCTATTATCCAAAAGGATGGAGAGCTAGATGGCGATGTGGCTCCTGGAGAATAAAGCGGGGTGGTTGAAGTGGAAGAGTGCCAGGGGTTTTATGTGATCCGACATGCCTCATAGATTAAAGGGTAAATTTTACCGCACGGCAATTAGGCTGCTTATTGTTATATGGCACGAGTGTTGGGGTCAGCAAAAGCAGTGTCACGTTCAAAAGATGAATGTGGCAGAGATGCGTATGCTACGATGGATGTGTGGTCATACAAAAAAGGATCGACTCAGAAATGAGGTGATCAGAGAGAAGGTAAGAGTTGCGTCTATAGAAGACAAGATGATGGAGAATCGATTACGATGGTTTGGTCATGTGAGAAGAAGACCTATTGATGCCCCAGTGAGGAGGCTAGAAAGTTGGGGAGCAAGTAATGTTGTGAAAGGTAGAGGAAGACCCAAGAAAACTTGGATAAAGATGATTGAAAATGATATGCGGTTTCTTGAAATTGGAGAAAGTATGGCGATGGAGAGGCAAATGTGGCGGGAAAGAATACGGATGGTGGATGGAGTCTGATTCTTTTTTTTCTTTTTTTCTTTTTTTTTTTTAATTCCTATTTTCTTTTTTTATTTGCTTTTTTCTCTACTTTTTCCCTCTTTTTTCCTTTTATGTTATTTATGTAACGATTATTGACGGTTTCAAAGTTTGATTCATGTTAGCCGACCCCAAATCATTTTGGGACTAAGGCTTAGATGTTGTTGTTGTTGTTGTTGGTCATTTTGTCAAGTTCATGGTTATGTTTTGGTTTTGTACTCGCGCATGTACTGTCATCATGTTGTTTTTCATTGTTGATGGTGCTGTTGTATCAGCTGTGGACTGTTGTATCAGTCGTGATCCTACGGGACGATGTGTTATTTGGTTTTGTAATTTATATCGTACTGGAGACAGTTTGTTCTTTTAAATAAGTGAATGTTACGGTTTGTTAATTTTTAATGAGTTTTATGTATATTAAGCCTGGTAGGTTCTCCACAAAGAATCTACGGCGCTATAATATCTCTATAAATCACGAGGGTGTTACAGAATATAGTATCAGAGCTTAGGTTTATGGATACCTAGGCTGTTGGTGTTTTTTGGTCTATTAAAGTTGAGTCGATCGTTTGTTTATGATATCACTGGTTTGCTGCCACCTCGTGCTGTCTGTAATATCCGAATATTTGATAGGTAATTTATCCGTATTGGAACATTTTTGATAAAAAAAAATATTGCTATTGTTTTTAGGTGTAAAACTAGTTTATTTTATGTACTAGCTTTGTTTCAGTAGCAAGGAACGATCTTACCATATAGTACGTTCTGCAAATTTCGTTATAAATATGTATATATATTAGTCTTTTCTTTAACAGTTTTGTATATTTTATTTTTCCAAGCACAAAATATTAAAAAAAACTAATAAAATCAAAGGAGTTATTTTACATTGCAAATGCAGAAGAACTTTTTTAAACAAATATTTAGCATGATTAAAACCAAAGTCCCCGCGCGTGGTGTGGTGCAGTTGACACTTGACACCACTGAACCCGAACTTCTTCAGACTAAAATGTCGATGAAGCTCTGATTTCTTCTCAAATGCAGCAAAAAGTTGGTTGTCATATTAGGTTTCGTATGTGCGTAAAAGTGACAATAATAGAGTTTGTCTCTAAACTAAGTATATTTTAAGGCCACGATGGTCCTCAAGTGTGTATGGAGGTTAGCCGACTTATTTGACTTCTGCAGAAAACCAGGTTTCTGATTTAGAGCCGATAGCTCTAAATAAGACATTTTTACCATCATGTTTGACAAACACATTAACCACATCATTCCCTTTTCAATGAAGGGGATGAAGCCATCTCCTTTGAAATTTCTGGGGTAAGGACTTAAGATTGTTCCAAAGATTAAACAAAGTTCAAACTGTCCAAAGATCTCACAACTTACCCATTGACTCGAAGTCCTGAATCCATGAGTAAGAAAAAAGGATTAACATTTTCACAAGGCAAAAGATATAAAAGCATGGAGAACTAAACATAAAAATGGGAGGTTTATGATAACACCAGTAATCATACATAAACTTACGGAGTTTAACATAACACCGGTCATAACTCATAAGTTCCCAAGGCAAACCATATATATAAAATCAAAAAACACCATACCTCCTCCTTTTTCATGCGGAACTTTTGCCAGACTCTTTTCTCTGAAGCATTTTGTCAATTCAATAATCATCCTGCATATAGAGATAGATCAACATTCATTTAGAAATACAAATCTATTTTATGCATGATTAGTACATTGTTATTCTTTAGTTACCAGTTGGGCAACTTATTAGAGAAGATACCCTTTCAAATATAAATGATTCACGTGACTAGCTTTGACAGCACAAGGATTAAGCAATGCTCATATTAAACTGAAGAAAGGATTCAAGTCTCAATTTAAAAAAAGCCATATTAGTGATATTAGCAACCAAGAACATTCTAAACGAATTTCTGTCTGCCCAGTCATTCAAGTCTCCTATTTGATCTACCATTTCGTAAAGCTTCATATCAGCTCAAAGCGCGCGGGTGGTGAACATAAGTCATTGATGAACACAAGTCTCAATCAGTCAGTATCCACCATACAAGTGAATAAATTTCAATATGACACAGAAGCTCCATACATAAAGTAAATTGTATGGATAATTTACCCTCAACCAATAAGAATTTACAACATATTAGGTGATGTTGCCTACTTTCGACAAATGTTGTTTAATGCTTAAATCTTAAAACTTTCATATAAAAGATCTAGCTTGCTCTGTTGTTTACAAGAGACTAAGAATAAAATGGCTCGGCTAAATAAAGTGTAATTTGCAAACCTTGTTCTAGTACCATTCTATAAGATCTACTCAACTTTGGATTTCCATTGCAAGATAAAAATTTGTCACAGCTATTTAATACTTCTAAAGTTGCAGATTTGATCTATAATAAGCATGCAAGATAAGTTAAGAACTCGCCTCCTTAGGGAACAAATCCCTATCCATAGTGAAGAAAGCTGCTGCATGGTTATGAGAGGTATCAATAAGGAACTGATGACATGGTCCAGGAGTTGCCAATGTGCTCTTTCTGTTAGGTTCCTTCTTAACTTTGTAATGGACAACAGTGACCACCGAATATTTAATTACCCATTCATAACGGCATCGAGCTGAGCACATAATCCATCCCCAGGTGAAAAAAACCTGACCAAAGTTTGTATTCATCACCAGTACCCCAACCGCATTCCGACTCCCACTCCACATCTAACAATTTCTTTCCCTCCAAATCATAGGCACCTATGGGTCTGCTTCGGGAATGATGTGAGTACAGCACACCGTCCACGATAGCGGTCCGAGGGCTGCAACAAAAGAAGCCGGGAAATTTTCCATTTACGCATCTAAGGTCATGATTGTCGGGATAGTAGGCATAGAGGCCAAGGTCCAAGAAATAAAGCAGAACCCGATTCAAAGAAGGGTCGGAGATGAATCAAAAATCGGGATTAGTTCGGGGCCACTTGGGAATTTCCAAGCGGTTGAAAGAATCATCGATAGAATTATAAACTTCTGCTCTCCAAGCCTTGTGAGTAAAGGCATAGATTCTGTCTTTGTAAAGAATAGGAAATGAAATATCGAGGGAGAACTCCATATTTGGAGCTTTCGTCTACCCCAGATCTGGAGAATCGAGATCAAAACGGAAGCCTTCGATGGTACGGTTACCATCCTCTGATGTCGAGTAACCGAGGCCGCAAACCACAGATCCGAAAGCGCCGAAAATTGGTTTTTGAAGCCGTGCAAGTCTATCCGAATCCGCGAGATCCGAAGCCAAATCAGCCACTTTCATATCCACCGCGCCGAACCTCGAGCATCGATCATCTCCGGAATATCGCAAACAAAGGAACTTCTCCGGATTGCCGAACTTATCTATGTTTTGCCTCTCCTCCTCCAAGGCATCCTCTATCAGAACAGCACTTGCACGCGATCATAGTCCGAATCGATCCGATTCGACTCTACCTTCTTTATAGCGGCGCCGGATCCAAACATTTTAGGGTTGCAAAGAAGAAGATTAGGGATTTCAGAGTTGTATCCGCGGCTGTGGTATCCCCCTCCTTAAAATGCCTACCGGGCCGGTTCGGACCGGTCAAATCCGGGACCCAGAACATTATAGATAAAATTATTAAATCTCATACAAAAATATATAATCATCAATCAATTTTTTTTTGATAACTAGGTGATCACTAGAAATTCACTGTCCTCAATGAACTCACCCTAACCCATCGGTTGAAGTAAATCGCGAGTCGTTCGAAGCAATTCCGCGTCCCAACGCCTTTTCGCGAAGCGATTAACAGCCGCATCGTGCCTTAAAGACTGATTTCGGAGAAGCACCGACGATTGGTACTCTCACACCGCTGACGCGAGATTAAACATTGATTAGCCGCCGAAATTTCTAGGAGCTAGAGGATCATGAAGAGAAAAACTTCCTCTTTCACCTCCTTAGGGTTAGAACTCAAAACCTCTCCCGAAAGAGTATCTTGGGAGTACGTCCTACCAACTGAACCACCAACCCTTCCCATCAATCAATTTCTTAATTTGGCTAAGGCCATCCTAACAAGTTTTTGTTCTGCCAATAGGTCTGGTGCAGACGCATAAAGGATCTTAATTATCTACAACAGCTGTTCTTGAGAAATGCATCATCAACAACTTCCTCATCAAATAACCAGTTCCTTAAGTAAGGACTAATTCGAGCTTTTCACCATGGACAAAGACTACTTACTTCATCTTGGACTTAAAAGGGTTTGTTTAATTCTGACTTAATCAGCTTAACGGGTAAAATGTCTTATTCATTCAGACGTTTTGAAGTGTTTACCAATAACTTATTCGCTCAGTTAGTGTCTTAATCGCTCAGTTGTCTCCCCCTCTCTTGTCCCCATACAGACACCGAAAAGACAACAACTACCCCTCTGTTGAATATGGATTGCCAAACTTATATCGTCAATTATAATAGTAAAAAAATAAAAATAAAAATAAAAATACGCTTCAAAAAAGAAAAAAAGAAAAATGTATAAAAAAGTTATTCCAAAAAACCTGAAAATAAAAATGAACTCAACGAGACTGCAAAATATTAGAGATGCTCTAATTAATTTCAATTTCTTCATTGACAAACATATCGATTTAAATTTTTAAATGTTTCTTTTCGTTACAAAAATTATAATATTACAGACAAATAAATAATTAAAATCTTAAATAAATGAAAGAGCTTAGGAATAAAATTAATTAAAAATATAAACTTTCAGCTACAATCTAACATATTAAGATCATATTCTATTCTCTTTAAATTAATAATATTTCGATAAAAATCAAAATCTAATAAGTATAAATCAGTTTCAATTATTAATAAATTCAGTAAAATTCAGTTTAATGAGTAAAAATTTAAATAAGTTCTAATTATTAAAAATCAGTTTAATAATTTTTATGAGTTATATACAATATTAGTAATTATATATATTTTCAATAATAAATATAATATGTTAAATTAAGGTACTGATACGGAGACAAAATGACTCGTTTTTGTTATATGACTTCAAAAATAAACAGCAATTTATAAAAGAGCTTATAATTCATATTCGGGGGTAAATCAGTTATTTCTGTTATTCAAACAGTTTATTCAAATGAAAAGTAAACAACATCATCAATTTACTCAAACAGACATATTTACCCAGACAGACAACCCAAACAGACACAATTTATCCAGACAGACAAAATTGGTAAACAACCTCTTAATCATTATGTGGATTTCTATTACAAGATCTAATATGACTCCTAGTAGGATGGCAAAAAAAAAAACTACGGGTCCGGGTACCCCTGGGTTTTTACCCGAATGGGTTATTTATCTTAATTATTTGAGTAGAATGGGTCACGCATTGGATTTTTTCATTGTTTTTATATTATATACTACCTTCGTTCTTTTATAACTGCAACATCTGAACTTTCACGTTTGCCAATGCACAACTTTGATTATTAATATCTTCAATTCTTTACTTTAAAAAATTATAAAAAGTTGATATTTCGAAAGTATATTTCGAGATGAATCTAACAAGATCCCACATGATTATATTTTTTCATATGTATAAATCACAAAAGATGGTCAAAAGAGAGTATGTAAATAGTGTAATAGTCAACACGTTGCAATAATAAAAGAACAGAAAGAAATATTTCTTTACTTTTCCCTGCGGTAAGTTAATAATTTTTATCGCTATCTACGTTTTGATTTTTATTGTGGCTAAATCTTACAAAATTGATATTTTGTCAGTATCTTCAAATTTTCTTTTAGAGTAACTAAACTAAAACAATGGTTACGTGAGATGTTTCGTATCTATTAATTATTCTTAATAAAATTAAGAAAAGTAATTTATTTTTTTGACTTAGAGTAGGCATAGCAATTTGACCCGTCTCGCCCCGAAACCCGCTCCCCCCGACCCGGTCGGGCTGGGGATTCCCTGCCAAACTGGGTACCGGGGCCGGGGATTCTCCATTTTAAAAAAACCGGGGACGGGTCCGGGGAACCCGCTCCGGACCTGGTATATATATATATATATATATATATATATATATATATATTAAAAAAATTATATATTTTATATTAAATCGAGCGTTGACCGGAGTTTGACCGGGGCCGGGGGAGGGTATCACAAACCGGGGCGGGACTGGGGCCGGGGGAGTGTTTTACAAACCGGGGTCGGGGCCGGGAATGACGATCCCCGCTCCATCCCCGCCCCGTTGTCATGCCTAACTTAGAGGTTACACCAAACTACCACATTATTTTCCTAATAGATTTTTTTTTAATATATATTAGATACAATAACGGACAATGATAGGTATGCCCACATTGTAAATTACATTTAGGCCCAGACCATATTATTTATTTTAATGTCGAACATTTTAAAGTTATAGACCTAAAATACTAAACCTCAACACCATCATCCAAGAATTAAACCCCTAACGTCGAGAGCCTTTGTCCTAGTGGTAAAGGACTCAGAATGCTTGAGGTTCCGGGTTCGAGTTCTCTTACCAATAAATAGTGGTACTGAATTTCTCCAAAAAATTCTCCATACACGTAGCTGTATGGCCAGGCCGGAGGGGGTTTCTAGAGTATGGGGCCGCAGTGCGGTGGAATAAGTCACTTAAAAAAGTTTACCCAACACAGTTTTGTCCCCAAAAGCATAGACTGATGGTAAGTTGCAAGGTGATTGGGTGGAAACACTCCGACATCGTGGGTTCGAATCCGTGTGGTGACAATACTTTGCTGAAATATTGCAAGGTTTGTTGCTAGATCCGTGTCTCGTTGGTCTTTTCCCTTGCAGGGCTGCAATTACTGCACATCCCTCGATTTAACACTCGTCTGGTCAAGGGACCTCTGATACAGGTGGGGGAGTTTCTCGTCTCTCCCTCAACAAAAAAAAAGAATTAAACCCCTAACGTCCAGAGCCTTTGCCCCAATGATAAAGGACTCAGACATTGTTGGCTGAGGTTCCGTGTTCGAGTCATCTTGCCAACAAATAGTGGTACTGAATTTCTCCAAAAAAATTTCTATACGCGTAGGGCCAAGCGGTATTAACCCGTAGGGCCTGGCCGAAGGGGGTTTCTGGAGTATGTGGTCGCAGTGCGGTGGAATCAGTCACTTAAAAAAGTTCACCCAATACAGTTTGTCCAGAGCCTTTGCCCCAATGGTAAAGGACTCAGACATTGTTGGCTGAGGTTCCGTGTTCGAGTCCTCTTACCAACAAATAGTGGTACTGAATTTCTCCAAAAAATTCTCCATATGCGTAGGGCCAAGCGGTATTAACCCGTAAGACCAGGCCAAAGAAGGGTTTCTGGAGTATGGGGCCGCAGTACGGTGGAATCAGTCACTTAAAAAAGTTTAACCAACATAGTTTTGTCCAGAGCCTTTGCCCCAATGCTAAAGGACTCAGACATTGTTGGCTGAGGTTACGTGTTCGAGTCCTCTTACCAACAAATAGTGATACTGAATTTCTCCAAAAAATTCTCCATACGCATAGGGCCAAGCAGTATTAACCCGTCGGGCCAGGCCGGAGGGGGTTTCTGGAGTATGGGGACGCAGTGCGGTGGAATAAGTCACTTAAAAAAGTTTACCCAACACAGTTTGTCCCCAGGGGCATAGACTGATGGTAAGTTGCAAGGTGATTGGGGTGGAAACACTCCGACATCGCGGGTTCGAATCCGTGTGGTGACAATACTTTGCTGAAATATTGCAAGGTTTGTTGCTGAGTTCGTGTCTCGTTGGTCCTCTCCCTTGCAGGGCTACCATTAGTACACATCCTCGATTTAACACTCGCCTGGTTAAAGAACATCTAATACAAGTGGGGGGTTTCTCGTCTCTCCCTTAAAAAAATATTAAACCCCTAACCCCCCACCAACATGAATCATAAACCATAAATAAATTATAGAGTATAAAAGTAGAACTATAGCGTGGACATAACAAGTATGAACAAGAAGCCAGTAAAAATATCATTATTCAATAATAATAATACTCATACAATCCTTTTTTCTATAACATACATTTACCACCATTATGGCTATAAACGAGCCGAATTGTACCGAACCGTCCCAGGGTTTGGCTCGACTCGAACTTATTCGAACCTTAGGTTCGATAGACTATTTTTTTTTTATAGTTCGATTCAATTCGGCTCGAATTTTCGAACCGTTCGAATATAGTTCGATTCGGCTCGAGTTAAAGTCTGATATAACTCCATAAGTCCAGTATAGTTCGAATATAGTTCGGTCCGATTCGCCGAAGCGGAATGATTCGGCCTGGGATGGGAGGAGTTTATGTCTTGGGCCAAAGCCCCTCGAATCGAGCCTAACCGTTCGGTCCGATTCGCCGATTCCTATTTTATAGGGTTCGGCTCTACGTTTGGTGCCCCAAATCGAGCCACGAACCGAGTTTTTTCGAGCCGAATCCTCCGAATCGAATCGAACTTTTAGGTTTGTTCACAGCCCCGACCACCATCTTACTCTAGGTTATTGATTTTTACTGCTAACTACAGTTTGTTATTGTACTAAATCTTACAAAATGGTCATATCACTGGTATCTACATTTTTTTTTTTACTTCACAAAAACAAATTATTTTTTAAAATAATTAAACTAAATTATGTGAGAATTTCTTTTAATGGTTGCATGCGAATGCGATGTTTTGTATTCATTAGTAATATCATACACTCCACCTTCTTTTGTACTCTACATCTGGCTGGCTCGATCTGAATATCTCCACAAAGAAGTTTCTAGCTGTCCGCATCATTTCTCCTTCTTTAGTAGTCCAGGCCCCCATCCTCTCTTTGGCCTGTTTTAGAAGACTTCTATTGTTCCTCCTATCCTTGTGCATGCATCCCCGGCTTCTTGATTTTGGCTTTCACATAATTGATCTCCTTGTAAACCACCATAAAAGGGTTTCAATTCCATTCTTCTGAACCCACCCCACATGCTGAACTATATTCTCTGACACCTTTGCGCTCCCGACCCTCCAACCCCAGTTCTTTCCCATTCGTGTCTGATCACCTCCTCACACCCTCTATCTCTGAGCCACATCGCTTCAAATCTGAACTGCCTTTTGTTTTTAACTTTTACCCTCTCACCCAAGGAATTGATAATAAATGGCACATGGTCAGATGAAAGAGGCTCTACATGATTGCACTCAGCTTGATTGAAGTACTGGACCATGCAATATGTAGAGGTATGCTTGGCGAAACTCCTATAGCAGACCTATTGGTTCTCCTTTAATGCAGAATACTGCAGGTCCAGTGTGTATAGCTAGGTTTATTCGGACTTTGTTTCTGCTAAATCGATTAGTAACGTAAGTGTCGATTTCGTCAATTCTATAGAGTTCATTATATCTGATCTCACGAGCCCTTTAGTCGAGCCTTGTTCCTGGTATCACGTTTCAATGACAACATTCGTCTGCATGTGTAATTCGAGAATAGTTTAAAATAACAGTCTTAAAGAGATAAGGGACAACATTCGCCATGATAACTATCCCGAATGTTACCTTTGTTGAGTAAATCTCTCTACAGATTCTACATGTGGACCACGAGAGAGCCTATCTTAGCAACATGCACATGGAGATAAGGGAGATTATGTCCACGGTCCCTTCTAAAACCTCCAATAATCCCCGAATATGGGAAGGGGTTAGGAGATACGCTCTAACAAAACTCACCCCACCTCACCTATAAATAGAGAGAGTCCAAAATCCAGAAATCATCAAGCAATATAATTGATAACCCTCTCTTTCTCATCTCTGCTCCCTAATTTATCTTCTCTTACTCTCTCTCTCGTGCTCTATATTCACGCAGATGCTCCCAGAAGATCATCGATGTTTCTATCACCAGATTGTTTTATATCTTGTACTAACTTTGTAAAAGTATCAAGATTACCATCGATATCCTTATTTAAATCCAGCTTATATCGGAAAAAAATTTCAAGAAGAAATAACTTATTGGGCAGAGAGGTTTCAGTAAACGTTTATTCCAGTTTATCCCAAAGTTGTTTAGCATTATCAGTTTTGCCTATTCATCTAATCACATAATCAGATACGTTCAAGATTATAGATGAATAAGAAAACTCAACCAATTCTTCACGTTTCTCAGGAGTTACATTTGAATGAAAAGTACCTTCAATGGCTTTAAAAAAATTTTGTTGAACAAGTATAGATTTTATCTCCTGTTGCCAGATTCTGAAATCTCCCTTGCCATCGAAAGGTGACATGGTAAAGGAAGTAAGAGAACCCATTTTAGTGTTTGAAAAAATCACACAAGATTTTAACAAAAAACACAAGGTACTACTAATAATGTAAAAGCCGAGATGACAGTCAAATATCACACAGATATCACAAAGAACAAACTCACACAAGATTTTAAAATATAACGAGCTGGAATCGTATCCCCAAGCCCCTGCAAGATCCGAGGAACACTATGGTCCAGGCAGGAGGGTTTGGTGTACTCGTAGATTACGAATACAACAGTCCCAACACAAAGGCAATGAATCGAACCGGTCACACGGACAACACACAGCAAATAAACGGAAGCTAAATAAGTAAACAGATTACTACTAAAGAGCAACACACCACCAATCACACGGTACAAAAAATAAATAAGAGAGAGTGAAAGCTGCAATACCTGAGCGGATCCCTCGACTGGAATCCGTACGCCCTTCCGAATAGAAACCACGTTTAGTGGCTCCGATACCACTGTTAGGTATCTATCTGGAATACATAAGATACACAACTCAACAATAGTACGAAGTACAGTTATCGAACCTATGGTATTGAGATTTAGGGATTACAAAAATTCCTAAGACAGAATATAAATTAAATTACACGAAAATAAAATACCAACCACACAGATATAAAATAAAGTTCAAGAATTCAAACCGAGCAGATCAATATAGATCTAAAACCCGAGGGATGAAGGTGGTGTTCAACGTATGAAAGTCGGCTCAGTCCTCCAATCTCGGATACCCACGTCCAACACTCACCGGGAGTCGGCCTCCAGCAGCCCAAAATAACCCCCAAATCAAGCGGTTTCAAAGACCAATATAGTACCCGAAGAAACCCTCAAGAATTACACTTAGACAACGATTTTCACATAGAAACATGAATTGATTTCACTCAGATCTGAAGAACACACTTAGAATATCAGAAATCAATACACAACTTTACTTTTTCTCTCGGATATCCCAAAACACTCCTCGAAAGGGGTATAAATACCCAGAAATTTCAACGTCCTCCGCTTATCCCATGGGAATCGCAACCAACCTTATCATTAGATTGATAAGAGGCTGCAATTCGTAAGGAAATGAAGTCATGCAGAAGGTTCAGAGAGAGGCGGAGAAAATATCGTGGCAGCGGAGAACGAGTAAGAAGAGAGAGGGAGAGAGACAGGCGAAATGAGGTGGGGTTTCGGGGTTGGGGGGCTAAATATAAGGGCAATGGATGGGTGCGATTGCACCGTTCAAATCAATGCTCAGGATTAGAAGCCACGAAATGTCCAGAAACCGGGCTTGGGTAAGGGGGCAATTTTTGGGTTGGGCTGCACATTAGAAAATAAATATTGGGCCCAGTAATATTAAATTCATTTGGGCCTTAAATATAACATTTCTCCACCCGGACCAAATGAGCTATCGGGGTACACAATTTGAGACGGAGGTCATCATCGCCGAACGTCACACCACCTGCACATCATATAAAGTTAGTACAAATATAAAGACGTAAATCAATCACTAAGAAAGAAGACTAGTAATCACAAAGAAAACTAGAAAAGCTATCACAAAGATAGCACAAGACACTGAAAGCTGGAAGGCCCTCAGTTGAGGGAGTCGATATTCAATATCGACTTGCAGGATCAGATTTTCTCAACTGGTAGGCATTTTGTGCCCATATCTACAGGATTAGAATGAGACGGGATCTTCTTCAAATCAATTATGCCCTCTTCCATGATGTCACGGATGAAATGGCGCCTAACGTCAATGTGTTTAGTACAATCATGGAAAACAGGATTTCTACACAAATGGATACTAGATTGACTATCAGAAAATACCACAACACTATCACGAAGAACACCAATTTCAAGTAGTAAACCTTTCAACCAGATAGCCTCCTTAAGGCTTCAGTGGTGGCAATATATTCAGCTTCAGTAATAGATAAGGTAACTATGTGCTGAAGTTGAGATTTCCATGAAATGCAAGAACCACACAAGGTAAACACATAAGAAGTTGTGGATTTACATTCATCTCTGTCATTAGCATAATTGGAGTCAACATATCCTTTAAGATTA
Organism: Orobanche coerulescens; assembly: GCA_033398695.1. Taxonomy (NCBI): domain Eukaryota; kingdom Viridiplantae; phylum Streptophyta; class Magnoliopsida; order Lamiales; family Orobanchaceae; genus Orobanche; species Orobanche coerulescens. The sequence goes on from CM065804.1 coordinate 222,659,765, forward strand.
ACCCCATCTCCTGATTTAAAGAAAATAAGACCATCAGATACCGAATTTTTTAAGTAACGAAGTAACCATTTAAGGGCCCCCCCCCCCAGTGAGGTTTACCAGGATTAGCCATATACCCGCTCAAATAATTCACCGCATAAGCAATGTCAGGCCTAGTACTGACCATAAGGGATAGATCTCATTTCACTGATTTGGAGTCAGTTTTTGGTAGTGAGTTTTAGATAATAATAAATTAGGAGACAATATTACATTATCAATATTAGCATCAGTCTTAGAAAGTTTCTCAACAATTTTATCAATATATGAAGTCGATTGAGAAATATATTGCCATTAGGTCTGTCCCTAACAATATTCTTGACTAATATAAATTTAGAAACTTACCTGGCTTTAATTCTTACTTTATCTTCTTCATTTTTAACCTTGTACTACCATTTTCAATCAATCAACGCGCGGTTCTTAGGTTTCGGGACAAGGGCCCAAGTTTGGTTAGCATGCAAGGATGTCATCTCTTCATTCATAGCATTTAACCATTCATTAGAGTTATCAGATTTTAGAGCTTCGTTGTAAGATTTAGGTTCATTACCATAAGCATATCAAACACATTGAAAGCAAGGGAATCCATGTGATAATCATCTAAATGAGCAGGTCTTCTAATGTTCCTTCTAGGCTTATACCTAGTTAATTGATAATCAGATAAATCATCAGATTCATCTTTGTTTTGAGTTATCGTGATCATTAGAAGATGCAAGATTTTCCACATTATCAGATTCAACAGGTACATCACTAACACTAAGATGCACCACCCTGATGTGAACAGGGTGAGAAGAAGTTTCGGTTTGTAAAATAGGAGCAGTGATGGGTTATCAAGACAAGGAAATTCAATTTCATTGAATACCACATCCCTACTAGTTATAACTTTCAAACCAGGTTCAGATCTAACCCATAAACGATAACCTTCAACACCATCAGGGTAACCAAGAAAAACACATCTAATGGCCCTAAGTTCAAGTTTACCAACATTTTGATGCACATAAGTAGCACAGGCAAACACACGAATGTTTGAGAAATCAATAGAATGACCCGACTACACAGACTCATGATAATTGCCATTCAACGGAACACAAGGAGATCTATTAATAAGATAGGCAGCAGTTAAAAGAGCCTCACCCCAAAAACTTTTGGACAATCTGGAGGTGGCAAGCATGGACCTTACCTTTTCAAGAAGGGTTCGGTTCATTCGCTCAGCTACCCCGTTTTGTTGAGGGGTGTAGGGAACTGTCTTATGCTTACAGATGCCATTTTCGGTACACATAGTATCAAACTAGCATTGCAAAATTCAAGATCATTATCAGTCCTAAGTTTTCGAATTCGTTTACCTATTTGATTTTCCATTAAAATTCTCCAATTCTGAAATTTTTCAAACACGTCTGATTTTAGTTTAAGCAAGAATACGAAAACCTTCCCAGAGTAATCATCAATAATAAAAAAAAAAAATAACGGTTCCTACCATGCGTTGGTACACTGGCAGGCCCCCACACATCAGCATGAATGTAACACCCCCAAAACCATATGGGAATATTACACGTCGTAGATCCTTCCCACGAGGATCTACCAGGCTAATCAACACAAAACGACCAAGTGTGTGTGCCCGACCTAGGCATACAATCTATTGATACGGAACGTTAAGGTCAATTATAAACAACTACACAGACCGATGAGGTCGTACAACTGACGTAAACATAAAAACACAACTCCATACAATGAACACCCATGCAGGGGAAAAGACACAAAACAGCGGAAAACGAAAAACGACTCTGATGATAACTCATTCGACTCAACTCCCAACTCTCGATTAGTATCGTAGCCCGTCACTTTCTGTGCCGATCCTGAGACTGCTCCCCGAACCTGCAAGCACCTGGACACAAAACAGACATCCACCCCCCAATTACTCGGGGGTTAGCAAAATTCCACTATTTTGCTAGTGCAAGTATAATACGATACGAAATGCAACAAGTAAATAGCAACCACGAATTTACCACGGAAATCAACTATCAAAATGTTCCCGAGAAGTTTTAGAATTTCGAACTCAAGTAATCAATATTTGAAAAGGAACTCATTAGCTCGGGGATTTTTAAAGTAGAAATTCTTTTGGACCTCAAGTCCCGATTTACAAAACCTTTTCGAAAACGTTAGGGCCTCAGCCCGATTCTCATTTCAAAACACACTAGTTAAGATTTCATTATGAGTCCTGTCCCATGTTTTAAAACGTTATCCAAACAATCACTGTTATACGATCATTGTTCCACAATCACTGTTCGTACACATCATGTACCGAACTCCGGAGGCCTCGACGGACCATACCCGGACTACACACGTTGTTCGTACACATCATGTGCCGAACTCCAGAGGCCTCGATGGACCCTACCCGGACTACATACACTGCTCGTACACATCATGTACCGAACTCCAGAGGCCTCGCAGGACCCTTACCTGGAACACACGCATTGACACGTCACAACACATATTGATCAACTCACACATCACCACATGTAACATACATAATTAACAATACGTCACCTCAATCAACAATAACACCATAATACATATTAAGGTATGTAATCAAACCGATATAGATATCATCATCATCACGAACACTTAACCATGATCAATCACACAAGACACAAATCATAGGATTAACACAACCAACACGATTTCCACGATGTTAGCCAGGTGAGGATATCACTATCATCAACCGTTCACGATTATAAAATCACATGAAACATATTCACTGTTCAGGATGAGTTGTAACAAATTGTTATACTGTTTGATTCTGTTGTGTGACCTTATCGATCCGTGTCTTTATGCTGTTTGATCCCGGCCGGTCAAACATTTGGTCGTATGTTTGTGTTCAGTCTGGTGGATCTCCGGTGTGGGGTCCACGGGGTGTAATATTCTCGGTTGCATTCTGGGGGTGTTACAGCCAGATTCTGAAATCTCCCTTGCCGTGGAAAGGTGCCATGGTAAAGGAAGTAAGAGAACCCATTTTAGTGTTTGTAAAAATCACACAAGATTTTAACCAAAAATACAAGGTACTACAAATAATGTAAAAGTCGAGATGACAGTCAAATATCACACAAATATCACAAAGAACAAAATCACACAAGATTTTAATATAAAACGAGCTGGAATCATATCCCCAAGCCCTTACAAGATTCGAGGAACACTTACGGTCCAGGCAGGAGAGTTTGGTGTACTCGGATATTACGACTACAATAGTCTCAACACAAAGGCAATGAATCGAAGCGGTCACACAGACAACACACAGTAAATAAACGGAAGTTAAGTAAGTAAACAGATTACTACTAAGGAGCAACACACCACCAATCACACGGTACGAAAAATAAATAAGAGAGAGTGAAAGCTGCAATACCTGAGCGGATCCATCGGCCCGAATCCGTACGCCCTTCCGAATAGAAACCACGTTTAGTGGCTCCGATACCATTGTTAGGTACCTATCCGGAATACATAGGATTACACATCTCAACAATAGTAAACGAATTACAGTTATCGGACCTATGGTATTGGGATTTAGGGATTACAAAAATTCCTAAGACGGAAATTAAATAACACGAAAATAAAATATCAACCACACAGATATAAAATAAAGTTCAAGAATTCAAACCGAGCTGATCAATATAGATATAAAACCCGAGGGATGAAGGTGGTGTTCAACGTATGAAAGTCGGCTCAGTCCTCCAGTCTCGTATACCCACGTCCAACACTCACTGGGAGTCGGCCTCCAGCAGCCCAAAATAACCCCTAAATCAAGCGGTTTCAAAGACCAATACTGTAACACCCCCAAGACGTTCAGGGCGTATTACAGCGCCGTGGACCCCACACTTTAGAATCCACCAGGCTAACAAACCGACCCGACAAACAACAAGGACATACATCACTAGTAAACGAACAATTTCTCAAACCACGACATTCAAATAAAAGACTAAAATCCGACAAATACAACCTGACATCAAATCCATATCCCAAAACGGGAACACAACATTAACAAATTCAAAAAGGAAGTACTCGAGTACTTAAACCAATTTCATAATACAGAAATCCCAAAACAAGACATCAATAATAAATGTGAGCGAACACCAACAAATGACTATCAATGATCATGCTTGCCCATCATTCTCATACAGCTCGTGTGCTCGCTTGTCTCCAAGACCTGAACCTGAAATACAAAAAGTGTTTCCCCCATTTAAGGGGTTAGCGACAACTGCTAGTGCAAGTACAATCCATTTGAACTACCATTCTAATCAGATGAAAATATGCGCCAAAAATCATTTTAGAAATCATTTATATTCCGGAATATTTACGGTGCACACGCACAAAACACATTTTCTCCAACAAAACAATTCAAAGTTAACCCTGGTACGAGACTGACGGCCACTGTACCCCGCAGAGCCCCGTCGGACATCCCTGGGTGGTTAACCATAGTTCACGATACGAAACTCACGGCAACGTATCCCTAGAGGCCCCGTCGGACCAATCCCTGGGTGAACATACACATATACACCCACACAACCACGAAATGCCATAAATCAAATACTAGAACGCGTAAACAAATGTAAAGTACTTGCCTTTGAGACATCTTCGACGAAATGGGGACGAACAACGACTACGAATGATCCGGAAAGAAAACGACCGTTCCTAAACGAAGAATCAACATAACTCAGTCCCAACGGACAACAATAATCGAATGGAATACACCCATAACCCCGATTACAAACCACGACAATGAACGATCAATCGATACGAGCGAGGGTTTACGCAAAACTTCCCGAATCGATAATTCACGAATTTAACTAGGTGAAATAGATTGGGATTCATCCGATAACAACAATCGATGAGGAAATATACAACATATATGGACAATTTGGAATTAATCAAGAAAAACCCGAAAACCCCCCAAATTGGACAAGTTTAGGGTTTCTCCTCAGATTCGAGTGGAGAAGATGGATTAAGATGATGATGTTCTAAGCTTGGAACACAAGAATCGGTCTACAATGAGGCTCCACGGATTTGTCTCCACAATTCGCCCTAAAATCTCCGGAATCGCCTAATGGAAGTGAAAAGAAGGAAAAATGACGGAAAAGTGGACTGCTGTCCTATTAATACAAAAAATAGTTAGCGCACGCTAACCATCAAAGCATAGCGCGCGCTAACGGGAATCGCAAGAAGTCCAGAAGCAGCCCAGCGTCGCTAGCGTGCGCTAGACATGTTTAGCGCGCGCTAATTACTACCCGATAGCGTACGCTACGGAATCTTTAGCGCACGCTACCTGATGCTCAGTGCACAGGATATGAATTCAGAACCCCCACTGTCCAGTACGCTGAAATCGTTAGCGAACGCTACAAACCCCGAGTTAGCGTATGCTAACCACACAACGATAGCGCACGCAAGGAATCAAGGAGTAGCGTGCGCTACTCACGCAGCGATTGATCTTGCTCCGATCGCACACCGCCGCATGCATTTAAAAATCGAAATGCAAAGCAAGGCCAGAATCCAGAAACATAAACACAGAATATTCAAGATTACGGAGCTAAAGGTTGAAAAAAAATACAATTCCGACCACCGGAGAGTCCGTAATGCGACAAAGAAAATGAAATTCCCTAAACTTATAGGAAATTATAAAAATGGCCCAAGTGCCCGAAAACCACGATACGACGTCGGATTTACAAACCGAAAGTCCCAACACGACAAACTCAACCATACGAACTTGCACAAACCAAGAAACAACGAAAACGAACGAGTTTTATGATAATCGAACGTACATACGGCAAAACATGACATAAAATGAAATTACGTGAAAACATCACCAAAACTCGTCCAAATGGAAAAACTCCACGAATAAAGTAGATTCAAAATGTCGAAACGGTTACAAGCGAGTCGATAAAAATAGACATACACCAAAAATGGAAACTGCTAAAAATGGAAAGATACGGATATTACGTTCTCCCCCTCTAAAATAAAGTTTCGTCCCGAAACTTAAGAATTAAAAAGCTCGGGGTGCCTCGAACGCATATCCTCCTCTAACTCCCACGTCGCTTCTTCTACTATGTGCCTCGACCATTGCACCTTAACCAAAGGAATGGTTTTGTGCCTTAACTGCTTGTTTCGACGCTCCAAAATCCTGACGGGCCTCTCCTGAAACGTAACATCCTTCTCTATCTCCACGTCTCCAAAATCAATAATATGGGACGGGTCCGAAACGTACTTCCTCAACTGGGAGACGTGAAACACACTATGTACATGACTCAACGACGGAGGTAATGCCAAACGGTACGCTAACTCGCCAACTCTCTCCAATATCTCGAAAGGTCCAATGTACCTCGGGCTGAGCTTCCCCTTTTTCCTAAAACGAAAAACTCCTTTCGACGGAGACACTCTTAACAGAACATGATCTCCCACATCAAACTCCAAAGATCGACGCCTAACATCCGCATAAGACTTTTGTCGACTCTGAGCTGCCAACATTCTCTTTCTAATCAATTCCAGCTTCTCCCTCATCAACAACACAAGGTCCGGCTCGGTGCCAACTAGATCGGACGGCTCATCCCAACATATCGGTGATCGGCAACGTCGGCCATAAAGTGTCTCATACGGTGCTATCTTAATCGTCGCGTGCCAACTATTATTATAGGTAAACTCAATCAAGGCCAGATGCTCCTCCCAGTCACTACTCCAGTCTAACGCACATGCGCGCAACATATCCTCGAACATCAGAATGGTAAGTTCGGACTGTCCGTCGGTCTGAGGATGGATAGATGTACTCAAACACAAATGTGTTCCCAATGCCTTATGTACCGCCTGCCAGAAGTGCGATACAAACCGACCATCTCTGTCCGAAATAAAAGTCCTCGGCGTACCATGAAGTCTCACTATCTACGTGATAAAATCGCGAGCCAATCTTTCTGGACCCCAAGTATCCTTGATGCCCAGAAAATACGCCGACTTAGTCAGTCGGTCCACGATCACCCACACCATATTCATTTCGGTCTTCGTCCTTGTGACAAAATCCATGGAGATATCTTCCCACTTCCATTCCGGGACGGGAAGTGGTTTCAATAGTCCGGCTGGCCGCTGATGCTCGATTTTGACTTGTTGACAAGTCAAACACTTAGCCACAAACTCAACTACCTCATTCTTCATGTCATTCCACCAGAAATTCTTTCTCAAATCTTTATACATTTTACTCGAGTCTGAGCCGGATCGAGTAAGGCGACGCGTGAGCCTCTTGCATAATACTCTGCCTTAATTCCAGGTCGTTTGGAACACAAAGCCGACCTTCGAATCTCAACACACCATCCTCATGTATCACGAATCCTGGGGCTTTCCTCTTCCCTACATTCTCTCGAAGCTGAATAAACATCGGGTCCTCTAACTGTCCCGATTTAATGTCGTCGACTAGAGACGACGGAATCTCAAGTGTACGCAACTGCCCGGAACTCTCTGGTAGCACGATCTCAATGCTCAATCTCTTTAACTCTCGCTGAAGTCCCGGCTGGGCTGTAAGCAACTCAAACGCCAAAAGCGATACCGATTTCTGGCTCAAGGCATCTGCCACCACATTTGCCTTGCTCGGATGATAGAGAATCTCGAGGTAGTAATCCTTAATCAACTCCAACCATCTCCTATGCCTCATATTTAGCTCTTTCTGTGTGAAAATGTACTTCAGGATCTTGTGATCGGTGAAAATCTGACACGACGAGCCATACAAGTAATGACGCCAGATCTTCAACGCAAATACAACTGCAGCCAACTCAAGATCGTGGGTAGGGTAATTCAACTCGTACGGTTTCAACTGTCGGGAAGCATAGGCAATCGTCCTCCCGTGCTGCATGAGTACACATCTGAGCCCTTGGCCCGAAGCATCACTAAAAACTGAGAATCCCTCATTACCACTCGGTAAAGCCAGAACAGGAGCGGTCGTCAACCGCTTCTTCAACTCCTCAAAACTCTTCTGTCTCTCATCAGTCCACACGAACTTCTCTGACTTCTGTAACAACTGAGTTAGCGGTCGAGCGAGCTTAGAGAACCCCTCGACAAATCTAAGATAATATCCGGCCAAACCCAGAAAACTGCGGACCTCCTTCATGTTCTTGGCCGGCGCCCAATCCAACACTGCCTCTACCTTATGTGGGTCCACACGAACACCCTCGACCGAGATCACATGACCGAGAAACATAACCTCCCGTAACCAAAACTCACACTTTGAGAACTTTGCAAAAAGATGCTGAGTTCTCAAAATATCTAACATGATATGCAAATGACGGGCATGCTCCTCCTCGCTCCTCGAGTAAATCAGGATATCATCGATAAAAATGACTACACACTTATCGAGGTACTCGATAAAGATTTTGTTCATAAGCTGCATGAACACGGCTGGGGTGTTGGTTAGCCCAAAAGGCATAACTACAAACTCGTAGTGACCGTATCTCGTCCGAAAGGCCGTCTTCGGAATATCGGTATCCTTCACTCGGAGCTGATAATACCCCGATCTCAAATCAATCTTCGAAAACACGGTTGCCCCTTGCAGTTGGTCGAACAAATCATCGATCATCGGGAGCGGGTACTTGTTTTTTATAGTCATTTTGTTCAACTCACGATAGTCGATACACAAACGAAGTGACCCATACTTATTCTTCACAAACAGGACCGGTGCGCCCCAAGGCGAAGCGCTCGGTCGATTATACCCCATGTCTAGCAACTCTCCCAACTGTTTCTTCAACTCCAGCATCTCAGCAGGCGCCATGCGGTATGACATCTTAGAAACCGGTGCCGCACCCGGCTCTAAATCCACAGTAAACTCAACCTCTCGGTCTGGCGGCAAGCCCGGCAACTCATCCGGAAGACGTCAGGATACTCACATACTACTGGAATAGACGAGAGCTCGACTCCCCTTCTCCCGATCTCAAAGCGTAACACCAATACCCCGTACAACCTCCTCGAAGAAGTCTCACAGCTTTCAAAGCGTTGATCAAGAATCTCTGACTACTCCGCTTCCGCCCCACAAAATAATGCTCTGCAGTCCAGAGGCTAACATCGAAACGGTTCTCATTCTATAATTCATGATCGCCCCATGACGGTCCAGCCAATCCTCGCCCAGAATCAAATCCTCATCTCTAATATCTACCGCAATCAGATTAGAAGGCCAAACCCTCCCCGCGATACTCACTGGAAAATCTCTAACCTCACGATCCCCACGATGCTATCCCCACTAGGCAATTTAACAACAATGGTTCACACGCAACTAGGCAATCAACATGCAGACGATGCACATAATCCAGAGATATGAAAGAATGCGTAACACCAGAATCGAATAACACGGAAACAGGATGGTCAAGAATGTGAATGGTACCTGTAGCCACCGTCGCGTCTGGGTCTCCCGCTTGTCTCATCTCATATACTCGGGGCGGAATAGACCCCGCACTAGAAGCTCCCCCTCTAGAAGGCTGTCCACGTCCTCGAACTCTACCAAAACTCTGCTGTGGATTAGAAGCTATCGGTGCCTGATTTACACTCGGTTCCCCCGCAGTTGGGGTTGACATCTGAGTAACTGGTGCCCGAGCAGCAGCTGTACAAAACTTGGCACGATGCCCTATCCGACCGCAGGAATGACAGTGAATCAGAGGCCTGTCACACTCACTCATAATGTGTCCAGGGCGACCACAGTTAAAGCAATTAGGACCACGCACAGAACCAGTAGGAGCAGACTTAGAACCGTTTCCTCGTCCAAACGACGGGGACTGACTCCCGAAGACTCGCGAACCAGACTAAGTCTTCTGATACCCTCCAGACTTGCCTCCCGAAAACTGGCCGGAGGTCTTCTACTTCTTTCCCTCGGCTGCCGTCTCTGTCGCAGAAAATGGAATCTTATAAGTTATCGCCTTATTCTGATACTCCTTCAAAGTCATGCACCCCAGACCAGACATGTAGTGATGCACCCTCGGTTTCATCCGCATATCGAAGTGGCGGATCTTACCAAGCTCAACTCGGACTTGGTTTTTCACATAATGAAGTTGTTGGTTGTAGTCCTTGATAGCTTGAGAAATAGGAACATCCTGGGGCTTAGCCTCAAAGAAAGCTCGGATCCTCCCCTCTTTCACTGGCCACAGACAAAACTCGTCTTCCATCAGCTCTCGAAACTCTGCCCATGTGGTCGCCTTGGCCACGCGGTTTCACCGCTTGCCACCACGTTTCCGCCTCTTTGGCGAGGAAGTCTTGAGCGATGGGTACCTTCCTCTCATCAGGGCAGTTAGCAGCCTCGAATACTTTCTCCATCTCAAACAACCAACTCTCCCAACCGGAAGGGTCAGAAGCACCATCAAACTGCGGTGGATGCATACGAATCACGTCCTGAAGTAACTTATCATTACCGGATCCAGTAGGCGGAACCGGGTTAGCATTAGCTTGGCCGACCAAAACGGCCTGAGTCAGAAGCGTCATCTGGTTCGCTACTTGCTGTAAAATATTCGCCACTCCAACATTCTCATGCGCATTACCGGAGCTAGCAGACTGATCCTGCTGACCTCCGTAACTAGGTGGAACACTGTTCGACAAGGAAGGTATCGCCGAATCAGTTCCCGAGTTATCGGACATGGCTGCGCCACGTCCCCTACCGCGTCCGTGACCGCGTCCGCATCCTCTACCAGCAGGAATTCTGAAGAAGTAGCAGGTGAGTACAATTCAAACGCAAAACGCAACAAGATACCAAGAAACGAATAGAACAGAACAACGTAACGAGTCAAGTTAGGAAAAACTTACGAGCACCGGCGTATTAAGATGATGGCATGACAGCGATACTGTTCAAAAACGACACTCGACTAGACCCAAATAACCGACAGCCTAGGTATCCATAAACCTAAGCTCTGATATCATATTCTGTAACACCCCCAAGACGTTCAGGGCGTATTACAGCGCCGTGGACCCCACACTTTGGAATCCACCAGGCTAACAAACCGACCCGACAAACAACAAGGATATACATCACTAGTAAACGAATAATTTCTCAAACCACGATATTCAAATAAAAGACTAAAATCCGACAAATACAATCTCACATCAAATCCATATCCCAAAATGGGAACACAACATTAACAAATTCAAAAGGGAAGTACTCGAGTACTTAAACCAATTTCATAATACAGAAATCCCAAAACAAGACATCAATAATAAATGACAGAACAGAACACCAACAAATGACTACTGAACAGTATCATGCTTGCCCATCATTCTCATACAGCTCGTGTGCTCGCTTGTCTCCAAGACCTGAACCTGAAATACAAAAAGTATTTCCCCCATTTAAGGGGTTAGCGACAACTGCTAGTGAAAGTACAATCCATTTGAACTACCATTCTAATCAGATGAAAATATGCGCCAAAAATCATTTTAGAAATCATTTATATTCCGGAATATTTACGGTGCACACGCACAAAACACATTTTCTCCAACAAAACAATTCAAAGTTAACCCTGGTACGAGACTCATGGCCACCGTCCCTGGGTGGTTAACCATAGTTCGCGATACGAAACTCACGGCAACGTATCCCTAGAGGCCCCATAGGACCAATCCCTAGGTGAACATACACATATACATCCACACAACCACGAAATGCCATAAATCAAATACTAGAACGCGTAAACAAATGTAAAGTACTTGCCTTTGAGACATCTTCGACGAAATAGGGACGAACAACGACTACGAATGACCCGGAAGGAAAACGACCGTTCCTAAATGAAGAATCAACATAACTCAGTTCCAACGGACAACAATAATCGAATGGAATACACCCATAACCCCAATTACAAACCACGACAATGAACGATGAATCGATATGGGCGAGGGTTTACGCAAAACTTCCCGAATGGATAATTCACGAATTCAACTAGGTGAAATGGATTGGGATTCATCCGATAACAACAATCGATGAGGAAATATACAACATATATGGACAATTCGGAATTAATCAAGAAAAACCCGAAAAAACCCTAAATTGGACAAGTTTAGGGTTTCTGAAGAAATACCTCAGATTGGAGTGGAGAAGATGGATTAAGATGATGATGTTCTAAGCTTGGAACACAAGAATCGGTCTGCAATGAGGCTCCATGGATTAGTCTCCACAATTCGCCCTAAAATCGCCTAATCGCCCAATGGAAGTGAAGAGAAGGGAAAATGACGGAAAAGGGGCCTGTCCCTATTAATACAAAACATAGTTAGCGCACGCTAACCAACAAAGCATACCGCGCGCTAACGGGGATCGCAAGCAGTCCAGAAGCAGCCCGGTGTCACTAGCGTGCGCTAGACATGTTTAGCCCGCGTTAATTACTACCTAATAGCGTACGCTACGGAAGCCTTAGCGCACGCTACCTGATGCGCAGTGCACAGGATATGAATTCAGAACCCCCACTGCCCAGTACGCTGAAATCGTTAGCGCACGCTACAAACACCGAGTTAGCGTACGCTAACCACACAACGATAGCACACGCAAGGAATCAAGGAGTAGCGTGCGCTACTCACGCAAAGATTGATCGCTCCGATCAAGACACCGCCGCATGCATTTAAAATCGAAATGCAAAGCAAGGCCAGAATCCAGAAACATAAACACGGAATATTAAAGATGACGGAGCTAAACGTTGAAAGAAAATACAATTCCGACCATCGGAGAGTCCGTAATTGAACAAAGAAAATAAAATTCCCTAAACTTATAGGAAAATACAAAAATGGCCCAAGTGCCCGAAAACCACAATACGACGTCGTATTTACAAACCGAAAGTCTCAACACGACCAACTCAACCATACGAACTTGCACAAACCAAGAAACAACGGAAACGAACGAGTTTTATGAGAATCGAACGTACATACGGCAAAACATGACATAAAATGAAATTACGTGAAAACATCACCAAAACTCGTCCAAATGGAAAAAACTCCAAGATTAAAGTAGATTCAAAATGTCGAAATGGTTACAAGCGAGTCGATAAAAATAGACATACACCAAAAATAGAAACTGCTAAAAATAGAAAGGTACGGATATTACAAATACAGTACCCGAAGAAACCCTCAAGAATTTCACTTAGACAACGGTTTTCACACATGAACATGAATTGATTTCACTCAGATCTGAAGAACACACTTAGAATCTCAGAAATCAATACACAACTTTTTGTTTTTCTCTCGGATATCCCAAAAACACCCCGCGAAAGGGGTATAAATACCCAAAAATTTCAACGTCCTCCGCTGATCCCATGGGAATCGCAACCAACCTTATCATTAGATTGATAAGGGGCTGTGATTCGTAAGGAAACTAAGTCATGCAGAAGGTTCAGAGAGAGGCGGAGAAAATATCGTGGCAGCGGAGAACGAGTAAGAAGAGATAGAGAGGGGGGCAGAGAGAGAGAGAGAGAGAGAGAGAGAGAGAGAGACGAAATGAGGTAGGGTTTCAGGGTTGGGGGGGGGGGGCTAAATATAAGGGCGATGGACGGGTGCGATTGCACCGTTCAAATCAACGCCAAGGATTAAAAGCCACGAAATGTCCAGAAATCGGGCTTGGGTAAGGGGAAATTTTTGGGCGGGGCTGCACATTAGAAAATAAATATTGGGCCGAATAATATTAAATTCATTTGGGCCTTAAATATAACACACGCTAAAAGAGTTTTGATTTCATTCTTCTAAACCCACCCTACATGCTGAAATATTCTCTGCCACATTTGCGCTTCCGACCCTCCAACCCCAGTTCTTTCCCATTCGCGTCAGATCACCTCCTCACACCCTCTATCTCTGAGCCACATCGCTTCAAATCTGAACTGCCTTTTGTTTTTAACATTTACCCTCTCACCCAGGCAATTGATAATAACTGGCACATGGTCAGATGAAAGAGGCTCTACATGATTGCACTCGGCAGTTGATCAAGCCTTGGACCATGCAATATGTAGAGGTATGCTTGGTGAACCTCTGTGCACCTATTGGTTCTCCTTTAATGCAGAATACTGCAGATCCAGTGTGTATAGCTAGGTTTATTCGGACTTTGTTTCTGCTCAATCGATTAGTAACGTAAGTGTCCATCTCGTCAATTCTATAGAGTTCATTATATCTGATCTCACGAGCCCTTTAGTCGAGCCTTATTCCTGGTATCACGTTTCAATGATAGCATTCATCTGCATGTGTAATTCGAGAATAGTTTAAAATAACATCTTAAAGAGATAAGGGACAACATTCGCCATGATAACTATCCCGAATGTTACCTTTGTTGAGTAAATCTCTCTACAGATTCTACATGTGGACCACGAGAGAGCCTATCTTAGCAACATGCACATGGAGATAAGGGAGATTATGTCCACGGTCCCTTCTAAAACCTCCAATAATCCCCGAATATGGGAAGGGGTTAGGAGATACGCTCTAACAAAACTCACCCCACCTCACCTATAAATAGAGAGAGTCCAAAATCCAGAAATCATCAAGCAATATAATTGATAACCCTCTCTTTCTCATCTCTGCTCCCTAATTTATCTTCTCTTACTCTCTCTCTCTCGTGCTCTATATTCACGCAGATGCTCCCAGAAGATCATCGATGTTTCTATCACCAGATTGTTTTATATCTTGTACTAACTTTGTAAAAGTATCAAGATTACCATCGATATCCTTATTTAAATCCAGCTTATATCGGAAAAAAATTTCAAGAAGAAATAACTTATTGGGCAGAGAGGTTTCAGTAAACGTTTATTCCAGTTTATCCCAAAGTTGTTTAGCATTATCAGTTTTGCCTATTCATCTAATCACATAATCAGATAAGTTCAAGATTATAGATGAATAAGAAAACTCAACCAATTCTTCACGTTTCTCAGGAGTTACATTTGAATGAAAAGTACCTTCAATGGCTTTAAAAAAATTTTGTTGAACAAGTATAGATTTTATCTCCTGTTGCCAGATTCTGAAATCTCCCTTGCCATCGAAAGGTGACATGGTAAAGGAAGTAAGAGAACCCATTTTAGTGTTTGAAAAAATCACACAAGATTTTAACAAAAAACACAAGGTACTACTAATAATGTAAAAGCCGAGATGACAGTCAAATATCACACAGATATCACAAAGAACAAACTCACACAAGATTTTAAAATATAACGAGCTGGAATCGTATCCCCAAGCCCCTGCAAGATCCGAGGAACACTATGGTCCAGGCAGGAGGGTTTGGTGTACTCGTAGATTACGAATACAACAGTCCCAACACAAAGGCAATGAATCGAACCGGTCACACGGACAACACACAGCAAATAAACGGAAGCTAAATAAGTAAACAGATTACTACTAAAGAGCAACACACCACCAATCACACGGTACAAAAAATAAATAAGAGAGAGTGAAAGCTGCAATACAGGCGGATCCTCATTTGGAATCCGTACGCCCTTCCGAATAGAAACCACGTTTAGTGGCTCCGATACCACTGTTAGGTATCTATCTGGAATACATAAGATACACAACTCAACAATAGTACGAAGTACAGTTATCGAACCTATGGTATTGAGATTTAGGGATTACAAAAATTCCTAAGACAGAATATAAATTAAATTACACGAAAATAAAATACCAACCACACAGATATAAAATAAAGTTCAAGAATTCAAACCGAGCAGATCAATATAGATCTAAAACCCGAGGGATGAAGGTGGTGTTCAACGTATGAAAGTCGGCTCAGTCCTCCAATCTCGGATACCCACGTCCAACACTCACCGGGAGTCGGCCTCCAGCAGCCCAAAATAACCCCCAAATCAAGCGGTTTCAAAGACCAATATAGTACCCGAAGAAACCCTCAAGAATTACACTTAGACAACGATTTTCACATAGAAACATGAATTGATTTCACTCAGATCTGAAGAACACACTTAGAATATCAGAAATCAATACACAACTTTACTTTTTCTCTCGGATATCCCAAAACACTCCTCGAAAGGGGTATAAATACCCAGAAATTTCAACGTCCTCCGCTTATCCCATGGGAATCGCAACCAACCTTATCATTAGATTGATAAGAGGCTGCAATTCGTAAGGAAATGAAGTCATGCAGAAGGTTCAGAGAGAGGCGGAGAAAATATCGTGGCAGCGGAGAACGAGTAAGAAGAGAGAGGGAGAGAGACAGGCGAAATGAGGTGGGGTTTCGGGGTTGGGGGGCTAAATATAAGGGCAATGGATGGGTGCGATTGCACCGTTCAAATCAATGCTCAAGATTAGAAGCCACGAAATGTCCAGAAACCGGGCTTGGGTAAGGGGGCAATTTTTGGGTTGGGCTGCACATTAGAAAATAAATATTGGGCCCAGTAATATTAAATTCATTTGGGCCTTAAATATAACATTTCTCCACCCGGACCAAATGAGCTATCGGGGTACACAATTTGAGACGGAGGTCATCATCGCCGAACGTCACACCACCTGCACATCATATAAAGTTAGTACAAATATAAAGACGTAAATCAATCACTAAGAAAGAAGACTAGTAATCACAAAGAAAACTAGAAAAGCTATCACAAAGATAGCACAAGACACTGAAAGCTGGAAGGCCCTCAGTTGAGGGAGTCGATATTCAATATCGACTTGCAGGATCGGATTTTCTCAACTGGTAGGCATTTTGTGCCCATATCTACAGGATTAGAATGAGACGGGATCTTCTTCAAATCAATTATGCCCTCTTCCATGATGTCACGGATGAAATGGCGCCTAACGTCAATGTGTTTAGTACAATCATGGAAAACAGGATTTCTACACAAATGGATACTAGATTGACTATCAGAAAATACCACAACACTATCACGAAGAACACCAATTTCAAGTAGTAAACCTTTCAACCAGATAGCCTCCTTAAGGCTTCAGTGGTGGCAATATATTCAGCTTCAGTAATAGATAAGGTAACTATGTGCTGAAGTTGAGATTTCCATGAAATGCAAGAACCACACAAGGTAAACACATAAGAAGTTGTGGATTTACATTCATCTCTGTCATTAGCATAATTGGAGTCAACATATCCTTTAAGATTAACCCCATCTCCTGATTTAAAGAAAATAAGACCATCAGATACCGAATTTTTTAAGTAACGAAGTAACCATTTAAGGGCCCCCCCCCCCAGTGAGGTTTACCAGGATTAGCCATATACCCGCTCAAATAATTCACCGCATAAGCAATGTCAGGCCTAGTACTGACCATAAGGGATAGATCTCATTTCACTGATTTCGGAGTCAGTTTTTGGTGACTGAGTTTTAGATAATAAGAAATGAGGAGCCAATAGTACACTAGCAATTTTAGCATCAGTCATAGAAAGTTTCTCAAGAATTTTATCAATATATGAAGACTGATTGAGAAATAAAGTGCCATTAGGTCTGTCCCTAACAATATTCATGCCTAATATCCTTTTAGAAACTAACCTGGCTTTAAATCTGACATTATCTTCTTCATTTTTAACCTTGAACAACCATTTGCAATCAATCAACGAGCAGTTCTTAGGTTTCGGGACAAGGGCCCAAGTTTGGTTAGCATGCAAGGATGTCATCTCTTCATTCATAGCATTTAACCATTCATTAGAGTTATCAGATTTTAGAGCTTCGTTGTAAGATTTAGGTTCATTACCATAAGCATATCAAACACATTGAAAGCAAGGGAATCCATGTGATAATCATCTAAATGAGCAGGTCTTCTAATGTTCCTTCTAGGCTTATACCTAGTTAATTGATAATCAGATAAATCATCAGATTCATCTTTGTTTTCAGAGTTATCAGACTGATCATTAGAAGATTCAAGATTTTCCACATTATCAGATTCAACAGGTACATCACTATCACTAAGATGCTCCACCCTGATGTGAACAGGGTGAGAAGAAGTTTCGGTTGGTAAAATAGGAGCAGGCAATGGGTTATCAAGACAAGGAAATTCAATTTCATTGAATACCACATCCCTACTAGTTATAACTTTCAAACCAGGTTCAGATCTAACCCATAAACGATAACCTTCAACACCATCAGGGTAACCAAGAAAAACACATCTAATGGCCCTAAGTTCAAGTTTACCAACATTTTGATGCACATAAGTAGCACAGGCAAACACACGAATGTTTGAGAAATCAATAGAATGACCCGACTACACAGACTCATGATAATTGCCATTCAACGGAACACAAGGAGATCTATTAATAAGATAGGCAGCAGTTAAAAGAGCCTCACCCCAAAAACTTTTGGACAATCTGGAGGTGGCAAGCATGGACCTTACCTTTTCAAGAAGGGTTCGGTTCATTCGCTCAGCTACCCCGTTTTGTTGAGGGGTGTAGGGAACTGTCTTATGCTTACAGATGCCATTTTCGGTACACATAGTATCAAACTAGCATTGCAAAATTCAAGATCATTATCAGTCCTAAGTTTTCGAATTCGTTTACCTATTTGATTTTCCATTAAAATTCTCCAATTCTGAAATTTTTCAAACACGTCTGATTTTAGTTTAAGCAAGAATACGAAAACCTTCCCAGAGTAATCATCAATAATAAATAAAAAAAATAACGGTTCCTACCATGCGTTGGTACACTGGCAGGCCCCCACACATCAGCATGAATGTAACACCCCCAAAACCATATGGGAATATTACACGTCGTAGATCCTTCCCACGAGGATCTACCAGGCTAATCAACACAAAACGACCAAGTGTGTGTGCCCGACCTAGGCATACAATCTATTGATACGGAACGTTAAGGTCAATTATAAACAACTACACAGACCGATGAGGTCGTACAACTGACGTAAACATAAAAACACAACTCCATACAATGAACACCCATGCAGGGGAAAAGACACAAAACAGCGGAAAACGAAAAACGACTCTGATGATAACTCATTCGACTCAACTCCCAACTCTCGATTAGTATCGTAGCCCGTCACTTTCTGTGCCGATCCTGAGACTGCTCCCCGAACCTGCAAGCACCTGGACACAAAACAGACATCCACCCCCCAATTACTCGGGGGTTAGCAAAATTCCACTATTTTGCTAGTGCAAGTATAATACGATACGAAATGCAACAAGTAAATAGCAACCACGAATTTACCACGGAAATCAACTATCAAAATGTTCCCGAGAAGTTTTAGAATTTCGAACTCAAGTAAGCAATATTTGAAAAGGAACTCATTAGCTCGGGGATTTTTAAAGTAGAAATTCTTTTGGACCTCAAGTCCCGATTTACAAAACCTTTTCGAAAACGTTAGGGCCTCAGCCCGATTCTCATTTCAAAACACACTAGTTAAGATTTCATTATGAGTCCTGTCCCATGTTTTAAAACGTTATCCAAACAATCAATGTTATACGATCATTGTTCCACAATCACTGTTCGTACACATCATGTACCGAACTCCAGAGGCCTCGACGGACCATACCCGGACTACACACGTTGTTCGTACACATCATGTGCCGAACTCCAGAGGCCTCGATGGACCCTACCCGGACTACATACACTGCTCGTACACATCATGTACCGAACTCCAGAGGCCTCGTCAGACCCTTACCTGGAACACACGCATTGACACGTCACAACACATATTGATCAACTCACACATCACCACATGTAACATACATAATTAACAATACGTCACCTCAATCAACAATAACACCATAATACATATTAAGGTATGTAATCAAACCGATATAGATATCATCATCATCACGAACACTTAACCATGATCAATCACACAAGACACAAATCATAGGATTAACACAACCAACACGATTTCCACGATGTTAGCCAGGTGAGGATATCACTATCATCAACCGTTCACGATTATAAAATCACATGAAACATATTCACTGTTCAGGATGAGTTGTAACAAATTGTTATACTGTTTGATTCTGTTGTGTGACCTTATCGATCCGTGTCTTTATGCTGTTTGATCCCGGCCGGTCAAACATTTGGTCGTATGTTTGTGTTGATCTGGTGGATCTCGGTGTGGGGTCCACGGGGTGTAATATTCTCGGTTGCATGCAGGGGGTGTTACGGCCAGATTAAATCTCCCTTACCGTGGAAATGTGCCATGGTAAAGGAAGTAAGAGAACCCATTTTAGTGTTTGTAAAAATCACACAAGATTTTAACCAAAAATACAAGGTACTACAAATAATGTAAAAGTCGAGATGACAGTCAAATATCACACAAATATCACAAAGAACAAAATCACACAAGATTTTAATATAAAACGAGCTGGAATCATATCCCCAAGCCCTTACAAGATTCGAGGAACACTTACGGTCCAGGCAGGAGAGTTTGGTGTACTCGGATATTACGACTACAATAGTCTCAACACAAAGGCAATGAATCGAAGCGGTCACACAGACAACACACAGTAAATAAACGGAAGTTAAGTAAGTAAACAGATTACTACTAAGGAGCAACACACCACCAATCACACGGTACGAAAAATAAATAAGAGAGAGTGAAAGCTGCAATACCTGAGCGGATCCATCGGCCCGAATCCGTACGCCCTTCCGAATAGAAACCACGTTTAGTGGCTCCGATACCATTGTTAGGTACCTATCCGGAATACATAGGATTACACATCTCAACAATAGTAAACGAATTACAGTTATCGGACCTATGGTATTGGGATTTAGGGATTACAAAAATTCCTAAGACGGAAATTAAATAACACGAAAATAAAATATCAACCACACAGATATAAAATAAAGTTCAAGAATTCAAACCGAGCTGATCAATATAGATATAAAACCCGAGGGATGAAGGTGGTGTTCAACGTATGAAAGTCGGCTCAGTCCTCCAGTCTCGTATACCCACGTCCAACACTCACTGGGAGTCGGCCTCCAGCAGCCCAAAATAACCCCTAAATCAAGCGGTTTCAAAGACCAATACTGTAACACCCCCAAGACGTTCAGGGCGTATTACAGCGCCGTGGACCCCACACTTTAGAATCCACCAGGCTAACAAACCGACCCGACAAACAACAAGGACATACATCACTAGTAAACGAACAATTTCTCAAACCACGACATTCAAATAAAAGACTAAAATCCGACAAATACAACCTGACATCAAATCCATATCCCAAAACGGGAACACAACATTAACAAATTCAAAAAGGAAGTACTCGAGTACTTAAACCAATTTCATAATACAGAAATCCCAAAACAAGACATCAATAATAAATGACAGAACAGAACACCAACAAATGACTACTGAACAGTATCATGCTTGCCCATCATTCTCATACAGCTCGTGTGCTCGCTTGTCTCCAAGACCTGAACCTGAAATACAAAAAGTGTTTCCCCCATTTAAGGGGTTAGCGACAACTGCTAGTGCAAGTACAATCCATTTGAACTACCATTCTAATCAGATGAAAATATGCGCCAAAAATCATTTTAGAAATCATTTATATTCCGGAATATTTACGGTGCACACGCACAAAACACATTTTCTCCAACAAAACAATTCAAAGTTAACCACAGTACGAGGCGGCCACCGTACCCATGAGCCCGTCGGACATCCCTGGGTGGTTAACCATAGTTCACGATACGAAACTCACGGCAACGTATCCCTAGAGGCCCCGTCGGACCAATCCCTGGGTGAACATACACATATACACCCACACAACCACGAAATGCCATAAATCAAATACTAGAACGCGTAAACAAATGTAAAGTACTTGCCTTTGAGACATCTTCGACGAAATGGGGACGAACAACGACTACGAATGATCCGGAAAGAAAACGACCGTTCCTAAACGAAGAATCAACATAACTCAGTCCCAACGGACAACAATAATCGAATGGAATACACCCATAACCCCGATTACAAACCACGACAATGAACGATCAATCGATACGAGCGAGGGTTTACGCAAAACTTCCCGAATCGATAATTCACGAATTTAACTAGGTGAAATAGATTGGGATTCATCCGATAACAACAATCGATGAGGAAATATACAACATATATGGACAATTTGGAATTAATCAAGAAAAACCCGAAAACCCCCCAAATTGGACAAGTTTAGGGTTTCTCCTCAGATTCGAGTGGAGAAGATGGATTAAGATGATGATGTTCTAAGCTTGGAACACAAGAATCGGTCTACAATGAGGCTCCACGGATTTGTCTCCACAATTCGCCCTAAAATCTCCGGAATCGCCCAATGGAAGTGAAAAGAAGGAAAAATGACGGAAAAGTGGACTGCTGTCCTATTAATACAAAAAATAGTTAGCGCACGCTAACCATCAAAGCATAGCGCGCGCTAACGGGAATCGCAAGAAGTCCAGAAGCAGCCCAGCGTCGCTAGCGTGCGCTAGACATGTTTAGCGCGCGCTAATTACTACCCGATAGCGTACGCTACGGAATCTTTAGCGCACGCTACCTGATGCTCAGTGCACAGGATATGAATTCAGAACCCCCACTGTCCAGTACGCTGAAATCGTTAGCGAACGCTACAAACCCCGAGTTAGCGTATGCTAACCACACAACGATAGCGCACGCAAGGAATCAAGGAGTAGCGTGCGCTACTCACGCAGCAGTTCAGTACTGCTCCGATCAGTACACTGCTGCAGACAGTACGAAAAATCGAAATGCAAAGCAAGGCCAGAATCCAGAAACATAAACACAGAATATTCAAGATTACGGAGCTAAAGGTTGAAAAAAAATACAATTCCGACCACCGGAGAGTCCGTAATGCGACAAAGAAAATGAAATTCCCTAAACTTATAGGAAATTATAAAAATGGCCCAAGTGCCCGAAAACCACGATACGACGTCGGATTTACAAACCGAAAGTCCCAACACGACAAACTCAACCATACGAACTTGCACAAACCAAGAAACAACGAAAACGAACGAGTTTTATGAGAATCGAACGTACATACGGTAAAACATGACATAAAATGAAATTACGTGAAAACATCACCAAAACTCGTCCAAATGGAAAAACTCCACGAATAAAGTAGATTCAAAATGTCGAAACGGTTACAAGCGAGTCGATAAAAATAGACATACACCAAAAATGGAAGCGCTAAAAATGGAAAGATACGGATATTACGTTCTCCCCTCTAAAATAAAGTTTCGTCCCGAAACTTAAGAATTAAAAAGCTCGGGGTGCCTCGAACGCATATCCTCCTCTAACTCCCACGCTTCTTCTACTATGTGCCTCGACCATTGCACCTTAACCAAAGGAATGGTTTTGTGCCTTAACCGCTTGTTTCGACGCTCCAAAATCTCGACGGGCCTCTCCTGAAACGTAACATCCTTCTCTATCTCCACGTCTCCAAAATCAATAATATGGGACGGGTCCGAAACGTACTTCCTCAACTGGGAGACGTGAAACACACTATGTACATGACTCAACGACGGAGGTAATGCCAAACGGTACGCTAACTCGCCAACTCTCTCCAATATCTCGAAAGGTCCAATGTACCTCGGGCTGAGCTTCCCCTTTTTCCTAAAACGAAAAACTCCTTTCGACGGAGACACTCTTAACAGAACATGATCTCCCACATCAAACTCCAAAGATCGACGCCTAACATCCGCATAAGACTTTTGTCGACTCTGAGCTGCCAACATTCTCTTTCTAATCAATTCCAGCTTCTCCCTCGTCAACAACACAAGGTCCGGCTCGGTGCCAACTAGATCGGACGGATCATCCCAACATATCGGTGATCGGCAACGTCGGCCATAAAGTGTCTCATACGGTGCTATCTTAATCGTCGCGTGCCAACTATTATTATAGGTAAACTCAATCAAGGCCAGATGCTCCTCCCAGTCACTACTCCAGTCTAACGCACACGCGCGCAACATATCCTCGAACATCAGAATGGTAAGTTCGGACTGTCCGTCGGTCTGAGGATGGATAGATGTACTCAAACACAAATGTGTTCCCAATGCCTTATGTACCGCCTGCCAGAAGTGCGATACAAACCGGCCATCTCTGTCCGAAATAAAAGTCCTCGGCGTACCATGAAGTCTCACTATCTACGTGATAAAATCGCGAGCCAATCTTTCTGGACCCCAAGTATCCTTGATGCCCAGAAAATACGCCGACTTAGTCAGTCGGTCCACGATCACCCACACCATATTCATTTCGGTCTTCGTCCTTGTGACAAAATCCATGGAGATATCTTCCCACTTCCATTCCGGGACGGGAAGTGGTTTCAATAGTCCGGCTGGCCGCTGATGCTCGATTTTGACTTGTTGACAAGTCAAACACTTAGCCACAAACTCAACTACCTCATTCTTCATGTCATTCCACCAGAAATTCTTTCTCAAATCTTTATACATTTTACTCGAGCCCGGATGGACTGAGTAAGGCGACGCGTGAGCCTCTTGCATAATACTCTGCCTTAATTCCAGGTCGTTTGGAACACAAAGCCGACCTTCGAATCTCAACACACCATCCTCATGTATCACGAATCCTGGGGCTTTCCTCTTCCCTACATTCTCTCGAAGCTGAATAAACATCGGGTCCTCTAACTGTCCCGATTTAATGTCGTCGACTAGAGACGACGGAATCTCAAGTGTACGCAACTGCCCGGAACTCTCTGGTAGCACGATCTCAATGCTCAATCTCTTTAACTCTCGCTGAAGTCCCGGCTGGGCTGTAAGCAACTCAAACGCCAAAAGCGATACCGATTTCTGGCTCAAGGCATCTGCCACCACATTTGCCTTGCTCGGATGATAGAGAATCTCGAGGTAGTAATCCTTAATCAACTCCAACCATCTCCTCTGCCTCATATTTAGCTCTTTCTGTGTGAAAATGTACTTCAGGATCTTGTGATCGGTGAAAATCTGACACGACGAGCCATACAAGTAATGACGCCAGATCTTCAACGCAAATACAACTGCAGCCAACTCAAGATCGTGGGTAGGGTAATTCAACTCGTACGGTTTCAACTGTCGGGAAGCATAGGCAATCGTCCTCCCGTGCTGCATGAGTACACATCTGAGCCCTTGGCCCGAAGCATCACTAAAAACTGAGAATCCCTCATTACCACTCGGTAAAGCCAGAACAGGAGCGGTCGTCAACCGCTTCTTCAACTCCTCAAAACTCTTCTGTCTCTCATCAGTCCACACGAACTTCTCTGACTTCTGTAACAACTGAGTTAGCGGTCGAGCGAGCTTAGAGAACCCCTCGACAAATCTACGATAATATCCGGCCAAACCCAGAAAACTGCGGACCTCCTTCACGTTCTTGGCCGGCGCCCAATCCAACACTGCCTCTACCTTATGTGGGTCCACACGAACACCCTCGACCGAGATCACATGACCGAGAAACATAACCTCCCGTAACCAAAACTCACACTTTGAGAACTTTGCAAAAAGATGCTGAGTTCTCAAAATATCTAACATGATATGCAAATGACGGGCATGCTCCTCCTCGCTCCTCGAGTAAATCAGGATATCATCGATAAAAATGACTACACACTTATCGAGGTACTCGATAAAGATTTTGTTCATAAGCTGCATGAACACGGCTGGGGTGTTGGTTAGCCCAAAAGGCATAACTACAAACTCGTAGTGACCGTATCTCGTCCGAAAGGCCGTCTTCGGAATATCGGTATCCTTCACTCGGATCTGATAATACCCCGATCTCAAATCAATCTTCGAAAACACGGTTGCCCCTTGCAGTTGGTCGAACAAATCATCGATCATCGGGAGCGGGTACTTGTTTTTTATAGTCATTTTGTTCAACTCACGATAGTCGATACACAAACGAAGTGACCCATACTTCTTCTTCACAAACAGGACCGGTGCGCCCCAAGGCGAAGCGCTCGGTCGATTATACCCCATGTCTAGCAACTCTCCCAACTGTTTCTTCAACTCCAGCATCTCAGCAGGCGCCATGCGGTATGACATCTTAGAAACCGGTGCCGCACCCGGCTCTAAATCCACAGTAAACTCAACCTCTCGGTCTGGCGGCAAGCCCGGCAACTCATCCGGAAGACGTCAGGATACTCACATACTACTGGAATAGACGAGAGCTCGACTCCCCTTCTCCCGATCTCAAAGCGTAACACCAATACCCCGTACAACCTCCTCGAAGAAGTCTCACAGCTTTCAAAGCGTTGATCAAGAATCTCTGACTACTCCGCTTCCGCCCCACAAAATAATGCTCGGTACCGTCAGAGGCTAACATCGAAACGGTTCTCATTCTATAATTCATGATCGCCCCATGACGGTCCAGCCAATCCTCGCCCAGAATCAAATCCTCATCTCTAATATCTACCGCAATCAGATTAGAAGGCCAAACCCTCCCCGCGATACTCACTGGAAAATCTCTAACCTCACGATCCCCCACGATGCTATCCCCACTAGGCAATTTAACAACAATGGTTCACACGCAACTAGGCAATCAACATGCAGACGATGCACATAATCCAGAGATATGAAAGAATGCGTAACACCAGAATCGAATAACACGGAAACAGGATGGTCAAGAATGTGAATGGTACCTGTAGCCACCGTCGCGTCTGGGTCTCCCGCTTGTCTCATCTCATATACTCGGGGCGGAATAGACCCCGCACTAGAAGCTCCCCCTCTAGAAGGCTGTCCACGTCCTCGAACTCTACCAAAACTCTGCTGTGGATTAGAAGCTATCGGTGCCTGATTTACACTCGGTTCCCCCGCAGTTGGGGTTGACATCTGAGTAACTGGTGCCCGAGCAGCAGCTGTACAAAACTTGGCACGATGCCCTATCCGACCGCAGGAATGACAGTGAATCAGAGGCCTGTCACACTCACTCATAATGTGTCCAGGGCGACCACAGTTAAAGCAATTAGGACCACGCACAGAACCAGTAGGAGCAGACTTAGAACCGTTTCCTCGTCCAAACGACGGGGACTGACTCCCGAAGACTCGCGAACCAGACTAAGTCTTCTGATACCCTCCAGACTTGCCTCCCGAAAACTGGCCGGAGGTCTTCTACTTCTTTCCCTCGGCTGCCGTCTCTGTCGCAGAAAACGGAATCTTATAAGTTATCGCCTTATTCTGATACTCCTTCAAAGTCATGCACCCCAGACCAGACATGTAGTGATGCACCCTCGGTTTCATCCGCATATCGAAGTGGCGGATCTTACCAAGCTCAACTCGGACTTGGTTTTTCACATAATGAAGTTGTTGGTTGTAGTCCTTGATAGCTTGAGAAATAGGAACATCCTGGGGCTTAGCCTCAAAGAAAGCTCGGATCCTCCCCTCTTTCACTGGCCACAGACAAAACTCGTCTTCCATCAGCTCTCGAAACTCTGCCCATGTGGCTGCCCGGTCACGCGGTTTCACCGCTTGCCACCACGTTTCCGCCTCTTTGGCGAGGAAGTACTGAGCGATGGGTACCTTCCTCTCATCAGGGCAGTTAGCAGCCTCGAATACTTTCTCCATCTCAAACAACCAACTCTCCCAACCGGAAGGGTCAGAAGCACCATCAAACTGCGGTGGATGCATACGAATCACGTCCTGAAGTAACTTATCATTACCGGATCCAGTAGGCGGAACCGGGTTAGCATTAGCTTGGCCGACCAAAACGGCCTGAGTCAGAAGCGTCATCTGGTTCGCTACTTGCTGTAAAATATTCGCCACTCCAACATTCTCATGCGCATTACCGGAGCTAGCAGACTGATCCTGCTGACCTCCGTAACTAGGTGGAACACTGTTCGACAAGGAAGGTATCGCCGAATCAGTTCCCGAGTTATCGGACATGGCTGCGCCACGTCCCCTACCGCGTCCGTGACCGCGTCCGCATCCTCTACCAGCAGGAATTCTGAAGAAGTAGCAGGTGAGTACAATTCAAACGCAAAACGCAACAAGATACCAAGAAACGAATAGAACAGAACAACGTAACGAGTCAAGTTAGGAAAAACTTACGAGCACCGGCGTATTAAGATGATGGCATGACAATGAATCTTGTTCAAAAACGACACTCGACTAGACCCAAATAACCGACAGCCTAGGTATCCATAAACCTAAGCTCTGATATCATATTCTGTAACACCCCCAAGACGTTCAGGGCGTATTACAGCGCCGTGGACCCCACACTTTGGAATCCACCAGGCTAACAAACCGACCCGACAAACAACAAGGATATACATCACTAGTAAACGAATAATTTCTCAAACCACGATATTCAAATAAAAGACTAAAATCCGACAAATACAATCTCACATCAAATCCATATCCCAAAATGGGAACACAACATTAACAAATTCAAAAGGGAAGTACTCGAGTACTTAAACCAATTTCATAATACAGAAATCCCAAAACAAGACATCAATAATAAATGACAGAACAGAACACCAACAAATGACTACTGAACAGTATCATGCTTGCCCATCATTCTCATACAGCTCGTGTGCTCGCTTGTCTCCAAGACCTGAACCTGAAATACAAAAAGTATTTCCCCCATTTAAGGGGTTAGCGACAACTGCTAGTGAAAGTACAATCCATTTGAACTACCATTCTAATCAGATGAAAATATGCGCCAAAAATCATTTTAGAAATCATTTATATTCCGGAATATTTACGGTGCACACGCACAAAACACATTTTCTCCAACAAAACAATTCAAAGTTAACCCTGGTACGAGACTCATGGCCACCGTCCCTGGGTGGTTAACCATAGTTCGCGATACGAAACTCACGGCAACGTATCCCTAGAGGCCCCATAGGACCAATCCCTAGGTGAACATACACATATACATCCACACAACCACGAAATGCCATAAATCAAATACTAGAACGCGTAAACAAATGTAAAGTACTTACCTTTGAGACATCTTCGACGAAATAGGGACGAACAACGACTACGAATGACCCGGAAGGAAAACGACCGTTCCTAAATGAAGAATCAACATAACTCAGTTCCAACGGACAACAATAATCGAATGGAATACACCCATAACCCCAATTACAAACCACGACAATGAACGATGAATCGATATGGGCGAGGGTTTACGCAAAACTTCCCGAATGGATAATTCACGAATTCAACTAGGTGAAATGGATTGGGATTCATCCGATAACAACAATCGATGAGGAAATATACAACATATATGGACAATTCGGAATTAATCAAGAAAAACCCGAAAAAACCCTAAATTGGACAAGTTTAGGGTTTCTGAAGAAATACCTCAGATTGGAGTGGAGAAGATGGATTAAGATGATGATGTTCTAAGCTTGGAACACAAGAATCGGTCTGCAATGAGGCTCCATGGATTAGTCTCCACAATTCGCCCTAAAATCGCCGGAATCGCCCAATGGAAGTGAAGAGAAGGGAAAATGACGGAAAAGGGGGCTGCTGTCCTATTAATACAAAACATAGTTAGCGCACGCTAACCAACAAAGCATACCGCGCGCTAACGGGGATCGCAAGCAGTCCAGAAGCAGCCCGGTGTCACTAGCGTGCGCTAGACATGTTTAGCCCGCGTTAATTACTACCTAATAGCGTACGCTACGGAAGCCTTAGCGCACGCTACCTGATGCGCAGTGCACAGGATATGAATTCAGAACCCCCACTGCCCAGTACGCTGAAATCGTTAGCGCACGCTACAAACACCGAGTTAGCGTACGCTAACCACACAACGATAGCACACGCAAGGAATCAAGGAGTAGCGTGCGCTACTCACGCAGCTTGATTCGATCGCTCCGATCGACACTGCCGCATGCATTTAAAATCGAAATGCAAAGCAAGGCCAGAATCCAGAAACATAAACACGGAATATTAAAGATGACGGAGCTAAACGTTGAAAGAAAATACAATTCCGACCATCGGAGAGTCCGTAATTGAACAAAGAAAATAAAATTCCCTAAACTTATAGGAAAATACAAAAATGGCCCAAGTGCCCGAAAACCACAATACGACGTCGTATTTACAAACCGAAAGTCTCAACACGACCAACTCAACCATACGAACTTGCACAAACCAAGAAACAACGGAAACGAACGAGTTTTATGAGAATCGAACGTACATACGGCAAAACATGACATAAAATGAAATTACGTGAAAACATCACCAAAACTCGTCCAAATGGAAAAAACTCCAAGATTAAAGTAGATTCAAAATGTCGAAATGGTTACAAGCGAGTCGATAAAAATAGACATACACCAAAAATAGAAACTGCTAAAAATAGAAAGGTACGGATATTACAAATACAGTACCCGAAGAAACCCTCAAGAATTTCACTTAGACAACGGTTTTCACACATGAACATGAATTGATTTCACTCAGATCTGAAGAACACACTTAGAATCTCAGAAATCAATACACAACTTTTTGTTTTTCTCTCGGATATCCCAAAAACACCCCGCGAAAGGGGTATAAATACCCAAAAATTTCAACGTCCTCCGCTGATCCCATGGGAATCGCAACCAACCTTATCATTAGATTGATAAGGGGCTGTGATTCGTAAGGAAACTAAGTCATGCAGAAGGTTCAGAGAGAGGCGGAGAAAATATCGTGGCAGCGGAGAACGAGTAAGAAGAGATAGAGAGGGGGGCAGAGAGAGAGAGAGAGAGAGAGAGAGAGAGAGAGAGACGAAATGAGGTAGGGTTTCAGGGTTGGGGGGGGCTAAATATAAGGGCGATGGACGGGTGCGATTGCACCGTTCAAATCAACGCCAAGGATTAAAAGCCACGAAATGTCCAGAAATCGGGCTTGGGTAAGGGGAAATTTTTGGGCGGGGCTGCACATTAGAAAATAAATATTGGGCCGAATAATATTAAATTCATTTGGGCCTTAAATATAACACACGCTAAAAGAGTTTTGATTTCATTCTTCTAAACCCACCCTACATGCTGAAATATTCTCTGCCACATTTGCGCTTCCGACCCTCCAACCCCAGTTCTTTCCCATTCGCGTCAGATCACCTCCTCACACCCTCTATCTCTGAGCCACATCGCTTCAAATCTGAACTGCCTTTTGTTTTTAACATTTACCCTCTCACCCAGGCAATTGATAATAACTGGCACATGGTCAGATGAAAGAGGCTCTACATGATTGCACTCAGCTTGATTGAAGCACTGGACCATGCAATATGTAGAGGTATGCTTGGTGAACCTCCTGGCAGACCTATTGGTTCTCCTTTAATGCAGAATACTGCAGATCCAGTGTGTATAGCTAGGTTTATTCGGACTTTGTTTCTGCTCAATCGATTAGTAACGTAAGTGTCCATCTCGTCAATTCTATAGAGTTCATTATATCTGATCTCACGAGCCCTTTAGTCGAGCCTTATTCCTGGTATCACGTTTCAATGATAGCATTCATCTGCATGTGTAATTCGAGAATAGTTTAAAATAACATCTTAAAGAGATAAGGGACAACCTTCGCCATGACAACTATCCCGAACGTTATCTTTGTTGAGTAAATCTCTCTACAGATTCTACATGTGGACCACGAGAGAGCCTGTCTTAGCAACATGCACGTAGAGATAAGGGAGACTATATCCACGGTCCCTTCCAAAACCTCCAATAATCCCCGAATATGGGAAGGGGTTAGGAGATACGCTCTAACAAAACTCACCCCACCTCACCTATAAATAGAGGGAGTCCAAAATCCAGAAATCATCAAGCAATCTAATTGATAACCCTCTCTTTCTCATCTCTGCTCCCTAATTTATCTTCTCTTACTCTCTCCTTCTCTCTCTCTCTCTATCGTGCTCTATATTCAGGCCGACTCTACTACTCAAAGACGCTCCCATCATCGAACCTCTCCAAGCCCGGTGACTTGTGGTTTCGAGGCGATCAAACTCACAGAGGTTTTCCCTGACTTTGTACGTGTCAACAAAAAATTCGAAATATCTCTATTTATGGGTGTGGTGGCGTGGCTGAGCTTAGATCAGGCTGACAGATCCCTGGCCCTTCTTGGTCAATCCCCATGAAAAGGGTAAATCCGCTTCATTTATTTTATTCCTCGTATCTCGTTTTTCTACAGATTCACTGACTTGAGCGTCAGAGTCCATACGACCGCCACCACACCGGTGTCCCCTTGAAATATTATATTCTAGATCTTGCTCCTTGCAGGTCGTTGGTACCCTCTTTTGATTCAAACATAATTGTAGATTTCTGAGCGTCTTCAAAAACTAAATTTAAAATAATAAAAAATTCAAATAGTATGTTTTGTTCTAAACAAAACCAAAATAATTAAAAAGTAAAAAAAAACAATTGAAAATTTGGGAAACTTTTATGAAAATTAAAAAAAATCCTAAAAAAAAGTTAAAAAACTTGGAAAAATTAAAAAATCGAAAAAGAACCTCCAAAACTGAAAAAAAAAACTAAAATCCTTACTTATTCGATCTAAATGTATTCTACAATACAGTCTTATTTAAAGTTTTTACCAAAAAAACAATATCGAAAATTATTAAACAATGACTGGTGGTTAAGATTATCGGAGCGTCCGATTGCCACCTCGTTTTCCTTCCAAGATGTGCACTCAAAAATAAAAGAAATAGTACGTCCACAAAAAGTATGGTATTATTATCTCTTTGACCGTTCACAAAAAAACTGATATTTGAATAAATAGAAATCACCTTACTTATAATATTACTCTTTCTCCACTTAAATAATACCTCTCTCCTCCATTTCTCGACTAAAAAATGCATCCCTCTGTCTCCAGGGGCATAGACTGATGGTAAGTTGCAAGGTGATTGAGGTGGAAACACTCTGACATCGCGGGTTTGAATTCGTGTGGTGACAATACTTTGTTGAAATATTGCAAGGTTTGTTGCTGGATTCGTATCTCATTGGTCCTCTCCCTTGTAGGGTGTGCACATCCCTCGATTTAACACCCGCCTGATCAAGGAACTTCTGATACAGATGGGGATTTCTCGGCTCTCGCTCGACAAAAAAAATATATCCCTCCCTCCCTCCATCACTTTATTAAAACACGTGCCGCTCCTATGGACAACACTTTTCGGCTGTGAGAGTAATAAAATCCGCAATAAATATACATAACAAATTAGGAACCTACTAACCACTTCCCACCACAAACCAAAGGCATATGAGAAAAAGACATCCCCTCCCAACCAACCCACCATCTTCTTCCTTATTCTCGTCATTCTCTTCAAACATCTTCTCATCGATTTCTGTAATTAATTAACTGCAATATATATGGCCTCGACCGCCACTCTCTCTTACAAGAGACTGAAACACGAGACTAATTGGTCCGATGATCATGAGGTGGACAGTAGGCGAAGTAATAAATTTCACATCAACGTCAGATTCAGAAGAAGAAAACTGCGGGTGAGAGTTCCAAGTCTGAGGAAATTTCTGAGAAGAAAAGCAAGGCTGCTGCTGCCGGTAAGAGTTGCTTGGAAAAAGGTTTATACAAGACTCAAGGAAAGTCGGTCCCATTTCGGCGACCTTTTTGCTGGGAATTATGTGTTCATGCAGGTCACTCCAACTCCACTAAAAACTGTACGCTCATACCAATGGTCATAAGTATTTGTCTTCTGCTGGGTATTCTTTTCCTTACTTGAGATTTGCTTGAATGCGCACACACACACACATATATTTTGTTGTGGTGCGGTAGTGATAAAGGGGGCCTGGCTAGTTACCATATGTACCTGCGGCAGATTATTGTATTACGAGCCATTCAAAACCCGTGTTATGCACAAAGTTTGTATTTAAATATTCACCGCGTAATATTTGTGTAAATTGACAAATATACAACGACCTATAATTTAGGCCGTCGCGGGAGATATTTGTTGACTGTTGAAATGAATTTGTTAATGTTTACGTAAATGTAACCATTTTGTTGAGTTTATATTTTATTTCTTGTTGTTGTCTTTATATTAGTAATTTAAATTTGGTTAAAATTTTAAACACGTCGGACAAATGCAAGTGAAATAAAATCGAAAACTTGTATTATGCGTTAGCTAATATATCTAACACGTATATTTGAAATTTCAACATATGTAAGATCATCACAAACATTAAACAATTTCCGCTAATCAACCTATATATACATTTTACGTGTGAAAAAAATAATAAAAGCCAATTACTATTTCCTTCGGTACGTATGTTAAGTTGATGGAATCTTGGTAATTTATTCAGTACACAAAAGATAAGATATGTTTATCTCTAAACTATAATGAGAAAGCTAGCTAATTAAACTCTATTTAGATAACACATATCAATAACTTAAGCCATGCATGATACATTTGAGAAGATGGAACTACAATATATATTTATGTGTCATTAACAAACTCGCATGATAATCTTCATAGGTTACATTTAGCTTTTTTGTTTGACCATTCAATTCAGGCCCTTCTTGCCAATAAATGAGAATTAATCCAATACAAAGATATGATCAAGTAATCTGCTAAGCACCGGGAATCCATATGAAATAATTAAGAAAATAATCGGAACACGTACTTATACATATTTGTACTTCAATAGTTAATTAACTAAACTCCTAATGATTGAAGCCTGAGGACTATCATCATCAATGGTGGACAGTAACCGAAAGAGATGATCACTGAGGTCATCGACCTCCTTGTGCAACACAAATCATTGGTGCCTTCATGGAACCCGATCCTTCCCCGCCATCGCCACCTCCACCTTTAGCTGAGCCGCACCACCTTTTCCACCACCACCACCTCCTTTGCTTCCACCTCCACTACCACCTTTGCCGCCACCTCCGCCA
Organism: Orobanche coerulescens; assembly: GCA_033398695.1. Lineage (NCBI taxonomy): Eukaryota > Viridiplantae > Streptophyta > Magnoliopsida > Lamiales > Orobanchaceae > Orobanche > Orobanche coerulescens. Next base: position 222,694,455 of record CM065804.1, read on the forward strand.
CCTTTTCAGCCCATATTTAGTTTGATTTTAAGAAAATGTTGAGTTGGAATGAATTATATGGCATATCCACATGCATGGTATTTATACATGAAGTTTTATAATTGACAATAAATGAGATTATTATTAAGAGCCATCCAAAGGTTTTAATAACTCCATGTTTCTTTGTATACCTCCGATTAAAGATCACAGTGTAACTCCATGTCTCTTTCTATACCTCCGATTAATGATCACACATGAATGTTGTAACTCAATCATACTTCACATTAAATTCTGGGACTTGATCTTGAGTAATCTTGAGTATCTTGATTACTCCATATTAAATTAAGGGATTCAATCTTATAATATAACGAGGCATTCAGACCCGTGCGTTGCACCGGTTATTTGTTTTCGATAAACTATTTAATTTTTGCTTATATCTGACCCGGTATATCAGTTTATTTGTAACTACCTTCTGATAAATGGCTTGGTTACATAACTTGCAAACTTGTGTGTCAAAGTCAAATATTAAGCTCTTCTACATAGTTGAAACTGGAAATAGATTTTGCCCATATGAGTTGCACCTTTAGCTGTATAATAAGCCTTAACACAATTACTGTAATAAGGATTACAAAACATGTTCAAATGTGGGTTTAACAATGTCTCATGGGGTTCAAGAAAAACAAATGGTTTAAAGTATACATACCAAATAGCTGCAACATCAGCTTATGCAGTGTTCATATGCTTCCAAAGCGCAGTTTAACCATGTTGCTCACACAAAGCAAAACCCAATTCATCAAAACCATTCAGAAAAAAATAAAAAAAATCAACTTTTAAATCATTATAAAAAGTAAATCTTTTTGCCTTTTTCTGAGTTTTTTTAACAAAATACTCTGCGATCCCCTATTTGCTGATCTTTTTTCTTCTTTTTACTGAACTTTCGGTCTTCTTTTTCCAAACCCGACTCAGATTCGGAGTCACGTCAACAGCTGCGACTGTTCTGTCTTTAAACGGCTGTAAATTAACCCGCTTGGCCCGGTTCCTATACAAAGATGTTTCAACCCGGCATGTTGACATGTGCATAATTGTTTTGATGTATTAAAGAAATCACCCTCGTTTGTGGATGGAACTGCTAATCTTTGAAGACAGTGGATTCGCTCAGCCTGGATTTGAAAACGTGTCTTGCATGATGGAAGTCTTATATCTAGTATGAACAGAAACATGGACATTTGAAAACGGTATTTGATGAATATAAAAAAATACAACAAAAATGATCAATTAAGTATAGTCCACCCATGTTAACTGGTATTATAGTAAATACACCAAGAAAGAAAAACAAACGTGAATCATATGTAAAACACTTACTAAAACATCATTTGGGTTCATTACTTCCAAGTCGTGTCCCCTGCATTTACAACTTATATATAAGGAAGATAATTCAAACGAAAAAGAAGATATTTATCAATATAATCATGAAGACATGAACAGTTACTCTATTGTGTTACAGTTGATTAACTTATTCTGATATCAAAATGCAATTTCAATACAACCTACACTAAAAAAGTGAAAATAGTAGTCAACAACAAAAGACATACATGCCCACCGAATAAAAGCAATGCAGCCAATTTCCCATCTGCAATAGCCTTCAATCCCATATTCCACCATCTCTCTCTATCTTTGAGTTTCCTATCCTCTACAGTTGACACCGAACCCTCTCGCACAGGCTCTTCGCCGCTGCCGGTAACCCTATTTCACCACCTCATCAAAACACAGACACTTACCCAATACACAAACACATAACAAAACTACTAACCATGTGACTGAAATGAACACCGAATCATCCGATCAATCCTCGGAAGATCCAAAGCTCAGAAGATTATCAATTTAAAGCAAAATAATTAAACCCAATTCATTTTCAATGATCAATTAATCATACCCAAACTCATTAAAAACTTGAAAAAAGATATTATAAGACTTACACCGAATTGGATGGACATCCGTGAATAGCTTCGCCGGAAAAACCAAATACATGACGGCGGTGGTGGGTGTTTTTGGGAGGGTGTCTGTATTGCGTGAATAATTTGTGTCGTGTTTTGATAGTGATTTGGGAGGACATGTGTTATAATTAGAGGGCGACATCAATGTTGTAACTCCATGAACTCTTCATCTTTCGGTGGATGGGTACGTCAATGTTGTAACTCCAGGAACTCTTCATCTTCAGGTGGATGGTTAATTTGAGTCGCTGCATTGATTCAGTCCCATCATTAAGGCTGCCCATTAAATAATGGGACTCAATCTTTTAGTATATATGATAGATTATGAAATCATTAATTTGTGTTAAATTAAACATAATCTGGTCTTTAATAATTAGTATAAATAACTTTATGGATTGATTTTACTTATGTGTACGTGTATATATATCGACAGATTATGGGTGGTGCGTCTATCTCTATCCACTGGGATAAAATACATAAAAAAATTACTGTGTTTGAAGTATTTATATCATATTTTGCATAATTTATTCTTCCGATATATACATAATATTTAGGTACTATATAATACCAAATTAAAAGTACTTCACCTGATTAGGCCTGGCAATTCGTGCGTGTCGGGTCGTTATCGTGTCGACACGATAACGACACGACACGATAAGGCTCGACACGAACACGATCCGTCAAGGTTATGCAAAACACGAACACGAACACGACCCGTTAAGGTTAGACACGAACACGCACGAACACGACACGATAATTAACGTGTCATAATTTTTTCGTGTCGACACGACACGATAACTATACGACAACGACACGATAAGATAAAGAACTATAATAGCAAGACACGATTGAAACCTGATAATGCATAACACGATAACATGATTTACCATAATATCCCACAACAAAAACAACATATTAATACACAATATCCCACAACAAAAACAACAAATTTATACACTATCCCACAACAAAAATCAATTACAATCAACTTTCAAAATTAATAAGTCCATAACAAATTCCAACAGTCCATAATAAGTCCACAGCAAATTCCAAATTAATAACTGTATCCCACAGCAATAACTTACACAAATTAATACACAATATCCCACAACAATAATTCCAAATTAATAACTGTATCCAACAGTCCATAATAAGTCCACAGCAAATATCCAACAATCCATAATAAGTCCACATCAAATATCCAACATTCCATAATAAGTCCACAACAAATATCAAATTAATAACTGTATCCCACAGTAATAACTTACACAAATTAATACACAATATCCCACAGCAAATATTCCATAATAAAATCCAACATTAAACAGCAACACATTTCAACTTTCAAACTTCTAAATTCCAAATCTTCACACATATAGCCAGCCAACAGTCCAAAACCTGTTAAGTTCACAAAAAAAAAAGATAAGTATTATTACGTAGTACAAATATTATAATCTACAAATTATAATCATAACTTACGTACCAAGTTTTTGAATTAAATCCTAAGTGAGCATGGCAGAGGCAGCGGTGCCGGTGCTCTCTATTTCAATTGAAGTTTCATCATTGACTTTGATGTTTAAGAAGTCTTCGATCAACTCAGCAGTTGGTAATTCACTTCGAATAGCTTTGGGGGGGAAATAAGATTAATAAGAGACAAAGAACGTTGTTTATAATTGTTAGTGTTATAATAGGTATAAAAAAAAATACCTTTTTCACCAAATAACCAATCTCTAGTGCAAATAATTGCCTCGACTGTGCTTGGCTTAAGTGAGCTACGATATTGATCAAGTACTCTTCCACCAACACTAAACACAGATTCAGAAGCCACCGTAGTTACCGGAATGCTCAAAATATCACGAGCCATGCAAGAAACTATTGGATATTTAAATTGCATCCCTTTCCAATAAGTAAGAATATCAAGATTGTTTTTTACATCCATTCTTGGCTCTTCCAAATACATCTCCATCTGTGATTTTTGTTGACTTAAGCCAAATTCAGCATCTAATGAATTAAACTCCTACGATAAAGAAACAAATAAAAGGGTAAGTATTCAAACAATGGCTAGTATCTCAAACAAATATGAAACAATGGGTAAGAAACAAATAAAAGGGTAAGTATCTCAATAAAAGGGTAAGTATTCAAACAATGGGTAAGAAACAAATAAAGGGAAAGTATCTCAATAATTGGTGATCGAGTAGTGTCTTGTACCTCCACTACGACTTTGGATTCTTCATTCATAAAGTCGGATCTTTGGATCAACAATGGCTAGATCTCCCACTTTTGCAACGGAGTTCTTGCAAATCTTACAATAATCTCCATACGAGCCATTAACTTATCTTTGACTTGCAAAAGATAATGAAAACGGTCGATCCATATAGCCTTTTATATGAAAAGTCTACAAATTGCGACATAGCGAGGATCAAAGACTACGGCTATAGTCAAGATCATACTAAAATCTTGATACTTCTCAAACTTTGGTAGCATTTGAAAAGCAATTTTCTTGATATATTCATCGCCACTATTCTTACTCTGTTTCAATGTAGTGTAGCACATAACAACCGGACGAAAATATAAATTAGCTGTGGGATACTTGCTGCCAGAAAACAAGTTCGAGACATCATAAAACAAACTCAAAAACCCACAGATCTTTTCAATCCTATCCCATTCAGCTGTTGAAGGACAATGCTTGTAATTCGGATCACTTATCTGAAAATTCATGAAAGCTTTCCTATAATACAAAGCAATCAAGCATCAAAAGGTGGAATTCCACCTAGTGGGCACATCTTGCCTTAATCCTCTCTTACTAGTCAAAGATAATTTGCTTACACAATCAAGAAATTTCTGCCTCCTCATTTGTGAACCTCGTACATACTTGACACTTTCTAGAACCTTAACAACAGCCTTCTCAATGTCATCCAAACCATCTTGGACAACCAAGTTGATTATATGCGCACAACAACGTATATGAAAGAATTCACCGTTGCAAAGAAGTGAATTATTCATGTTCAATTGTGTAAGCAACAACTCAACAGACACATCATTAGCACTAGCATTATCCAAGGTCAAAGAAAATACTTTCTTCTCAATACCCCATTCACAAAGCATAGAATATATTTTATTGGATAATGCTACACCAGTATGCGGAGATGGCATCAAGGAAAAATTTAACACCTTCTTTTGTAACACCCATTCTTCATCAATAAAGTGGCAAGTTAGAGAAATATAACCATCAGTAGTAATAGAACTCCAACAATCAGATGTCAAACATATTCGACCAGGAGCTTCATCCAACATACATTTAACCCTAATCTTCTTCTTTTCATACATTTTTAAGACATCAGCCTTTATTGTGTTTCTAGTCACCATCTTAACATCCCATCTAAGGTACTCAAAGGCAGCTCTAATACGTTCATATTCAACAAATGAACGGCAATTCGTGAACAATAACGTCAGAACACAATAACTCCCTAAAATGGTCAGGATCAAATTTATACAAACTACTAGAATTAGACATCATTTCACAAATATCACGTGTCTTCTTTCTTGGGCAATTTTCTATATGGCGTTGTAGATTTCTGTTCGATTCTACTTGAAATTTTGGGATACTTATGTCCACAATAATTGCAAGTGCATGACTTGAAACCATCACTCACATCGAAGAGGTAAAGTGATGCCAAACCTTTGATCTCGTTTTCTTTTCGCCGGTCTTTGTAGACTTTGAAGGAAGATGAGCCTCTAAGTCGATAACTTTATCTTGGCCATGTTTGTCATCTTCATCCACTATCACCTCATTGCTACTCCCACAATAAGTAGACATAGTTTCCTAATCGGACAAAAGAAAGAAATATCATAAATAAAAGCCGCAAAAACACACATCTAAAGCTGTAAAAATCATCACAAATTGCACATTTAGAATATATAATTCGAACTATTTTTCTAACAGAGTAAGAAGATTCAATTATATTGAAACGACTGGAGAAAACTACAATTTTGAAACAATTAATCAGCCAAATCATATTTTTCTATCAATAATTAATCTGCCAGAAGATTGAATTTCGAAACGAATGGAGAAAACGAGACGGCGCGGAAAGGCGAAAGCTGCTTACCTAAAATATACGAAAGAGATGGAGGCGGAACAAATTTGCTGGCCTGCTGCTATACTCACCGGCGCTGCAGAATGAAAGTAGAGAGAGAGAGAGATGAGAAGAAGGAAAGAAGAAGTGGCTGCGGCGCTGCAAATGAAAGTATGATAATGAAAATGAATGAGGTTTTGACTTTTAAGTGAAACCCTAGTAATAATAATTACAATTACAATAATAATAATAAAAATAAAAGAATAATATATTGTTAACAGGTTATACGAATCCTAAAAATAATAAAAGCTGCTTACCTAAAATATACGAAAGAGTCGGATTCGTATAACCTGTTAACAATATATTATTCTTTTATTTTTATTATTATTATTGTAATTGTAATTATTATTACTAGGGTATCACTTAAAAGTCAAAACCTCATTCATTTTCATTATCATACTTTCATTTGCGGCCAGCCACTTCTTCTTTCCTTCTTCTCATCTCTCTCTCTCTACTTTCATTCGGCAATACGGTGAGTATAGCAAAGAAATTTGTTCCGCCTCCATCTCTTTCGTATATTTTAGGTAAGCGCCTTCCGCGCCGTCTCGTTCTCCATTCGTTCAAATTCAATCTTCTGGCATTAATTATTGATAGAAAAATATGATTTGGCGATTAATTGTTTCAAAATTGTAGTTTTCTCGATCGTTTCAATATAATTGAATCTTCTTACTCTTAGAAAAATAGTTCGAATTATATATTCTAAATGTGCAATTTGTGATGATTTTTACGACTTTAGATGTGTGTTTTTGCGGCTTTTATTTATGATATTTCTTTCTTTTGTCCGATTAGGAAACTATGTCTACTTATTGGAGTAGCAATGAGGTGATAGTGGATGAAGATGACAAACATGGCCAAGATAAAGTTATCGACTTAGAGGCTCATCTTCCTTCAAAGTCTACAAGACCGGCGTAAAAGAAAACCGAGATCAAAGGTTTGGCATCACTTTACCTCTTCCGATGTGAGTGATGGTTTCAAGTCATGCACTTGCAATTGTGGACATAAGTATCCCAAAATTTCAAGTAGAACTCGAACAGAAATCTACAACGCCATATAGAAAATTGCCCAAGAAAGAAGACACGTGATATTGGTGAAATGATGTCTAATTCTAGTAGTTTGTCTAAATTTGATCCCGACCATTTTAGGAGTTATTGTGTTCTGCGTTATTGTTCACGACTTGCCGTTTCATTTGTTGAATATGAACGTATTAGAGCCGCTTTGAGTACCTTAGATGGGATGTTAAGATGGTGACTAGAAACACAATAAAGGCGATGTCTTAAAAATGTATGAAAAGAAGAAGATTAGTGGTTAAATGTATGTCGATGAAGCTCCCGGTCGAATATGTTTGACATCCGATTGTTGGAGTTCTATTACTACCGATGGTTATATTTCTAACTTGCCACTTTATTGATGAAGAATGGGTGTTACAAAAGAAGGTGTTAAATTTTTCCTTGATGCCATCTCCGCATACCGTGTAGCATTATCCAATAAAATATATTCTATGCTTTGTGAATGGGGTATTGAGAAGAAAGTATTTTCTTTGACCTTGGATAATGCTAGTGCTAATGATGTGTCTGTTGAGTTGTTGCTTACACAATTGAACATGAATAATTCACTTCTTTGCAACGGTGAATTCTTTCATATACGTTGTTGTGCGCATATAATCAACTTGGTTGTCCAAGATGGTTTGGATGACATTGAGAAGGCTGTTGTTAAGGTTCTAGAAAGTGTCAAGTATGTACGAGGTTCACAAATGAGGAGGCAGAAATTTCTTGATTGTGTAAGCAAATTATCTTTGACTAGTAAGAGAGGATTAAGGCAAGATGTGCCCACTAGGTGGAATTCCACCTTTTTGATGCTTGACAGTGCTTTGTATTATAGGAAAGCTTTCATGAATTTTCAGATAAGTGATCCGAATTACAAGCATTGTCCTTCAACAGCTGAATGGGATAGGATTGAAAAGATCTGTGGGTTTTTGAGTTTGTTTTATGATGTCTCGAACTTGTTTTCTGGCAGCAAGTATCCCACAGCTAATTTATATTTTCGTCCGGTTGTTATGTGCTACACTACATTGAAACAGAGTAAGAATAGTGCTGATGAATATATCAAGAAAATTGCTTTTCAAATGCTACCAAAGTTTGAGAAGTATCAAGCGATTTTAGTATGATCTTGACTATAGCCGTAGTCTTTGATCCTCGCTATAAGCCGCAATTTGTAGACTTTTCATATAAAAGGCTATATGGATCGAATGCAGTTTTCATTATCTTTGCAAGTCAAAGATAAGTTAATGGCTCAGTATGGAGATTATTGTAAGATTTGCAAGAACTCCGTTGCAAAAGTGGGAGATCTAGCCATTGTTGATCCAAAGATTCGACTTTATGAATGAAGAATCCAAAGTCAGAGTGGAGGTACAAGATACTACGGCCTCAATTATTGAGATACTTTCCTTTATTTGTTTCTTACCCATTGTTTGAATACTTACCCTTTTATTGAGATACTTACCCTTTTATTTGTTTCTTACCCATTGTTTCATATTTGTTTGAGATACTAGCCATTGTTTGAATACTTACCCTTTTATTTGTTTCTTTATCGTAGGAGTTTAATTCATTAGATGCTGAATTTGGCTTAAGTCAACAAAAATCACAGATGGAGATGTATTTGGAAGAGCCAAGAATGGATGTAAAAACAATCTTGATATTCTTACTTATTGAAAGGGATGCAATTTAAATATCCAATAGTTTCTTGCATGGCTCGTGATATTTTGAGCATTCCTAACTACGGTGGCTTCGAATCGTGTTTAGTGTTGGTGGAAGAGTACTTGATCAATATCGTAGCTCACTTAAGCAAGCGGCTGAGGCAATTATTGCACTAGAGATTGGTTATTTGGTGAAAAATGTATTATTTTTTTATACCTATTATAACACTAACAATTATAAACAACGTTCTTTGTCTCTTATTAATCTTATTTCCCAAAGCTATTCAAGTGAATTACCAACCGCCGAGTTGATCGAAGACTTCTTAAACATCAAAGTCAATGATGAAACTTCAATTGAAATAGAGAGCACCGCACTCGCCATGCTCACTTAGGATTTAATTCAAAAACTTGGTACGTAAGTTATGATTATAATTTGTAGATTATAATATTTGTACTACGTAATAATACTTATCTTTTTTTTGTGAACTTAATGTGTTTGACTTGGGGCTATATGTGTGAAGATTTGGAATTTAGAAGTTTGAAAGTTGAAATGTGTTGTCGTTTAATGTCGATTTTATTATGGAATATTTGTGGGATATTGTGTATTAATTTGTGTAAGTTATTACCGTGGGATACGATTATTAATTTGATATTTCTTGTGACTTATTATGGAATGTCGATATTTGTGGACTTATTATGGATTGTCGATATTTGTCATGGACTTATTATGGACTGTTGGATACAGTTATTAATTTGGAATTATTGTTGTGGGATATTGTGTATTAATTTGTGTAAGTTATTGCTGTGGGATACAGTTATTAATTTGGAATTTGCTGTGGACTTATTATGGACTGTTGGAATTTGTTATGGACTTATTAATTTTGAAAGTTGATTGTAATTGATTTTTGTTGTGGGATAGTGTATAAATTTGTTGTTTTTGTTGTGGGATATTGTGTATTAATATGTTGTTTTTGTTGTGGGATATTATGGTAAATCATGTTATCGTGTTATGCATTATCAGGTTTCAATCGTGTCTTGCTATTATAGTTCTTTATCTTATCGTGTCGTTGTCGTATAGTTATCGTGTCGTGTCGACACGAAAAAATTATGACACGTTAATTATCGTGTGGTGTTCGTGCGTGTTCGTGTCTAACCTTAACGGGTCGTGTTCGTATTCGTGTTTTGCGTAACCTTAACGGATCGTGTTCGTGTCGAGCCTTATCGTGTCGTGTCGTTATCGTGTCGACACGATAACGACCCGACACGCACGAATTGCCAGGCCTAGTGTGAATTTATGGCTGACATCTGTTTTCGGTGCTAATTAGGGGTGTTTCTTGTTTTTGGTCCGCGTAGGAATTAAGGGTCTATTTAGTTGGGTTTTTCTTTTTCTTTTTTTTAGTTCATTTTTCTAATTTTTGAGAAGTTCTATAAATTTTCCTGTTTTCCAAAAAGGTAGAAAAGATGGTATTTCAAAATTGGACTGTTTTTTCTGAAAATCGGATTTGCCAATTTCAGTGGAGAAGGGGTATTTGAGCATATTTTTTCAGAAAACTTTGTATTGTTAGAATATTTATCTGATTTTTCCTATAAAATATTTAACTAAATACACCATAAGGGGTATCTGTAGTAGGATTCGAAATCAAGAACCAGAATTGGGATTTTTAATCTCAATACCCGTTTGTTCTGTGACACAAAATATACGTACTTAATTTAGCAACTTCTTATTACATTGCATCATTTCTCTCTCTTCTCTTTTAATAATTAAAAAATTATTTCGGGAATTATTATTCCCGTGATGTGTCTTACCTAATACTGGTTGTAGATACATAGATGGAAGATTCTAGATCCTTCTAGAGGTAGTAGGATCCTATTAGATGTCTTATCTTATCTAGGAATCCTATGTATGGAATGACTCTCATTGTAATGCATATATTGTTGGTAGTCGATCCACCGTGACATCCACATAAGCGCTCCAGGCAGCCGACCAGCCGAGCAGATCCTGGAGCCGAACCGGTCATAGACCCGACTGTCTCTCGGGCTCACAAAGAACCGGACCGGGCAAAGACATTAGAGCCGACCCGGGATCCGACCCAGGAGGACCGAGCAGACCCTGGATGGATACGCTCCGAACCGTAAACATAACAGGACCGACCAGAACATCGGGAAGCTCGAAGGCCGACCCTGTTGTCGGTCGCAACAGATAAGTATTGCCAAAAGCATGAAGAACAGGCAGACAGGACAATTAGGGAGGGCTGTCATATCCCTTCCCAAAGCAAGCCTAAGAAAGTGACACGCGTCAAATGAGTCACTACACTGCGACAAGTGTCATAAGCCTGTTCACCTGAATCTTCTAGCTGTCATCTCATGAATGACTAATATTGGCTATATATATGTCAAGAGAATGTACAAAGAGAGGACTTTTGGAAAAGGCAAAAGAATACAGATATAGAGAGACAGATATAGAGAGACAGATATAGAGAGACAGATATGGAGAGAGAAATCAAGAGAGATAAAAAAGAAAGAGAAAGAGAAAAGAGAAAAGGATAAGACTTGTAAATAACAAGCACCAACTGTACGGACCGGCCAAAATATTTTCGGCCCGGCTCTACTCTTTATCAAGATCATTAATAAAATTTAATGGTCCAATACTTTTCATTCTGTTCATACGTCCCGCTTATTATTTTCTACGTGGCTTCGATCCATTCGCCCAGATCAGCACACGTGACGTTGACCAAATCAGACGTCAACAGAATGGCGCTAGAAGAAGGGGCCCTGAACCTCCGACCTTGTGGTTAACAGCCACAACCCATGCTTTTCTCGTTCATATTGCAAGCGACCTTGTGGTTAACAGCCACAACCCATGCTTTTCTCGTTCATATTGCAAGCGACCTTGTGGTTAACAGCCACAACCCACGCTTTTCTCGTTCATATTGCAAGCGACCTTGTGGTTAACAGCCACAACCCATGCTTTTCTCGTTCATATTGCAAGCGACCTTGTGGTTAACAGCCACAACCCATGCTTTTCTCGTTCATATTGCAAGCGACCTTGTGGTTAACAACCACAACCCACGCTTTTCTCGTTCATATTACAAGCCCATCCTATGCTTTTCTTTAAAAGATTCCTTGTTAAGTATAGGATTCTCCATCTCTAACCACAAGTGACGAGTTACCATCAGGCCCGTCCAAAGGGCCCGTTACGCGATAGAGGACACCGTTATGAGGTATACACACTAAGGAGTTCTCTATCATGCATACACGTATCGGACTATTCTTAGTGTGCACAGGACAAATACGGCTTCGCGCCAAACTACAATCAGCCCGCGGATGTTTTGAAAGGCAATCTGCTAGCGGAGCACTTTGACACACCTTGCGTTCATCCGGAAATAACCATACCCGCTAAGGGATGGTAAGATGAAAGCATAGGAATCATCGTAACTACGAGTCGAAAGCATAGGAATCATCGTAATATGAAGTTGAAAGCACAGGAGCAATCGTGATCACGGGCTCCTGCTCGACTCGGCTGACCCCTTAGAGGTCATAATTTGGAGGATATCGAGCGTCGCTCAAAATTCCGGAGAAGGTCTCAAAGAGTCCTCGAGTCCTTCAAATTAAAGTTGCAGTCAATATACACTGCAACATCTGAAAACTCCTTCGGAATTCCCATCCACCCGCGAGGGTCCTGGTAATCCGGACGGTAATGGGCCAGCTACCGAAAACATCCCCAAGTATTGAGCCATGTGTTAGAAAAGCAGCGGCGGCCCCTACCAGGGAATTGGAAGTCAGAGCAAAAGTAATTCATAAAGGAGCTTTCCCCATAACCACCCGACCAGCGGTCGTTAGGAGGCCACCGGCGAAACTCAAAGCTCCAAGTGATAAACAAGCCGCGGAAAGTGGAAAATACCAGTAAAACTAAAATAAGCCGAGGAATAACCTGTAAGAAAAGAGGGGCCCGGCCGACCGAGTCACTGACAATACTGCAACGGCCGACCCAAGAAGAATCCCAGGCGTTCTACGATGACCGGTCGGCCGGGATACACCACAGGAGAATTCGTTTAAAAACAGGGTCAATATGACCCCGAGAACTGGACCTCGTCGCCAGAAAGGCGGAACGTATTCTACGGAACACCCGGGGATCATCGAATTTCGTGCCAATGATCTCATTATTAAATGAGCACTGGGGCCCGACACGGGACCTCCTGAATCCAAGCAACAGAGCCCGTCAGAACGGAGGTTGCTAGCTAGAATATGTAAATGACCGAGGATCCATTCATTTGTTGAAAGCCATGAAGGTACAATCAATAAAATTCGATTTTATGTTCGGCTCTAAACAAATACACTATAAGACCGAGTTCGCCTCGGCACCTCGAATGACCGGCTCCTCCGGCACTATAAGACCGAGTTCGCCTCGGCACCTCGAATGATGGCTCCTCCAAAGACTATAAGACCGAGTTCGCCTCGGCACCTCGAATGATCGGCTCCTCCGCACTATAAGACCGAGTTCGCCTAGGCACCTCGAATGACCGGCTCCTCCGGCACTATAAGACCGAGTTCGTCTCGGCACCTCGAATGACCGGCTCCTCGGCACTATAAGACCGAGTTCGCCTCGGCACTCGAATGATGGCTCCTCCGGCCTTTGTAAGACCGAGTTCGCCTCGGCACCTCATAAGACCGGTCCACCTTGACCGAAGTCCGAGCTCGCCTCGGCACCTCATAAGACCGGTCCACCCCAGACTGAAAGTCCGAGCTCGCCTCGGCACCTCATAAGACCGGGTCCACCGCTTTGAAAGTCCGAGCTCGCCTCGGCACCTCATAAGACCGGTCCACCCAAGACTGAAAGTCCGAGCTCGCCTCGGCACCTCATAAGACCGGTTCACCAAGACCTGAAAGTCCGAGCTCGCCTCGGCACCTCATAAGACCGGTCCACCGTGCCAGAAAGTCCGAGCTCGCCTCGGCACCTCATAAGACCGGTCCACCGCAGATCAAAGTCCGAGCTCGCCTCGGCACCTCATAAGACCGTGACACCCAGACCGAAAGTCCGAGCTCGCCTCGGCACCTCATAAGACCGGTCCACCTTGCATGAAAGCCGAGCTCGCCTCGGCACCTCATAAGACCGGTCCACCTGGCTTGAAAGCTCGCCTCGGCACCTCATAAAACCGGTCTACCGGCTTGAAAGTCCGAGTTCGCCTCGGCACCTCATAAGACCGGTCCACCTGCACCGAAAGTCCGAGCTCGCCTCGCACCTCATAAGACCGGTCCACCTGCTTTGAAAGTCCGAGTTCGCCTCGGCACCTCATAATACCGGTCCACCCAGACCGAAAGTCCGAGCTCGCCTCGGCACCTCATAAGACCGGCCCACAAGATCGAAAGTCCGAGCTCGCCTCGGCACCTCATAAGACCGGTCCACCTGCATCAAAGCCCGAGCTCGCCTCGGCACCTCATAAGACCGTCCACCAAGACCGAAAGTCCGAGCTCGCCTCGGCACCTCATAAGACCGGTCCACCCGGCACTGAAAGTCCGAGCTCGCCTCGGCACTTTATGAGACCGGTCCATCCGGCACTGAAAGTCCGAGCTCGCCTCGGCACTTCATGAGACCGGTCTACCCGGCACTGAAAGTCCGAGTTCGCCTCGGCACCTCATAAGACCGGTCCACCCGGCACTGAAAGTCCGAGCTCGCCTCGGCACCTCATAAGACCGGTCCACCCGGTACTGAAAGCCCGAGCTCGCCTCGGCACTTCATGAGACCGGTCCACCCGGCACTGAAAGTCCGAGCTCGCCTCGGCACCTCATAAGACCGGTCCACCCGGCACTGAAAGTCCGAGCTCGCCTCGGCACCTCATAAGACCGGTCCACCCGGCACTTTATGAGACCGGTCCATCCGGCACTGAAAGCCCGAGCTCGCCTCGGCACCTCATAAAACCGGTCTATCCGGCACTGAAAGTCCGAGTTCGCCTCGGCACCTCATAAGACCGGTCCACCCGGCACTGAAAGTCCGAGCTCGCCTCGGCACCTCATAAGACCGGTCCACCGTGATGAAAGTCCGAGCTCGCCTCGGCACCTCATAAGACCGGTCCACCCCATCGAAAGTCCGAGCTCGCCTCGGCACCTCATAAGACCGGTCCACCCGGCACTGAAAGTCCGAGCTCGCCTCGGCACTTTATGAGACCGGTCCATCCGGCACTGAAAGCCCGAGCTCGCCTCGGCACCTCATAAAACCGGTTTACCCGGCACTGAAAGCCCGAGCTCGCCTCGGCACCTCATAAAACCGGTCTATCCGGCACTGAAAGTCCGAGTTCGCCTCGGCACCTCATAAGACCGGTCCACCCGGCACTGAAAGTCCGAGCTCGCCTCGGCACCTCATAAGACCGGTCCACCCGGCACTGAAAGTCCGAGCTCGCCTCGGCACCTCATAAGACCGGTCCACTGCTTTGAAAGTCCGAGCTCGCCTCGGCACCTCATAAGACCGGTCCACCAAGACCGAAAGTCCGAGCTCGCCTCGGCACTTTATGAGACCGGTCCATCCAAACCTTGGCCGAGCTCGCCTCGGCACCTCATAAAACGGTTTACCGGCCTTTGAAAGTCCGAGTTCGCCTCGGCACCTCATAAGACCGGCCCACTCCGCATCGAAGTCCGAGCTCGCCTCGGCACTTTATGAGACCGGTCCACCCAGACTAAAAGTCCGAGCTCGCCTCGGCGCCTCAAAAGACCGGTCCATCCTGGCAGAAAACGGCGGTCGACCAATAGGCCCAAACACAAAAAGCAACAAAGGCCATAAAAAGATCTTATTCACTCAAAATAAGCTCCATACAAAAGAAATCAAGAAGAAGTGGCACGCAGCCATACATGGAATAAAATAAAAAGTCTACTCGGCCTTGTCCTCTGATCGGCCGCTGAGAAGATTGCCCCCCAACCTCGCCACCGCCCTCAACGAAGTAGCCACCTCCACGTCTCCAGACCGCATCTCCAGAATCCGGCGACCTTGCGACCTCGCCTCCATTCTCATCGCTCCAGTCAACGGGAGCATCGCCTATCGACAAATCTGCCGCTCCCGTGCGGTCCGGAGACACAGTCAACTCCGCCGCCGTATCCCTCCGCTCCGACATCATAAAATAGGGAAAAGAGGAGGGAAAGCAAGCTTACCGGGAAAGTCTATGGGAAATCGGAGAAGAAGATAAATTGCCGGAGAAAATCCTTCTCTGCAACAACACATAAAAATGGCGAAAGAAGCAATAGAGAAGAAGGCTCTCTTCATTTATGTGAGAAAAAAGGGCATTAAACGCCGAAGCACATGAAGCGGCGATTCATTATAAATCATCACAAAGATCGAAGACGCGTGAAACACAATGACGAATTACGTCCCGCCACGCGTCCCCCTTTCTATGACTCTTGAAGACCCCGAAGTCAAATCAAAACGACTCTCGAAGATACATCCCTTTAAGAGATCTTATCCACCCCCAAACCGAATCGACCTCAATCTGAAACGATTCCAGCACCGGCCAACCCGGCACAGCCCTGGACTCGGGGGCCCTTGTTGGTAGTCGATCCACCGTGACATCCACATAAGCGCTCCAGGCAGCCGACCAGCCGAGCAGATCCTGGAGCCGAACCGGTCATAGACCCGACTGTCTCTCGGGCTCACAAAGAACCGGACCGGGCAAAGACATTAGAGCCGACCCGGGATCCGACCCAGGAGGACCGAGCAGACCCTGGATGGATACGCTCCGAACCGTAAACATAACAGGACCGACCAGAACATCGGGAAGCTCGAAGGCCGACCCTGTTGTCGGTCGCAACAGATAAGTATTGCCAAAAGCATGAAGAACAGGCAGACAGGACAATTAGGGAGGGCTGTCATATCCCTTCCCAAAGCAAGCCTAAGAAAGTGACACGCGTCAAATGAGTCACTACACTGCGACAAGTGTCATAAGCCTGTTCACCTGAATCTTCTAGCTGTCATCTCATGAATGACTAATATTGGCTATATATATGTCAAGAGAATGTACAAAGAGAGGACTTTTGGAAAAGGCAAAAGAATACAGATATAGAGAGACAGATATAGAGAGACAGATATAGAGAGACAGATATGGAGAGAGAAATCAAGAGAGATAAAAAAGAAAGAGAAAGAGAAAAGAGAAAAGGATAAGACTTGTAAATAACAAGCACCAACTGTACGGACCGGCCAAAATATTTTCGGCCCGGCTCTACTCTTTATCAAGATCATTAATAAAATTTAATGGTCCAATACTTTTCATTCTGTTCATACGTCCCGCTTATTATTTTCTACGTGGCTTCGATCCATTCGCCCAGATCAGCACACGTGACGTTGACCAAATCAGACGTCAACATATATAAAGAAAGACCATTCTATCAGTGTTATGAATACAATTGATTGACTCGTATTTACAGTCTTTTACTTTCTCCTAAAACACGTTATCAGCATGTAGTCCCCAAACTGAGCAATAAAAAATCCCCTCCCGTCTTTCTGAAAAATCCCGAAAAAAAATGATTTTTTTTTCCTGCGAAACCCTAGCCGCCGCACCACACCAGGTCGCCCGATGTCCTCGTCTTCTGAAAATCAGATCCAACCCATCGATCACCCTCGCCGTACCTCAGTTGCGAGTTCGCATCCAGTCCCGCCGCGAGCTCAAGTCCTCTTTCCAGACAACACCCCATCCCGGACCAGATCTACACTGGTCGTCTTCCCCAGATCCCGGCCAGCTCATCTTCTTAGGTCCGACTGCAACCACCGATTGGGACCACCCACTGTCCATCCGAACACTCATCCCTTTCCCCGGCCAGCAACCCCCCTCCGACCGGCCGTCTTCTTCAACTATCCAAGTCGCCCGTCCGTTCACACCATCGCGGCCCGTCACCTTGTTCATAACAGATCGGACCTTATCCGATCCTAATTCCCTCCGTGAAACCCCGGGCCAATTGCAGCCCGCCCATCCAGCTTCTGGACCGCTGTCCAGCTCGTCCCTATAGTCCAGGCCCGACCTGGTTGCTGACCCGTTTTCAGCCTGTTTCTGCCCCTATTCACGAAATAAAAACTACAAGTTCAACAGTGGAGATCTGATTCGGAACAGTATTTCTCGACGAAACTGTATGCAAACAGAAGCAGAATTTTACACACACAAAAAAAAAATCAAAACGAGAGACGAGAATTTGCGCGCGTAAATTTTCTGGACAGCGCAGTCGTACCAAAATTATGTTTCCCGATTTGTTAACCGTCGGATCGGTGTGAAATTTTGACAGCAACTTTCCAACACAAATATCTATATATTCAACAGTGGAGATTGGATTCTGATTAATATTGTTTACTGAATCTGTTTTCGAATAGAAACAGATTTTACAAGGAAATTTGGAGATCCGACCTCATCCAAATACCGAGCTGCTGCACCGCCGCTCCCGAGTCCTTTTTTGGCCGATTATCAAGCCCACTAGCCCTTTTCGGGCGTTTCTCAACTCTCTATTTTCCTAATTAATGATTCATTTGTTCATTGATTTGTACACTTATGAATCTTACCATGTTTATGTTTTACGTGAATATAGGAAAATATGTTGCTCATGATGATGTGCAAAATATGGAGAGAAGCCATATTTATTATTCCGTTCAAGGATCAACGTAAATATAGAACCGAGTACCACGAAAATATATTGTTCATATGGAGAGAAGCTCCCGTTCAAGAATCAAAACAAATATGGAACCGAGTACCCACGTAAGATTTTATTAAAGTTCTCGTTTTTCAATTCCTCTCTTTTGGGAATTTTTTTTTGGGAATTGGGGAATTGGGTTCTTTATCTCCCATGCTACTTTACGGTGGATGAGACTATGAGATGTGATATCACTCTCATATGTCGAAGTAAACTGTGTGACGGTCCTGGGGGGAGTGGCGGATAATTGTTGAAAGTCGATATTTATGGACACCACGTTTTGGGTGCGATTTGACGTCGCCGTTTTGTCGATTTTAGACCAACAATTGAATAAAATGAACATTATCGGTAACGGTAAAGTTATGACTTATTCATGATTAGTCACGAATTTGTGATGCGCAAATGGGACAAACATCGATTGCGATGGATATGTCGTGGTTAAAATCGATTTGTGACGGATTTGTCACGTTTAATTGAGCAACCACCACGTTGGTCTTGACCCAATCCCATACTTGGAAAACTCCATCTTTCATCCTACTAAAATAAAATATTGCATGTGGGTGTGGTCATGCACTGTCTCCTTGCAATATGATATATGAAAGAGTGTAAGAGTAATTCTCATGAATTTCAACATGTAAAGCAATGACATATTGTGGTAAGGACATGAATTCGTTGACCTCGATTATAGTTCGTGTGACGATAGGTCCGAATACTTTTCCAAGTATTTGTAAAGGCATATGCCTTATACATTTGACTATGTTTAGTCGATCTTATTAGATGGTCAAGTCGAGTTGGTTATGGTATATTCATTATGTCTCATGGTTCAAAATGCTTAATTATTGCACCGCGTTGCATCCACATAACATGGCTATTATGACGTATACTTGCAAATTGAGAATTAAAATACTTGGTTGATTTGATGCATTTTTGTGGATTTTGTCTACACTTTTGATCATGACTAGGCGCATCCTCCTTGGTATTTGTTTATGCTTTGATAGTTCAAACGGAATCAGTAGTTTTTAAATAGCCTTAGCTGTACCGACATTCCTACTTTCTCTGCAAGTCTACCGAGTTGGAGTTACCGAAAGGATCATTAGTTGAGATAAGAAATCGAACACCCTGCTGCATTTAAACGCACATATGGCTGTCATTGCCATATTTTTGCATCAACACTTATGCCGTTGGATATGGTCTCAACCTTGTTTTCTCACTAAACTTGGGAAATACTAAAGCAGCCAATTAAATCATGCACTTTGATCTGAGTTTAATGATCTGTGTGGTGCACAACCTATGTATAGAAAGATACGGAAGTCTAGTTTCCAAAACATCTGATTGTTCGTCCATAGCCTTCCTAACAAGGGAGTTACCGCTGTTTTAGTGAACAGAGATCAAGCTGCGTGGAATTTTATTTCCAGCGATTGTGCTAACTTTTGTCCAAACCAACTTGGTTCCCATCTTAAATTTGCAAGCGGTCTTATGAAATACGTTTTTCAACCTCCTTTTGGTCTAATTTGCCACATATGATGTGATTTTTGGTATGCATTGTATGCTAAAATATCATCTTTCAAATGTTGAAAAACAGTTTCCTTGGGGAAGCCCAAAATACGCACCTTTATAAGAAGGTCGAGTGTGTGCATGGTAGTTGTACACCATGCTTGTGTCGTAATTTTGCCCCTTAGGGATATAATCTTGCCATGTTATGCACTCAATATGATAGATCATTTTGATCGTATCAGATATAAAATCTCTATGTTGTTGGAGTATTTGCTATGCTCATGTTTATAAAAATTTTGCAAGAGAAATTGAGTGCGTATTAAGCTATTTCCAAGGAACACAATATTTTTGGATTTTGTGTTATAAATCAATTGTGACTATGATGACTAGGTCATCACAATTAATGAGTGGTATAATGTTAAAGTTGTTGAATGCCAAATGGCATTTTCTAGTCACATATGTTCCGTAACAAGTGAACTCTGTTATGACTCGATGATATATATGCCAAAGTGTATCATTCATAGCACCTCATTGTGATTTGTGAGAAATAAAATCTTATGCATCACTTGTATTGGATATGCGAAAAGGAAAAATATTCATGAGTCAATATGGTCCGGCTTGCATCGGTTTTTGTAACCAGAAAATGTATTGGGACATTGACACATTTATGCTTTAATAGTCTGGAGTTTGGATAGTTTGATGATCCATACACCACGGTATTGCCATGGACATCATTTTTTCTTTGAACAAAAAAGCTAGCTGGATCAAAGACACCAAAGTACGTTGGTGGAGTCGTGATCAGGGCTCATGACCGATGATGATAGTTATGTCATTTGCGTCTTGCTTTCATAAGCACGTGTGACGCCAAAGACCTCCCCGATGATCCTTCTTAGCCATGTTCATTGATTAAAGCCTAATCTTTGGCAAAATTAGGAGAAGACATCCTCCTATGCTAAAGAGAATAATGTAGCGACTCGCATAAGCATGGTGCTGAGTCCTCCTTTTTCACCGAGTCCTTATACATACATGATCATAAGTATTAGCCTGGGTGGCTTATGATGCTATGATGGTGTTCACAAATGGTCGTACTCAAGTGATAACATTTATATGTTATGTGGTTCCTTTGACAATGATTGATAAGTTGATGAAACCTGAGTTTATGGTTGTCCAACTTGCGGAACAGTCACTGTAAAGGTCGGTTCACTCACTTTTAGACAAAGTCTTCAAGTGAAATTTTAACGAGTACTTCCTAACATCCAAGGCTACCTTCTCACAAATTTTGGTGCCATTTGGAGACACAGAAGGAGGTGAACCACTTAAATGAAGTTTTCACATACCACCAGCCATTCCAATTAACAGTTCGATGTCTTTTAGACCGGTTTCTGACCACAAAGTTAATGGTTTTGGAACCCGAACATCCGTTTATACATGCCCATAAAATTTTGAGGTGTTCGAGGCCGATGAAAGGAGTGAACTCTTCAAAAAAGTACTATAGGTTCGATAAAACCAACGGCCTATCATCGGTTCAATCGTTTCTTTATGTTCGATCCTGGTGGTGCATGGTGGCGGTTTTGTTGGATTCTCAAGACCAATAGCTACGGTTATGTAACATAGGTAAACATGTCATATTCACATATACCTATCATCATTCAAATGCTTAGTTACGAGTGTAACAGTATGTATTTTGTTAACTGGAATGCGTTAACAATGAAAACCTTTATCCTCCACATGTTCATGTGCCAAAGTGCGTCACCACAACGCATTATGACGGGTTATAAATGATAAATATGACATGCGCTTTCACTCATACTCCGCTTAAAATATTCCTTGGCAGACGATCTTGTAAGTCACTTTGATGAGCCAATCTTCCCGTGATTAGGGGAAGATGCGAACGATCATGTTCGAGTAGAACGACTTGGAATTGTCGTAGTTTGTCCCTACTGTGTCTCACCAAGTTCCCTAAAGTGACGAGATTAAATACATGTTGCAAACATGTCTACAAGGATTGTGTCCGGTCATGGACGTTCGTCACCTATAAATGGTGATATGGTAACACCACAAATTGTGGTAGACGGTGTTACTAGGCCGTGGATCTCATCGAGTATTAGGATGCCACTTGGTTCGATAAATATTCTCGCTAAGAATGTATGCGAGTTTGGTACATGAAACTTGATCATCTGATCAAATGAACTCATCCGTCTCATGTGATTCTGGATTACAGTCATTATTGGGGGACGCCTCAATGAATGCCAATCCATACTCTATGAATAAATCTGGTTCATGAGGACGTGGAATGTGAGTTTAATCGAACCATACTTCGTTGAAAATCTACAACGTTGTAGCATTGGCCTAAAATGGAAACATATGCGACTCAAGTATAAACAAAGTGATAGCCCTTTGTTGAAGTGGTGCCGACACTCCAAAGATAAGATCTATCCGTATACTTTGTTAAAGCGAGTGAGATAAGGAGTTAAACTCACCTCATGGCGCGAGGTTTCTCATGAACGCACTGGAATCGACTACGATGACACGAAAATTAGTTGTGCTATCGTAATGTATGTTATAGCATATACTATCTTTCCAGTTAGATAGTTTCCGCAAAACTGACATGCATCTTGTGGTTAAATCTTATCTTAGTGGGGAACTAAGTTAAGTGATAAAAGGATCTCGTGATGGATCAGACTCAAATTAAATGGCTCCTGACCACGGAGCGCGTTGACAAGTGATTGTCGGGATGCATACTAAGTATATACTTGATTTGGAAGAGATATGAAGCTTTTGCGTGTAAAACTAAGGGTTTATAGTGATGTACTCTTGTGATACTAAGAGATTCCGCTAAATCCAAAGCTAAAATGAAAGGATCTTGGGGACACTTGATGATGCGTATTCATCAATCAGTTTAAGGCAATCTAAGGGACGGTTTCCCTAAGAGACGATAAAGTAATGCCTATATGATTCCCAATGATTAGTCGAGTCATAATAAGACTTGGCTCACTTAAGTGATGATGCAGTCTTAAGAGAAAAGTACGATATTATGTACTCATGTTTGACTCGATATACTCATTTGTAACAATCTGGTAAAGCCACTGTGATGATGGCGTAGGATGCGCTCACGCAATGTCTGTGATTGACAAGAAGCTTGAAGCTCACTCTATCTCGATAAAAGGACACTTGAAAATCGATACCCGAATTTGCCCAAAATGTATTGGTCTATCTCCCATATGACCTACAGGTCAGCTCACTTGTTGGAAAATGGTGAAATTGGTACCATTGGAAAGGTATGTGTCTACTTTCCAAGGAAACCAACAATTTGATCACATCCATCATGTTGAGTGACATATGAATATTGTTGCAAAGTATGACAGGATATGTCCGGTAATTTGCTGAGTCAACTTCGATAGAGCTGTGTGATATGCTCAGGACGATGTAGGTTACGTACTATATGTGAATGAAAATCTATGAGTGTCTAGTTTTCAGGATTCCTACAGTTTCGTTGATACCTATTAAATCGAAGAAGTTATGACTGATTTAGTGCATGGAGGTCAAGACTTTAGAAAACTTGATTTTCGGATAAGTTTTTAGCGACTCTGCACTTTCGATGCGTCGCGCTCTTGGTGTCCTTAGACCAAGGTTTGTTTTTTCCCATTGGGTTTTCACTTGGTAAGGTTTTTAACGAGGCGACCTATGAGAACATCCATACAATGATGCGTTGTACTTCTGTTCAACTTAGACCAAGAGGTATTTTTTCCACTGGGTTTTTCCTTGGTATAGTTGTGAGGGCAACTTGGCATCTGACTCTTATGATTTGAGGTACTCATCAGGGGGAGTCGTTATGTATACATCAGGGGGAGTATACATGACATGTTATGTTGGTGCGTTGCAATCTTTTCCTCATCAAGCCTTTGTTTTTCCCATGGGGTTTTGTTTTGGCTTGGAATAGGTTTTTACGAAGGCAACATCTTCTGCACCATTGTTGTATTAGTGCTCGACACAAGAAGAGTGTTCCGGGAATTATTATTTTCGTAATGTGTCTTACCTAATACTGGTTGTAGATACATAGATGGAAGGTTCTAGATCCTTCTAGAGGTAGTAGGATCCTATTAGATTTCTTACCTTATCTAGGAATCCTATGTATGGAAGGACTCTCATTGTAATGCCTATATAAAGGCCCCTCTATCAGTGTTATGAATACAATATTGACTCGTATTTTCATGTCTCTTATTCTTATATGCTGAAAAATATAATTACTTTCTTCTCTCCTCTTTTTATATTTAAGAAATATAACTACATTTCACTTTTATCTTTTTATATTTAAAAAATACAACTACTTCATATTTTTTAAATAATATAATTAAATATTATTATAATAATAAATATCAATCTATTTTTCAGACACAGATTATAATTCTTAATTCTACAACAAAACAAAGATTCTTAATATTCACAACAATGTCCAACTCACATTTAAAAATTCGAATTTAATTTTAGTCCATTTCATTTTTAAACTTTAAACTCAAACATTCCCAACTATTCATTTTCTAGATTCTCTAAATTTTGTCTAAATATTCTGACTTTAGTACGATTTTCTCTAATTCTCAACAGAGATTTCTGATAGAAAATCATCAATTTTGATTCCGCCTCCCTCGTTTCTCAATAACGGTAGATTATGATTATATTCCTTCCCAGTAGATGAATATGATAGCCTGAAGAAAAAATCATGTTTACTGCTCATCGTATTAAACTTGCCTTGACCATTGTAGCTCTGATTAAGGTACATCGCCAAATGCTTGTAATATAATAAGTGAGGATTTCTCGGGAAAATTTGATCGAATGCACCCAATAGACCAAGGCAATGGGCGCTTATGAATGTAATCACCCTTTTCTGACGTTGTAGCAGAATCTTGAGATTAGAGAAGGAAAAGTTCCAATTATCTTTATTTTTACTGTCGCATGCACATACAGCCAGGCGGAAGAAACCTTCAAATACATTATTAATTTAGATCACAATATTCAAATACAAAATTGTTAACATAGTAACTATTTGGTCAATTCTATACATGTACGATTAATTGCTAGCATTTATGCATGGGTGTTTAACCTATCATTTAAAACATTAATCATTTGGTCAATTCTATACATGTACTTGTGTTGTATATATGTATATATTATGGTGCAAATGATAATACCTTCATTGCCGTTCCATCCAGTTGCTGCAAGAACCTGACCCTTGTATAAGCTTTTACCAAAAGCACCATCTACGTAGAGTACCGGAGACAGAGTTCAAAACCATCATGCAGCCTCCATACCTAGAAAAACTCTCTTAAATCAACTTGTATGTGGATCTACTTATATATTTCAAATATAGAGTTCGGGTTCACCTCCAAATCAGCATCCCTAAACCACAGTAACTTGTCGAGCGATTCAGCATTGTTGCCATAAAGGCTATTGATGAAATTTTCCTTTGAGTTTAAAGCAACTTTATAGGTGATTTCAAATCCATAGTCGGAGAGCATCTTCGCGATTATATCCTTAGGACGAATGTGAACATTTTACATAATGTCAAATTGAATGCAATACACGATAACATCAATATCGACCAACAAATGTTTGCATTTTCGAACACCCCCGCCACAATTGTGCACATTATCTAACCCATTTGTATAAAATAAACCGCGTCATTCAACTACGAAACTTCTTACAAACCACTTGCACAATCTTTCATTAACCGTACCTACACATTCGTGGTTTTCTGATACAATATCCTCCTTAAATATCTCATAATTGTTACAATTAGCATGTACATACCGGGGGCCGTTCCTATAGAAGGCATATTTAAATCCAGTCGCAACAACGTGCATTTTAAGGGTGCGTCGAAATTCATCTATACCACCCGTGAACTTCTGACCAACACCAATAATTGAAAGTAACCATGCATCAGATAAATATGACTTCAGAGCTCCATACCTAAAAGGCAAACCAAGATAAACATCTTCGTTGACACTTTCGCAACTATTTTGTAACAGTTTCCTGCATGAATTGTCATTATCTCTCGTAACTGATATATCAACGATCTCTATGCTGTGTATACGACACCCTTGTAACAACATTGCAAAATCATTATGATCTTATAATAATGGTTTCTCAGCAGGTCTCAATGAGTAGCGCAAAACAATTGCATCAGTTGATTAGAAATGAAAGCGACGATATATTTCCTGACGCAATATTTCATATTTCACGAAAGAAATAAAAGGATATAAAAAGAAATCCTCATCGAACGTACAACGAGCAAGAAGTTAGAATTTTTTGGCTACACAAAAATACGTGATCGTATTAGTGCATGCATATCATATGAAAATGATATAATAAATGACCCCAAACTCGACAAATGAACATTACGATATGAAAATTCTAGCACGAATATTTTGACGCGAGGGGAATTGCTCAGTTATGAAAATTATCATATGGTTTTAATAATTATGCTACGGTAAATTTATTTACGATATTGTTAGAGTTAATCTGAGCACCATTACGACTGCACCATTATTCGTAAATGTATTAGTGCGTGCATATCATATGAAAATTATACAACAAATGACCTCAAACTTCACAAAGAATATTAGTATATGAAGATTCTAGCACCAATTCTGTCGATTGGGATTTGCTCCGCTTCTCACATTATTCTATGATTATAACAATAATTTATTTTTTTTATCTTCTATATCGAAGTAATCTGATCACCATTAATCTCCATTATTCGTGCAAACTGAACTAGTTTACTACTGAAATTTTGACAGCACCATTATTCCCAGCACCATTATCCCTGGTAATTTGACAACAATTAACATAGTGCTGGGATACTGCATTTTCGTGCCTCTAGCAAAAATAAGAACACAAATATACTTCTTATCCAAACCAAAACTCAAACATGATTGCATGCTTCGTACGATATATATGTGAATAATGTACATGATCATTCCTAAATGTATATGAAATATTGATCTGCAAATCGGCCATTTCCTGGAGAGATAAACACTTCTCCGCCGCGACTTTCTCCGCCACTGACGATTAACAGCACTGACACGATTGTGGAGTTCCCAGCGAGATGAACACTTCTCAGCGCAGACGAACAAGATTCCGACTCGAGACTTCTGCCTCTTCCCCCCGTCTCTCTCTCTCTCTCTCTCTCCCTCCCTCTCTCTCTCCCTCTCTCTCTTTATCTATGTCTCATTTAATGATGCTCCAATTGAATTTTTTAAGATGTGACGGCTTAATATTAATTGTTAGCCGCTACTTACATTCAACATTAACGATGGGGTAATATATGTAAATCCAGTATGACTAAATTTAAAATAACACTAGAGGTATAACACATTTGAGTTTTGGGTCAAAAAATTAAAGTAATTATTTTAATGGTAAAAAGTGAGTTTATCTTTGTAGTTTTGTAATTTTCCTCCATTTTTTCTATTCTATTCCCCAATAATCACAATTTCCAATTCATATGTATTTTTTAATCTTAGTTAAAATCAAATATACTATATAATAAATTTATAAAATTATTAATTTTATAAAAAGATTATTTAATTACTTTAATGGTTTATTAATCTTTATGCTGATTTTTTCCCTTTATCCTTCTTTATAAATTATTTACCAAATATATTATTTATGAATTTGTATAATTATTAAATTCTTTTAGTGGTTTATTAAATTCATCATATTTTTTAAAGTCTCTTGGTAATTTTTGTCCCACTTTTATTTTACTTTTATCTTCTTATTCGTGCATAATTGTTTTCCTGCCTATTTTTTATGTATATATTTATAGAAATCTTTGTAATTATTATTTTATGTCTAATATATTCATTTATTATTTTCAATTATTACGTATATAAACTAAAATAAAAATTAATAAGTATTATTCATTTAAGTAAATTATTTAAAATACTAATTAATATTTTTGTATTCATTTAAAAATTAATATTCATTTAAAGTTTGATTCATGTTAGCCGACCCCAAATTATTTTGGGACTAAGGCTTAGATGTTGTTGTTGTTGTTGTACTAATTAATATTTTTGACGGTACTTGCATGTAAAAACTCATGTGCATGACAAACATATCTATCATCAATTTTACTATGATTTAATTGAAATATCTGGAACGAACCGATTCCTCAAATTAGTGCTTTGACGAACTTCTCGAGACGGATTTGAATTGCTTTATAATATTTTAATTTCTGTATGTTGATATTTCGATGCCTAATAAAGTTTGTGTGTTTTTGGCAATTTTCGTATGATTTTTTTCTTTATTTCATGTCTAGAACGCAACAAAAGGAGGCACGGCGAGGTA
Organism: Orobanche coerulescens; assembly: GCA_033398695.1. NCBI lineage: Eukaryota > Viridiplantae > Streptophyta > Magnoliopsida > Lamiales > Orobanchaceae > Orobanche > Orobanche coerulescens. Next base: position 222,722,735 of record CM065804.1, read on the forward strand.
CCGCTTCAATCAGACAAAATCATCGCCACCATTGACAGACATGTTCGAAATCGCATCCACTCGATCCGCCGGAAAACTCCACAGGTGCTCACCGACGCATACGGTCTCTGGATCAGCTCTCGTCCCTAAACAAGTTGCAAAAATCTGTTTAGTTCTTGCCTAAAAGCCTCTGAAAACTCTATTTAAAGGTTGCATATATTGTACCAAGGTTTCTTTTGTTTTGAATAAAATTTAACATTCATACAAAAAAAATATCTATTTTTATAATATTTTATATGTCCATTATATATAATTTTAAAATAAAAATGATTAAATGAATGAAAATATATATAAATATTTATTTGAAGTTTATAATTATGTGAATAAAATGTATATTTGGTGATTTGGCATTGGGAATCGAAAAATAAGTTTATGTTAAAGTAATAATACCCAGTGTGTGCCTAAGTCTGTTAGGCTTTCCTAGTTAGGATTTGGCTAAGGTCTGTTTGTATGTATTTCTCCCTATTTAAAGGGATCTCAATAATGGAATAATACATAGTTTTGCCCTACTTTTTTGTTCAGTTATTTTCCCTTCAACACGTTATCAACACGTAGTTCCCAACTGAGCAAGAAAAATCCCTCCCGTTTTTTTTCTGCAAAATTCCGAAACAAAAAAAAAGGGAAAAATCGGGTTTTCCCTCGGTTGTCGTAAAAACGTTGTTTTGAATATGTTTATGGATTGAATATCCATATCTTCAGTTCGTCTACCCCTCCCGAACCAAATCCGCAGCCAAGGAGTGGCCATCAGAACAACTTCAGACCGATGTGGCGCTGGCCATCGCTGCTACTATCTAAAGGGCAAAAATTTAAAGAACAACTCTGACACTTGGCTCAGCCGTGAGAAAACCAAGACTGCAACCGCAGACTTCCACCAAATCGAAACACAACAGCACAACCCGACTCGACTAATATCACACGCGCTCCAAAGAAACTAGCCCAGATTTGAGCCCACTGCCTCGTCCGCCTACAGATCGGATCCCTCAACCCCCAATCGCGCGACTTCCGTTCGTGGCCCAGACAAGCCGCCAAATCGATGCTAGCATGTCGATCACCTCTGTTCGCGATCGAACCAGATCCGAACTCAATGCTCAATAGTTCTCCATGCCTATTGCGACCCGTTTCTACAGGACTGTGCCAGCTTTTGGAAAAAAAAAAAGACTTCAGGGACCCACATCAGTCAAAATCAAATGAATTGAAAAGAAAAGGATGAAAGGATCAAGGGTATTTAATAAGGATCCAAATGATGATTGGAACAAAGAATGGAGGTTCATTCAAGAAAATTAGGGAATCAAGGATTTTTACGGGCGATTCAAACGACGATTGGAATGGGGAACACGATTTCATCAAGGAAAAATTGATGGTATGCCCTAGGAAAGAATCATGTCTTTCCTGTAAGGTACACAATCCGAATAACCCTACTATTTACAACGTGCAATTTTACATGCTTTAGTTACTTTAATTACATATTTATATATTATAAATTTATTTATGCTTAACTAAACCAAGAGCATGATGCATTAATAATTTTTAATTAAAGCAAATTGCTTATAGCAACTTGAATTAAATTAAATTCACGTTGAATTAATAATTATTGCGGCATAAGAAACCTACTTGACTGCATAATATGTGTATAGATATATTCATAGGGTTATGTGATTATATCTATAATTATACATATATTTTGCATACATATATAGATATCGCATGTAATTAGGCGTCATTAGTAGTAGACTTTAATAATATATTTTCTACTACATATCAAATAGAACCATGATGAAGTAATATCATTAGTAATTCTCAAACAGCATCGAAAGTAATTTTGACCATATCTTGGCTTGAAAAAAATAATACGCTCTCAATATTGAAAATTTTATCATGAAAAGCACTCATGGTAAGCTGTGAAAAATCATTTTCCATTTTCTTATATTAAGATAGCTGATCCAACTCGTTCGGAATTTGATATCTTGGATGCAAAAGAGCTTGAGTACCATAGATGGGTTTCTGACGTAAAGACCACTTTTATCGCTAAAGAATATAGTGCTACTATCTTTGAAAAAGCAGGCGAGCACCGTCTGACAAAATCAAAGCTAGTGCATTAATGTTTCTTAGGCGACGAATCGACCCAAGCATGAGATGGAATATCTACAATTAAAATCCCCAAAGAATTGTGGGATGCCCTTAAGGGCCGATTTGGGAACATGTGAACTTTGCTCCCAGAACTGACCGTGCAGTGGAATGAAACCCGCTTGCTTGAATATAAACGGATCAACGATTTCAACAAAGATATGCTCCGCCTCAAGGCACGCCTAAATTTCTGAGGTAAGGACGTCACAGAAGATGACATGATCCAGAAATCTTTTTTCACCTTCCCTACTTCCGCTCTTATACTAACGAACCAGTATAGGCTGGAGTATGATAATAAATGCATCACTACATTCAGTAAGCTAATCAACCTACTGCAAGTGGCTGAGAGGCATAATGAAGTGTTAGTGAGCAGTAATGTCAGGCCGTTTGGGACAAAAAAAAATTTCGAGGCCAATTATGGCAAAGTGGAGGATGGAAACTATCCCAATGAATAGGGGACTGGAGATGATAGGCTTCGTGGTCAAAGACGTGGGGGTTCGTCCAATGTAATGCGAAGACTTGGTGCTCCCTGCTCTACTAGCCAAGGGAACCAAAAAGCACCTACCCATCATATCGCCTCTAAGGCTCGAGTTGGTAATGAACCGTGTTATCATTGTGGAGATGTTGGACATGGTACAAGAACTGCCATGCAAGCAAGCAAGCCGTATCTCACTAAAAGAAATATAGAGAGTCTAAAGAAAGGAGAACGCACAATATGGAGGAATATGATCTAGACTCTCCGCTAACCAATTAGTTAAATCGTTCATTCTTAGACTCTCCGCTAACCAATTAGTTTATGCGTACCAGTTGGTAACTGGATAGCCTGATTTTTATATTTTGGACCCAGACGGACTTGAGTGCCAATTGCGCATATTTGGTTACGCATTATATGTGCCTTCTGCGCCCCACATCGCATCGATCTTTATAAACGATTAAGCATTCACTTTGGATAAGAATCTCCAGACGTTTATCCGCTATTTAGAACCTTCACATTGATCTCTTTACCGCACGATTTGCGGATTGTCACTTTAATGAGACAACCTTCCCGTCGTTAGGGGGAGGAGAAAAAATGTAATTTCTCGGGGAACGGTAGGAATTGCCATGGTGTCTCCCCACTTTGTCTCATTATGATCCCCGAACTTCACAATGTTACCGTGAAGCATAAAGAACACTCGATCTTCAGGATGTAGCAGATTCGATGCCTGATGCATTTAATGATATCGTTCAAGTGGCAAGATCTCACATTACAGCTGCAAATGTGCCTATAAGGTTAGAAGTCCCCTGTAAGGGGCACATCACCAATGAACCGGGTGATGCAACCGCACTTGGTGGAGGTGTGGTTGAGGCCGTGGCTCCCTGCGAAGGAAGGGGTGGAAGCCACGTGGTTCGACTAAATACTCACCCAAGAAAGAGGTAGAGTATGGCACAAAGTCACATGTTAACCATCAATGAACTCGTTTCATGAGATCATGCTTGATTTTATTATGTCCATGAGTCATGACGAGGGGGACGCCCCGAAGATATGATTCAGAAAATCAAGAATCTCGATGAAATTATGAGGGTGTGGCCTGATCAACCACCCACTTTGATGACATGTCATGAATCATAAAGTATGAAGATGTCGAACCTCGCTCAGTTGGAAGAAATCAACATAGAGCTGATTGGCCTATAAGAAAAACATTCGAGGTAGAACTAGATTCTCTGACAAAGAGACATGTATTTGGTGTAGGTAGTGCTAACCTAACCAAGTGTAAAGACTGAAGGACATAGTTGAGCCTTTGTTATAAAGAATAGTGAGAATACTAGAGTCCTAATGTACAAGGTTCACGAAGTAATGCTTCTCACAATGCCCTGGAATGGATTATGACGAAATGTACTCCCACGCATACGTATCCGCTATTTGATTAGCGTATTAATTTCCGAGGGACTAGAAATGCAGCCAATGGATGGTCACTACGTATCTCTATGGGGATCTATATACGGAGATATATACGGAAGTGCCCAATGACATTTCATTACCCAAATCAAGTGACTCTAGACCACAGAGTGCGTTTGCAATTAGATTGAAACGCTCAACTTTACGGTTTTGAAGCAATCCTTAAGGATGTGGTATAACCGTCCAAGTGAATACTTGATTGGGAAGGGATATAAGAACGATGAACTGTGTTCCTACGTCTTCGCAAATAAGTTCCGGATTCACGATCATCGCAATATATGCCGATGGCATGAAAATAGTCGATCTTGATGAAATAAGAGAAACCACTGCATACTTGAAAATTGAGTTTGAGATGAAAGATCTTGGGAAAATTCGGTTCTGTCGAGGCATTGACATAGACATCGAGTTTGTGGAATTCATTCCACCGGTCTACCTATGTCCAGAAGATTCTCGGGTACTTTAATATGGATAAGGTAAACCCGACTAGCATCCCATGATAGGTTGAACATTGGATGCAAAGGAAATATCCATTTCGTCTAAAGGAATGTGACAAAGAGCTTTGGGAGCTGAAATTCCCTACTTGAGTGTAATAGCGCATTATTGTACTTGGCTCAATGTACACGACCTGATATCACTCCTCAGTTAATTCGCTGACTAGATTTAGTTCAGCATCGACGCAACGTCAATGGAATGGTATCAAGAATAGCTTCTGATACTTAAAAGAAACCATTGACTTAGGACTATTCTTTCCCTACGAGTAGGCAATGGAAGATGCTTACGAAAAGGAAAATGCTAAAGTAAATGCTGGTGCCGAAGCAACTACCACAAAGTATGTGTTGGTATGATTTGCTTATGTTTTGGAAATCGGCTACGCAAACTCCTTTTGGCTACCTCCTTCACGACATGATTATTGCTTTGCATGAATCAGTCCGTGAGTGTACATGATTAAGAACTATCATTCTACACTTGTGAGGAACTAGCGGTTAAGTACTGCCACTAATGAATACTTATATTTATGAACATAATGTAACTTGTAAATCCCCTTGATTGATGGAATGATCATAACGGGAAATATGTGAGATATAAGGGAACATACTCACATAAGTTGCACTCTTTTCCTTAGACCAAGGTTTATTTTTCCCACCGGGTTTTGTTACTTGGCAAGATTTTTAACGAGGCAACGATATATGAATGCAAGCATTAGGGGGAGCTATAGATTTTTCCAACTCTCGAGATCGATGTAAAGATCACAAGGAAATGGTGATTTATAAAGAAACTTAATCACATGTGTTGTATTCTTTTCTTTGACCAAGGTTCATTTTCTCCCTTTGGGTTTTGTTACTTGACGAAGCTTTTAATGAAGCAACAACTATTTGATTGATGTACAAATCAGGGAGAGATGTAGACTTGAGGGGGAGTCTTACATCCACACTGTACGTTATACTCTTTTCCTTTCAAGGATCATTTTTCCCACATGGTTTTTATCACTTGGAAAGGGTTTTAATGAGGTAGAAAGATGTACGATTTTAGGGATCGATGGAATGGTCACCTTAGTAGCGCTATGATCAAATGTAACGATCATATGAGATGATAGATTCAAAGGACGTTTCAAATCGATGTGTCAGACATCTGCACTTCCTACGATCAAGATATTTTTCCCACTGGGTTTTTCTTGTGACGGTTTTAACGAGGCTGACGTAGCGTCTTGATGTAGACGCGAGGAGAGTGTTAAAGTAATAATACCCGATGTGTGCTTAAATCTGTTAGTTTATGAGCTTTCCTAGTTTGAGTTTTCTTTATATTTAAATGGCTCTCATTAATAAAATAATACATATATTTGCCCTACTTTTCTGTTAAGTTATTTTCACAGTTTATAATTATAGTTCTACTTTCGACTCTGAACAGATTGCCAAAAAAAAAAGAAGAAAAAAGCTCTGAAGAGATGCACAAGGCCCACATACCATGTGAACTACAGAGCTAGGTCCATTCAGTCTGAATCAGGTCCAACAGAAGGGAAAACGAAAGAGAGGGTGGAGGAAGAGGAAGAAGGTAAACAAACAATTAGGGTTTCGTGACAAAGGTATTTTCCTCTATTTCGCGTGTCTCGATTAGATTTTCTATTTCTTCTATAGTTTATTGTTGCTCTACTGTGATATTAATATACGGAAGTTGAATGTGAAGGAAGAAATGGCGGAGGAAGAAGTAGGAGTAGTAGCAAGAGAAAGTAAACGAGGCGACGGCGATCCAAGCTCGAAAAAGGAAGATATGGAGAAGGAAAAACGGAAAGCTAAAAGGAAGAAGCGGCTATTAAAGGAAGCTGTAAAAGCGGACAAGCGCGGTGTTTGCTATTTAAGTCGTGTACCTCCTCACATGGATCCTCTGAAACTTCGGCAGATTTTATCTCAATATGGAGAAATTCAAAGACTCTATCTCACTCCCGAAAGTCAGGCATCATACAATTTTCTCACCGTCTTTTTTTTTTTTTTTTTTTTTGGGTTTAAGGGGAAGTTTTGAATAGACGTTTTAGTTGGTTGGTCTGAGAATTAAAACAATTGATGTTGTGTTGTTTGCTATTGAGATAGAGTGCTGTGTTAATTTATGAAGATTGGTTGTCCACTTGAAAGTTTCAAATGCGTTCTTTACTATGACCAACCACCAGTTAATGATAACGAACCGTTTCTTCTATGCAGATCCCGCCGCGCAAGTGCGCCGGAAAAAGTCAGGTGGATTTCGAGGGCAAGAATTCTCCGAGGGGTAAGTGTTTGTGATCTTCAATTTTCTTTATTACACTGATGAATGATGACATTGTGAATACTTCAACCTAGATTTTTTTTTTCTTGTTTTGATAGGTTTATCAATAGTAGTTCTGAACTAATAAATAATTCTGTATATCTCAATGCAGATGGGTTGAGTTCACTGACAAGAAAGTTGCCAAGAGAGTGGCTACGATGTTAAATGGAGAACAAATTGGTATGTTGGCTGGACCTTTGTTTTGAAAAGTTAGAACTGTATTTTCCGGTTGTTTACATATATGGATTTGGTACTTTTGGAACATGATATTTTGTTGGAAGGAAGTGATTTGCACCAGTTGAAAAATCCAATAAAAGTAGCTGCATGAGGCTTGATGGATAAACCGTGTAATGCATGAGGAACATTATTATATGCGATGACATTTGACAAGGAAGAAATCACTCAGCAAAATATTCTAACACGGGTGTCAAAATTTACTTGGCTAATATTGAAAACAATATGGGGGCTTCATTAGTCAGTCAGAATTGTTTAGTAGATCATATTAGAGGCTTTATCATTTGATCATTCATCATTTACACGCTTCTCGATTTTCTTGGTTTAGGTGGAAAGAAAAGATCATCATTCTATTATGACCTATGGAATATCAAATATCTGAGTAAATTCAAGTGGGATGATCTTACTCAAGAGATAGGTACATGACCTTGTTTAGCATTCTGATTGTGCTAATATGTGCAAGACTGCAAAGTATGAAGTAAAATGACCCGACTAAATGTTTTTTCAGCATACAAGAATGCTACTCGGGAGCAAAAACTGGCGATGGAACTTTCTGCTGCCAAACGAGAGCGGGACTTTTATCTATCAAGAGTTGACCAATCAAAGGCAATAAGTAAAATAGGAGAACGATTGAAAAAGGTGAATCCACTGAATGCGTTCAAGTTTTTTTTTCATATGCTCTACATGTTAGAAAATGTGAAGATAACAGAAAATTAGTTTGGATTTATGCGTGGAAGATGGACCATGGAAGCAATTTATCTTATCCGGCAGTTGATGGAACATTATCGAGATAAAAAGAAATATCTACGTATGGTTTTTATTGATTTGGAGAAGGCATATGACAAAGTACCAAGAGAAGTACTTTCGTGGGCCTTAGCAAAGAAGGGTGTATCGCGCAAATATATTGACATTATAAAGGACATGTATGAGGGAGCTAGTACAAGTGTACGTACTAATGTTGGGAGGACAGAAGAATTCCCTATTGCGATTGGGGTTCATCAAGATTTGCTCTTAGTCCTTTTCTCTCTGCCATAGTCATGGACGAATTGACAAGAGAAATTCAAAATGACGTTCCATGGTGTATGATGTTCGCAGATGATATTGTGTTGATTGATGAAACGAAGGTTGGAGTGCAACAGAAATTGGAACTTTGGAGGGATATTTTGGAAGCTCGAGGCTTTAGGCTGAACAGAAGTAAGACTGAATATATGGAGTGTAGGTTTAGCGAAAACAGTGATAGAGAGGCGGGGATGATCACATTTGATGGGAAAGTTGTTCATGGATCCACTTTCTTTCGGTATCTTGGATCTATTATCCAAAAGGCTGGAGAGCTAGATGGCGATGTGGCTAACAGAATAAAGGCCGGGTGGTTGAAGTGGAAGAGTGCCACAGGGGTTTTATGTGATCCTGACATGCCTCATAGATTAAAGGGTAAATTTTACCGCACGGCAATTAGGCCTGCGCTGTTATATGGCTCCGAGTGTTGGGCTGTAAAACAGTGTCACATTCAAAAGATGAATGTGGCGGAGATGCGTATGCTACGATGGATTTGTGGTCATATAAAAAAGGATCGGCTCAGAAATGAGGTGATTAGAGAGAAGGTAAGAGTTGCGTCTATAGAAGACAAGATGATGGAGAATCGATTACGATGGTTTGGTCATTTGAGAAGAAGGCCTGTTGATGCCCCCTTGAGGAGGCTAGAAAGTTGGGGAACAAGTAATGTTGTGAAAGGTAGAGGAAGACCCAATAAAATTTGGATAAAAATGATTAAAAATGATATGCGGTTTTTTGGAATTGGAGAAAGTATGGCGATAGAGAGGCAAATGTGGCGGGAAAGAATACGGATGGTGGATGGAATCTGATTCTTTTTTTTTTTGTATTTTTACTCCTATTTTCTTTTATTCCATGTTATCTGTTAATTTATTTTTCAGGATTTTTCATTTTTTTTTTAACATTCAATCTCTTTTTTTTCTATTTGCTTTTTTTTTCTACTTTTTTTCATCTTTTTCTCCTTTTATGTTATTTATATAACGATCATTGACGGTTTCAAAGTTTGATTCATGTTAGCCGACCCCAAATCATTTTGGGACTAAGGCTTAGATGTTGTTGTTGTTGTTGCTCTACATGTTAGCCGACCACAAAGTATTTTGGGATTAAGGCTATGATGTTCTTGTTGTTGTTGTTGTTGTTGTTGTTGTCGCTGCTGCTGCTGCTACAACTACCATAATTTAAATTGTCGAGCAGCATATTTGTCTTGCAACTGTTAATACAATGCATTTAAATGTCAATTGCAGAAGCAAAAAATTGAGATGGTACCGAAAGTGGTCCGGCACTTTCCTCAGAAAGAACCAGTTGTGAATGAAACTGGAGAAAATAAGGCTCAACTGTCGAAGGATATCCTGACTGGAGTGAGTTTCTTCCTGTCACCTGCGCCTGTTTTATGACTTCCGTTTTAAATTAGTATTTGATGGCTAACTTAAATGTTATCTGCCCATTTCAGGTTTTTGGTGGCTCTTCGTGATTAATTCAACCTAAGCTGCGATTTCATAAAGATGGATTTACACACAGTCCAGTTTTGACGTTGTAATCACAGAACACCCTGGTTGTTTTTTTGTTATATGTCTGTAGCTGTCAGATGGCAGAGGCTGCAGTTTGATGAAAAATGCATATTTACTAAACCAAAAATTATAGTGCCTTTATTTATGCTGTAGCGTTGAAATAGAATAAAAATTCGACACTTCCGACAGTTTCTTACAGCACTTTACGAATTTTAAGATGCCCATTTTTATCATTTTTCAGGAGTGATCTGAGTTTAACTTGCGTTTCTTTTATTACATTTCACTAGGGCAGAGCACCGGGGCTTGACCCGGCCCGGACCGACCTGGTCCGGAATGGACCGGAATATAAATGGTCGGACTATATCGACCCGAAGCCCGGACCTGTTCGGAACCGGGCCAACCCAGTCCGGACCCAGTAAAACCGGGTTGGGGCGGGCTGGCCTGGTGCTAGCCCGGTTTAGTAAAAGAAAAATCTTATTGCATATTAATTGTCATGTTATTACATCCAAAATACTTTCTTCTTTACATACTCCAATAAAATGCCGCTATCAATTTTAATATCTTCATTTAGTCACCAAACTCCAAAGTTCAACAAATTTTAGGATAAATAAACTTAATTAAAATAATGTGCAAGCATAATCGAGCCATTAATTATCATTATTTCATCACAACCGAAGGTAAATTATAATAAAAAAATATTTTTTATGCATTTTTATTTTACCGGTTTGTTCCGGACTGGACCAGATTTTTTCCGAGTTTTGATCGAACATTTTTTCCGGGTTTTGACCCGGTCTGGCTCGGAACCCGAATTTTGTAAAAATGTAGATCCGGGACCCGAACTTGATTAACAGGTCCGGTCCCGGTCTGGTCTGAGTTCGGGTAAAAACCGGATTTGATCTATTTGTGCTCAGCCCTACATGTTGTCACTGTTAAACATTTTGTTTGAATTTGTATCACTGATTCTTTCGTCTATTGTGTCAAAGATGATAAGATTAGTGTGGATGCCCATCCTCGGCAAGGATTATCGACCTGAGGATGAAGTTATAGTATACCTATGCCCGCACAAGAGGCACTAAAACATAAAAATGCAGGTAAAATCCTTATCCATGGAGAAGTAACATGTAATTAATTACATCTCCCTCCCTCGTTTAGGAAAATTACGTCTCCGGTGCAAACCTTCTTATCTTTTACTTATTTGCTTATATGGTATAATTTTTTCGTTTATTATATTTTAAAGCCCAACTAAAAAATTACTCCAAAAAGATCACCCACTAATATTAAAAATTTATACACACTCAAAACTAAATTATAAACATGAGTAAGTAAATATTGAAATCATGAGTCTACTCCACAAATCATAATCACCCATAAAAAATTAAATAAAATTATTCATCAAGTTCTCCAAAAGAATTATTTATCTAGAAAGAGTTAAAAAACTGAATATTCATAGTAACCCATAAAAATATCATTCCATCAAATTTACCAAAAGAATTATCTTACAAAATAGAATCTTTTTTATTTCATCAGGTCTCTCGATTTCTTTTTCTCTCGATTTAATTTTAGTAAAAAATTGTTTCTTTTTTGGTACGTTATTCATTAATTTTGCTAACTAAGATAGAAAGACATGCTCTTGAAGACTTTCTAGCTCAAGGTCTCTTCTCATTTCCCTGCTACATCAACCATTTTTTAACCTACCATATTATGTTTTCCAATTTTATGTGTACTATACTTGGGTGGCACACTATTTTTACTAAACCATAATTTCATTGGAGAAGCAATGAAACAACGAACAAAACGCCAACAATATATATCACATACTCGTCCCTATGGGTAGGCGCGCAGCAGCCAATATAATATTTTTTACATCAGTGCAGTGTAATTTAACTTAAAACTGTACAATTCTATTAGAATCATTTATGATTTTCATTAGATTGAAATACATTGACGCCGATCTCAAAGACTCATTAAAGGCGAATCAAGAGTTTTACTTCTGACATATTCACTACAGTGTGCTGCAGCATCCACCCCCCTGAGCAATTGTTCCATCTCTCCCGCCTGCCGGACCTTGAGACCGTCCATAGCCAACCTTGATACCCGATGACTGCAATTTCAGTTATGCATATTAGTAAATCTACTAATGATAGCTTTCCCACCAAACACCAAACACTTGTTAATATCGGAAAGAGAAAACTCTTATGTTTACAAGATCAGGTCATCGTGCAAATTCAACTCGGAAGGAAGCGGCAAAGAATAACAAAATCCATCATCAGTTTAAAACCGCAAATATACCATGCTAATGTACAAGGTTGTCCTAATGTCCTAATAGGATGCATCAAAACATCAAAGCAGAGACCGGTGCATTACCTCGTTGGATACATCAAAGACGCCTTCCTGAATCTTTTGAAGTATCTTGGTGGCAGTATTCGTGAATGCCTGAATATAAAATAATAATGAAAAGAAAAGGTAAAGAACCAAGATTACTACTAAAACACAGAAATTGATACTGAAGATTTATCTTGCTTCAAATATGGTACCTCCTCGACATTTTTGGCTGTTCTTGCAGATGCCTCCAAGAATAGAAGTCCATTTTCTTTCGCAAATTGCTCCCCCTCCTCTACACTTACAGCCCTTCGTTGAGCAAGATCACTTTTATTTCCTACAAGCATGATTGTCATATTTTCGTTTGCATGCTGCCGAGCATCTTCCAGCCAGCTTGCAAGATGATTAAACGTTTCCCTCCTAGGCAACATGTGGGCACTTGCAGTTTAGGGAAAAAGCTCATTCATATCATATAAGAATTTCATCCCAAAAAGCTCATATATAGATTGAACTACAAAAATCTGAAAGGCCCACCAACTTGTCTCCAGAATGGGTTCCCTCTAACATTTCTATAACGAAAAATACATTCAGAAAACCCAAAGTACGACAAAGTATTATGAAGCACAATACCATGTATCCTTCACATTCAAGGGAGAGGACAATATTCTGTTGATATTCCAATTTAACATCATAAAGCTAAACACATAAACCCGTTAAATTTTGATAACTCTTTTTATAATTGATCCAAGCCTTAGTCGCCAGTAATCTATTGTCAACAATAGCTTCGGTAAGCTGGGTCCAAGGAACAGAACTTTTATGGGAAAAACTCAAGTTGTATACTAGAGAACACCACCTCAAAATCAAAAGAAATAAGTTCTTTTTGAGCACCTGACAAAATACAAGCACAATAATTGGGAATACACCCATCTAATAAATTAAGAATGTAAAATGAAGAGCATAGTTATTACCCTACCTGGTGATATCATAAACCAGAAGTGCACCAGCTGCTCCTCTGTAATATGACCTGGTGATGGATCTGAAGGACTCCTGACCAGCCTAAATAAATATAAAAAAGGATAGAAAGAATAAAAGATGATCGCAGTTCACTTGAAGGCATAACGGCTACGACTGCATCTGCATAACTGAATTAAAAGTTATTATTATACAATCATCGTCACTTGGAGGAATTGTCAACCTCTGCTAATCCCTTTTGAGTATCACTATTGTTGGCAACTGTAAGAAAACGCAAATTAAAATCACTTTTGGTTATAAACACAACCGGAACTCAATTTTGCAACGACAAATTCTTCCAAAATCAAATACTCAGGGTTTGTCAAACTTTCCCCCACAACTCTACAATCGAAATTCTAAACCTAAACGACAATTAACGAAGTAAGAAGTTTAAGGGGGAGAGAGAGAGAGAGAGAGAGAGAGAGAGTACTGTGTCCCAAATCTGAAGCTTAATTGGCCTGCGGTCGATAGTAACCATTCGAGCACCGAATTCAACTCCGATCGTGAGATCATGCACCGGCTGAAACCTCTTATCAGTGAATTGCAGAAGCAAACACGATTTTCCCACACCTACCAGAACGTTTCCGGATTACAAAAGAGAAAGTTCAAATAGGGTTTTAAGGTTAAGAAAATATCACAGAGGGCGAAGCGGTCTCCCTTACCTGTGTCGCCGATGATTATGTACTTGAACAGGTAATCGTACGACATTCTTTTCCCAAAAGACGACGGTTGCAGTAATTTGAGAGAGTCCGGGAGATCGAAGCGTGATATTTCTGTGTCTGGCTTCTGGGGGGAGTTTAAAGTGAAACTAATAATAAAATGCATGGGAGTTTTATCCCTCCAATGTGGGGATAGCTCCTTGGCACCAGGCACTGTTCCTCCCACCTAGTGGGTCGTTGAGTCACCATGATTTAATTCCTCCACCAATCCCTGTCGTACCGGGGGGTGGGGGCCCTGGGGGCGAGGGATTTCGCCTTTTGCTACAATAATAAAATGCACGCGTACAGTGTACGTATTCTATGGGTCTGTTCTTCGGCGCCGTAGCGGTTGACTGTGAATTAGTGTTTTATGGCTCGTGAAAAATAGTGTTGCAAGTAGAAATTACGTTTTTGTTGTAAAATCAAAATAATATAGAGAGGAAATTTAGAGAGAGAATAGAGAATAATTCTCAAGTATGATTTTCATTAATAATTGAAGTTCTATTTATAAGAAAAGTTCAGATGGCACAATCGTAATTACATATTTATATTAGGGGCATAATAGTCATTCACACTATATAAAAACAAAGGGATAATTGAAACATCACTTTCGTGTTATATTATAACACTCCCCCTTGAATGACTATTTACATAAATATCTGCTGAACTAGTTTGTAGAAAAACCCAATGGGAGAAAAACTTTCAAACTGTTTGTATTGGAGCTTGTGACAATCATATCATGTTGCATCATAATGTTGGTAGGAAAGCTCTGTTGGATAAAAACTTCAGCAATCTGTAATCTCGTAAATTTGCTCCCCATTATCTTGATAGTTCTTGTGTGAGTATTCTTGTGCCGTCTCAGTAAAACCCCGTGGGACAAAAACTGAGTGAATCTGTCATATATATATCATTCGTTGTTGGTGGAGTATCCACGTGTTGCCTCATTAAAACCTTGTCAAGAAAACCCAGTGGGAAAAACTTGATTGAAGGAAAAAGAGTACAACTACTCCTTCCGTTTTCAAGCTTTGAGGAATGATCTTGATTTTTGTAGTGTTCCTCATTATGCCATGAATATGCCTCATTAAAACCTTATTAGGAAAAACCCCATGGGAAAAATCCTAATGAAGGAAAAAAAGTACATTATTCATACTAATACATCATTCCAGTTGCCTCGTTAAAAACCTTGCTAGAAAAACCCAATGGGACAAAACCTCAGTCAAGGGAAAAAGAGTGCAACGCGTATTTTATATAAATATGCCCCAGGCATTTCAACTATCCTCTAGGAATTAGTACGAGTATCATTTTCAGTGCAGTTTGTAATATCGGACTCATATTCATTGCAATATATTCCAAATTTCTTTGGAGATTCCATATTTGTTGTGATTAGGCTGCCTCGTTAAAAACCTTGCTGGGAAAACCTAGTGGGATAAAACCTTAGTCAAGGAAAAGAGTACAGCATATAATTTTCGTTCACAACGTTTTATTTTGAGTGACTGCACGCACTGATAATATGTTCAACATCTCCTTACGAGTCATTTTCGGTAAGCCCATATATTTCATTTTATTATAAGGGCATATATTTCAATCTCGATGGATTTCAATATCCTCATTTTCACAAATCATGAATTTTAATATCCTCGTTTCCAATATCCATATTTCACAGTCATGGATATCCTCATATCATTTATCGATATCCTCTTTCCAATCATTGATATCTTCATTTCATTCATAGCACTATATTGTGTCGACACTTTTCAATATTTATTTCCCCATGGCAATATAACTTGCCGAGATATCTCATTATCAATCATCCATTGCATTGTGATTATATCTATATACTTCTGAAAAGTATATGCCTCCTTTTATCATTTGCTTTGATTCATATTCGGGGAATTATTATGTATTTATCAAAGCAGTTGTAGTTGGTACCAAAGATTAATAATATGTCATGCATCTTTGAACTTCAAGTTCATATTTCAGTTGTGAGGATATAGTGTGATGCATTTCACATATTTCCAACTACCAATACTCCCCCTCATGCTAAGAGATTTCTCGAGCACCAAACTCGTATGTTAGTATCTCAGTATTCATCTTCAGTCATGGGAGTTTATATATTATGTTCTCGATATTGGCTGGAGGACTTCGAATAGTATGCCAATTGATATCCCACTTGTATGCGCATATCTTGACCCTTTCTGGGATCTATTCAAGTTTATTTGGGATATATTACTAGCTTTATCTAATTTGGAATATGTGCTCAAATCGTGAGCAAATCATCTCGTAAATTTCTGATTACGAGTCATATACACATGTGACTATCTAGTGGATCCATAATATCTAGTAGTTCACATGTAGAGAGAGTGGGCCCATACTCCCCCTTAATATATTCCAAATTTATTAGGGATTCATTCCCAATATTGGCTAGTAGTGATATTAATCGAGAACAAATATTTGAAGACGATGTGTCTATATCACCATATAGATATTTTACCGGCATATCACATCATATTTCGGTGCCATTTTGCACATCATTATCAACATGGAGTCGTTGCTCCCACATGTCATATTATGTTCATTATTCAAATATAGAGCCGTAATTCATACGCTTCAGGACGCGGAGTCAAATCTCATACGCGTATTCAAATCTATAAATAGATTTATCATTGTATTCACAATCACCCATACCGAGGGTTTAAATATCATAATGGATTCAATGCTTTCGAATCTTCATAAATATTATTCATCTTTTCCAGTGAATATCATAAAAAGAATTTATCGAGCTCGAATCGAAATATTAAGGGTGCTAATGAGAAATGGCATCCCAGAAGATATTCGGTGGTTAATCGAAGCACAAGTTCGACTATCTGGCGAATTTTCAAATTCATTTAAGTACATGCCAGGTACAGGTAAGAGTAGTTTTGCAAAGAAACGGAGAGCAAAAAGATTAGGTGGGTGCTATAAATGTGCTCGGTGGACATGTGACACACGATGCAAATCTGTGCGGTTTGTATCCAAAAATCGAGAAGATAAAATAGCATTTATCAAGGATGGATTGAGTAAGGAATCTATGGATCATGATATTCAACAAATTCTTGATACACATCCCAGCGGATACATTCATCGTGAACTAATGGCTTTGTGGATACAATTTAAGGATGAACGGGAACGTTATAGTCATGAAAAATTAATCTCAAAAGATCCAGTTTGTAAGTCCGTTCTATCAAAGTTGGTATAAGGTAATAATGCAAGTTGATGAATACTATTTTCCAGTATTTAAATTTCTCAGCTGCCGATCGGTAACGTCATTTTCATTGAAAAATATAATATCATATCATTCGTTTTCTTTTGAAATTTTGTCAAAAGTAATGTCTTATACGCCGCTCCCTTTTCAATGAAAATAGTGAAGTCATTTGTCGTTTTAGAAAGAAGTTTGTTCTTTAAATTTGGGATCCACAAATCAGAAAATGTATCTCTCATAAAAATATTTTGAAAGTCTAGTGTAGGAAGATGGAGTTCTCAGAATCCTCACATAGATCTCATCCAATTAAAACTCTATGTATTTTAGGTGGATCCAAACTGATAGGTCATATCCAGCATATAGATATGGCATATCAATTCGTAAAAGAATTAGGAAAATACAAAATCGATATATTGTATGGTGGGAGTAATTATAGATTTTTGGGTTATCTCTTAGAGGCTGCACAAAATGGGAGAATAAGAGTAACAAGTGCCTTACACTTTCCCGCAGTTAGAACCAGTAGTATAGGGGGTTCAACTGGGTTAATGCTTCAAGCACAGTCTGTGCATGATAGTTTGATGTATGTGGTGAATAATAATGATGCTTTTATTGTTCTTCCAGATGGCTATGGCACACTCAATGAGATATTCAACATCACGTCATGGGCTGAGCGGGACTTCCATACCAAACCTATATGTTTGTTGAATATTAATAATTTCTTCAGCGATTTGCTTGCCTTTCTGGATCAAGGAGTAGATCACAAGTTTATATCTCAGTCATCACGAGATATAATAATATGTGCTGACACTGTTGCTGATCTACTTATAAAGTTTCAGGCATATATTTCAGTTAAGAATTTGGAAGTCAAAGCTCATCAGCCACAAAGTATTGGCGCCAAACGAAAAAGAAGTTTAGATCGTTTGGATCTTTCATTATAAACCCTGATGCCAGGGGGTGGCAGAGTTATGGAGTTTTATACTCTTGAGACGCACCCCTTCTCTTTTTATGGGTTTCATATGTATTTTCTTTTTTTCGCGTTTCATATTGTCGAGTGTTTACTGCCTTTCAGCTAGTTTCGATATTTTCACTTCGACTGTTGTGTGTTTCTTCCAGCAATAATAAGATCATCTTTTGCTTTTATGCAAATACATTATTCTCACGAATATGTGATATATGCTTCTCCATAAATATTATCATATCAATATGATTTTAATGATCCCACCATGTGATATAATCAACATGGGATTTATTGAGCAATTATTTTCCAGTGATAGTTTTTCATATCACTTGTCAAATGATCCATCATGCAGTTTGCATGGGATTTTCTTTAATTAATCGGTGATAGCTTATGGTATCACTTGCTCAATTTTCTCCGTTCGTATTTAATAATTATGGAGATCGGATATTATTTTCATCAACTGATTCTTCTTCGAGAGCAGGATTTGAATCATTGATCAACTACTTCTTCAGAGTAGGATTTATTTCTTTCAACTGCTTCTTCAGAGCAGGATTTAGATAATCGATCAACTACTTCTCGAGAGCAGGATTTATTTTTATCAACTGCTTCTTCTTCGAGAGCAGGATTTAGATAATCGATCAACTACTTCTCCAGAGTAGGATTTATTTTTATCAACTGCTTCTTCTTCGAGAACAGGATTTAGATAATCGATCAACTACTTCTCCAGAGTAGGATTTATTTTTATCAACTGCTTCTTCTTCGAGAGCAGGATTTAGATAATCGATCAACTACTTCTCCAGAGTAGGATTTTTTTTTATCAACTGCTTCTTCTTCCAGAGCAGGACTTATGAACCATTCATGTGGTATAACCAACCACGATGGTGATATATAATATATAAATTGCGTACAGGTAAAACCATCCGTCTTGTGATAATTGAACTCATCACATGGGAGGTATTATAATTGTATAAAATAAACGCAATAAATATGTGGTTTTAAACCACCACTTTGAGATAAGTAAGAGACATAATTTAAACTGCAAAATAATTAACTACTTCTACCAGAGCAGGATCGTCCAATCAATTCCGCAAAATAGTCATCGTTATGGTATAAGTCGAAATATCGACTGCCGTTAATAGCAAGTGTAATGGTATGTATAAATCTTTGCGATTTCCGGAGTTGGATATTAATTCGTACATTTAAATAATGATATATATGAAACGAGTTAATACTCATATCAATATTAGTGTTAAATTGAAGCTCTCGTGAATTGGGTCACGGTGGTATCAAGAAAAATCAATTCTGATATCATATGTATCTTATATGTAAGAAAAACGAATGTATGATTCAATAAATTAAAAGAATATTTTATTCTTTTATTATTTTATTAATGTATAGTATTTCTCACCTTCAACCTTTTGTTTTTTTCAGCGGTCAACTTCCTTTTTTTTACACGGCTCTCTCTTCATTTTTCTAATATCTTTTCAACTCTTTTTTCTTTTTGTTTACCGACACACTTCACAGGCCACAAATTTCTTCACGTGAAAGCTGCCTTATTCTTTTATTATTCTTCACCTTTACCACCATCACCATCTTGCTTCCCCCCCTTTTTTTTTTTAACTCTCAATTTTCAATCACTTGTGAATCCTCCCCTCCTTTAATTCTTCTTCTTTCGTCTTTCTCTCCTCTTTCTAATTGTCTGTCGGTGTAACACACGTATAAACACAAACGAATAGAATATCGTACCTGTCATGATGTACCACCGCTAAATTAGATCGGTTTCCATTTGAATCCTCAACAAGAATTATTGATTCCTTGCAGTTTCAAGCACTCGCTCTCGGTCCGATCGACGAACCCGAGGGCGTAATTCGAGTCGTCAATTGCCCGCAAAACATACTGTCTCCGCCCCAGAAGCTGGTCCCCGGGAACAATACAGGCCTGCAGCTCCACAAACTCGTCGGTGCCCCGCCTGACCCTGACGCCAATCGACGTCTCCTTATTTTTGTACGAGCCGCGAAGGATCTTCTGGATGCCCGATTTCCCATTTTTGAACGGCGATTTGATAACCATGTTTCCGATTGTTAATTCTTCAACTATGTCCCCGGTCTGGAGCATGTCGCCGGTCCACTCGTCGCCTCTCGAGCTGCCCTTTAAGCACTCGACCAAGAGCACGACTGACGAGCCCTTTGCCGGAGATGTACTGGAAGAAGAAAATTGGGATGAACTGTCCGATGAAGACGATGAATATGGCGATCCATCCATTGGCATTTTTTAGGGGATTTTATTTCTTCGATTTGAGTTTTACTTTTAGAATGCTCAGTTGAACAGAATGAGCAATTTATTTATGTACTGTGTTACGTGGATTATTTTTTTTTCCAGAGAAAAATAGAAAAAAAAATGGAGATTCAGAAAGGAATTTGGCCCAGGAGTTTGAGGGAAAGATCTGTCTTAAATTTTCTGCTTCTTGTTATGGATTAAATAATTTGATGGTATGAAGATGAACTGACTTTTTTTGTAATAATTAGATTTCTGATACAGAAGATCATCTTTAAGATGCAACTGTAGAGCATACTCTCATAATATTACTCAAATGGTTAGAGTCGTGCTGATAACGTGTTGTAAAATCAAAATAATATAGAGAGGAAATTTAGAGAGAGAATAGAGAATAATTCTCATGTATGATTTTCATTAATAACTGAAGTCCTATTTATAGGAAAACTTCAGATGGCACAATCGTAATTACATATTTACATTAGGGGCATAATAGTCATTCACACTATATAAAAACAAAGGGGTAATTGAAACATCACTTTCGTGTTATATTTTAACAGTTTTGTTATAAAATTATAGTAAGTTAAAAGAAAATAACAAAGAGAATAAAGAGAATAGAAAGAATATAAGGAAGGTATTTCTTTTGAAATGATTTTTCATTAAATATTGAAGTCCTACTTATAGTAAACTTCAGATGGCACAAACGTAATTACATAATTTCGTTAGGGGTATAATAGTCATTCACATGTTATAATATATTATTTTGTTACGCATATCGAGGGGTGATATACTTCAACATTCCACTTGAATGACTATGCCATATAGCTATCTCATTAAAAACCTTATCAGGAAAATCCTGTGAGACAAAACCATGATAAGGGAAAAATACTACATGTATATAGCTCTTTCCCGAGTTAACAAGGGTGAGTATCTTCATAAATCTCGGAGATGTAGCATCCCAATATTGTGAACATGTTTTCTGAAAAATGATGTTGGGAGCGCCTTTGCAAATAAATCTGCAACATTCTCACATGACCGAACATACTGAACGACAATCTCCTTCTTCTCTTCACGTTCTTGAGTGTATGCGAAGAACTTTGGGGGAATGTGTTTGGTTCTGTCGTTCTTGATATATCCTTCCCTAGTCTGCGCAACACATGCAGCATTATCTTCAAACAATATTGTTGGATCTTTATTAACTGGTAATCCAGTGGCTTTCTTAATGTGTTGAGTGATAGATCTAAGCCATACACATTCTCTACTTGCTTCGTGAATAACTTCAGCATGGTTTGAAGATGTAGCAACTAGTGTTTGCTTTTTGGAAACGCCAGGATATTGCACTACCACTGATCATGAAAACATAACTAGTTTGTGATTTGCCTTTATGGGGATCTAATAAATAACCTGCATCTGCAAAACCAGTTATTTCATCTTTTGAATCTTTGGGATAAAACAATCCCAAATCAATTGTTCCTTGGAGATAGCGAAGTATGTGTTTAATCCCATTCCAATGTCTTCGTGTTAGACATGAGCTATATATTGCCAATAGATTCGTAGCAAATGCTATATCTGGTCGCGTATAATTTGCAAGATACATAAGAGCTCCAATTGCACTCAAATATGGTACTTCAGGACCAAGTACTTTTTCGTTATCTTTGTTATTTGTGGGTGTTGGAAATAATGGAAATATATAAATGCAAGGAGAATAAATAATAAAAATGAAAACTTATGACGTAAATGCCGAGGCGAGAATTGGATTCTCTCTCCGTAAGACAAATTGCTCCGCACTTGTGCACACGGTCTATAGCAAATGTCCCCAAGATACAACGACAAACTTTGAATACGAAGCTTATTTGCCATGGTCGTAGTTCCGGTCGAACAATATAGATACTTGGGACTGAGTATAGACTCCTAGACTTCCACTAGGATGACGAATGAACCGAGTAGACTAATATGAATGTAATGCTCGAATTTGTAGACGAATCTATGTTCGAATGAGTATATTCGAATTAATGTTTAACCATCAACTGTAGGGGCCTATTTATAGTCATAAATGACTTTTCGCGAAGTGGTGTGACCTTTCATCCCACATTTAATCATGAATTGATGTATTTGTTCATGAAAAGGTGTGATCCTTCATCCACCACTAAACATGAACCAATGCGACTTTTCATGAAAAGGTATGATCCATTTTCCATAATTAACCACCAAATGTGGCTATTCGCGAATGGGTGCAACCTAGTAACCACCATACATTATCTTATTTCAAGTATTATTATTTGTAATTTAATTGCTCATTCATCCGAATTTGGATATGAACAAATAAATATGTAAAATATATCTACTCGAAATAAATATCATATTAGAATATGGTTCTACTAGGATTTTCATTTCAAAATTTCCAACAATCCCCACATGAATGACGATCAATGCAAATGCAACATGTACTTTGTCCATACGACCCGTTAATGCATAAAGATGGGTGGTAGTTAGCCTTGAACCTTCCTTAGTGTAGTGCTATCGGATTTACTCGCTGCTCGGTGAACGCAATGTCTTGAACCGGTCAACTTTTGTGTGTAAACCTAGACAATAACACACACCATAACAGATCTAATATCTCTTATTCTTATGTTGTGTCCATTTTTGGCCTTGGAACATTCTTGGATTCATAAGTATTTTGCGTATTGTAACGTTTAGAAGCGGCCACACTTCTTACTTATATAGGTGATCTCCTATAAAGAATATTCTGCCATACTCCACCTTAAAGGCTATAGGAATCATTAAAAGCTTTTTAGGTTTATCCTTTACCACACGCTGCAGGTTTGCACTTGAAAAGCTACGAGAATAGATTTCAAATTTCAAGTGCACAACTTGAACATTCATAACTCAGTTGTCTTATTGAACCGAGTTCTTGGGATCTCCAGTCATCATGGTTGAGTGTCATTTATGAACATCCATTTGATTGTGGTTTTCAATCTATTCCCCCTACTGCATATTTGGCCATATTTTATCTCAACTAATGGCCATATTAATGTATTTGACCTTTCTTAGTCAACATACACATATGATCAAATATATTATCCGAAAATAAATATTTGTTTTTTCAATCATTACTATACAACTTTTCTTTCTTTAGTCGTCTTAGTAAATTTTCAAGTGTGAAGTGTTTACAAGACAAATTTCTTTATTGTCCTTGTTACACTCTCCAACACATGATTCTACTAAACGACATAAACTTTGTCGTAATATTGAATTTCTTTCTTTAGGGGAATTTTTCTTATTAATTGTATTTTGACCTTTCTGTCAAGATACCCCCACATTTCCTTGTATTACGTATCTTATCTAGATACTTGTGGTCTTGGATTACACAAATCATTAAATGTTATTTTCAAACTAATTTAGTCGTTTGACTAGCTCTCAGCTTGATTTGTAAGTACATTTGTAATTTCCAACGACGTTCTCGTCACCAAAAGCATGATTATTTCCTTGAAATAAATCATATATCGTTTACTTAGCTTGGCAAAGTACTTATTCCTCTTCCCCCATATTGATTATGTATTTAATATAGACTAATTAACCATCATAATTAACACGGGTCAACTTGATCATTTAACTTTTTAAATGATATTCCTATTTTCCACCGTGATTATCTACTTCAAAGCAGACTAATCAATTTTCTCTATCGCTTTAAATAGAGTAATTAACACCCTCATTATCATAATTAAATGGGCATTAATTTTATATATATTCATTTAATCTAATAATTAAATGATCAATGCCTTCATTTAATTCTTAAAATTAAATGTGCATTTCGCTCTATTCTTATAATAGAGTGATTAATACCTCTATTTAATTTTTAAAATTAAATATGCATTAATATTACATGTCTAAGGTAATTAATATCTTCATTTAATTCTTAAAATTAAATGAGCATTAATTCCACATGCCTTTTGATTATCTACTTTATTGTAGACTAATCAAGATAACTGTTTTCATTTAATTCCAACGAATTAAATATATCAATTATTTCTCTACTTGAATGTAGACGAAGAAATTTCATTCATTTAATTGTATCAAATTAAATGAACATGCATCAAATACTAAATATTTGATTATATATATATATAAAATATATTATATATATATTTTCAAGGAAGGCTTTATTTATTTACAAGCCTTTATTATAGATAGTCCTATACGACTTTCTATATACAAGTTTAGGACAAGTCACGCAGGACTTTTCTTGAGTCGGAAGCGTGAGCCTAGTAGACTCGCCTTGAATACGATGATTGTTCCGTGGCCAATCCTCTTCTTGCGTAGGCGCCACTTGTAGCCTAGCAGGGTTGTGCTTGGAATATTTTCAAGTAGGTCCCATTGGAACTTACAAATGATCCCCTCCATTTCTTCCATGAGGAGATTCATCTCATTGCGGATTTCTTCCCTCCAAAAGGGAGCATCCTTGCCTGTCAAGGCTTCCTCGATCGTACGAGGATCATCTTCCGTGTCTTCAAAGTGTGGGTCATCGACCTTCGCCTTCTTGGCTTGGTGGGAGTGGTCAATGCCTCCAACGTCGAACGTTACCTCCAAGGCATCCCAGAGTTCCTTCGAGGTGTGGCAACCTGTAAACATGACGTTAGGAAAACTAAGGTGATAAAGAATTTTGATTACGACATTCAAAATCACTGTTACTCCAGACGGTCATTCTGGCGAAGTTGAGGTTGTCAGAAACCTCCGGTTGGGCAGCAAGTGGGTATTCCGTTAGGAATCGAGCCATGTCGAACGTTGTGAAAAAAACAGCATTTCGTCCCTCCAACGACGGAAACCAGTTCCGCAGAATTTCGGCAACCTCGTATAAATGTTAGACTCCATCTTCCAACATAAACCAGTCTAGAAAATAGTCTCATTACAGCCCCTTGAACACGAACCTCTGGACCCCCAATCCGATCTTCACCGTTCAAAATTTAGATAGAGACCTTATGAAGTTATCGTCCAAAATTCAAGACGATCCAATGGTTGAAACTACGGAAAACGTCAAAACAAGATGGCTGACCTGACCAGAAAAAATACCTACGAATTTTCAAATTTCGTCTTACGATTGTTATTTGTGGGTGTTGGAAATAATGGAAATATATAAATGCAAGGAGAATAAATAATAAAATGAAAATTTATGACGTAAATGCCGAGGCGAGAATTGGATTCTCTCTCCGTAAGACAAATTACTCCGCACTTGTGCACACGGTCTATAGCAAATGTCTCCAAGATACAACGACAAACTTTGAATACGAAATGCTGCACCGCGAGTCGTAGTTCCGGTCGAACAATATAGATACTCGGGACTGAGTATAGACTCCTAGACTTCCACTAAGATGATGAATGAACCGAGTAGACTATCATGAATGTAATACTCGAATTTGTAGACGAATCTATGTTCGAATGTGTGTATTTGAATTAATATTTACCCATCAACTGTAGGTGCCTATTTATAGTCATAAATGACTTTTCGCGAAGTGGTGTGACCTTTCATACCACATTTAATCATGAATTAATGTGTTTGTTCATGAAAAGGTGTGATCCTTTATCCACCACTAAACATGAACCAATGCGACTTTTCATGAAAAGGTATGATCCATTTTCCATAATTAACCACCAAATGTGGCTATTCGCGAATGGGTGCGACCTAGTAACCATCATACATTATCTTATTTCAAGTATTATTATTTATAATTTAATTGCTCATTCATCCGAATTTGGATATGAACAAATATATGTTAGGAGTATGCCCTCGAATGCCACTCAGAGGTTGTTGAGTGAGGGCATCGTACTCATAATTATGTAAATCATTTATATAAGGCAATGAATGTTTCTTTATTTACTGGTAGTTACTGGCATTCCTAACTCGTAAATATACATATAGAAACTAGTCCGTGTATTTTAGAACAAAACGTTCCACTCCTTATTGGATAAGGGGGTCGGCACTGGAAAGGTTTATAGCTCAAATACTTAATCGTTCGCAAGTCGATGAAACTTGACTGGGCGTTAAGTTTATGTAAAGACTTATATGATGTGTTCTTTGACAAGGAGAGTGCCTGTCGAACACTAATGGTTAGTGGGAGCACACGTTATAAGTATGCTAATTGGATTAGTATACTCGAACCGACTCACCCTCGATTCGTCACACGGATTTCACTCCGGGACAGTCAATGATGGAATCGAAAGGTTGTGATAGGTATTCGTGAACCTTCGACTTGAGGATTTAGTAGGGATGTGCTTGTGACGTCAAGATTTTCATTAGAGTAGTTCGATCCTATAAACCGGAAGGCGGGGGTCAACCTCGACGTGCATCTTGATGGGCAAGTAGCAGGTCCTACTGAATACCAAGATATAATTCTTTCTCCTGTTAGTGAACGTGTTATATGTCCTATGCGGTTATTGGCAGATGAGATCATAAGTCTTTGGCCAAAGCATTGGAGCTAGCTGTATTAGATACACGAGAGCTCGATGATCTCGATTTACATTAACGCATGCATAACGTCAAGTACAGATAGGGTTTGACTGACCGTGACCCTATAACTTGATCGGGACATTTAAAAGAAGGGTTTATACGTATATTGGTATTCACGACAGAATGGTTCTTGAATGATCCCAATCATTCGTTCTCAGTTGGGGTACAGTGTAGGCCGCCAGGCTGGCTAGGTGGTGCTACTACTCTTTGGTTCCTCCCATTGCTGACTTAGACGGACCTACCGAGTCGTGCATTAGGATTGACGACGGAATGAATCAAGCTAATTCTCTCATTATGTGTATTATATATTGGATATCTAAATTTGGGACATTAGATGTCTAAATCGATTTATTGGGTAAATTGATTTACGGCCTAATGAATTAAATAAATTACTGGGTGATTAATTTAATTCATGTATATAATTATTTCTTGGAGAAATTAATTATATTATTTTGTATTTGATATGTTTAATTAATTGGATTAATTAATCGATATAAATACATCGAAACGGAATCG
This sequence comes from Orobanche coerulescens, assembly GCA_033398695.1. Taxonomy (NCBI): domain Eukaryota; kingdom Viridiplantae; phylum Streptophyta; class Magnoliopsida; order Lamiales; family Orobanchaceae; genus Orobanche; species Orobanche coerulescens. The sequence continues at coordinate 222,749,929 of CM065804.1, forward strand.
GAGTTTATCTGTTTGGACTTTCGGGAGTCCGAAACGAACCAAACTCGTCCATTTTTCATCATGGCCACCCTCCTCTTTTCCACCTAATTTCCCCTTGTCTTTTGTTTCCATTTTATATGGATGATATTGACATGGTGGGGATACCTCTCATGTGAATGAGTTGTATAAGTTGGTGGAAGGTGTATTAATAATTAGAGGTAGACTTGTGATTGAGTAGATATATAATATCACATATGTAATACACACCTTGGAGGAGAGAGACGTAAGAAAGTTTGAAGGAGAGAGAGAAAAGAACTTAGAGTTCATTTCTTGGTGTTCATACTTCTTCATCTTCTTCACTAACTTCTTCTTCATTTTTCTTGGAGAAAATTGAGAGAAAATAATGAGAGAATTTTGATAAATATACTTGGAGTATATTCATCAAAATCAATAGCTTCATCACCTAGCTCTAGCCGTATCCTCGGAGGATAGCAAGGTGTTGTCATTCCGTTCGTTTTTCCGGCGCGTGGCAAGTAGAGACGCGGTGCTTTCGGCGTTGGATCGTTCAAGGGCTTGAAGCGGAATAGATTCGTAGAGATCAAGCAAAGCTTGGGGAATAGCTCAAGAGAAGGTTATCCATCTAATCAACGGACTACAAGGGTGAGTTTCTATATCTCTTGTTATTCGTTTTGATATTCGTATATACGTAGCTCGATCGATCCTCGTAGGGATTCAGATCGAATTAATTTTCATTTTACCGCTTCCGCTGGGCCTTCGATTTAGGCACCGAATCCCAACAGTGGTATCGGAGCGTAGGTCTTGCGATCGTATATACGATATTGGCATTTGGAATGCTCGATTAGATGGTGAATGATTTGGAATCATTTTAGTCATAATCGTGGTATATGTTTTTCGTTCGTAATAATTGTATTTTTCGTAAGTTTATGTCTAAATATAAATCTTAAATTTCTGGGAAATATGATTTATATTGAAGATATAAAAGTCTAAAAATATAGATATTGGATATCCGGTCGAAAATCTAGCCCCGAATCGTCGTCGGACGATTTTTTGGACAAAAAGGGTAATCTGGCCGAGAGTGACTCGACCGTGTCCTGGGTGACTCGGTCACGTCCTAGCCTCGCCTAGTCATCGCCAGCGGACTCGGCCGTGTCTGGGTGACTCGGTCGTGTCTCCTCGATCTGCCAAGTCAACGCTGCACCCGACCGTGTCTGAGACACGGGCCGTGCTGGCCACGTGCCGAGCGTGACTCGGCCATGCCAGCTTGTCTCACGGAAGCCGCGAGGGTGACTCGGCCAGGCAGCCCATTTTTGCCCCGGCTCGATTTTTCCGTGTATTCTTAAAAATTAATCTCCCGCATATTAAATTGGATTTAATATGATTAAAATGATTTATGGTATTTCATTTTATAAAGGAAATTTGATTAATTGGAATATTTATGGTCGACCGAATTATTTTGAACGTTATCATATTACCGATTGTGTGAATCGATTGGATCAGTTCGTATTGTTGATTGGATCAATGTATCTCTGCGCTTTCCATTTATATAGTATTTATTGGATGAATGTTTTTTGAATGAGGATGTGGTTCGTGGACTTAGTTTTGAATCGTTTGTTTTATTCGATTGGGTTGTAAAGGCCGTTTTGAGCCTATTTATTTTACTAGAAATGTTTGTATCTAGGATGCAATTTTCGATGTAAAATTTATATGTAATGACGAAGACCGAAGGAAGATCCGTTTCGAGAAGACGAAGATTCAAGACGAAGACTTGTAATTAGATTACGAAGTTTTTTGTTTTCTAGGAACGGTCCATGAACCACATGTTGGTAGCAACTAGGTTGTGAATGGTTGTTTCATATTGTATGAATGCCTCAAACGCGCTTAAATGATTAATGTGCAAAGTGTAACGCTAATCGCGAAAATTCTCCCACGATAAATTATTAAGTTTATAAGGTTTCAAGGTTTTCCTTCCCTCTATCGAGTTTTCGGGAATTGAAATCTAAACCGGATGTGCTATGCTTCCGAATTATCGGGGTAGTCGTTCGGGGAGGACGGATAAATTACCGGAAGCGCATTGGATGCCTTCGGTTGGAGCAAATTTTATCCCTAGAAACCTGATAGGTTGCCGGATAAGATTCAATTGTGAAACTGATTTGCGTCGATGGTATAAACTTAACTTGTTCACGAACCATAGAAACCGTATAGGTTGAGGGGAATGAACAAGGGGAAAAAGAAGATCGAATCATCCATTAGATGGGTTGGTGTTGGACACCACTTTATGAAAATTAATAGACTAGAAACCTGTTCGGTTGCCCTCTATTAAGATTTATAAAGAACTCGATCACCACTATGAAGTAGAGCGACGATACTTCCGGATTTCACATGGGAGTGTGTTATTCCGATAAAAATAGTGGGAGCTGGGTAACAAGAATATAAAAGACCTTAATTCTATACTCATAACATAATGGAATGAGTCACTAATTAATCTATCGTACTTAATGCAGACTCAAATCTCAATATGACAATGAATCCACTCGCAATTCTACTCGAAAAGAACACCTTAATGGGACCTAACTTTGTGGATTGGCTCCGCAATCTGATGATTGTCCTCAGTATAGAGGCACTGGGATACGTCTTGGAGACGGACATTCCGGCGCCTCCTGTGCGGACCCGAGCCAATCAAGAAGAGATTGAAAATCACGAAAAATGGGTTAAGGATGACGTGAAAGTCCGTGCTTATATGATGGCTTCCATGTCTAATGAACTTCAGAGAGCTCATGAGAAAATGACTTCTGCTAGGCAGATTCTATCTCACTTAACCGAACTCTATGGTGAGCACAGCAAAACTGCTAGATATGAGATATCCAAGCAACTGTTCGGTGCAAGGATGAAGAAAGGTGAGAAAGTTGGGGAACACGTCCTCAAAATGATATCCATGATCGAGAGATTGTAGGCTCTTGATTTTAAAATGGATACTTCTCTCCAAACCGACCTTATCCTACAGTCTCTCCCTGATTCCTTCTCACAGTTTGTTATGAACTTCAACTGCAATGAGATTGTATGTAATTTAGCTGGGCTAATGAACAAACTTGTGACCGCTCAGTCTCAGATGAAGACTCCGCGGATGAAGGAGTCTGCTCTTGTGATTTCTTCTGGACCTCGGAGGTCTAAGAATAAGAAAAAAAAGACCAAGAAGCGGACTGGACCACAAGCTAAGGAACTTAAAGGAAAGGGCAAGGCCCCGATGGTTCCAAAAGGCAAGAAGAAGAAAGATACTTGTCTCAAGTGCGGTGAGCTGGGCCACTGGGCTGTAACACCCCGAGATATTCGGAATAATTACAGCGCCGTAAACCCTTTAAGCAAGGATTTACAAGGCTGATTTAAAAGAAATGTAAATATAAGACATCAATACTGCGGAAATTCAAGTTTACAAAACCATTCAACAGGTTCAACGAGTAATTAATACAACCATATCGAAATGATATTAATACGACACGCGTACTAGAGTACTGAAATCAAAACAAGAAAACAAATCACCAACAACAACAAACATCACTGGACCCCTTCGTCGTCACGTCGATCGTGGTTGTTTCCGCTCTCGGCTACGAACATCAAAACAAATGTCCACCCCGAAGGGATTAGCAAACGATGCTAGTACAAGTATCATATTAAACAATTCGAATATGCATCAACAATACATAACAAGATACACCACATGGACTTCCGCTACTAATCCGGCAATGCGAATCCACAAGATTCCATTAATACGACAAGGGTATTCCAATGATCCAGTGCTCAAAGATAGATCCCAAGATGATCCGTCGGACCAACACGAGGTGGAAATAACCCGTCCCAATGATCCAGCGCCCTCGGCTAGATCCCAAGATGATCCCGTCGGACCAACACGAGGTGGACATCCGATCCAGCCTTTCAAAGATAGATCGTACAACGTACACAAATACAACTCATGCATACACATATGCCAAATCATTATGTTCATCAACATGAACATACAAATACTAGATAACGAATATCATGACAATTCAACAAATTAATTTCCATGTTCAACAACATGAATAAGCCACAAACATGCTCAAAATATCAATTTTAACACATTACGATACTTGCCTCGAAGATGGCAAGAACGAAACACTTCAATGATCTCAACACACTCGAAGGCTGCCTCCTTCGATCAACGTAGCAAGCTCGAACCTTAACAAAAGAAATGATATACAATTCATCTCAAGTCGAACGATCGCCTAACAATGGTCTACGGCCCAAAAGCTCAAAATATGCAGTCTGCCTGAACCACTTAGCGTACGCTACGTACTCTACGTAGCGTGCGTTAAGCCTGCCTGTTAGCGTACGCTATCGTCTAAGCCTAGCGTACGCTAGCCATAGGCTGACAGTACTCTCTGATCAGCCGACTGACTCGGCTGATATCATAACGTTCGTTACGTACTAAAGGTAGCGTGTGTTAACTTATCCCCGATAGCGCACGTTAACTTACGTATGTTAGCGTGCGCTAACCGTGCATGGCAGATTACTACCGGTAGAAAACTGGATCTAACGGTGATGAACTCATGAATTCTATGGTGATAAAACAAGTCATCCCCGAGCATAACATGCTAATAAGGTTTGCGAAAGTTCTTTACGTACTAAATGACTATGAGATACAAAGATACGTATAATCATCACAACACCATAGTTCATCTAGATCTTCAAGGGATATCCTGAGTTCAATCCGTTATAAGTCTCAAAACGTATGATCCTTCTATATAAACGCATAAGAACTTGAAAATCTCCATATACTGATCACAAATCGGTTTGAAAATGCTTAGGAGTCCATAAACTAAAAAGGTTCAAAGGTTCATACGATGAATAAGTGCCAAAACGTCGAAAATATCCTTCTAACACATGATGATCGATTTTGAACGAAATAACTGACTATTAAAACATGATCAAACGTCCTTTAGAACACTACTAATATTGGTGAAGAACCACTACCTCAAAGTAGTGAAGAACAAGGAGAAAATCGAAGCAATCCAACGTCGAAGGCTCGAACACCAATCCTCAATGATCTACAATCTTCAATACAAGCTAGGATGCTGATATGAAGTGTTTAGGATGTAGGAAGTTATACTCTAAGTATAAGAATTCGGATGTGGGAAAAGAAAGGACTGAAAATACGAAAAGGATGTTGTCCTATTTATAGGAAATGGTTATTAGCGCGTGCTAGTCCCTGCTCGTAGCGTGCGCTAACGGCTACTGACTTCACTGTACTCAGCACTTAGCGTGCGCTATGCACATGCCTGTAGCGTGCGCTAAGGCGTTGACTTGGCTTTTCCCGAAAGCCGTCCAGGTTCATCCCGACACAATCCGACCAAGATCCCCGGCCTGATCTCACCTACCACACGTCTCAATCAAATTGACCACGCATAGCGTGCGCTAATGTTCCTTTGTAGCGTGCGCTATGGATCCATGTTAGCGTACGCTACACATAGCCGATAGCATGCGCTACATGCGCAGAATTACAATTTTTAAATCACAATCATGAAATCATACGCTCGACAACATCGGATTATGAAATACGGAGAATAATACTCAGACAAAAGTACAATAATTACAATATCACAAGTTCCAAAAACATATCAGAAATCTCGGGTATTACATCCTTCCTCCCTAAAAAGAAGTTTCGTCCCGAAACTTAAGATGAAAACAACTCCGGATATCTAGTCTTCATACTGTCCTCCGTTTCCCAAGTGGCCTCTTCAACTCCGTGTCGCGACCATTGTACTTTAACCAAATGTATTGGTTTATTCCTCAATTGTTTGATCCGACTCTCAAGTATCTTGATTGGTCTCTCTTCGAAGGTGCCATCATTAGCTATCTCGATCTCGTCGAATTCAATGACGTGACTGGGGTTCGGTACATACTTCCGCAATTGGGATACGTGAAACACATTGTGAACATGACTCAGCGATGGCGGTAAGGCCAACCTGTATGCTAAATCTCCAACCCTCTCGAGGATCTCGAATGGTCCGATATATCTAGGACTAAGCTTGCCTCTCCTCCCAAAACGGAAAATCCCTCATGTAGGAGACACCTTCAATAGTACATGGTCTCTGGTCGAACTCTAGAGGCGACGACGTACGTCTGCATAAGACTTCGTCGACTTTGGGCGGTCAGCAGTCTTTCTCGAATCAAAGTTATCTTCTCTTGAGTCCGAATTATCAATTAGGTTCCGTCCCGATCAAATCCGAAGAATCATCCCAACACGGGGGTGATCGGCATCTTCTCCGTCACAAAGCTTCAAATGGTGCCATCTTAATAGAAGCATGCCAACTATTATTGTAAGTGAATTCAATCAATGGCAAATGAACTTCCCAATCGGTTGACTAATCAAAAGCACATGCTCTAAGCATGTCCTCTCTGTCTGTATAGTCCTTTGGATGGCCGTCCGTTGGGGATGATAAGCCGTGCTAAAGTTGAGCTCAGTCCCAGGCCACGTGAATGCTTTCGGAAGTGCGACACGAAGCGACCATCTCGATCCGAAATAATGGTCTTGGCGTCCCATGCAATCGACTATCTCATAATAAATACTCGCGCCAATCTCTCGGGTCCCCATGTATCTTTAATCCCTAGGAAATGGGCCGACTTGGTTAGTCGATCAACTACAACCCAAATCATGTTCATTCCGTTCTAGTCCTTGGCATCTTGGTGATGAAATCCATCGAGATGTCCTCCCACTTCCATTCGGGGATCGGAGCGGCTTTAATATTCGGCGGGTCGATGTTCAATCTTAACTTCGACAAGTCAAGCACCTCGAAACATACTCTGCTACGTCCTTCTTCATATTCCCCCACCAGAAGTTTTGTTTTAAATCCTTATACATCTTACTGCTGCCCGGGTGAATGGAATAGGGCGCGCTGTGAGCTTCCTTCAGAATAGTCCGTCTCAAGTCGTCATCATCGGGAACGCAAAGTCGACTCTGAAATCTCAGAACTCCATCGTCTTGTATCACGAATCCTGGGGCTTTTCCTTTCTTTACTTCGTCACATAATCGAAGGATCAGAGAATCGTTCAACTGCTTAGACTTGATCTCCTCGACTAGTGATGAAGTCAGTTCCATCACATAAAGTTGCCCTTGGATTCCTGGTGCCCATACTTCAATCCCCTCGCGGATTAGTTCCCGTTGAATACTGGTTTGGGATGTAAGTGCTTCCAACACTCCAAGAGAAACAGGTTTACGGCTCAATGCATCGGCTACTACGTTTGCTTTCCCCGGATGATAGAGAATCTCCAAGTCGTAATCCTTGATCAATTCCAGCCACCTTCTCTGCCTCATGTTTAATTCTTTCTGACTGAAAATGTACTTGAGGCTCTTATGATCGGTAAAGATCTGACAATGAGTGCCGTACAAATAATGTCTCCAAATTTTCAAAACAAAGACTACAGCTGCTAGCTCCAGATCATGAGTCGGGTAATTAACCTCGTATGGTTTCAACTGCCGAGAAGCATAGGCAATCACCTTATCTCTTTGCATCAACACACATCCCAGACCCTGATTTGAAGCGTCAGACACCATGAATCCATCGGTTCCATCTGTAATGCTAATATAGGTCTGTCGTCAGTCTCTTCTTAAGTTCACAAAACCACTGGCATTTCTCATCCCACTTGAACTTTTGAGTTTTACAGAATTTGAGTGAGCGGACGAGCAATTTTGGAAAATCCCTCTACAAAGCGGCGATAATATCCAGCAAGTCCTAAGAAACTCGGACTTCTTTCACGTTATTAGGGCTTCCCATTCCAAGATTGCTTCGACTTTCTTTGGGTCCACTCGAACTCCGTGGTGATATCACATGCCCAAGGAAAGTTACCTCCCGAGCGAACTCGCATTTTGAAAGCTTTGCATACTGTTCCTTCCTCAAGGTACTCAAAACCACGCAAATGTTCGGCATGCTCCTCTGCGTCCTTCGAATATATCAAGATGTCATCAATGAAGACGACCACAAATTTATCCAAGTATTCCAAGAATACCCGATTCATCAATTGCATGAATACCGGGAGCATTGGTAAGCCCAAACGGCATCACTACGAATTCATAATGCCGTCTGGGACACAGCGGACTTTGGTATATCCGATTCCTTAATCCTCAATCGATGGTATCCACGATCGCAAGTCAATCTTCGAGAATACCCTTGCCCCTTGCGGTTGATCAAACAAGTCGTCGATCCGAGGTATAGGATACTTATTCTTGATCGTCATCTTATTGAGCTCCCCGTAATCAATACACACGGAGGGATCCGTCTTTCTTCCGGACAAAGAGAACGGGCGCTCCCCAAGGAGAAACGCTAGGTTGAATATAGCCCTTCTGTAACAATTCCTCCAGTTGCTTCTTGAGTTCATACATCTCGGTTGGCGCCATGCGGTATGGTGCTCTGGAAATAGGAGCTGCTCCAGGCTCTAATTCGATAGTGAATTCCACTTCTCTCTGCGGAGGTAACCCAGGTAGTTCGTCAGGAAATACATCTGAGAACTCATTCACAACTGAAATAGACGAGAGCTCTACTCCTTCCTCTTTCCTCATGGCATAACACCAAAGTCCATGACATCCTTGCTTCAGTAATTTCACGGCTTTCATTACTTTGATCAATTTTCCCGAGCTTCCCGGTCTCCACCCTCGAAATAAGTGTTCAGATCCGTCATCAACAATGATAGAAATGACTCTCTCTCGGTAATTCAGAATAGCTCCATAACGGTTGAGCCAATCGTCTCCGAGAATTAAATCGTCACCGTAGATGTCAACTACAATAAGATTCGATGGCCAATCTCTCCCTCCTATAGACACTGGAAAATCTCTAGCCTCTAGGGTTCCCACAATTCTCTCTCCACTCGGCAAACCCACAACATATGGTTCACAATCAAATAAGCACGAGATTTTTAAACGATTTACACAGTTCAAGGATACAAAAGAATGTGTAGATCCGGAATCGAATAAAACACTAACTGGTTGCAAAAGGATCTGAATCGTACCTGATGCAACAGCAGTGTTCTGATCGTCAGATTTCCTCATCTCAAACAGCGCGGAGGAACGGACCCGGACTCGATGTCTCTCTCTTCCCAACGCTCTGCTGCGGAAATCCACTCTGTCTGGTTCACACTTATCTCCTTCGAATCAAGCTGGAGTGCGAGTACCAAAAGACCTAGTAGCAACTCCACGTAAAGCCGCACGGTGTCCTTCTTGCCCACAATCGTAGCAAGTCACGAGAAGATGCGGGCGATCCACGTCGAATATGCCTGCTCGACCAAAATTGTAGCATTTCTTTGATGCGTCGGAGCTGTGATGTAGTCGAACTTCTTTCCACCTGCGGAAGGATGTGGAGGTTTCCTAGCCGAATAAAAGGAAGGCGGCCCTTGCAGGCCCACCACTCTTGTTTTACGAAAAGTTGCGGTCACCTTCGCTTCTTTGCCTCCACCGATTTCTCCACCGCCGCCTCTTTCATGTCGTAGGCCGGCACTTTGTCTTGATCTTGTCGTAACGTAGTACACTCGAACCGGACATATCTCTTTGAATCTCGGCTTCATCCGCATATCGAAATGAAAAATCTTTTATGCCTCCGTTCACCAAGTGTCGCACACAAGTCGGTGATGATTAAAAGTTTTGATTACATCTGTCACAGATGCTTAGAACTCTGTGGTGAGAAAAACTCTCGGATCTTTGCCTCTCTAACTGGGACGAGGACAATCGTGCTTCCATCAATAATTTGAATTCCGTGCAATCCGCATTTTTATTCTCGGGTCGAATTGATTCCCATCAATCAAAGGCCTCCCAGTCGAAAATCTTGGGCAATAGAACCTTAGGTCCTCGACAGCTTAAGACCATGAATATCTTCTCTAACTCCTTGAGCCGGTGATCCCAGTAATTGCCTCGGCAGATCCGTCAAATTTTGGCGGGTGCAATTTGACCACCTCGGCAAGCCATCTGTCTCCCGGTTATCCTCGTGGTCCGCTGTCCCATCGCCGTCTGCATGCGGTCGACTACTGGCGGCTGGTTTATCTACGCCACCACTGTTGAAGCACTCCGGCATGTTAGGATTTGCGTCGTCATTCGCGACCCTTGATGCCCTCGAATGGGAATCGGTTCGACTAGCTGATAATTCCGGGGTAGTTGCGGAATCCTCCTGTCTCATGTTACCCCGTCCGCGTCTACGACCGCGTCCGCGTCCACGTCCTCCTCTCAACATACTGTAAACACAATTCCTCAATATCCAGGACAAAGTTTACGAAATAACGCCCGTCAATACTCACAAAACAGTAATTAAGTAAAACGGTAGTATAAGAGATTAGGAGACTTACAACCACGGTCCACATGACGACTTTTGGCGGAACAGTGATGTTACGAACAACTCGTAAATCAATAACGTAAACAGACCCAACTTAAAACCCGACTGCCAAGATATCCATAAATCTTAGCTCCGATACCATATTCTGTAACACCCCGAGATATTCGGAATAATTACAGCGCCGTAAACCCTTTAAGCAAGGATTTACAAGGCTGATTTAAAAGAAATGTAAATATAAGACATCAATACTGCGGAAATTCAAGTTTACAAAACCATTCAACTGGTTCAACGAGTAATTAATACAACCATATCGAAATGATATTAATACGACACGCGTACTCGAGTCCGAAATCAAAACAAGAAAACAAATCACCAACAACAACAAACATCACTGGACCCCTTCGCCGTCACGCGTGATCTTGGTTGCTTTCCCTCTCGGCTACCCGAACATCAAAACAAATGTCCACCCCGAAGGGGTTAGAAAACGATGCTAGTACAAGTATCATATTAAACAATTCGAATATGCATCAACAATACATAACAAGATACACCACACGGACTTCCGCTCTAGGAATCCGACAATGCGAATCCACAAGATTCCATTAATACAGCAAGGGTATTCCAATGATCCAGCGCCCTCAGCATAGATCCCAAGATGATCCCGTCGGACCAACACGAGGTGGAAATAACCCGTCCAATGATCCAGCGCCCTCAGCCTAGATCCCAAGATGATCCCGTCAGACCAACCCGAGGTGGACATCCGATCCAGCGCCCTCAGCATAGATCGTACAACGTACACAAATACAACTCATGCATACACATATGCCAAATCATTATGTTCATCAACATGAACATACAAATACTAGATAATGAATATCATGACAATTCAACAAATTAATTTCCATGTTCAACAACATGAATAAGCCACAAACATGCTCAAAATATTAATTTTAACACATTACGATACTTGCCTCGAAGATGGCAAGAACGAAACACTTTAATGATCTCAACACACTCGAAGGTTGCCTCCTTCGATCAACGTAGCAAGCTCGAACCTTAACAAAAGAAATGATATACAATTCATCTCAAGTCGAACGATCGCCTAACAATGGTCTACGGCCCAAAAGCTCAAAATATGCAGTCTGCCTGAACCACTTAGCGTACGCTACGTACTCTACGTAGCGTGCGCTAAGCCTGCCTGTTAGCGTACGCTATCGTCTAAGCCTAGCGTACGCTAGCCATAGGCTGACAGTACTCTCTGATCAGCCGACTGACTCGGATGATATCATAACGTTCGTTACGTACTAAAGGTAGCGTGCGTTAACTTATCCCCGATAGCGCACGTTAACTTACGTATGTTAGCGTGCGCTAACCGTGCATGGCAGATTACTACCGGTAGAAAACTGGATCTAACGGTGATGAACTCATGAATTCTATGGTGATAAAACAAGTCATCCCCGAGCATAACATGCTAATAAGGTTTGTGAAAGTTTTTTACGTACTAAATGACTATGAGATACAAAGATACGTATAATCATCACAACACCATAGTTCATCTAGATCTTCAAGGGATATCCTGAGTTCAATCCGTTATAAGTCTCAAAACGTATGATCCTTCTATATAAACGCATAAGAACTTGAAAATCTCCATATACTGATCACAAATCGGTTTGAAAATGCTTAGGAGTCCATAAACTAAAAAGGTTCAAAGGTTCATATGATGAATAAGTGCCAAAACGTCGAAAATATCCTTCTAACACATGATGATCGATTTTGAACGAAATAACTGACTATTAAAACATGATCAAACGTCCTTTAGAACACTACTAATATTGGTGAAGAACCACCTACCTCAAAGTAGTGAAGAACAAGGAGAAAATCGAAGCAATCCAACGTCGAAGGCTCGAACACCAATCCTCAATGATCTACAATCTTCAATACAAGCTAGGATGCTGATATGAAGTGTTTAGGATGTAGGAAGTTATACTCTAAGTAAGAATTCGGATGTGGGAAAAGAAAGGACTGAAAATACGAAAAGGATGTTGTCCTATTTATAGGAAATGGTTATTAGCGCGCGCTAGTCCCTGCTCGTAGTGTGCGCTAACGGCTACTGACTTCACTGTACTCAGCACTTAGCGTGCGCTATGCACATGCCTTTAGCGTGCGCTAAGGCGTTGACTTGGCTTTTCCCGAAAGCCGTCCAAGTTCATCCCGACATAATCCGACCAAGATCCCCGGCCTGATCTCACCTACCACACGTCTCAATCAAATTGACCACGCATAGCGTGCGCTAATGTTCCTTTGTAGCGTGCGCTATGGATCCATGTTAGCGTACGCTACACATAGCCGATAGCGTGCGCTACATGCGCAAAATTACAATTTTTAAATCACAATCATGAAATCATACGCTCGACAACATCGGATTATGAAATACGGAGAATAATACTCAGACAAAAGTACAATAATTACAATATCACAAGTTCCAAAAACATATCAGAAATCTCGGGTATTACATGGGCTAGAGACTGTCCGATTCTTCATGGCACTTCAGGTACAGAACTTTTAGTTTTGGAAACAAATTGTTCTGCTACTTCTTGGATACTGGATTCTGGTGCTAGTTCTCATATCTGTACCGTGAATCAGGATCTGGAACAAAGTAGGAAGCTTGGAGCTGGAGAAGTTATGATCACAGTCGGAAGCGGGCATAGTGTCGAGGCGACCGACATAGGATCACTTCTTTTGGGTTTAGAATCCGGCTTTGTTTTGACTTTAGAATATGTACTTGTTTTGCCCAAGGAGCACAAAAACATTGTATCCATTCCGGTCATGGACCGAAAAGGCTTTTCATTTTTCATTGGTGATGGTTCCCGCAAAATTTATTTCTAAAATAAACTAGTGGGTACTGCTACATTGTTAAATGGATTGTATCATCTAAATCTCAGCAACAAAGTAGTTGTGAATACTATGACTAGAAAACATGGTAGGGATGAAACCAATCAAGTTTTGAAATGGCATCTATGACTTGGTCATGTTGGTCAGACCAAGGTTTACAAGATGGAAAAAGATGGACTTATGGGTCCATTGGGATCAGATCCCTTCCCTACTTGTGAATCTTGCCTTAAAGGCAAAATGACTAAGTCCCCCTTCACAGGGACATTTAAAAAAGCCGCTGATAAACTGGGATTAATCCATACCAACGTATGTGGTGCTTTGGAAGCAGCACGCGACGGATATCAATATTTCATTACGTTTACAGATGATCATACTAGGTATGGTTATGTATACTTAATGAAACATAAATCTGAGGCCTTTGAGAAATTTCAGGAATTCAAGGTCCTAGTCGTGAAACAAACTGGTAATCATATCAAAGCACTTCGGTCGGACCGAGGTGGCGAGTATATGAGTACGGAGTTTGACGAGTTCCTTAAGGAACATGGAATAGTTTCACAACTAACACCTCCAGGTACTCCTCAGTTAAATGGTGTGTCAGAAAAAAGGAACCGGACCTTGTTGAACATGGTCCGTTCCATGCTGGGCTATACTGACTTGCCGATTTACCTGTGGGGGTATGCACTCCTGAATGCCGCTTACATCTTGAACAAATGTCCTTCCAAATCCATTCCTAAAACTCCACATGAGATGTGGGAGGGAAGGAAACCAAGTCTTAATCACATTAGGATTTGGGGATGTCCCGCCTATGTCAAGAAGACTAAGGTGGAGAAGTTGGAAGCTAGGTCCGCGAAGGGAAGTTTCATTGGATTCCCATCTAGGACGATGGGATATCTATTCTACATGCCCGAAGATCGAAAGATCGTTGTTGCTTTACAAGCACACTTCCTGGAAGATGAGTTCATTCAGGAAGCCGGAGCAGGTAGAAGTATTTCTTTAGAAGAATACAATGAAACTCCTCAGGAGACACCTGTGCAAGAAACTGGAACTGAACTTTCTGAAACACAAGTACAACCACCTCGTAGGTCTAGTAGGGTGTCTCATTTACCTGAGAGGTATAGTTTTATGCACTTGGAGGAACTGGGTTTCCTCGAGGTTCCAAGTGATAAACAAGAGACCGACCCGCGATCAATGACCTAGCAATGGTGGATGTAGACTCCATGAAATGGACTGTAGCAGTCTTCATGTAGTTGGGACCTTCATTTTGACGAGACAGTCAAAGAGTTTGACTTCGTGCAAAATGAAGACGAATCTTGTGTATACAAGAGGGTTAGTGGGAGCAAGATCACATTCTAAGTACTATATGTAGATGACATTCTACTAATAGGAAATTATGTGGGAATGCTCAGTTCTGGGAAAGCTTGGATTTCGAGTAATTCCTCCATGAAAGACTTGGGAGAAGAAACCTATATTCTTGGGATTCGACTCTACTGGGATAGATCGAAGAGAATGATAAGATTTCCCAAGCCCTCTATATAGATTAGATCTTAAAGAAGGTTCCTTCCGATGCGACATAGAATAAAACTCACCTTGAAGATGTGTCCTCATAGTGAGGAACAATGAAAGGAAATGAATTATATACCATATGCTTCGGAAGTGGGTAGCCTTACATATGCTTTATTGTGTACAAGACCTGACATTACGCATGCTGGAAGCGTGGTAAGTAGGTTTCGGGCTAACCCAGTCAGGGAACATTAGACCGCCGTAAATAATGTTCTCAAGTACTTTAGAAGTACTAAGAGATCTGATTCTTATATATGGTGGTGGAGTACAGAATGTGGTGGGATTCACTGTATTGGAATTCCAAGGACAGAAAGACGATTATATGTCTACTTCTGGCTACATTTACTCTTAATGGAAGAGCAGTATCTTGGCATAGTGCTTAGTATAGCGCGACTGCTGATTCCACCAGTTAGGCTGAGTATAAAGCGGCCACGGAGGCCTCCAAAGGAAGGGTTAAGAAGTTACTAGGTAAACTTCTCGTGACACCTTGTCTTTGCGCTACGGAGCGGTAGCACAGCCAAGAGCCGAGGTTTCACATGATACCAAACATATTGATAGAGTATCATCTCGTAAGAGTATTTGATCGCAAAGAGATACATTGTGCTGCATAGAGTAGAGTCAGCCGACTACGTCACTGATCCACTGACCAAGCCACATTCTCAGATTAGCTTGGAGCATAATCTGGAGAACATGGGTATTAGATACCATAGTGTGTGGCATTGAGTGCAAGTGGGAGATTGTTAGGAGTATGCCCTCGAATGCCACTCAGAGGTTGTTGAGTGAGGGCATCGTACTCATAATTATGTAAATCATTTATATAAGGCAATGAATGTTTCTTTATTTACTGGTAGTTACTGGCATTCCTAACTCGTAAATATACATATAGAAACTAGTCCGTGTATTTGAGAACAAAACGTTCCACTCCTTATTGGATAAGGGGGTCGGCACTAGAAAGGTTTATAGCTCAAATACTTAATCGTTCGCAAGTCGATGAAACTTGACTGGGCGTTAAGTTTATGTAAAGACTTGTATGATGTGTTCTTTGACAAGGAGAGTGCCTGTCGAACACTAATGGTTAGTGGGAGCACACATTATAGGTATGCTAATTGGATTAGTATACTCGAACCGACTCACCCTCGATTCGTCACACGGATTTCACTCCGGGACAGTCAATGATGGAATCGAAAGGTTGTGATAGGTATTCGTGAACCTTCGACTTGAGGATTTAGTAGGGATGTGCTTGTGACGTCAAGATTTTCATTAGAGTAGTTCGATCCTGCAAACCGGAAGGCGGGGGTCAACCTCGACGTGCATCTTGATGAGCAAGTAGCAGGTCCTACTGAATACCAAGATATAATTCTTTCTCCTGTTAGTGAACGGGTTATATGTCATATGCGGTTATTGGCAGATGAGATCATAAGTCTTTGGCCAAAGCATTGGAGCTAGCTGTATTAGATACACGAGAGCTCGATGATCTCGATTTACATTAACGCATGCATAGCGTCAAGTACAGATAGGGTTTGACTGACCGTGACCCTATAACTTGATCGGGACATTTGAAAGAAGGGTTTATACGTATACTGGTATTCACGACAGAATGGTTCTTGAATGATCTCAATCATTCGTTCTCAGTTGGGGTACAGTGTAGGCCGCCAGGCTGGCTAGGTGGTGCTACTACTCTTTGGTTCCTCCCATTGCTGACTGAGACGGACCTACCGAGTCGCGCATTAAGATTGACGACGGAATGAATCAAGCTAATTCTCTCATTATGTGTATTAGATATTGGATATCTAAATTTGGGACATTAGATGTCTAAATCGATTTATTGGGTAAATTGATTTACGGCCTAATGAATTAAATAAATTACTGGGTGATTAATTTAATTCATGTATATAATTATTTCTTGGAGAAATTAATTATATTATTTTGTATTTGATATGTTTAATTAATTGGATTAATTAATCGATATAAATACATCGAAACGGAATCGGAGTTTATTTGTTTGGACTTTCGGGAGTCCGAAACGAACCGAACTCGTCCGTTTTTCATCATGGCCACCCTCCTCTTTTCCACCTAATTTCCCCTTGTCTTTTGTTTCCATTTTATATGGATGATATTGACATGGTGGGGATACCTCTCATGTGAATGAGTTGTATAAGTTGGTGGAAGGTGTATTAATAATTAGAGGTAGACTTGTGATTGAGTAGATATATAATATCACATATGTAATACACACCTTGGAGGAGAGAGACGTAAGAAAGTTTGAAGGAGAGAGAGAAAAGAACTTAGAGTTCATTTCTTGGTGTTCATACTTCTTCATCTTCTTCACTAACTTCTTCTTCATTTTTCTTGGAGAAAATTGAGAGAAAATATTGAGAGAATTTTGATAAATATACTTGGAGTATATTCATCAAAATCGATAGCTTCATCACCTAGCTCTAGCCGTATCCTCGGAGGATAGCAAGGTGTTGTCATTCCGTTCGTTTTTCCGGCGCGTGGCAAGTAGAGACGCGGTGCTTTCGGCGTTGGATCGTTCAAGGGCTTGAAGCGGAATAGATTCGTAGAGATCAAGCAAAGCTTGGGGAATATCTCAAGAGAAGGTTATCCATCTAATCAACGGACTACAAGGGTGAGTTTCTATATCTCTTGTTATTCGTTTTGATATTCGTATATACGTAGCTCGATCGATCCTCGTAGGGATTCAGATCGAATTAATTTTCGTTTTACCGCTTCCGCTGGGCCTTCGATTTAGGCACCGAATCCCAACAATAAATACGTAAAATATATCTACTCGAAATAAATATCATATTAGAATATGGTTCTACTAGGATTTTCATATCAAAATTTCCAACAATCTTCACAAGGACGAAATGGATCATTTTCAACATTAAGTGTCCTATTTATCATTGGGGTACTAAGGGGATTTGCCTTATCCATATTAAAGCGTTTTAAGACCCTTTTTATATAATTGGATTGATGTACAAATATTCCACTATGGAAGTATTCAATTTATAAATCAAGGCAATATTTGGTCTGTCCGAGGTCTTTCATTTCAAATTTACTTTTTAGATAATTAACCGCTTCTTGAATTTCATTAGGAGTCCCAATGATGTTTAAATCATCAACATAGACAGCAATAATCACGAACCCAATCGTAGTTTTCTTGATAAAAATACATGGACACAATCGATCATTTACATATCCATTTTTTCACTAAAAACCTGTTAGGCAATTATACTACATGATCCCAGATTGTTTTAGCCCATACAATGATCGTTGTAGTTTAATTGCACATAACTCCCTCGATTTTGATTTTAGTGCTTCAGGCACTTTGAATCCTTCAGGAATTCTCATGTAAATATTAGTATCCAATGATCCATATAAATAGGCCGTTACAACATCCATGAGACGTATTTCGAGATTATTTGAAACTGATAAGCTTATCAAGTATCTAAAGGTAATAACATCCATGGCAGTGGAATATGTATCATCATAATCAATTCTAGGTCTTTGGGAATAACCTTGTGCAACAAGACGAGCTTTGTACCCTATAATCTCCTTTCTCATTTCGTTTACAAACGAAAACCCATTTGTATCCAATAGGTTTCACATCTTCATGTGTGACAACAATAGACCCCAATACCTTTTGCTTATTAAGTGAATCCAATTCAGCATGTATGGCACCTTTCCAACTGATCCAATCATGCCTCTTATGACATTCGGATATAGATGTTGGTTCCGGATCTTCATTCACGTTATCAATTTCTCGTGATATGGAATAACAAAACATGTCATTGATATCCTTCATTTCATTTCGGTTCCATATTTCTCCATTATTGATATAATTAATGGAGATCTCATGATTTTCTTTTTCCTGGAGGTTTTCTTCATCATTATGTGTTCCTTGATTTATTTCTTCATGTGTTTTTTCTAGAACACATACACCTAAGTTGGCTTCACTAGGTTTACCACATTTATTCTTCTTTCGAGGAATTTTATCTTTGGAACCAACAGGTCTTCCATGCTTCAGGCGTGTTTTGGATTCATTTGGTATATTTCATTGGACTCCTCTTTTGGAAACTCAATCCGAGCAGGAGTATTTGCAGCGGCTATATGTGACTTTGTCACTCTTTTTGTGTCTGTAAATGCATCTGGTAATTTATTCGCTATATTATGTAAGTGTATGATCTTTTGAACTTCTAGTTCACGTTATTTTGTACGAGGATCAAGAGCAATAATGACGATGTACACCACTGAATTTCTTTTTTCACTTGTTTATCCTTTTCACCTAAGAGTGGAAATTCTTCTTCATTGAAATGACAATCAGCAGACCGAGCGGTGAAAACATCACCTATTTTTGGTTTAATATATCTGATTATCGAGGGTGAATCATATCCCACATGAATTCCCAATCTTCTTTGTGGTCCCATTTTTGTACGTTGCGGTGGAGCGATTGGTACATATAAAGCACAACAAAAAATTCTAATATGTGAAAGATTTGGTTCCTGACCAAATGCCAGCTGTAAGGGGGAATATTCAAGATATGCACTTGGTCTAATACGAATTAGTGTTGCAGCATGCACGATAGCATGTCCCCATATAGAGATGGGGAGCTTTGTTCTCATTATTATTGGTCTGGCAATAAGTTGGAGACGTATGATTAACGATTCAGCCAAATCGTTCTGTGTATGAACATAAGCTACTGGATGTTCAACATCAATGCCCACCGCCATACAATAATTATTAAAGGCTTGAGATGTAAACTCCCCAGCATTATCAAGTCAAACTCTCTTAATCATGTAATCTGGGAATTGTGCTCTCAATTTGATTGATTGGGCAAGAAATCTGGCAAATGCCAAATTGCGAGTTAATAAAAGACATACGTGTGACCATCTGCTAGAAGCATCAATTAATACCATAAAGTATCGAAATGGTCCACAAGGTAGATGAATAGGTCCACATATATCACCATGAATTCTTTCCAAAAATGTTGGCGATTCATTCCCAACTTTAGTTGGTGATGGTCTTATTATCAATTTACCTCGAGAACAAGCAACACAAGATAGTTCATGAGATTGAAAAATCTTCTGGTTTTTCAATAGATGACCACTAGAATTTCCAATAATCGAACCGGGATGTCCTAACCGATCATGCCAAACTTTGAATGTTTCAGCAAACTTCGGGTTTACTATTTTATACGATTTAAGTGTTTTTCATATTAGTATAGTACAACCCAGATGATAGAGCGGGTAGTTTTTTCCAACACACACTTACTTCCGGAAGTATTTGAAGTAATACAAAGATATTCATCATTATTTTTATCCATGGTTTCAACATGGTATCCATTCATACGAATATCTTTGAAACTTAATAAATTTATTTGGGACTTGGGAGAAAATAATGCATTTCTTATTTTGAAGTCCGTGCCTCGTGGCATCAGAAAATTGGCACTTCCAAATCCCTCAATTATTTGTGCACTACCAGATATGGTTTTAACACTTGTTTTGACAATTCTCAATTGCTGAAAATATTTCTTATTTTTCAGTATAGTATGTGTAGTAGCACTGTCTGCAAGACATAAGTCATCGTCTTGAATTTTAGATTGAGACATATCAATGATCTATGGAAAAAGAAAGTAATTAAATTGTTGAAAAATGATTATAAGATATGACATGAAATGCATATATTATTCATACAAACTATTACACACATAGAACACTCGTACAAAATGAAATTTCACAACGTTCTTGCAAACGGAAAACATAGAACTAGTTCATTTTTATGGCAATTTGTTTTCATCTTCAAGATTGATCAATCATTTCCATGGTAGCAACATCAGCCATGTCCATCATATCTTCGAGGCCATAATTAGAATCATCGGAATCATTCGTAATGAGATTTGTTTCAACAATTTTCCTTTTATTTTTCCGTGATTCCTGATAGAGGTCAGCAAGATGTTTCGGCGTACGACATGTACGTGACCAATGGCCTTTGATACCACAACGGTAACAAATGTCTTCCCCTTTTCTTTTGTTCAAACCACCATTATCTTTTTCTTGTTTTTCCTACTTATCTGCCTTATTATAATAAGGTTGAATATTATTATAATAAGGTTGAAAACCTCTCCCCCTTCCTCGTCCACGACCACGACCACGACCACGAATATAACCACGACCGCAATCGTAGTTGTGACCAGATGATGTTGTATTCACTTCAGAAAATGGAACAGATCAACTGGGACGAGATTCATGATTTCTGATTAATAATTCGTTATTTTGTTCGACCAAAAAAAGACACAAAATCAGTTGAGAATATTCTGTAAATCCTCTCTCACGATATTGCTGTTGAAGGATTATATTTGAAGCATGAAATGTGGTGAATATTCTATCTAGCATATCACCATCAATGATATTTTCGCCACATAATTTTAGTTTTGAACTGATTCTGAACATTGCCGAATTATATTCGCTGACGGATTTAAAATCCTGTAAACGGAGTTTAGTCCAGTCATAACGAGCTTTTGGGAGAATAAATATTTTCTGATGATCATATCTTTTTTTCAATGATTGCCAAAGATCTGCAGGATCTTTGATAGTGAGGTACTCAATTTCCAGTCCCTCATGGAGGTGGTGACGAAGAAAAATCATAGCCTTCGCTTTTTCTTGTAATGATGCCCTTTTTGATTCGATTATAGTATCACCGAGGCTTTTAGCATCAAGGTGGATCTCAGCATCCAATATCCATGATAAGTAATTATTGCTATTGATATCAAGTGCTTCAAATTCGAGCTTAACAAGATTTGACATGTTGAAGAACTATAAGAAAATGGTGAACTTATACACGGGACAACAAAAGAACCTGCACAAAAGTTTGGAATCTCTAGGAGGATGGTGTATAGAACTTGGAAGGGTACAAAAGAGCAGCTTTCTGGAGGAGAAGCCATATTTCTACAGTCAAATAAAGGTGCAATACATAAAGATAAAATGATTCTTGATCAAGAGAAGGTGAGTCACTTACTGTACTTGAAAGATCTTCAATTAGAAATATTGCAGTGGGGCTCAATGGGAACAAGAATCTAATGGGGAGCTGGATTAAGGAAAAGCAGATTAAGGTACATAAAAGTGCAATTAAACCAACACTTACAGAGCAAAATAAACTTGCTAGATTGAGCTAGAGTTTGAGTCAATTGGATTCTCAGAAAAATCACCCTTCACAAAATACATAACATAGTGCATATAGATGAAAAATGGTTCTACATGACCAAGACATCAGATGGGTATTACCTGCTGCCAAATGAAGCTGAGCTTTATAGTTCGTGTAAGTCCAAATGATTCATCACTAAGGATGTTTATGTGTGCTGTGAGCAGACCTCATATTTTATCTTGTTTACCGTATAAGCAACTTACTATTTTGGCTGTTTGAGTTGTTGTTTAGAATGTAAACACTCATTTTGTATCCTATTTTGGCATATAAAGTCTCAGCAATACAACTTTTTAGTTTTGCTTGACTTATGAGGGGCAGTGTTTATAAAACAGGCATAAATACATTTCCTTTTGAGGTAAATTCCCATCCCGTTTCGAATCCCGATGGGATTCGGGACCTCGCGTCTCGAATTTTTTGGGATTGGGACCGGGACCGGGACCTGAGGTTTGGGAAATTTTGGGACTCGGGAGTCCCGAATCCCGATCGGGACTTCCTAATTTCCTGAATTAATTTCAAATCTAATTATATATTTAATTTTTAATCCCTAAAACTTTCTCCTATAGCCCTAAATTATTGGTGCCCGTTGCATCTGCTCATACCAGGCCTGATCTCTCGATCTCTCCATCCTGATCCTAAGGTAAATTCCCTTCTCCTCTACTAATTATTGACAATGGTGTGTGGTCATGGACAACCAAAGCTTTTGTAGTAGAATGAATTTTGAAGTTTTGTACCTGCTTGCTGTAGAAGTGTGGATTACTTGTGAAATATTGCAATTTTTTTTAAATCGGGTATTTTTGTCCCGATCGGGATATTTGGAAATTTCGGGACATCTCGGGAAATTGGAGCCCGGACCGGGATTAATATTTTACTCGTTTCGGGATTCGGGATTCCCGAAGTCCCGAACGGGACCGGGACGTCAAATTGATGATTTTTGGGATCGGGACTTTGGGACTTTGGGATGGGACCCGGTCCCATCCCGATTCTCAGCCCTAATCTTAAATTATGAAGGATTCTCTTTGTAATGCTTACATAAATCTCATATATCAATGACATCAACACAATTTTGAATTATTTGCTTTTTCTTAAACACGTTGTCTTCACGTAGTTCTCTATAAAATGAAATAATTCTATCAGATCTAAAGACAGGCTCGTGGCTAAAGGTTTCACCCAAGAATAAGGTATTGATTATACTATAATATTTGCTCATGTATTACTCCCTCGTCCACAAACATGTGTCCACGATGATTTCGGCACGAGTTTTAATAAAGGTTGGTGAGTTGGTGGAGTGTGTGATAAACAGAATATGAGTGTGGTTAGTTTTTTATTATGAGTGTGATTAAAATATCCGATCAACCAAAAGTAAAATAAAGCTAAAAAGGTGAAAAAAAGTCCACATTAAAATATGCCAAGAAATGTTAATTTAATAACAAAATACAGCCTGTTTAGTGCCAAAATGAAAATATAATATGCACAAAAAAGCTTAAATTACATATTTGAAAATTTTTATGGAGGGAAACACTGTCTTAATTCGTAATCTCCCTCCACTAAATTCCTCTTTTAAAAAGACATTATTTCCTTAGAACCAAACCTAAAGAAAAAAAGAAAATGAAAAGACCAAATCTGAGCACTGCTGAAAGGAATAAACTGGCTCAATAGCTGCTTCTGAACTCCGTTCGTGGTGAACTTATACATGGAACAACAAAAGAAGCTGCACAAAAGTTCGGAATCTCCGAGAGGAAGGTGTACAGAACTTGGAAGGGTACAAAAGAGCAGCTTTCTGGAGGAGAAACCACATTTCTGCAGTCAAATAAAGATGCAACACATAAAGATAAAATGATTCTTGATCAAGAGAAGGTGAAGTCACTTACTGTACTTGAAAGATCTTCAATTAGAAAGATGGCGGTGGGGCTAAATGTGAGCAAAAATTTAGTGGGGAACTGGATTAAGAAAAAACAGGTTAGGGTACATACAAGTGCAATTAAACCAACATTTACAGAGCAGAATAAACTTGCTAGATTGAGATGGAGTTTGAGTCAATTGGATTCTCACATCTCAAAGGGAAAAGTCAAATAGAAAATGCATAACATAGTGCATATAGATGAAACATGGTTCTACATGACCAAGACTTCAGATAGATATTACGTGCTGCCAAATGAAGCAGACCCTTATAGCTCGTGTAAGTCCAAAAGATTCATCACTAAGGTGATGTTTATGTGTGCTGTGAGCAGACCTCATATTTTGTCTTGTTTACTGTATAAGCAACTTACTATTTTGGCTGTTTGAGTTGTTGTTTATCATTAAACATTCATTTTGTATCATAGTTTAGCATGTAAAGTCTCAGCAATATAACTTCTTAGTTTTGCATCATTGACCTATGAGGGACAATGTCTATAAAATAGGCATAAATACCTTTCCTTTTCATCACCAAAGCAACGAATGTCGCTATGACTTAATGCCCTCAGAAATTCATCACCACAGGGTCCAAGTGGTGGATTTTAGTTAAAGATAAAGTATAGCATCATCACAAGGCAGCAGCCAACAGTATCATCACAAGAACAGAATCATATCAATGAATCAATATGGCGTGCACATGTTAATATGGCTTAATACCCTTAGAAATTCATCATCACGGGGTCCAATTAGTGAATTTTAACTAAATATCAAGTATAGTATCATCACATGGCAGCAACCAGCAGTATCATCACAAGAACATAATCATATCTATAAATCAATATGGCATGCACATGTTACTATGGCTTAATACCCTCAAAAAATTCATCATCACAAGATCATAGTGAAGGATTTTAACTTAAGATCAAGTGTAGTATCATCATAAGGCAGCAGATCAAGCTCAATATCATGAAAAGAATAGATCAAGTGCAATATCACCAAAAGAACGGATCAAGTGCAGTATCATCAAAAGAACAAATCAAGTGCATATCATCAAAATAACAGATCAAGTGCAGTACAATATTAACCCGAATGAAGATTAGATATCACCTATATAGGGAGCGTCAATATGTTGGGGGCACCGAATGGCAAAAACTTAACAATAAATTTGATCTTCTCTCTTGGTCCACTTACAACGCACAGGAACAGTAATGCATAGTGGTGAGAAAGGAATTTCAGGTAGCTTCAACATGCCAGGGCACTAAATGGCAAAAAGTCTGTTCCAAAAATATTTTTCACAGTGGCTGGACATCGAACCCACAACCGAAGCAGGAGTTTCTGGCACAAATTCTTCAGAATCATCCCAGAACGACGAATTGAACAACGATATCGATTCAAAGTAAGTCACCATGGGGATAGATCCAAAGCTCGAGTCGAAGGGACTAGATTCACAGTGACACAATAGTGACTCGTCGGATTTACTCGCGTGAAGCAGCAAATCATTTGATTCGTATGGTAGCGACAGTGATTCAGTAGAGAGGAAGGGTAGGATTTTCATGGGGTGATAATGAGCTATTCTTGTTCTTATCATACATCAGTGTTTAATGGACGGGTGGGGGTTGGTTTAATGGATGAAATGTGGATTGGTGTTTTAATTGGGTAGTAGATGAGTTAATATTAATTTGGCGGGTTTAATTAAGTCAGTGTTAATTAGGTTTATTAGTAATAATTGGGCCAGTTTAATTAATTAAATAAGAGAATAAGTTGGTTAATTAAGTTACCAAAAATAGAAAGTATGAAGTGGGACACATTTTTGTGGACGAACCAAAATGGCAAAACGGGACACATTTTGGTGGACGGAGGGAGCATTAAGTTTACTATCGTGCACATTATGCTTGCATGAGTTACTTAGTTTGATTGGAAGTTGAACTAATTGGATGTTAAAACTACTTTTCTGCATGGTGTTGAGAAAATATTTATGCAACAACATAGTGGATTTATTGATTCTAAAATCTTAATCACGTTTGTTTGTTTAAGAAATCTCTGTAAGGTCTAAAACAATCTCCTAGATAGTGGAACAAAAAGTTGACCATTGCTTGTATTTCAAAAATGACTAATGTTCCTGTTTTTTTTTTTGCTTATCTATGTAGATGATATGCTCTTGGCGAGTCCATGCTTGAATTCCGTTGATAATATCATAAAATGCTTGGGTGCTAAACTGATATGAAATATCTAGGAGATGCTAAACTTATTATTAGTAAGACCAGTTATCATGATAGAGAAGATTCTATCATTGTCCTAAATCTATGTGCAGAAAATCTTATCTAGAGTTTCTATGATTGATGCTAAATCTGTGAGTGTTCATTGGCTGGTCACTTTATTTTTAATAAAGATCAGTCTCCCCTCATAGTGATAATGATATAAAATAGAGGAAGAGTGTGCCATACTCAAATGGTATTAGCTTCTTCATATATTTGATCGTAAGCACTAGACTTGATATTGCACATGTCCTGCCCAAGCGGTTATATGGTTGATCCCGAGGTGTACCATTGGCAAGCTCTGAAACGACCACTGAGGTACATAAATGGATGTGTTGGGTATGA
Organism: Orobanche coerulescens; assembly: GCA_033398695.1. NCBI lineage: Eukaryota > Viridiplantae > Streptophyta > Magnoliopsida > Lamiales > Orobanchaceae > Orobanche > Orobanche coerulescens. The sequence goes on from CM065804.1 coordinate 222,776,420, forward strand.
CCTAAAATTCTCTAAACACCCGCAATATGTTAAGCTGGTCTAGTTATGCAAACAATAGAGATAATAGAAAATAGTCGGAACTCGCCTGGTCAAGGGACCTGTGATACAGATGGAGGAGTTTCTCGTCTCTCCGTAAAAAAAAAAAAAAATAGTTGGAAGCTATTATGCAGTGGGGGAGAAGCCATGCTGTAATATGTTGTGGTGTGATTAATATATCCGAAATGATGTTAGGATTCATTTTAAAAATGTAAACGTTTACTATTCATTTTTTTCTTTATTGTTATTATTATTGCAGATTTCTTGTAGATAAAAAAACAAATAAACCCGTCAAATTAAAATATACTCATGACAGAGTGTTATATACAGTTAAACCTCGATAAATGAATGTTCAATAAACGAATAACCTGGCCAAATGAATATTTTTCTCCGATCCCGATCATATGCATTTATCGAGGTTTTATATTATATATATTGGGCTCAAAGTCTCTCCATAGGCATTTTATTTTGTTGCATTTGTTAATGCTACTCTCTCAAAAGAATATAAAATAAGGGTTTTTACATTTGGTATAAATAATTTTTTTTTTATTATTCTTGTTTTTTTTTTTTGGTATCAGATTGATGGATGAAAATAGCAGGACAAAGGAAGGTGAATTGACTTAATTACCCCCTTACAATTATTTTTAGAAATTAAATCTAATTTTGTTTACGTAATTTGTTGTGTTGTGTCCAACTGTTCAATCTCCAGCAATAAACCTCTGTTGAACTCCAAGTAAGGCCGCGAGATTGGACACTCTCCTTCTCTTGTTTTCCACCTTGCACAAATTCAACAACACAAAAATGAATATATTTTTTCTTTTTTAAAAAAAAAAAAAGAAAAAGAAAAAGAAAAGATATTTTATATACCTAAAATTAAGGACAAAATGATGAAGAAAAAATGCAGCCTCGAGTTTACCAAGTTCGGCTCCCGGACAAATCCGCAGTCCACCACCATAAGGGGTCACCCTTCTGCTTGTTGTTGGGTCCTTATAGCATAAAAAGAATATCATTAATTTTAGAAATATATAAAATCAGTTTTTTTTTTTTTAATGTAGAAGTATGCATGAAAAAATACGTACAACCCATCTCCAAGGGTTAAACTCGGAGGGATTCTGGTGAAGGGTGGGATCAAGATGCGTAGCTAAGATAATTGGGAGGACTTGCCATCCCTCAGGAATTACATATTCTGGAACGACGACAACAACAACAATAAAAATCAACATTCTAGACGTAACTTCATGTGTTCAAAGTATATGTAATAAATAATAATTCTATTTATTTTTATGGAAAGAATTTTTGAACCTTTGAACTTAACATCCTTGAGAGCTTTTCGGTGGACAAACTTGACCAGATTTCCACAACGCAGAGCCTCATTAAGTACCTAGTTAAATTAAAAAAAAAAATAGACATAAGAATTATATATACGATGCATTATCCAACTCGTGCGACGCACGGCCTTTGATTGAATATCTATGTGTTTTGTACGTAATGTTGGGACAGACGGTTGAATGGACAGATGGCAGAATTTAAATGCCTTTTAGAGAAGTTTATATATTTTTTTTATTGTTATTGTCCTTTTATTTTAGTCTATGTAATTAGTTATATGAAATGAGGCTTTACTAACCCGTATGTTGCTCCGGGGTTGTTTTTGGTTTATTTAACCCGTGCGATGCACCGATTGTATCTAAGATTTCATAGCTAAAATTCAACCATCTTGTAATTTATACTATCATTTAAAAGTTCATTTTAATCACTTTGTGTATTAGAAGGTACATTTGCATTGTGATGTTTATCATAACTTTTGTATTTAAATTAGTTTATTTACATTAAAAGTTACAATTAAAATAGTCTTTTCATATGTAATTTCACCCTAATAATTGCTGCTGTTTACAAACTGATGTTTCTCTCCCCAAAATACCCTTCTGCAGTCTATTTGGTAAAACCAAAAATTAAGGACAAAATGGTGAAGAAAAAATGTAGCCTTTAAGGATCAGTTCCCATTTGAATATGCACAACATGATACAGTACCTTTTTTTCCATTTTGTATCATTACAATATGTGGACAAGGTGATGAAAATGTTACGTACATGAGACGTAAATTCCATATTCTTGTAATCTTCCAAATTTAGATGCTCTTCTCCATTATCCTTCTTTCTTTCCCTCAAGACTTTGTGTTCTTCCTGAATTATAGTATCAAAGGCCAAAAAAAAAAAGGCATGTCAAACTGTCAATCTTATAAATTACTGCTCCCTCTGTCTCGCTCACATCTTGACAGAATATGTATATTTGGCGTATTTTAGGTAATGATTGATGTATGTAATGATGATGAATGTATGGTGGAAATTAAAAAGTAAAAGATAGTTATTTGATTTGATTGTGTAAATGCGATAAATATGTAAAGTTTCTAAAGTTACAAAAAAAAAGATAAACGTAAAACATAAAGCTGAACAGAGGGAGTGCCATTTTATTTCAAGTTATGTTATTAGTACATTCTTTTTTGTCTGGCCACTTTTGCTATTTTTTAGCTATATTTATAAGCATATATTATTTTATTCACACACTCCAAATCACTACCCACTCGTTTCAATTCATGTAATAAATTTTTTTTGTTCTGTTTTTTAGTTGAATTTTGGTCGTAGATTATATCTCATAACATAATAACGAAAAATATAAAACAAATTATATTACAAATTTTTCATAGATTTTATGATTATATTATTTACTAAATAATTATAGTCAAAATTCAGTAAAAAAAACAAGACAGACAATTAATATGAAAAAAAAAAGGTACTGTATCATATTGTAATGATGTATAATTGTTATTTTTTTTTAAAAAAAAAAAAAAAAGTGAAATGAGTAGAAAATTCACACCTGAAGTGTTTGAAGGGAAGATGGGGCCTGAGCCAGAAAATAAACAACAAGGGCCATTAGCCCTGAGGTTGTCTCATACCCAGCTAACAAAAGGTCCAGCAAAACGCTCACTCTCTCCTCATCATTTAACCAAATATTTCCCAATAACTCATCCACAAAATCACCCCCCGCAGCATGTCTTCCACCACTGACCCCTTTTTCCCGTCTTTTTATAATAATATTATCTTTTAATGTGGATGAAATTCTTCTTCTTGCCTGAAAAACAAAAAAAAAAAAAGGTGTTAATGTAACCATATATTATTTCATTCTTATTTTATTTCCATAATCCGAGATATGTAGTATTTCTTGACCGAATGTTTTTTTCGGATCATTTTTCGCGAAAAGATGAATGAAATTCACAAAATTAACTAAACAAATTGCGTAATCAGCTTTAAAAAAAAAATAGAATTAGTTAATATGTATTTGTATTATTTGAAAGTAGAGTATTCAATATAATTACATTAATGGCTTTTGAATAAGCAGTCCCTGGAATGTATAGAGGCAGGGAAACAAAGCCTTCCATGAAAGTGAGAAAATCTTTAAGTAATTCTGCACCAACTGGACTCTCTGCCTCAATACTCACCAAACTTTTCAGCATAAGATAAAAAGTTAACTGCACCGAAATAAAAAACTACGAGTATTATACTAGTAAGTAATCTCGAAAAAACCCGTGTCCCCATCCGGTGCCATATCCGCTCATTCCGTTTACAGAGTGATCGGATTTACGTGACACAACCACAACCACAAAAAAAAAAAGTCAACAATTGCGGTTGTGTTTTGTGGTTGTAATTATGTCGCATCAGTCCGATCACTACGTAAGAAAGTGATTGACCGACACCAGATTGGGACCAAACTCAAGTATATATATACATATTGATGCGTCATGTGAGCCATACCTCTTTGGATTCTTTGAAGAAAAGCACTTGGCTCCTAGTTTTCCAAGAATTAATGAAGGAAATACACAAGTTATCGACATAATGGATAAAATCGGGCCTTGATTTAGAAGCATTGATGAAACTAACAGCAACACTTCTCAACTTCTTATGAAGCTCTCCCGATACCAACATCATCGATGATCTCCCGAGAATGTCATGAACTGGCTTAGGATAACTGCTCTGGAATAACTTCTCTTCGTTCTGAAGGATAAACATGTTGAGCTCGAGATCACAAGATACTATTGTTGGCCTACCGAAAAGATGAGATTTGAAAATACTTCCATACCTATGATCAGTATTTGTTAAATACAATCGAATTGTGAAGATAAGAAAAAAAAAAGAAAAAGATTAAAAAAACAATGATCAATGAATAAGTAATTAAGCGACGACTGATTTACTTAGAGCAATGTTCTTGCAAGAAGGTGCCTGGAGAGTTTGATTCATGTGGCTTCATAAAAGAAAGAGTTTCTCCTAACAATGGGAAATAACCAGTGCTCCCATTTGGTATCCCTGCACGCTTTTCTTTGAAAATGGAGTTCTTGAAAAGTTTACAAATCAAAGCTAATCCTAATAAAAGTGCGAATGACACAGGTAAAAATGAAGACATTTTTAGTTTAGTGCTTATGTGATGATGTTCGACCTTTTGGTGTGTGTACATGTGTGTGTGTGTCTCTCTCTCTATATATATATATATAGAGAGAGATTTAGGATCAAATGAGAATGGTTCTTATCCTGCGAATTGCGAATATGCATGAGTTTTGTACTAATTATACATGAAATATATGCATTTCGTGCATCAAAATTGCAATGCATTAAAATATGCATTATGCATCAAAATATCGATGCATTAAAATATTGCATTATATGCATCAAATTTTTGTGAGAATAAATCTAGGTCATCCATTTATCAAGATCTATGGATGAAATTCATTATTATTTCTTAACTTAAATTGCATTTTCACCTGAACCCACCTCTATATATATAAAATATACATTGTACTTCTTATTTAACTTGCTTAGAAGTGCACAACATTATGATGTATAATGTGTTATTTTTTTTATGTACAAAATAATGCGCTTTTTACCTACAACATACTGCTTCTTTGTTTATACTTATAGCTATACTGTTTCAATGTACAAATGCACTGTTCCATAATATACAAAGTATTGGTTCTGCTTCAAAGTTCACACAGAAAGTTCCTGTTGAAACTGACAACAAAAGTAAATAAACTGCTTTTACTAGATATGAATTAGGAGTTATGCCAATATATCATTGAAAAATAAAGGAGTCTGCCAAAGAAATTTCATGCTGAAACCGTCAACTTCAATAAATAAACTGTTTTCGTTGATTATGAATTAGGAGGCGCGCCACATACCATTAGAAAGGCCAAGGGAGTCTAATTTGCAACAAAAAAGAGCATAAAAAGTAGTATTAAGTATGGAAAGAGTTGTGATGTTTTGAATCGAGACTGTCTGCCAGGTATTTTTTGTTCAATATAGTGCTATTTTGTACTTATTGCACTACTATTTTATGTTCAAAATACTACTAATCGGAACTTATTGTGCGGCTATTATGTGTTTAGCATATTACTACTTGGAACTTATTTCATTTGTATTATGTATTGAGTATACTAATACTCCGAACTTAATGCACTACTATTATCACTACTAGAAAAAACACCTTTTAAATCGGTTAAAATAAGTCTTTTAAATCGGTTCTCGAACCGTTATAGATCCAGTCGATGTAGAAAATTGAGGCATTTAACATCGGTTATTTAACCGATGTAGAAAATACTTTTAACATCGGTTATTTAACCGATTTAGAAAATACTTTTAACATCGATTATTTAGCCGATGTAGAAAATACTTTTAACATCGGTTATTTAACCGGTTATTTAACCATATATGTGTTTAAATCACTTTTTTTTTTGGACAACTTTTATTGTATAATACACTGCTCCTTTTGTTTCTATACTATTCGGTATGCAATATACATCCTAAATTATAGATCATAAAAAGATGATTGATTAGATATATTTTTTATTCAAAATGAATAATAAATGAATAAATTAATGTATTTTAAAATGGGATAATTCATTTATAAATGGACAATATTACCCTTATCCCTTAATTTAGCAATTTACACGCCATTTACCGTGATGATGGAGCTCTAATGAATAAGGGTGGTTCTTAGTTTTCACACCAGGATAAAGTCACTCTTGAGCTCTTTCACACACACACACACAGATATATATAAGAAATATATCATATGAAAACTAATTAACTTGTGAAATCTAGAAACTTTTGTAGGCCATTGATATTAGTGATCTAACGGCTGTAGATGAGTAGAATTATATGCATTTATGTATTTTTTTAATTGCATTATTTGTTGCATATACTAGCGACCAACTTGATGCAACAAATAGTAACAAATATGCAATGAAATTACTTAATAATGCAATTGGTTTCTAGATTTCACCATTAAGGGTGTTTCCACCATGCATTACAACATACTGAGTGCAATGTGCAGTGAATCTCTACTAAATATGCACCGACTCACGTTCTCATTTTAAGGACCAGTTCCCATTTGAATCTCTCTCTCTCTCTCTCTCTCTCTCTATATATATATATATATATATATATATATATATATAGGTTACTTGGTAGCCCATCTGGCTCGGCTCGGAACTTGGCGCGTTACACCGCAGTGTGGTGCGTGGCACATCTCGGCTAGGCTTGAGCCTAGTTTTGCTCTGCTGTTTAATTATTTCTTAAGAATTTATGTATTTTTGGCCTTCTTTTCTCGACAATTTTTCAAAACTTGCGAGTTTGCTTGGTAAGCAAGTAATTCGAATCCTACAAATATTCTTTCTCCTTCCATTTGATGAGAATATGCACAACATTATGAGAATATGCACTCTTGACATATTATCCACTCCTTCCATTCATTCTCAATTTTTAAAATAATTTTTTCATTATATTTTTTGAAACTACAAAAAAGAGTTGCAATTTATTATCATGAACTATTTTATGAAACTACAAAAAAATTGATTGAAAATAAGTACAACCTCTTACCTTCGGATTCTCATGAAATTCAGACTTTTTAATTAAAAAATCATCTAGTTTTTCTAAATCAAATAATCGATGGAAATTCATAATCACAACTATCAGTATATATTTTTAAATAAATATAGATATATTTTATAGTTCCATAAAATATTTAATGAGAATAAACTGCAAAATTATACTTTTTAAGGATCAGTTCCCATTTGAATATGCACAACATTATGAGAATAATTAGGGGTGGTATACCGTACCGTACCGAATTTTTTTATTGATACCGTATACCGTATCGAAAGTTTCGGTACAATAAAATTCATACTGATACCGTACCGAAAGTTTCGGTATACCGAAATCCGGTATACCGAAATTTCGATATGGCTTTCGGTCCATACCGATTCCGTACCGAAATTTCGGTATACCAAATTTTATTTCGGTATCGGTGTATACCGAACTTATCGAAATACTGAATTACCAAAATATCGAAAAAATCTTGATATATCGATATATACCGAAATACCGAATAAAAAATACCAAAAATATCGATATACCGATATATATATTGAAATACCGAATTTTTTTGGTATCTCGGTATATACCGAAATACCGAAAATAAAAAATTTTCATATCGTTACCGTACCGAAATTTTCGATACGGCACCATACCGCATCGAAAATTCGCTATACCAAAATTTTCGACAATTTCAGTAATTTTTCGGTACGGTAAATTCAGTATTTCGACATTTCGATATATTTTGCCACCACCAAAAATAATAAAAGTGCTAATGCCACCGAAAAAAATGCAGACATTTTTTTTTTTTTTTTAAAAAAAAAAAAAAAATGCAGACATTTTTAGTTTAGTGCTTATGTGGTGATGTTCGACCTTTTGGTGTGTAGGTGTGTATCTCTCTCTCTCTATGTACATTGTACTTGTTATTTAACTTGAAGTGCACAATGCTGTATAATGAATTTTTTTTATGCACGGACTCAGTTCTCATTTTAAGGATCAATTCTCACTTGAATATCTCTTTCTCTCTCTCTCTCTCTCTCTATATATATATATATATATATATATATATATATATTATATATAGGGATATGTTCAGGTAGGAAAGCTTTTTTTGTAGGAAATAGGAATGATTGTAAGTCATTGATCCTTGGAGATTAATGGTCCAGATTTCGTTCTGGTGTGCTAACACTGGAAAACCAAGTCTTAATGAATTTAGTTATTGGGAATGCAAATGTAATTTGACTAATTTCACATGGGAAATTCCTACAATCATGGGAAGTTCACATGTTCATGGGATTTCATATTTTAGGTTAATATATATTTTTAGGGATTTTATTTTTTAAGTCATTAAAATATTTTATATTTTTGTGTATTTATTTTATTTTTAAAAACTAACATTATCTTTTTCTATTTGATTTGTATTTTTAAAAATCGGAGCTATTGTCTAATCATTTGTTTTGTGTGTCTGCAAATTGGAAAACAGTGCGATTAAGTTATGCTCCAATTATGTGATTTTTTTGTTATGTTTTATTGTGTACAATGCGATCAATTTTAATACAATGTGTTGTCTTTATTTTTTGGAAGATAAATAATTTGAATTGGTATACTTTGAATTTAGGTAAATTAATGTTGTACAAGTTTACAACATGTTGTGACACATGATAGGTATTATACCTTACATGCAACGTTGATATGAATAGTGTCTTTAGGTAATATATCTTGTGGTGCTTATCGTACTAGTTTATATAACTTGTGGTAAATTACTATTCAACAGATGTGTGCAACGTTGATATAAATAACGTGCGAGGTAATATAATTTGTGGTGCTTATCGTAACACGTGATAGATATTATACCATGTATATATATCTTGGAACATATATCTTAGTGTGCTAGGTAATATATTTTGTATCAAAATTGACTGTATTGTACAAAATAAAGCATAACAAAAAAATTACATAATTGGAACATAACCAACCGTACTGCTTTCCAATTTGCAAAGACACACAAAACAAATGGTTAGCACAACAGTTCCGATTTTTAAAAATACAAATCAAATAGAAAAAAATAATGTTAATTTAAAAAAATAGAAATAAATACACCAAAAATATAAAATATTTGAACGACTAAAAGATATGAAATCCCATAAAAAAATATATATTAACCTAAAATATGAAAAATCCCATGAATACAAGAACTCCCCATGATTGTAGGAACTTCCCATAAGTGAAATTAGTCAAATTACATTGATACCCCAATAATTAAATTCGTTAGCACTCCTAGTTTTCCGTATTAGCACACCAGAATGAAATCTGGGTCATTAATCTCCAAGGATCAATAGCTTACAATCATTCCTATTTCTTACACTTATACCATTTCACTCCATAACCCACCCCTATATATATATATATATATATATAAATAAAAAGTTTGAGTTAAATTGAAGGTTACTTGGTAGCCCATCTAGCTCGGTTCAGAACTTGGCGTGTTGCACCGCAGTGTGGTGCGTGGCACATCTCGGCTAGGCTTGAGCCTAGTTTTGCTCTGCTGTTTAATTATTTCTTAAGAATTTATGTATTTTGGGCCTTCTTTTCTCGAGAATTTTTTAAAACATGCGATTTTACTTGGTAAGCACGTAATTTGAATCCTACAAATATTTTCTCTCCTAATTTCATGGCTCCCTTACACCTATAAACAAAACGAGAAACAGGAGGACGTTGTACACTCATGTCGACACAATATTTTTTTTGCGTCTAACTACACGCAATTGTTATAGAAGCAAGTAAACACATAAAAAGTGTTATATCGCATTTTTCAGGCGAAAGGAAAGTCAGTCAAACAACATATAAACGAAGATGAGGGAAAAAAATATGAGCAAACACAGAAGAGAGAAAAAAAAAATCGGCACAGAACTACCTGGGGTCGGTTGCGATGGAGGCGACGGACAAAGACCTTTTTTTTTTGAAAGATTGCAGAGAAGAAGAAGATGACGTAGCCTAACGTCAATGGAAGAAATAGCTCAAACCATTCAAAGCACTGGGCCGTGTGTAGTTCGGGGAGGAAGCGGTGCATTTTTTTATTAAGGCACGCGACCCTATTCCTCCCCCTTTAGTATATAGTAAGAATAACCTACAAAATATAAAAATACACAGTGTAATAAAATATGGGTTCTTTCGTAATACTTAAATATAATGAGCTAATTAAATAACTGAACTTTAATTTTATGTCATATGATAATTTGGTTGCTCAAATAGTAGGAGAAATTTTGTATTTTATTTTTTTAATTTGTAAAGGTGTTGGTTCTTTTATAAAGTAAAAAAGAAGGAACATACTTTGTCCCACACTAGTGTACAAAATAACCTATGTATTTTCGAGTGTGCTGTGTATTTTTATATTTTGTGGGTTATTTTATTTATATTGTGTACAAAAATAAAATAACCCACATTTTATTTTACACTGTATTAAAAATAAAGTTCAATTATTTAATTAGGTCATTATATTTAAGTATTACAATATGTCATAATTTTATATTTTACCTAAAAGAAGGAATATACATGGTCTCAAAGTATATTCCTTCTTTTACTTCATAGAAGAACCAACACCTTTTACAAATTAAAATAAAATAAAATACAGAATTTCTCCTAGTATTTGAGCAATCAAACTGTCACATGGCATAAAATTAAAGTTCAATTATTTAATTAGCTCATTATATTTAAGTATTACAATATGTCATAATTTTATATTTTACCTACATAAATAAATCATTTAAATATTTCCTTAAACAGAAAATGACAAAAAGTTTTTTTTCTTAAAAACTAATTAAGATTTTTTACTAAGTTACATGATTTGTACATGTCAACATAATATAAGATTATAAATATTATTAAAAGTATTTCATAGATATCAAAATTTGTGAAAACTTAAATATTGTTCCAAAAATTTGCAATTTTTGTGAAAATTATTTTGAAAATCTTGAAATGTACTTCAACCTGAGAAATATATTATAAAATATAAAATATTTTCAGAAAATCTTGAAATGTACTTCAAGATGAATCTTTCACCATAAATTACTTTATAATTATATTATAAGAAAATCAAGAAAGAAGATTATAAAAATATTTAAAAATAAATAAATGATTATAGTTGTATATTTATCGGACAATATCTAAGAAGTAATTGATCAAATCCAATATTAAAAAGGTTAGACAACAATTATTAAAAAAAATTATATTTGTGTACCATTATATCTCAATTGCTCTCTAATACTCAATAAACATCGAAACCAACCAACTAGATGAATACTCCCTTCTTCCCAATTTAAGTGGGGGTTTCATTTTTTTTTTATATCCCAAGATAAGTCCCATTTGAATACTATTCATCTTTATATCCAAATTACCCATATTTCATAATTTAATTTTATAGAACTATAAAAAGTATAATTTTGTAGTTTATTCCCATTGAATATTTTTATGGAACTACAAAATTATCCATATTTATTGAAAATATATATTAATAGGTGTGATTATGAATTTTCATTGATTATTTGATTTAGAAAAACTAGATTTTTTTAATTAAAAAATGTGAATTCCATGAGAATTCAAAGGTAAGAGGTTGGACTTATTTTTTAATCAAAAAAATTGTAGTTCATGAGAATATTTACAACTTTTTTTTATATCCATAAAATATAATGAAAAAATTATTTTAAAAATTGAGAATAAGTGAAACAGGCCACTTTTAAGTGAAGGGTAAAATTGAAAAATTATGTACAAGATAAAGATCTTTTGGTCTCTAATAAATAATGGTGATATTTCAAACTTTCAGAAATCAGAATCAAGGTCGTACATTTACTTTGGATTCAGATCTGGTATAATACAGTACTATGTTGTGCATTAAATCTGCCGTTGGATCACACACCCACAGAGATCCCTACCATTTTCCCATTTTCTTTTACTAATTATAGTAGTTCTGACAGTAATTGAGTCAAACACGTGAAAAAACTTGCAGTCTATTGCTTTTCTTCAAACGATTGGACTTTTGGGGTCTTCAATTCAGTTCAATTTTTCATATACCAGGCTTGATCCAACCCGTGCGATACACGGTCTTTGGTTGCAGACGCTTGAATGAGCATATGACGGTATTTAGATGTTTATTAGAGAATGTTGAGTATTGGTCCGAATCGGGTGGAAATATTATTACAATAATTATAACAAATATAACTATTACACGAATCTACTCGGGATAGGGATTAGGGATTACACAACTTCTAATTTTACGAAACAAACAAAAAAACTGAAAAATAAACTAAAAACAGTAAGAAATAGGAAGATCAAACCACACGGCCGAAGCCGAAGAAAATCACAGTCGGGAGAAATCCGGCCGGCTCAGTCCTCCGTCCCCGTAGCCACGTCCTGGACTCACAAGACCCGCGGCCAGCACCTCGAACCGAACCCACCACCGGAACCGGAAGCAACCTCCGGCGAATCCAAGCACAAAGCAAGATTCGACTGGTCCAAAACCCCCAAACCAAAATCGAAGCACAAAGCTACCGAAAAACCCCAGAAATATCAGATCCCCTTTCTCACAAAGCTCACCCAGAAAACCCCTCAAATATTTCACTGAGAAAACCGAAGGATTCAAAGGAAAAGATATATCTTACTCTCTTTTATTTCGTTGTGCTTTCATCTCCACCGAAAACGGGATTTATAGGAGAATCGGAACAACCAAACGAAGAGAAGAAATCGGGCAGATTTACTTTCCATCGGAAGAGCAGGTCAAAGACCGAGGAGAAAGGAAAGTAAATCGGGGGTGGAGAGATAAGGTAGAGAGTGAGCAGACGGCGGGGGTGAAGAAAAGGGAAATGAGGGGTAGGGTTTGGTTAGGGGGGGTTTATATATGTAGGGTTAATATAAACCAATGGCCAGGATTAAAGATACCAGATGAATGGCCAAGATTAATCCAGCCTTAATGGGCTGCTTCCAAAAGGATTCCGGGCCGGGTCCGATTTTAAGTGGGCTGCAGGAGATAGATTATTTTTGGGCCCTCATTATTTTATTCATTTGGGCCACATAATCCCAACAAATCTCCACCTGGGCCAAATGAGTCATCGGGGTACATAAGGGAGACGGAGGTCATCATCGCCGGACATCACCTGCACACACAAAACACAAAGTAAGTACAGGTAATCACAAAGAAAAGCAATCACTAAGAAAGCAGGACTATCACAAAGATATAATAATTCACTAAGAATGTAAAGCCATCACAAAGAAGGCAAGGACTAAGAGTTAGTCTTGAGTTCCCAAGTTCAGCAGATCAGTGCAGGACACAAACTTCTCCAAAGGCAAGCATTTGGTGCCCATATCTGCAGGATTGAATTCTGAAGGAATTTTTCCAAGATCAAGTTCACCTTTTTCAACAATGTCACGAATAAAATGAAATTTAACATCAATATGTTTTGTGCTATCATGTTAGACAGTATTTTTACAAAGTGAATTCCGTTGACTATCCGAAAATACCACGACTTTTCTTTGAAAACCAATTTGGACAGAAGACCCTTTAGCCATATGGCTTCTTTAAATGCCTCGGTTGTAGCAACATATTGATTGATTGTAGATAAAGCAACAACATTCAGAATCGAGATTTCCAACTAATGCAAGAGCCACAAAGGGTAAACACATAAGAGGTCGTGGATTTTCGATTGTCACGATCATTAGCAAAGTTAGAATCCACATATCCAACAAGTTTAACACCATCACCAGATTTAGAAAACTTAATACCAACATCCACAGAGGATTTCAAATAACGGAGAAGCCACTTCAAGGCTTCCCAATGAGGCATACCAGGATTAGACATGTATCTACTCAAGCAACTAACAGCATAGGCTATATCAGGTCTCGTACTAACCATGAGATACATGACTGATCCTATAGCATTTGCGTACGGAATTTTTTCCATTGATTTTTCTTCTTCACTAGATTTTGGGAATTGATCTTTGCTTAACAGAAAATGGGCAGCAAGAGGCACAGAAGCAGGTTTTGCAGCAGTCATAGAAAATTTTTCAAGTATTTTCTCTATGTAGGAAGACTGATTTAGAAACAAAGAAAAGTTTTTCCTATCTCTAACAATATTCATGCCTAAAATTTTCTGGGCATCTCCAAGGTATTTCATGTCAAATTGATCACTAAGACAAGACCTAACATGATCAATTAATTTTATGCACGGACTCACAAGTAACATGTCATCCACATAGATAAGCAAGAAGATAGGAATAGTGGAGTCTACTTTAAAATAGAGACAAGGGTCGTACGAGCTACGTTTGAATTTTAAAGAAACCATGTAAGAGTCAAACTTCTTGTTCCATTGCCTTGGAGACTGTTTTAGGCCATAAAGGGCCTTTTTAAGAAGGCAAACGTGATCAGGTTTCTTAGAGTCGACAAAACCTTCTGGCTGCCTCATATAAATTTTCTCATTTAATTCACCATGAAGAAAAGCAGTTTTAACATCCATTTGTTTTAATTCCCAATTAAAGTGAGCAACTAAAGCAAGCATGATACGCACGGTGGTGAATTTCACAACAGGAGCAAATATCTCAGTGTAATCAATTCCTTCCTTTTGAGTGAAACCTTTAGCAACCAACCTAGCTTTAAATCTGATATTCTCTACTTCATTTTTAACCTTATATAACCACTTACACCACAAGAGAACAATGTTCGTGTTTTGGAACAAGAGTCCGTTTGGTTAACATGCAGGAATTCATTTCATCATTCATAGCATTTAACCAATCAGAAGCATTTTCAGATTTTAAAGCATATTTGTAGCTTTTAGGTTCGTTATTATCTAAAGATTCAAACACATTGCAAGCATGGGACATCATATGAAAATCATCAAAGTGATGAGGCCTCCTAACATTCTCTCTTCTAGGCCTATCTCTCAAATCGATTGATAGTTGGTTAGTTCAGTACTTTCATCAACATTCTCAATAACTTCATCACTAGAATTTCCGGAATGATTTTCATTTTCAGCATGCAAAGTTTCATCATTTTCAGGCTCCACCTCACTTAAGGTAGGGTAGTTAGAAACAAATTCTGGATTAGGCATGTGCACGGGTGCGGGTGCAGGATGTTCAAGACAAGGAAATTCATCTTCATTAAATATGACATCCCTACTAATTAGCACCTTAAATCCTGGTTCGCCCTTAAGCCATAACCTAAAACCCTTAACTCCCTCCGGGTAGCCTAAGAACACACATCTTATCGATCTAGGTTCTAATTTATCTTGCTTTTGATGAACATAAGCAGCACACCCAAATACACGAAGATTTGAGAAATCAATGTTACTACCAGTCCACACAGATTCTGGATAGTTTCCATTCAAAGGGACAGATGGAGATCTGTTTATAATATAGGCAGCTGTAGATAAAGCCTCACCCCAAAAACGTTTTGACAATCCGGAGCTGACGAGCATAGACCTTACCCTATAAAGGAGGGTTCGGTTCATGCGCTCATCAATTCCATTTTGTTGAGGGGTGTAGGGTGCTGTCCTATGCCTTTGAATACCATTTTCCGCACACAAAGTATCAAACAAATTATTGCAAAATTCCAGGCCGTTGTCAGTTCTCAAAATTTTAATTTTCTTACCGGTCTGATTTTCAATTAAAATTTTCCACGTTTTGAACGTGTCAAACACATCAGATTTGTTCTTAAGGAGAAACACAAAGACTTTCCTGGAATAATCATCAATCACAGATAAAAAATATCGGTTTCCGCCGTGTGTCGGAACACTGGCAGGCCCCCACACATCAGCATGTAGACATTCAAACACATTTGAACTCTTAGGGGGGTTCGGGGAAGGTGAATGGGGAAAGTTAGCACGATGTTGCTTACCATACACACAATTATCACAAAATGGTAAGTCAGATATTTTATCATTCCCAAAACAACCATTTTTGTGCAATATTTCAAGACCTTTACCACTAATGTGACCCAACCGTTTATGCCAGATTTCAGTTTTATCTCCAAGTACTGCATTAACGGAAAAGTTACTTACAGTGGAACAAATGTATAAATTCATTTTACGAATGGCGACAAAAAAGGTTTTGGGACCTCTCGTAACTTTCATAGCACCCTTAGCCCATGTACCTTCAAAACCATCATCTTCAAGACATGCACATGACATTAAATTATGAGCTAAGTGAGGAACATGCCTAACATTTTCCAAAGTTATCGAATTTCCAGATTCGAATTTAAGTCACACAGTTCTATTCCAAAGAACATTTCGTTTTACATGATCCGGCATAGACACATATCGATTTTTCAAATCACGATAGCTAGAAAAAAGTTGTTTATGCGAGTCATGTGTAATGTGCATCCAGAATCAACCAGCCTTTCATTTTCACCTAGGTCAGCTAACACGGAGTTCACGAGAAGAATGCATAGCATCGACATCATAAACACATCACCCGATTTTCACCGGCTAAGTTAGCCCGATCGATTCTTTGGTTTTTCTTAGGTTTAGTGCGGTCTTGAATATAGTGACCATACTCACCACAATTGTAACACTTACGATTATTAGGTCTAGGTTTAAACCGAAATTTTCATTGCCCTTTTTTCTTGTTGGCTTGGTTATTTTGAGTGTTGGAAGACTTTTTATTTTGAAAGCGTTTTGTGGTCTTCCTTTGACAAAATTAACCTCGCCAAGATTTCTAAGGGCAAGACCTTTATTGTTTTTCAAATCTAGCTCTTTGCTCTTTAAGCCGTTTACAACAATATCTAAGGTTACCTGATCTCTACCATATTTAATGGCAGATTTCACATCACTATAAGAATCTGGAATAGCATTCAAAAGAACAATCGGAGTGTAATCATCGATGTTTTTATCTCCCGTTAACTTTATATCTTGAACCAGTTTTGTAAACACGTCTAAATTGGCATCAATGTCTTTATTAAGATCAAGCTTATAGCGGAAAAATTTTTCAAGAAGGAATAATTTATTTGGCAATGAAGTTTCAGTATACATTTCTTCCAATTTTTCCCATAACTCTTTAGCCGAACCATGTTTACCTAATTTTCTTATCACAGAGTCAGAAAGGTTCAAGATAATCGCAGAATAAGCAAACTCATCAAGTTCAGCCTTTTTATCCGCCGTCACATTAGAGGCGAAAGAATTATCAATAGCTTTGAAACATTTTTGTTGAATAAGTATGCTTTTCATTTTCTGTTGCCAAATGGCAAAATCACCTTTTCCATCAAATGGTGCCACAGAGAAGGCAGAGATTGAACCCATTTTAATTTTCAAAATGAACAAAGTTTTTGAAAATATTTGTGGAAAACACAAACAGGAGAAAACGGTTTATTTTATCAAACCTCACAAACACAAAGTAATCAATCACACAGATGATTAAATTTAAACGAATCTGGAAAAAACCAAAACCAGGCCCCTACAAGATCCAAGGACACTTAAGCGGTCCAGGCAGGAGGGTTTAAATGCCCGATTATGAAAAAATTCCAGATTCAACACGAAGTATAAAAATTGCAGTAATAAACACACAGAATATTACTAACAATGCAGCAGAAGCAAAAAATAACAGGGTCGAGACGGATGCCCGAAACACGGCACAAAGAAAGCCGAGACGGATGTTCTGTAAACACGAATACAAGAGCCGAGACGGACAAACGGAAAAACACGAAGAACAATGAGCAAACACGAAGAGCGCAGATCCGAACAAAAATATCACAAAGAAAAAATCACCAAGAAACGAACGGAATACTATCACAAAGGGCAACGAGCAAGTAAAAATGTAAAATAAAGAGAGGGTTAGCCGATATACCTGAGCGATCCGGGTTGACCCGATTCGGACAGATCCAAACCAAAGCTCCGATACCAATGTTGAGTATTGGTCCGAATCGGGTGGAAATATTATTACAATAATTATAACAAATATAACTATTACACGAATCTACTCGGGATAGGGATTAGGGATTACACAACTTCTAATTTTACGAAACAAACAAAAAAACTGAAAAATAAACTAAAAACAGTAAGAAATAGGAAGATCAAACCACACGGCCGAAGCCGAAGAAAATCACACGGAGAAATCCGCCGCCTGGGCCTCCGTCCCGTAGCCACGTCCCGGACTCACAAGACCCGCGGCCAAGACCTCGAACCGAACCCACCACCGAACGGAGCAACCTCCGGCGAATCCAAGCACAAAGCAAGATTCGACTGGTCCAAAACCCCCAAACCAAAATCGAAGCACAAAGCTACCGAAAAACCCCAGAAATATCAGATCCCCTTTCTCACAAAGCTCACCCAGAAAACCCCTCAAATATTTCACTGAGAAAATCGAAGGATTCAAAGGAAAAGATATATCTTACTCTCTTTTATTTCGTTGTGCTTTCATCTCCACCGAAAACGGGATTTATAGGAGAATCGGAACAACCAAACGAAGAGAAGAAATCGGGCAGATTTACTTTCCATCGGAAGTGCAGGTCAAAGACCGAGGAGAAAGGAAAGTAAATCGGGGGTGGAGAGATAAGGTAGAGAGTGAGCAGACGGCGGGGGTGAAGAAAGGGGAAATGAGGGGTAGGGTTTGGTTAGGGGGGGTTTATATATGTAGGGTTAATAAAAACCAATGGCCAGGATTAAAGATACCAGATGAATGGCCAAGATTAATCCAGCCTTAATGGGCTGCTTCCAAAAGGATTCCGGGCCGGGTCCGATTTTAAGTGGGCTGCAGGAGATAGATTATTTTTGGGCCCTCATTATTTTATTCATTTGGGCCACATAATCCCAACAGAGAATTTATATTATATTTATTTTAGAGGATTTAATTGTGATGTTATCATAACTTTTGTATTTAAATTAGTTTATTTACATTAAAAGTTACAATTAAAATAGTTTTTTCACACGTAGTCTTTTAATATGAATAAGGACTCATCCGTAACGCTTTTTCCTTGTAGAATTCTTTTAGTCTATGTAATTAGTTATATGTAATGTATTGTATTTATTTTAAATGTTCATAGTGTAATGTTTTATCAACCCGTGCGTTGCACCCATTGCATCTAAATATTCATAGTGTAATGGTCGGTACTAATTAGGTTTCCAGTACTTAAAATAGTTTATTCACATTAAAGGAGTACATGTAAAAAGACTTTTTCTAAGATGTTACATTTAAAAGAGTCTCTTCACATGTAATCTTTAAATACTAACAGCTTTTGTTTTAACATTCTACAATTTTATGCAATCTTGAAACTACGATATGATTTCGTTTTTAATTCACAACGGTTACCAACTTACCATCCTCCCCAAGCAAAAAGTAAAAGTGAATAATACAAAAGGAATGGACATGAAGAGTCTCCATTATATTGTAGAAGACTATTAGTAGCATCATCATGAGATAGAGAGAAAGTGTGCATATTGATTATGTAAATCATTAATATGAGGTAAATTTCCAATGAAGATTGCCACCTATAAAGCAAAATACCCATGCAGCCATGTTGTATCTATAATGTTTTTCAGCTTCTTTATTCAATGTATACCAATATCGTACCTATGTGTCTCCATACATACATGATACGTCTTTATGCATGCATTGATGAATGTATGTATGTGTCAAATTTACCAACTGCTGGAGGTCCGACTCAGTATTCACATAAGCTTCCCATTATTACATACATATATCCATTCATTAGCTTTTCATGAGTTGTACACTTTAAAACAATCATTTTATTTCAATCAATTTTGTTTTATTTCTTTTAGCAAACACCAACCGGTTGATTATTGACATCAATTCATTGTATTTTGAGATTGTTTTGCTATGATTGGATCCAGTCCAACAGATTAAAACCCAAAACCAACGGGATAAAAAAATTCGGGTAAGATGGGATCTAATCCATTCCAAGATATACATCTAATTTTTTATCACTGTCTTAAAAACATCCGCCTCCCATCCATCTTTTTCTCTGGTTTTGCAGATCAACCACCAAACACGGACACAGCTTCACACACAAACTACCATCGTTGTAACTCCTTACCCAAAATAATCAAACACAACATCAAACCCTTTAATGTTTCTGCTCAAAATCATTCGATTTAGTTTCTGTGTTTTTTAACGAACAAAGAAAAGAAAGTAACATCAAATCACAGATCTCCATATTCAAAAGAATACCACAGCAAGTCTTTAACTCCATACAAACATCAAACCCTTTAATGTCAGAAGCACACACAAACATCTTTAAAGAATACCACAACAAGTCTTTAACTCCATATTCGAAAAGGTAGGCCAAGATTAAAAAATAGTGAGAACCTCTTATCTACATATAAATAGAAAACGTAACAGGAGACTTATATGGCAAACTGCAAAACAGGTGGAGTTTTTTGCTATGTCGTTTTCTCGTATTTGGATGGTTTATATAGTGCTTCAAGCATTAATACTTCAGCAACACTTCATATTCATCAATTATGAGAGCATGGTTCCAGGAACCCTTTTGTGTTCACTCCATCATTACACGATTGTTTGTATTAATTGGAGTTTAATATGTAGATGTAAATTCGTGAGTTTATAAAAAACAAAATTATTTTTGGTGTGCAATGCATTAGTTGTACATTACTAATTTTTGTGCACAACCCTCCTTGCACATTAAATTAAGGGGGATAAGCTTTATATATAATAGATGGTTCCAGGAACCCTTTTGTGTTCACTCCATCATTACACGATTGTTTGTATTCCTTGGAGTTTAATATGTAGATGTAAATTCGTGAGTTTATAAAAAAACGAAATTATTTTTGGTGTGCAATGCATTAGTTGTACAGTACTAAGTTTTGTGCACAACCCCCCTTGCACATTAAATTAAGGGGGATAAGCTTTATATATAATACAACCCCCTTGCACGTTAAATTAAGGGGGATAAGTTTTATATATAAAGGGGGATAAGCTTTATATATATATATATATATATATATATATATATATATATATATGGGCGCGTTCTATGCAGTATCAATATTAGATGTAGTAATTTACAGTACTAATTTATGCATGAGTTTTGTACTAATTATGCATGAATTTTATGCATTTCGTGCATCAAAATTTCCATGCATTAATTCTCACAAAAAATTGATGCATATAATCTAATATTTTAATGGATCGATATTTTGAAAAATATATTGCATATTTTAATGTATTGAAATTTTGATGCACGAAATGCATATATTTCATGCATAATTAGTACAAAACTCATGCATAAATTAGTACTGTAAAGTACTGCATCTAATATTAGTACTGCATAGAACGTACCACTTTATATATATATATATAGGGAAAAGTGTGTGTGGGGCTGTCACACACCCAAGTTGGGTGAAAAAACCCTCACATCTAATTTTTTAATATTAATTTAAAACAAAATGGGCCCCCCGGAATTTAATGTTAAAAAATTAAATGTGAGAGGTTTTTCACCCAACTGTGTGACATTTCCACATATATATATATATATATATATATATATATATAGATTTGGAATGCAACAATCTTATTTATTTAACGGTTAATAAATTAGGTATTCAGATATCAATGGAACTATAAATGCCAATTTTTTTCTTTTTTTTTTGGGTTACAATTATAAATGCTTACTAATCTATTATATATAAAGCTTTATATATAATACAACCCCCTTGCACATTAAATTAAGGAGATAAGCTTTATATATAATAGATGGAACTATAAATGCCAATTTTTTTCTTTTTTTTTTTGGGGGGGGGGGGGGTTACAACTATAAATGCTTACTAATCTATCTATTATATATAAAGCTTTATATACAATACAATCCCCTATGCAAATTAAATTAAAGGGATAAACTTTATATATAATAGATTGGTCACTAACTAACATATTACATCGGACTTTTAGATTACTTTCATTATTTTTTATAAAAAAATATTCATTTTCTGTGATGTAGTGGAGTAATGAATTATAATTACCAAATCATTTAAAAGGTATAATAAAGCTCGGACTCTTTTTTTCATACCAACGAGACATCATGGCCCGTGCGATGCACGGGCTTTGTTCACCGTAAAGAATCATCGATTTTGCAAGGGTTATGCGTATTTAGTTATTATGCTTAGTTTCGATCGAAGTACTTTGATGAATAAAGGAAATTTGTTTAAGTAAGTTTTTGTAAATAGAATTATTTCAATAAAATGCATCAAATACATGAGTGACTTTCATCACCATAACGCAATACATGCTATTTCAAAAACAAGATTTATACTACACACAACTTAGGTTTTTTTCTTTTGTCTCTTACACCAAAATTGATGTACGAGCTTCGAGTTTTGTCTTTCATTTGTAACGATTGCGTCGTTACGTCTCCAAGTGAGTTCTGCTTGAATAACAAATTCTCCCAGATGCGTGATAATGAGGCGAGTTCCATTGCACAAACCTTGTGGTTAATATGTATTAAATGCATCAAGTCTTTAAACTTGATGCATTGTAGATGCTCTAAGTATGTATCTTAATATTTTAAGACCTCCCTAAAGTCACAAATGATTTATAATATAGTAGAAGTTATCATAAATATTAAACACTTTAAAAAAAAATATAATTTGTGATTATAAATACTTACGTTTAATGATGAAACTCAATATTTATATATTAATTAAAGGACACGGTATAGTGGCTTGAACTAAATAGCCACATTAGCATCTCACTTTTAACACTCACACACCAAGATACTTTCTTTTTTCATGACTTGAGCTATTTCTACTTTTTAGGTTCAAAGAAGTAGATGACAAATCGTGAATGTAAAATACGCAACAGTTCTCTATTGAAAATACGTCATTATTTAGACCTTTTTAAGAAAAAAAAGGTAATATCATAACATTAAGACCTTTATTTATTGAGATTACTTACACAACTTTTGTCGAAACACAACTCTCGAATTTGAATAGTTGAAAGGATTATAACACAGATTAGTGACCTTATGAATTGATGATATTTGTACCAAAACTCAATGGCAAAATATAACCATGATCTTAAAAATTCCTAAATCGACTTTACTACTCTTCCACTTTATTTTTCATATCTTATAGTTTTAGTATAAGATGGAAAGTTCCATCGTCTGTGATGACTCTTTTTCATTGTGGTTCGGAGAGTCTTATTGTATTTGTTTATTACTATGTTTGTTTGTGTAAGATAATTGACGTTAAACATATACAATCTTTCACCGTTCAATAAACCAAACATCTTTTTGTATCAAATATTTAAATATATTTTAGTTTAATTGTCCTTTTCAAGCTGAATTAGAATGACAATTTTTTCCAATACTAAAATGTGTATTTACATTTTCAGCTTTACCAAAGATAACAAACAAATAAATAAGGAAATTTGTGCATTACGGTAATTGAATGAGCCTATTTAATAAATGAACATGATAAAAAAAACTTACACATGATTATTATGTATTGACATACATGATAATAGAGTTTCTTAGCTAATGTCATTAATGCTCACATTAAAACATGAAACTCATTCTTTATATATATAGATATTTCATGTTACCACACATAAGAAGTCATCTTCCAAATAATTAGGGCTTGTTTGCTAAGTTGTATGGGATAAAGCTTGATAAAATTGACTGGAATTTCTTATACAATATAAGAAATTAATATCATATTTGGTATGATGTATTAAATTCTCTACAAAATATGGATATCATGATAGTTTATTGAATTTATTAGTTGTAGTACACTTAATACCACCTCTTAGGTGGGATACGTAATACCAAAAATCAGTATTATTTATATGGATTCGAATTTTATCAAGGACCCTATACTTTATACCAAACAAGATATAAAGGTGTATTAGATATATTATACACCTTAATCACAAATATCAAACAAACCCTTAGTATATAGTGAATCTATCACAATTCAATTAACCTTCCACAATGACAATTTTTTGATATTTAATAACTTCACATGCACTAGAAATATCGAATCTATCACAATCCAATCAACCTCTCTTAATATTTAATTGCTTCCCGTGTATAAGGTAATTTTAGTTTAATCATTTAGATTAATTACAATTTACATCATTAATCCTAGAAGCCTTTATTAAGGCGATGTTGGTTATCCTACCAAAAAAAAAGATGGTGTTAACTAAGAAAATAATTTAATCTCTCGAAAATCTATAATTTCATTTGGTTTATATGAATATATTTATGGTAAAAAATAAATTTTAAACTAATAAGTAAGAATATAAATAAAAGAAATGAGAATAAAATTGAAATTCATAGAACATTGTACATTCAGCAAAATAAACTCTTCAAATGAGATGAAAAGTATATGTTAACAAATATTTTTAATGTTTGTACTTCCACTACTCCAATCAAAAATTGACAGATGGAGCAAATGCACAAGAATTTAGGCAAAATGGTGAATGCAAATTGTGTAAGTATTGATGTTAATATGAAAAAAATAAAAGATATTGACGGTAAAAGAGTGATGAAGATTGAGTAATTTAATTTTAATTGATTGTGTAAAAATAGCAAATGTATATATTTGAACAAGATAAATAAAGTATATATATATATATATATATATACACACACACGAGTGGCGCTAATGGGTTTAAGCAGAACACCCGAGTCCCCTAAAGGGCAGCCAAAAGGGGGGAATTTTATTCTAAAAAATCCATAACTTTTGGAAGCAAAAGCGTGTAAGGTTTGATTAGATTGGTTTGCCTTTTTATATGGTTGATGTTGATATTTGCAGTGAAAACCCGACCGGCTCCACTTGTCTTTGAACTTCAATAATTTCACCTCCGAGCATCAATTGCTTTGACTATCCCAATTGATGTGAAATAATTAAGGGGGTGTTTGGTTCGCCGAATATTTTCTGATGGAATGGAATCTGTCAAACAAATTTAATTTTGAAGGAATTGAAATGGAATGTTATCAGGTTTGACCATCTGTTTGGTTGACACGATTTCAAATGTAATCCGTTAAAGGAATTGGAATCTGTCTGTTTGGTTCATAAAATGTAACTTTGGACTTGAAATAAAATATTGATAAATAACGAAACTACCCTTTTACAGATTTGCTTTAATTTCTTGATGGCCGGTGGTGGTGGACGGAGGTGGCGGCCGATGGTGGCGGCCGAAGGTGGTGGCCGATGGCGGCGGTCGAAGGTGGATGGAGGTGATGAACTATGGTGGTCGGTGGTAGTGGACGGAGGAGAGGTGGCCGGTGGTGGTGGACGGAGGGGGCGACCAGAGGTGGTGGCCGATGGCGGCGACCGAAGGTGGTGACCGGTGCGGCGGTCGAGGGTGGTGGTGGACGGAGGCGGCGGCGGGAGGTGGTGGACGGAGGAGAGGTGGCTGGTGGTGGTGGAGGTGGTGGCCAATGGCAGCGGCCGAAGGTGGTGGCCGGTGGCGGCGGTCGAAGGTGGCTGGAAGTGATGGACGGTGGTGGTCGATGGTGGTGGACGGAGGAGAGGTGGCCGGTGGTGGCGGTCAGAGATGGTGGCCGGTGGTGGTGGTGGTCGTAAGTGGTGGCCGGTGATGGTGGACGGAGGTGGCGGCCGGAGGTGGTGGATGGGATAATATAGTCTTTTTGAGAAAATTGGATGGAATGGAATTGAATTCCTTCTCAATTGTGATGGAATAATCAAATCCATGAATGGTGGAATGTGTGGAATTCAATTCCATTCCATCGGCAAACCAAATGCCTGAATGGAATTTGGTCAACGGAATTGATCCGTCCAATTCCTTCAAATTCCGTCGGATCCTGCGAACCAAACACCCCCTAAAAAGATTAAGACTTTAATGAAGAGGCATAACATTATTGAAGGTAAATAATTTTACTTTATTTAAATGACGGGAACAATATATTTTACTTTATTTATTCATAAATGAGGATGACGATATATTATGAATTTATTCGTAAATTGTTCCCGCCATTTATCTTCACTCATTGATAAGTATCAGTTTTATACAGTTATCCATGGTTTGTATCGATAAATTTCACCCATAATTGAGCTAGTCTACTCTTTTTTTGCTTTTAATTAATTAGTTTTTAAATAATTTTATTTTTATCGGATGATGATATAAATCTAGTCTTAATCGGATTGAATAACTGATTTACTCAAGAAATAACATGTTTATTAAATATTCTCTTTGTTGAATTTTGATGTATTCATGTTGTAGGGCTTTCCGAGACGAATTCGGCAGTCTTTCCGGATTCAAAATCAGAGTTATATATCAAAAGTTATCATCCGAAAAAGATTTGGGGCAAAAACGCAAAGTCTGAGAAATTACCAAAACGTAACTCTCAAAGCAACCGGTGAGCAAATTGTGGCAAATTACGGCCATAACTCCGAATGTTACTAGGCCAGTAAGTCATCAAGTTACTAGTAACTCCTTAATGTTACGGCCGTAACTCTTGACAGATTGTTAAAATTTGTCTAATTTTTTATATTTTTTGTGTATTATTGAGGGGATGGCTGGCATTGATCCGATCTATTGTAACAATGCTGGAGTTTTGGAGCTATTAGATGACTTTAGGTGTATAAATAGACCCCTTAGATCCTTCATCATTCATCTTATGATTTTTCACTTTTTGTAAATTTTTCTTTTTGTGTGAAGAACACGGGTGATTTGTGTAAGTGTGGTATATCATATATTGTTCAGAGAGTTTATTGCTTCTTTCTCCTTTATCTACTAAGGGAGTGATGATCAATTCTTTCTCTTGATTCAACTAATAATGACCACCAAAGCTTGTATTATGTATATTAAACCCTTCATGGGATAAGTTACCTTTAGTTGGGATTATAAACAAGGTTAGTCATGTTATTTATGTTTGTATAAAGATCTATTGTGAATTACTTATTATTGTGTGTGATTTTTATTGTTTTAACAATCTTTATTTATTTGACCAATAAATGACGATATTTATGGTCTTCATATGTTTCGAAAGAAAATATGTTTGATTAGATCAAATGATCTTCACTCTAAGTTGTTCTAGGGGATAGAAATATACCTCTAGACCTTAGATGATTCTTTGAGTTATTTTCATAAATCCTAATGCTATGTATTGAAGCCAATCAACATAGAAATATAGTGGATTGATTCAATATGTAAGGGGCGTTTTATAGTTCGAAAGAGAAACCGTTTTTTAAGGAAAATCGAATCTACACAACATAATAAGTAAATTCATCTTATGATCTCCTATACATCTTCTATAACTAATGATGAATTAAGTTTGTAATCCCAACTATTTCATTTTATCATTAATCCATCTATTATTATTGCTATCTTTTTATTTCCTTAAAATAATTAGAACTATTATTGCATTTTCTTTGTAATTATTAAACCAAACTTTTTAATTGTGTGTTTCACTCATCTTAGTATCTATAAAAATAGACTAATAGTGTATAATTCAAATTATAACCAAACTTTCTCGTGGGATCGATAAACCGGACTTAAAAAGTCCACTTTACTACTTAATACGATATCGTGCACTTGCGATAGTTACACTAATAACGTGTCAATCATCCTCAAAGTTCTCTAACAACTAATAAATAATTCGTTGATATTTTAATCACAAAGCTCATCGTCTCGCATAATGTACTTCATAATTCGAAGCCCTTTTTTTTAAGATTTTAAGTGGAGTTTTTCAAATTCTTAGTTATTTCAATACTTTAGGGTTCAAAAGAAATGTGGAATGATTGATTTAGAAGGCGTTTGCACGATTGCACCAAATACTTGGCAAAGATGAATCTACTTTAAGTTTCCACATTCAAATAAAAATAAAAATCACTGAGCTGGATACCACAAGCACCATATTTCACTTGACCAACAGATAGTTTCATTTTCCACCTTTTTTAAAATAAGGAGTGTACTTTTTTTAGTATAGACTTCGTTTTTCAAAATAGGCTCATTTTCCACATTGCAACCGAAATCGGCGGTTTTGGCCCAGCCCGGTCCATTGATCGCGGGCTTGTTCCGGAACCGGAACCGGTATTAAGCATGGTCCGGTTACGGGTCGAACTTTCTGGACCTGTGACCGGCCCTTCTGCGGTTATTATATAAAAAAAATTAAAATAAATTGTAATTTCACAAGTTACTATCAATTACATAAAAAAACACAACATAAAGAATTTCTAAATGATCTATAAGTTATTATATTTTTATTAAATTAACTTAAGTAATTTCAAATTTTCAAAACTTGTAAATTAAAAAATTTAGAAATTTCAACACAAATTATTTAATTTAGAAAAAAAAGATATAAATAATATTACAAGTTATTATAAATTACATAAAAAACACAACATAAATAATTTTTAAATTTCATAATATTTATTAAACTAACTTAAGTAATTTCAAAATTTCAACAATTGTAAATTAAAAAATTTAGAAATTTTAACACTAAATTCACTAATCATTTAATTTAGAGTAAATTGTAAAAATCGTCCTTGTGGTTTGGCCAAATTGCACGTTTCGTCCTTGTGGTTCATTAAGTGCAAAGATCGTCCTAATTTTGCACTGTTACGTGCACTTTTGGTCCTCCATCATTGCAAAAATCGTCCTTGTGGTTTGCCAAATTTCACTATTGAAGGACCAAAAGTGCATGTAACAGTGCAAAATAAGGACGATCTTTGCACTTAATGATTCACAAGGACGAAACGTGCAATTTGGCCAAACCACAAGGACAATTTTTGCAATTTACTCTTTAATTTAAAAAAAAAGATATAAATAATATTACAAGTTATTATAAATTACATAAAAAACACAACATAAATAATTTTTAAATTTCATGATATTTATTAAACTAACTTAAGTAATTTCAAAATTTCAACAATTGTAAATTAAAAAATTTAGAAATTTTAACACTAAATTCACTAATCATTTAATTTAGAGTAAATTGTAAAAATCGTCCTTGTGGTTTGGCCAAATACGCGTTTCGTCCTTGGTTCATTAAGTGCAAAGATCGTCCTAATTTCAGACCGTTACGTGCACTTTGGTCCTCCATCATTGCAAAAATCGTCCTTGTGGTTTGCCAATTTCACTATTGAAGGACCAAAAGTCGATTAATAAAGCAAAATAAGGACGATCTTTGCACTTAATGATTCACATGACGAAACGCGCACTGCACTAAACCACAAGGACAATTTTTGCAATTTACTCTTTAATTTAAAAAAAAGATATAAAAAATATTACAAGTTATTATAAATTACATAAAAAACAAAACATAAATAATTTCAACATTCGAAATTTCAACACAACTACACAATTCATTTAGTTTCATACAAAAAAAATAGAAATAAAAATAAAAAAAATGAAGAATCGCCGGTTTCCGGCCCGGTCCTTAACCGCCGATTTCGGGCCCGAAAACCATTCCTTCTGCAGAATACCTGGGCTGATTACCGTTCACCTTTTCTGGTGAACCGGAACCGGCGGTTCACGCCCCGGTGGCAACACTAGTTTCCTATATATATTAGGTTTTGGTGTAGATAAATTTCATCTATCAATTCAGATATTGTAACTTACACCTTGTGCTGGTGCAGATTACTCCTCTGTATTCTTCAAAATAAATAGTTTACTCTCATGTATGAATTAAATAAATTTATTTTTTCCGTATATATTTAAAAAATAGATTCATTAACACGCTGTCCAATATGGATGACATCAGGACGGGTTATGGCATTCCCCTCCCCGTCCCGTGTTGAATCGGCGCATGAGCTGCGGAGCAGGTTGAATTCGGTGGGCTGGGGTCGGAATCCCCAAGTATTTTTATAGTTCAAATACTATTTTTAATCTCAATATATATATATATATACTTTAATAAAAATATGAATATATCTTACGGTAACTTTTATGTCTTATTTTTGTTAACACTATTATAAATTTACATCTACTAAGAATAGATACTAGATGTTAATTTAAAATAATAATATTTATATATATTGCATAAACTATACATAATATATATATGGATGAAAACGGATCGGATAGGGGCGGATAGTGCTCCTCCCGTATCCTAACCTATATTTTTATCTCGGATTCAGAGTCGGATACGGGAAGGCCGAATACGGATACGAATTCGGATTATTCGGGATATGGATACGGGACGGATACAAAACGGATCCGAATTCGAATAAATATAATCGGATAATACGTTTCATACAGAAATCATTTGAAAGTGATTGCAGCATATAAAAAAACTACCGACACAATATTTCATAAAGGTTCTAATGCAAACTGTAGTAATTTTTTAAAAATCGTTTCATAATCAGGTTCCTCATTTTTACTTATTCGGTATCTCCCATAAAAAACATAAGTTCAATACTTAGCAAAAACTAAAGACTGTTAATTTTATTATTTTTAATAATTATTATAATACATATATAAAATAAAGTATATTTAAAATTTAAAAATATGGATAGCCGGATTTATTATCCGGATTGGTATCCGATAAAATATTGGAAAACTCGGATACGAACGCATATTGCATAATCCAAATTCTAACCCGTATCCGAATTCAACTATCCGAATTCGTATTCGAATCCAAGCGAATACCTATTTTTCATCCCGAATTCGATCCCGATCGGATACAGCTCCGGATCGGGCGGAAAAAATGCGCACAGTTTTCACCCCTAACACATATTTATATAATATACATATGTGTAGCGGAGTCGAGGCAAATGTGGGGCGGGAGACCCAAACCCCTCTCTGCTCCATTGACATAGTCGCAACGGATTACGCATCGGGTTTGGAAGCGGATTTTCCATTGGGTTCAGAGTATTTTAGCATCTCTACTATTTAATTTATACAGGAACACGACTTATTTTTAAGAACACAATAGGCAATAGGGCTGAGAATTTCGGATCGAAAAATCCCGAGTCCCGGTCGCATCCCGAGTCCCGACGGGAAACGGGACCCCGAGTCCCAGATTTTACGGGATTGAGACCGGGACCGGGACCGAGACCGGAACCTGAGGTTTTGGTGATTCCGAGTCATGGCTACCAAATGAGCAGTTAAGATATAGGTAACCGACGGCAGCCAGGATATGAATATATCATTATGGCTTCTCGACGACTACGACAAGATGATCACAGACAAGATTATCTGTCAGTTAAGTACCGTCCTATCCGGTGGATTCAACATGTTTTTGTTCGACCTTCGAACTAAATCATACTAAAACAAACAAATCAGCTGGCTGTGGAGGACGAGATATCACCACGAACTTATTGAACGAATAGGTAATATGAATCTTACCCTTAAATTGATGATGAGTTTTGTGGCCGGGGTGTACAAGGTGACCAGGAACGATCTTCGGCGCATACCAAAAGAAAAGAAAAAAATAAAGATAGAAAAATGAATGAATTTGCAGAGCATTTATTTGAACAGTTTAGAAGTATATTATGGCAATTAGAAAGTGAATACGTGACTTGTATAATTATAACATACAAACAAAATTACAAATATAAATCTTTCATTTGTATAGAGAAATATCCGGGCCACGATGCCGCTAGCTGAATTTCCCCTTTCGTCCCAATTAAGCTCTCGTGTTGCTACAGATGACTGTTTATCGTCATTACATCCAAAACAAACGCAACTCATACAACGATACATGCTATCTTTACCCTCCATCACAACCAACTCAAAATTATGGGGCATGAACTAAAACATAGCCCAAGTATATTCTAGGTCGAGATTTACAATGAAAAAAGCATACAACAATACTCGATCCTAAATGATTTTCTCAACTATGCTGTTTCTGTAAAACATTTTGAGGCTGCTGCTTCTCGCACGGTATATAACAAATGAGTGTCTGAGAAACGGCAACAGGCAAGTGTTTGATTCATATAGTGCTGGCTTCCACAGCTCTAACATAGAAATACAATCTCCAAAGAGTCGCATTCTCCTACAAAATGACGGCAGGCCTTCTAAAATTAAGCTTTTGAGGGAGGCAAAAAGAAAAAGAAAATCAAATTTAGCAAAACATGATTAAACTTTTGTCTTCGTCCTACCATTACATCAAGATCAACATGCACTTCATCACGAAAATACTTGTCTGATGGGGGCATATTACTTTCAATAATTTCCACAACCCGGTCAAGATTTTTCGGTGGTAAATTCTGAATCGATCTACGAAGCTGCTGCTTCTCAGCAAGGGTCATTGGCCTGTTGGAGAAAAGCTTAAGATTCGTAAAAGTTAAGAAGGGTACCGAGAGATAAATAACAGCTAGCAACCCAATGTGCCGTTCAGAAGGACAGCTGTGTAACTTTCAATTCAAAACAAAAAAAGAAACGAAAATGTCAAAAGGAACCGGAGAAGAATATGACAATTTGATTCCCAAAAAATAAGTTTGTAAGAGATACCTGCAGCTGGTCATCAAAATATTCAGAAGTTCTTCAAGCTTCTGCTCCATGTGATGTAACTGATAAATATATCAACAGCGATGTATGAGGGGGGGAAAGAAGCTGCAGTGATGTGTGAATTTTTGGATTATGACCATTCAACATACAAGTAAATCAGAGGAAAGCCGTCCCCATGTACACATACCGTCACAGAAAATTCATCCGACTGTTTGTTCACAAGTTCCTCAACCTTAGTAGTATCACTCTCTAAAAGAAACCGCAAATCATCATCAATCTGAGAGACAATGTAACCAAATTCTCATCAATGAAATCTTTTATCACATAAATCCAGCCCCATTGTCCAAGATAAACATTGATATACACTAAAAGAAACCGCAAATCATCATCAATCTGAGAGACAATGCAACCAAATTCTCATCAATGAAATTTTTTATCACATAAATCCAGCCCCATTGTCCAAGATAAACATTGATATACACACGCTAGCACGCACGCGCGCGCGCGCACACACACACACACACTATATATATATATATATATATATATTACCTAGAGCAACCCCAGAATTATGGACAATTAGTTATAGGAGCGTTTTTTTATGAGTAAATAACAGAAGATGAGCTCTATAACTTAATTTGATATAATAAGTACAATAACTATGTTAAAATAAATGGTATGGTATCTGCAAAGCACACATAAAAAATGTATTCAGTGAACTAGTTTAGTATTTATGATCAAGACAAGCGCATAGATTGAACAGTGAAATATCGAGTCAAATCTAAATTGCTACTGCATAATGCATATGGGGCGCCTTTTATTTTGTGTGTGCGCGCGTTTTGGAAGGAGGCAAGGAGAGAGTATCTTCAGTAGCCACATCCCCACGCCCACAGGGATGATTCATGGCATGTCGGCCATGGCTTGCTTTCTTAGAATAATTTATTTCTTTAGAAAGGTGGAATTCATCTCACTTCAGGAAACATGGACACAGTCACACAGCAGCAACTCTCTCTTGACACGAACACACAGATGAAAAGTATGTTAAACTTGCCCCTGGACATTCTTTGTCATTTTCAGTATCAGAATTCGTGATTGTTCCATTCCCCAGCTAATTCCAGAGGCATTGCAAAGCGACAGGAGAAAAGAGTAAAATTACAAGAGTGATTAACCTTCACAACTGATGTAATAATAATAATAATAATAATAATAATAATAATAATAATAATAATAATAACAATATCCTCGGAGAACTATTTGTCAGATTCTGCTGCAGTAGTTGTATGCGAAATTCTGAATGAAACTGCATCCTCGTGTAAACAAGTTGCAGTCAACCTACTAATTTATGTGGCAAAAAAAGGCAGCAATCTTATACAAAAACGATTACCACTTTCGTTCCCCCAGGGCTTTTTCACCCCAAAATGTGATTGCCTACCAAATTTTTCAAAAATACATTATTCACTCTCTTTTTATCTCAACCACATCTACAGACTGCACTAAGACCAAATCATTGCAAGACATCTTTCCACAAATTAAACAACTCACTCATTCATTTACAACAACCAGTGGTCTATGCTTATTATTATACTATCTTTATATTACATCAACTTACATTGTTACATTTTTCATCTCATATCGAAACACATTCGCAAAATTCATCCAATTTCCCTAAAAAAAAATCACTACTACACAATTCTACTATTCTCTGGCAGGAAAAAAAATAATGAAAATATGCCAATGACGAACCCTATGAATTTTTCCACAATAAAAGCGGTTACCTGTGTCGCGAAGTGCAAAGCCTGTTGTAGTTCAAACGGCGGAGTGTGAAGAAATAAACGATTTATGTTCTAGAATTGATAAGGCTTGAATGGATAAATGCTTCTTACCCTTTATTTGTTGCATCTGTAAAGATCACAACACAAACCAGAATGAGTACGGTCTGGTTTGTTTTTCGTTCGAGAAGCATTTCTCAATTTTATACGTGTTAAAACTATTATTTAGATTTGGATGCTGAATATTGTATAAGGTTAGATTCTGAGAATAATCAGTGTTACGTTCAAGATGGACCTATATACTCTCAAGATAAAAGAAAAACAGAAAAAAATCTGAACAAAAAACATGTGATAAATATACACTATCAAAGCTATTCAAGAGACCTACAGTATGTTGGAAGAAAAGTCCAAAGAAAAGAAGAAAACTAGAAGACAATGATGAGAAGTTAACTTCGAAACGACAAGGAGACACGGAAACCATCTCGTGGTGAGAGACAGTCAAGATACAACAAGTCATAAAACATTCAAATTTGTTAAAATGTGAAGCAACATATGACAACCAAAAGTTAAAGGAAGTTCAAACAAAGACGGATCACATCCTAAAACACTGATGACCAGTACAAAAGTCAGGAAAATAACTGTTCTCTTGGGACTTTCGAACTCAAGGCAAGAGTCAAGATGCCCAAGACAATGCCTATAAAAGGACTTGAAGATGGAGTGAAAAGGGCTACCCAACTCTTAGCTGAATATATGCTATAAATCTAAAAATTCATAAAGTCATCCTCAAGTGCAAGTCACTCCAGAAGAGCTTAAACTGGAAGACATCCAGAATGCACTATGTATAAGTCCGAAAACACTTTAGTTCAGACTAATCAATGTTTGATCCACACTTTAAGAGAGCTTTTTGGCCAAAATTTGTAAAAGAACGGAGTCAGTTTGTTGATCCTTTGTGATCTTTCCAAAGGTTATTGGATTTCCTTGCAATCATTCCAGAGGTGGTGTGAAGGCTGCTCTGTAATCTATCAGACGAAGGCTTTTAGAGATGAAAGATGACACACATTCTTCACATTGAGCGAATAGAAGAAAGAAAGCAGGGAATCCGGTAACAAGAAACTTGGTGGAAGATGCTTGGGTTCAGGGTTCAGTTGTTGAAGCACGGACACGTAGGGGACATGTTTTTTTTAACCTTTTGTTACTATCAAAAAGTTAAAATACTGAAACAAATAACATCAACCTCCAGCCCACAGGTACCCACACTATTAAATAAACAAACCCTACATAAAAGAAACTGAGTCCACGTGCACAGCGCATAGTTTGACCTAGTTGTAACCTCCACAACCAAACTCCTCCTTCCACTTTTTTCCTCTACAAGATAGAAACAACCCAAGCAGGTATTTCAAAGAAAATAGCTCCAAAGTGTCCAATTCCCATGCTCAGATGTGTGTGGACTCTCATCAGCGTGAGCGTGTCTATGTGGCATGTCTCATGTCCAACAATCATGCCCATGAGTGTCTGTGTGTCATGTCTCATGTCCAACAATCATGCCCATGAGTGTCCATTCCCGCGTCCGTGCTTCTTAGGTGTCCATGCTCCCAAGCTATAATAGTTAGGATTACAAACACCTCTGAAAGCACTCTATAAATTTGTTGCAACTTTCTAAGTATGCAACAAATTATATATAAGTGCGATAAATCATTTACATGCAAGAAAGACTTCCATTGTCATACTTTGATATTATTTCACAAAATTTTATAGTAGAGTGGTTCATCTGACCGTTTTTGCCTCGGAACCAACAATATGATTCCAAAATCTAAACCATCATTGATTTTACCTATATCTAAGGCAAGAAGACTTCCTTTATTATACTTTATAATCATTTAACAGAAATTTTGAAGTAGAGAGGTTCATTCCACCGTTTTCGCCTTGGGACCAACAATATGATTTCAATATCTAAGCAAACATTTCTTTTTGCCCACATCTGTAAAGGTGATTTTATTTTGGAGTTTGCAGTCTCTTATGATCAAAATTTGGCCAACACTGTGGTCAGGAAGACATCTTCCCATCTGGTCACTTATAGAAGTGGGTCGAGAGCTAGCTAAATATATTAATTCATTACTAAGAGAAGTGATGGGGATAGTTGCGAAGGTTAACACCAAGCGAGTGTGTAGGCACCCACCATATAACTTTTACTTCTACACTTCAAGACTAAGTGGATCGTCGATAAGCCGTGGTACTCCAACTCCAGAATCAAGATTGTTGCTGAAAGAAGACCATGGAGTTGTTGCACGCTGTGGAGTCCAAGCAAATTCGCATATAAAGATGATATTAACATGATTTGAAAAGAAAAAAAAGGGCCCGATGCATTATGAATGTGGCAGAAGACCTTCTGGCGAGTCAAGAGGAAGCACTTCACCCAAACAAGGACACAAGGGTGGAAAGACGTGAAGAAACTAATTCACATCATAAGAGATGCATATCGAGCCTTCAATAAGAACAACAATTATGAGACGATTTTCAAAGGATGATTAGCAAGCCAAAAGAAAACCTTTTGTGATACAAAAGCTACAGTATACAAAGAGGTATACAAGAAAATAACCAACAAATAGCGACTTATTGGACATCCCAAGCACGAAAGAGAAACATTAAGACTCGGTCAATTAGAAATGAAGACGATCAAATCATGTTTAGAAAAGAAGAGACCGAAGAAAGATGGAAGACTTACTATAAAAATATACCTAAAGGGGGTTATATTGAAAATATATCTAACCGTGGTTTAACGGTGGTTTTTCTGATGATGCTGGCAATCTTAACCTTCAATAGCATGAAGCCAACTATGAGTTTATGCACAACATTCGCGATCACAAGTCTAAGAAAATTTAAAGATAAAGACGAGAAAAACAGTTGGCCCAGATAATATTTTCAATTGAAGGACGGAAATGTGTTGGTGGATTAAGGATAATGTGGCTTACTAGTTTATTTGATATAAATTGGAAAACAAATATGATTTTCGATGAATGGCAAAACTGTATATTAATACCACAGTATAAGAACAAGGGTGACATCGACAACTGTACTAACTATCATGGCTTAAAGATTAAGTGAGAACAAAATCATGAAAAAGGGTAACCAACTCTAGGTTAAGAAAACTATATAATAATTCAAAGAAATCAATTTGGACTTGTCAACGATCAACAACAAAAACTATCCACTTACTTTGACCACTCTTTGAACGCTGCTGAGAGAAGGGTAAAAATTTGCATATGGTCATTATTGATTTTGGTAAAGGCATATGAAGAAGTTCCAAGAGAGGGGTTATGATGGGCCCTAGCAAAAAAAAGGGGACTATCAAGTATATCAACAAATCCAAGAATATGAATGACAGAAAAAAAAATGAAGAACTTGTGGAGGTCTGGCGGGTGAATTCGGTATCACTAATAATTAGATTAAGGATCAGTCCTAGAGATATACAAGGAGGGCTACCCTGGACCATCCTTTACCATCCTTTTTGCAGCTGATGTTTTAATTGGGGAGACGATAGGGTCAATGCGAAGTTAAAGTTATGGAGGAAGACAATAGAATCAAAGGATGTTAGAATGAGTAGATTGAAGACCGAATATAATAAATGCAAGTTTAGCCGACGACTTCATTTCGCTTGTTGGAAGTCATTTTAAATACCCGAGTTCTGTTATCCAGAGAGACAGAAATTCAATAGTGACGCCAATCATATAATACAGGCTAGTTGGTTGAAATTAACAAGTGCTACAAGTGTGTTATGGAATCGTAACATACCACACGACTAAGAAGAAAGTTCTAT
Organism: Orobanche coerulescens; assembly: GCA_033398695.1. Classification (NCBI taxonomy): domain Eukaryota; kingdom Viridiplantae; phylum Streptophyta; class Magnoliopsida; order Lamiales; family Orobanchaceae; genus Orobanche; species Orobanche coerulescens. The sequence goes on from CM065804.1 coordinate 222,814,320, forward strand.
GGACTACCATAAGACCAGCTTTATTATATGGGACATTAGGGACCAAAGAGAAGTCATTGCGTGAGTGTGGCAAAAATGCACATGCTTCATTGGACGAGTGGTAAAATGCACATGCTTCCTTGGACGAGTGGTAAAATTAAGAGAGAGAGAGAATCGAGAAAGAAGCAATTAGTCCTATGTTAGTTGTTTCACCCATAGAAAACAAGACGCAAAAGCATCATTTACAATCAGTCGGTCATGTACAATGATGGCCTACAAATACATGTGTGACGAGTGGGTCCATAGACTTGGGTCCTTCTAAAATAACACGGGTATAACAACATCATCATCCGAGCCCTAATCCCAAGATGATTTCGGGTCAATAACATAATCATCCTTTGAAATCATCAACCTCAAAAAAACAATTAGTAGCCCAAAGAAAATACATATATGAAGATATAAAGTGTAAAGAATATTAAATCAACTCTAGCAAAAAAATAAAAAATAATACAAACAACAATAACAGAAATAACAATAAAAATAAAATAAATAATAAATTAAAATATAATAGAATCAAACTTCATCATCCACCCGTATATTTTTCGCTCCACATTGTCCTCAAGGAATCTCATATTATTTTTTAATCACATTTATCTATGTTTTTCTTGGTTCTTTTCTTCCTCTACCTTTTACAATCTTGCCTGTTCCCTCCCCAATCTTCAAAGCCTCCTCACTTGGAGAGTCAACAGGTCTCCAGTCCTTTCTTATATGGCCACACATCTACCATAGCATACGCATCTCCGCCACATTCATCTTCTGAACATGACTCTATCTTAACAGTCAATATTCGGTGTCATATAATTTTCGTGCGGCAAAATTTACCCATTAGATTATGAGGCATGCTTAGATGCCACTCTTCCACTTCAACCAACCCGTCTTACTTATGCAAGACCATATCACCATCTAACTCTCCATCTTTTTTAGATCTAAGATAACGAAAAAAAATAGATCTTGAATAACTTTCCAATCAAAAGTGATCATCCCCGCCTCTCTGCCTCATTTTCGCTGAACCCACATCGCAAATATTCAATCTTACTTTTGATCAGCCTAAAGCGTCGAGCTTCCAAAGTACCCCTTCAAAGTTCCAACTTCCTTTAAACTCCAACCTTCGTCTCATAAATCAAAACAACATCATTCGCGAATATCGTACACCAAAGAATGTCGCCTTGAATTGACCTTGTCAGACTATAGCGGAGGAAAAAATGACTAAGAGCAAATCTTTGATGCGCCCCAATTGTAATTGGGAACTTTATCGTCTCCCAACAATAGTATGTACATTTGTACTAACTCTCTCATACAAAAATAACACGGATAAGACAAAAACACATAATTATAAATCATACGTGATGATATGAAAACCAGTGTTTTCAGTTGTGTTGCGTAGGCACGTAATGATTTTGTACAGTATTGCACAGCGCAAATAGGGTAGCGGATAGCGTAGGTAATTCGAACGTAATACTTTTAAGTAACAAAAATAAAATAATATTTTTGTGTAAGATCAATAGGTATATAAACCAAGTAAAATAGTCATGAAACAATTTCAAATAAATAAAATAACCTAGAATTGTTATAACATAAATAAGCCATTATGATTAGGGTTTGTTATATGTTTGACTCCTCTTTTAATGATAATAATATACATGTTGTGGAAGTTCTCTTTTTTAAGTGGCAGATTAGTAATTGGGGTTTTCTAACAGTAACCCTCATGCGCCGTCATTAGTGTTTAAGTGGCATATCATTATCACTGTTGTTACGGCGGTCGACTAGTCGACCAGGCGGTGGAGAATCGGCGCCATGCCACTCCGACGCGCCTTATGTAAATATGTCGCCCGACCTGGACGACATGGGTCGCCTAGACGACTCGGGTCCGACTTGGACCCGATTGCAGATTTTTTTTTTAACTCACCTGTAGAATAAGAAAAGAAAACTCTCAAGTCTCAAGTCTCAGCCCTAACTGCAAACGAGTCAGCCGACTGAAATATCTCCACTTCGGTCCCGTCGCCAGATCGACCACCGCCAATAAACAAACAGGTACGTTTCCTCTCTTTTCTTTCTTCTTCTTTCTTTTCTATTCCTTCCGATTTGATGTACCTTTGAAATTGCACGCCGATCGTGCCTCCCCGAAACTTCGGCCGATATATATAAATAATATATATATATATAGTGTAACTTTATTTTCAGAACCCTGTTAAGTGCGAGAATTGCGAGAACCACTTTTTGTACTCCTACTAATACATAATGTACATCATGTCAATGCATACAACCCCTACTGATCATAATCCCTACTATATAGTAGGGGTTATAGATATAGTAGGGGTTATCATTAGTAGGGGCTATTATATTTAATAAAAAAATTCAAAAATAATATAAAAATTGTATTTTATTATAATACCCTTTGAATTAAAAATATTTTTTAATATTTAAAAAAATCTCATTGGTTTAGAGGAGTTCTCGCAGTTCTTCTCGCACTTAAGAGAGTTCTGAAAATAAAGCTCCCCTATATCTATATATATATATATATAGATATATAGCTGTACTACCACATCCTCATCGTCATTCATCATCATATATACATATATATATATATATATATAGCACTCGTAGTAGCAATACATCAGCCGACTCCTATATGATCAGACTATATATATTAGTATTGAGCCAGTATATACATATTGCTTTATATATAATCAGTATGTGTATATATATATATATACACATTACATATAATCATATATATTGATTATCTTCGATTGTTTTTCAAATTGTAAATGGCAGAATCAAATGAAGCTTATGATCCGGCTAAGGATCCAAAACGGAAGGCTAAATCCGGGGATGTTGGATGGAAATATGGATTTTGGCCAGATTTAACAAATAAAGATGTGGTTCAACGCATTCTTGGTAGTAAGGTAATGCATTCAGGGGTAAGAAGGTTGAAACAACATCTTGCGGGCGGATTTCCGGATGTAGCAATGTGTACGAAAACTACACCGGCAATCATAAAAGCAATGAAAGATTATATTCATAAGAATGCAAAGAAATCTGTGCCACTTGATGATGATCTAGTTGATGATGATAATGAAGATGACGAAGTTTATGAGTCATCAACAACTGGTTCTAATACTTTGTCAAGTTCCAGGACAACAACGAAAAGAAAGAAGATGTCTTTCATAGTACCACAATCAAAACCAACAAAGACAATTGCTTCTATGATTCGAAAAACTCCCGAAGAAGTCATTGAGGAAAGACATAATAAGGGTCCATCTCAGACTACTCTTGAAAATTATACAAACACCAAATAAGAAAAAGAAAGGGTGAAGATGCATATAGCAAACTTCTATGAATGTGGGATACCATTCAATGCCGCTAACTCCAGGAGCTATGAGATCATGGTCGAGTCTATTGGACAATTTGGACCGGGTTTGAAGTCGCCCACCTATCATGAATTGCGGCTACCATTACTTGAAAAAGCAAAGAAAGAGAGAGAGAAGTTGAGAGAGAAACATGAAAAAGCTTGGAAGCAGTATGGTTGTACACTTATGTCTGATGGATGGACCAATAAAAGGGGTAGACACTTGATCAATTTTCTTGTTAACAGCCCGGAGGGTACCTTTTTTCTAAAGTCAGTTGATGTGTCAAGTAAGGTACAAGATGCACGGATGTTGGCTGATGTGTTCGAGGAACAAATTTATTCGATTGGGAGAGACATTGTTGTTCAGGAAGCTACATACTTATTTTGTTTGTCTTCAATAATCATTGAACTTACGAAATGTTCTCACTTAGTTGCATTAATTTTAGGTTGGGACAGATAATGGTGCTAACTTTAAGGCGGCGAGAGGATTATTGTGCCAACGGATATGTACACTTTATTGGACTCCTTGTGTCGCATATTGCTTAGACCTTATGCTAGAGGATATTACAAAGTTGAAGGAGTTTGATGCTACCATCACACACGGTAAAGGAATAACAACATTTACTTATAGGCATGGTCGACTCCTATATGCCATCAGGGAGAAGACTATGGGAAGAGACATTGTGAAAACGGGAGCTACAAGATTTGCTACAGCATTTCTTACATTACAGAGTTTGTACAAAAATAAGTAAGTCCCTCACTCAGGTCTTCTTTAATTTTTAAATATATTCATTTGCGAAATGAAAGTAAAATATCAAGATGTCTATAGGGATGCTTTGAGGAAATTATTTGGTGGTGAAGAGTGGTTCAATTCTAACCTCGCTAAAACTGTTGCGGGAGGGAAAGTGCATGATGTTGTCCTCTCAACAAGGTTTTGGAATAGTGTTGAGGATTGCATTAGAGCATCACAACCATTGTTGGTTGTCTTGAGGATTGTTGACGGAGATAAAAAACCGGCTATGACGGAGATTTGTGCGTCAATGGAATATGCCAAGGCTAAGATCAAAAGTGCACTTGAAAAAAAAAAAACCAAGACTTTCAAGCAAAGTGTTAAGCATTATTGAGAAACGATGGGACTCTCAAATGAAAGTAGATTTGTATAGCCCAGCTTTGTTTCTCAATCCGGGAAGATTCTTTGATATCAAAGAAGATGATTATGCATACTCTTCACGATTGCGAATGAAGTTTAATGATGTTCTTGAAAGGATGGTTCTTGATACAAGTGTGGTGGAAAAGATTAGTGACCAAGCCGATCAATACGAAAATTCAAGGAATTCTTTCGGAAAGCAATTATCAATTCGTCAAAGGAAAACTAAGAATCCACGCAAGTAAATTAAGTTAATGTTTATAAATTAAATTTATAACTTGTTGTACTTGTACCATCACAGTTGAAATGCTTATTAGTATACATTATCTTTATTCGTTCTAGTTGATTGGTGGGGTGTTTTTGGTGGCAATACCATTGAGCTTGCAATGTTTGCAAAGAGAATTGTTGGACTTTGTTGTTCTTCATCCGGTTGTGAACGTAATTGGAGTACTTTTGAGTTTGTAAGTAGCTTTATTATTTTCTTCTATATAATTAAAATTGTACTTTTCAGTTTATAAGTTACATGTCATTGATTCATTGTTATTTATGTTATATATTGTATCTAGATTCACACCAAGAAAAGGAACAGATTGGAGCATCAACGTTTGAATGATTTGGTGTATGTTCTATACAATAGGAAAATTGCAACAAGGCTCCAAAAGAGACGTGAAGATGGTAAAAATTTCGATCTATTGCTTCTAGATGATTTCCAATAGGATAATGAGTGGGTGAATGGAGAAGTCGTTGATCCCGGTGATGTGGAATGGCTTGCTGTCGATAGAGCTTTGGAGGCATCGGAAGGCATTTTTGGAATCCTAGTAGAGGTGGTGGTGGGGATGTTGCTAGGTTTACCTACAGTAGGCGTTGTGGCAGTGATTCTTCTCAAATTGATGCATCATCCGATAATGAGATGGAACCGAATCGTATCATTTTAAATGATGATGAGGATGTGGATGATTATGGACATAGGCCACCAACTACTTCTACTCACGAAACTAGTGATCGCGACACATATGACTTGGAGCTTGATGAATATGTTTGATCATGATTGTGTTTTTTTTTATTTTGCACTCTATTGGATTCTACTTTTCTTTTGTTGAAACTTGCAACTTAAAATTGAATGATTATTGTTATTCTATTTTGCAATGTGGTATTTGTCAATTGTCATTACATATTTACATAACAATTTCACATATATATATATATATAGGGGCGCGTTCTATGCAGTACCAATATTAGATGCAGTACTTTACGGTACTAATTTATGCATGAGTTTTGTACTAATTATGCATGAAATACATGCATTTCGTGCATCAAAATTTCAATGCATTAATTCTCACAAAAAATTGATGCATATAATCTAATATTTTAATGCATCGATATTTTGATGCATATATTGCATATTTTAATACATTGAAATTTTGATACACGAAATGCAGATATTTCATGCATAATTAGTACAAAACTCATGCATAAATTAGTACTGTAAAGTAATGTATTGAAATTTTGATGCACGAAATGCATATATTTCATGCATAATTAGTACAAAACTCATGCATAAATTAGTACTGTAAAGTACTGCATCTAATATTGGTACTGCATATATAGTCGACTAGTCTACGACTCGCCATGTCGGACCTCCGTCGACTCAACTTACCGCCGTAACAACCATGAATTCATTAATTAGGGTTTCCTGATACAAACCCTAGTTGCACAGTTAATTTGCGCTATCGCGCTCATAACGTGCACTATTGCGCAATTTTAATGCTTTAGCATGCGGAAAACAGAACCGGGAGCAAGTAACAGTGTGCTATGTCGAGTTTCATGGGATTTTTGCGAAAAGCGCGCGACATAGCGCGCTATTGGACGCGATTAAAAACACTGATGGGAACTAAGAGACTTGATGAAGATCTACGTAAAAAAAGTAAAAGATATATACATGCAAAAGACCAAACGTAATTCTTTTTCTATCTCTAATTCATGTAGCCTACCCCAACTTATTGGGATAAATTTTTTGATTAGTTTGTTTGTAATATCAACCCATGATTATTCACCTAACCCAATGTTACACACAATCATTACACCTCTCTTACATGTCTTGATTCTACACTATTCATAGTATTATACATTAATCTACTCACATTAAAAATATTTACTTTCATGATTGTTAAAGGCGAAAGACGCACCAAGGCGATAAGGACTCCTATTACCTTAGGCTCAAGGCAACGCGCAATGTAAGGCACAAAAAAGATTAAAACATACCTTAAATTAGATTACGGAATTTATAAACACATAATGACAAGAATCCTATTTTCTTTTATTTCATGTTACCTTTTAATTATTTTTCAGGATTTTTCATTTTTTTTTTGCTTTTTTCTCTTCCTTCTTTTTTTTTTCTTTTATGTTATTTATGTAACGATCATTGACGGTTTCAAAGTTTGATTCATCTTAGCCGACCCCAAATCATTTTGGGACTAAGACTTAGATGTTGTATAATGACAAGAAAATACAACTATCCAATAATTAGAAAAATTAAAGTATCAAAAATAATAATACGACTTTAGAAGTGTTTGGGAAAAAAAAGGACACCTATACAAGAGGCGTATATAGGCGCACTGAAGCGCAGGTAAAAGGTGCGTTCAGACGCGCTCCTCACTGTGGTCGCCTGCCTTTGGGCTTGAAAAAGCAACCAATCATTTCACATGTACGTCTCGCACGAGAGGCGCGTCTTTAAAAACTAGTGAACATCAAATGGACTAATATATCTTATAAAGAAAAGCAAACAAGTCATACATCTCGGGAATCATCATATAATTTCAAGTATCTATTTAATTCACAAGGAGATGCTCACCGAACATTCCCGCCTGAACTTCTTATGAGGTGGTTGTAGCGGATCAACCTTGCATGTTGCAGAATCCAAGCTTAAGAGGTATTCCTTGCATTTCAAGCACGATTGAATTCGACAAATGGAAACAACGGGATCGATCATCTAAAATATGTTACATATTTATCGTGTGAAACATAATGAGAAGAAAAAGAAAAGATTAAAGAACTTTCAACAAAGTAATTGCAGTCGGATATATCAACATACAATTTAATGCATGATTCTTCCTTAGTACAACTATCCAAAACACAAATGATTAATTAAAAGGGAGGGGAACTCTAGGTTTTATCTAATTAGTAATTATGGAGGAAAGTTCACTCCACCTTGAACTTCATGAACTTTTTCCTTCCGAACATAAACTTTTTTTTGTGAAAATGCAACCTAAACTAGATGAGTTCTATTACTATGGTCGATGACGGCCAAATCGCCTACAAATGCTTCTATGTGCATGTCATGCTCCATTTTAAAAGGCTTTTTTATTGCAAACATATAGCCTCAACTAAAGGTTTTATTAATCCCAACCTACAATGACACGGCACACAAGAGAGCGAGATTAATAAAACATGTGTTGTCAACTAGCATAAAGGGTCAGTCCGATGCACGAAGGGTCCCCGCCAGGCGAGGGTCCGGGGAAGGGTCCCACCACAAGGGTGTATAGGGGCAAGCCTTCCCTTGCCAATTAAATTGGCAAGACGCCGCTCCTAGGACTCGAACTCGTGACCACAAATCACACGGCAACAACTCTTACCGTTGCGCCAAGGCTCCCCTTCGTATTGTCAAGTAGCATGTTTACAAGAAAAAAGGTTTAGGTTGTAAAGCCATTTCTATATAACAATCATAAATATCTTCAAAATTAAATACTTTCTAGATATGTGCTTATCTTACAAATTGCACCTCCAACCAAAAAAATTAAGAAAACAGGTTCCAAAGAAGTTCCCATAATCATCATAACCAACACGTTATAAAGTTATTTCATATCAACACAGGGGAGATATAACATATTTTATGATTACCTCATCTACCTCCTTAGTGAGAGTAAAAACACTTTGCCGAAGCAAAGATCTTAATCTCTCACTTTTGAACTCTGAGAGTAGAGCTCCTATTCCATTAGAGAACAATGGCGCATAACCATTAATACCTTTATTTTCTATGGTTATGCTATTCTTAGTCAAGCCATTGTCTTTGCCAACCTCATCACGTAGGTTTCCAACTGAGTGAGAAATAGAATGAGAAAAAGGCAAAAGACCTTCATCTCTAGATAGTAATTCCGCCACCTCGCTAGTATAAAAACCAAAGAAGTCTGGACCAATTTTATTGTTCATCCCAGAAGTAGTTGAATACTTGGATTTTTTGTCAAAACAACAAACTCTGCAGAAGAAAATAGTTCTATATTAACAATGGAATACAGAGGGAACAACTCAAGCCCAGACAAAAGGTTGAGAAAACATAAGCTCCTCTTGAAACAACTCATAAGCACTTTAAATAAAAGCATCCATTTTACGCATTACAATGCAAGAACAAACCGAGAAACTTCAACTCATTCTCTACGAGATTCTTTAACTCAATGTTTAGGACTACATCCATAATATAAAATTATGGAATTAGACATTTCCTAACCTACCATAGGTTTAAAACTACACCAACATCATCCCCATGGAGTATGGTCGGTTCTTAATGCCCGAACTATATTAGATCTATCCCATAGACTTGTCTACGGCAACTCACCTAGATGGCGTGATAGGCAAGCTACAGGATGAAAATGTCGAGGCCAACGTCTATCTAGTGTGCACTTAAATGGTGGTTGTTGGCTCACCCTATAGAACATACACCAACACAAAAAATCATCACCGTCCACCATTGTTCAACTCAAAAATCCTTCTAAAGTTCATGTTGGTACTAACAACTTATGAAGACATGCAACGAGCCAATAAAAATGTTTATTATCACTTGAATAACTATAAGCAATATGAAACATCTTATCCATAAGCAACTATTTCACATTTGGCCTCATATGGAAAGAACAAAGTTCACATGGTATCCACAACCGACACGTAAACCTTAATACTCACTGTCTCGTCCGAATTGTTTTATTTCATCCAAGAAAAGTTGTCCATTTAATCTCTCTATCCCCTCCATACTGTTATATTTCACCAAAAAAATGTCCTTTTAGAAGTATTATACTCCATTAAATACCTCCAATCACATCAAATTATCACTCTCCTTTACTCTGCCACCTTTTATATTTTAATTTACACCACACTCGCCATCAATACTTACAAAAACTTACACATCTATCACATCCAATCTTTTCCTAAAACACACCAATTTTATTCCAAACGTAATAGTTGGACTGGGACGAAAGAGTAATAAACTTCCATGCACCACCATTCACCGCCTTCATCCATCCTGAATTTTCATACACAGCACAGCTACTCCACTTTCGTCCTCAACTTACAAAAATAGTTGGCTCAATTTGCTATAATCCATTTGAAATCTCTTCAATAATCAATGTTGACGCAACAACTTATTTATGTATCCAATGAGCTTATGAAAACATTTAATTATCTCCAAAGCAAACACCAACAATATGACACTAACAATAATGAAAATATCATGTTTTTGTCCACAAGCAACCACTTCAATTTCTATAATGATAGCATCGTCTTTTTGATAAGCAAACACTTCAATTTCGTCCCAATCACAAAATAAGTACAATTGGTAGAGTAGTACCCACAAGAGATTAAGAATACAATAACAATTCAAATGCATCAATCATAATACCCATAAATTCATAGGCAAACTAGTCTACTTTTGACCTCACATTATAGAAATTTCCTTACTAAACTCGATCCAAAATTTCCCCAAAAGTCCATGTTGGTGCCAACAACCTATTCAAGCACGACAATAACAGAACATTTGTTTGGTTAAATTTCCAATCTATAATATGTTTACTATAAATAACCAAAATAATACTTCCTCTGTGCGCCAACCATGTGCATTGTTTTGACCGGCAAAGATTTTAATATTTCAGTTGACTTAGCTGATAATATGTGTTATGAGTAGAGTAAGGGGCCCACTTGTGGTAAAAAAATTTGCCAAAACTAAACAATGGACATAGGTTACGGACGGAAAAGAAAATTGTTGCACATGAGTGGCGGACGGAGGGAGTAGCAAACAACATCACACTCTCATCTTTGCACATTAACCATGAAAGTCACATTTGTGTCTTTTCTTCTTAAATATACAAACTTGTGTCTTGTTTTCTTAAAAATGCAACTATATCATGGATTCAAGTAGGGCTGTAAATGAACCTGAAATCTCGATCCGATTCGAGATATTCGGCTCGAAAAAACTCTATTGACGCTCAATTCGGCCCCTCAAACTTAGAGCCAAACCATAATATTTGGGGTTAGCAAACCGGACCAAACGGTTTGGCTCAGCTCACCTCGGTTACTATAGCAGAAGCCTTTTAAAAATAACCCTCCCCAAACCTAGTCCACTTAAGCAAAAACCCAGCCCAACTAATTCTATTAGTCCATTTAAGCAACGAACCAGCCCTAGTCCATTTAAGAAAACAACCCAACCCTAGCCCAACTAAGTCATTTAGTCCTACTTCGATCAAATCGTCAAAGGGCTTATTTGATCAATTAGTCCTTAGATATGATGTAAACTTGTGTTGAAAATTTGATAAAGATACAAATTTATCATCATTTATCTCATTTTTTTCATTTCTCAGCAACTCTCATCCATTTAATTCAGTCACTCGTAAAAAATTTGAAACGTTTAGTCAAACAGTTCAACACGATTCGAAAAAGTTCGGCTCGGCTCGAGGTGTTCAAGCCTATATTCAAACGCTAAATTCTAAGATTCGACACTTTCAACCGTGTTCGAACCTAAAGTTCAATATTTCCAAACGTATACACAAACATACCATAGTTCGGTATAGTTCGATCCGTTTACATCCCTAGATTCAGGTCCATAATGCATCATAAGATTGTGATGAATAGAAGAGATAAATGAATAAATGACACAAATCCTCAATTATAAAAAACAAGGAAAAAAAATCCTTAAAAGATCAAACATATCTCAAACCTTTTCAAATTGCAGGAAAAAAAATCAAACATTACTCAAAAAAATCATCTTGTATCTAATATCAACAAACCCACTCTAGATCTGAGATCCGAACATATACGACTTGATCTTTATTGCAACCTACCGCAGGTATATGGATCTTCCGATACGATTGAATCTTCCGACAGACAGGCGGGAGACGAACCGCTTTAGAATCTTCAACCTTTCGAACTTCTTCTCGCTCTCCAACGACGGCTGTTTGCTGAATAGAATAAAACCCTACATTGTGAATCTAGCGGGCTATATATATAGCAATAAACCAAGGCGGTGGGTTTCACGATTACACGTGGAATTATTATGTAGAACCTCAAACTTGACCTATAATGCGCTGATCCAACTCGCGATTCATTGGCCTTCATTGCACACGCTTAAATAAGATTTATTGCAAACTTGAATAAAGATAATGACTGTATTTAGATGACTATTGCACTCAGATTGTATTTATTTTAGAGGATTTAACTGTGATATTATCATAACTTTTGTATTTAAATTAGTTTATTTACATTAAAAGTTACATTTAAAATAGTCTTTTCACATGTAGTCTTTTAATATGAATAAGGACTTATCCATAACGCTTTTTCTGTGTAGAATTCTTTTAATCTATTTATCAACCCGTGCGTTGCACCCATTGCATCTAAATATTCATAGTGTAATGGCCGGTATAAATTAGGTTTCCAGTACTTAAAATAGTTTATTCACATTAAAAGAGTACATGTAAAAAGACTAAGACGTTACATTTAAAAGAGTCTCTTCACATGTAATCTATAAATACTAATAGCTTTTGTTTTAACATTCTACAATTTTATGCAATCTTGAAACTACGATATGATTTCATTTTTAATTCACAACGGTTACCAACTTACCATCCCCAAAGCAAAAAGTAAAAGTGAATAATACAAAAGGAATGGACATGAAGAGTCTCCATTATATTGTAGTAGATTATTAGTGGCATCATCATGAGATAGAGAGAAAGCGTGCATATTGATTATGTAGATCATTAATATGAGGTAAATTTTCAATGAAGAATATTTTTTAGCTTCTTTTTTCAATGTATACCAATATCGTATCTATGGATCTGCATACATACGTGATATGTGTTTATGTATGCATTGATGAATGTATGTATGTGTCAAATTTACTAATCACGGAGAGGCCCACTCAAGATTCACATAAGCTTCCCATTATTACACGATATATTCATTCATTAAATTTATACGAAATTGTATAATTTTAAAACAATCATTTTATTTCAATCCATTTTGTTTCATTTCTTTTAGCAAACACCAACCGATTGATTATTGACATCAATTCATTGTGTTTTGAGATTGTTTTGCTACGATTGGATCCAGTCCAACAGATTAAAACCCAAAATCAATGGGATAAAAAAATTCGGGTAAGATGGGATCCAATCCATTCCAAGATATACATCTAATTTTTTATCACTATCCTAATAACATTGCCTCTCATCCATCTTTTTCTCTGGTTTTGAAGATCAACCACCAAACATGAACACAGCTTCACACACAAACTACCGTCGTTGTAACTCCTTACCCGAAATAATCAAACACAACATCAAACCCTTTAATGTTTTTGCCCAAAATTATTCGATTTAGTTTTTGTGTCTTTTAACGAACAAAGAAAAGAAAGTAACATCAAATCACAGATCTCCATATTCGAAAGAATACCACAGCAAGTCTTTAACTCCATACAAACATCAAACCCTTTAATGTCAGAAGCACACACAAACATCTTTAAAGAATACCACAGCAAGTCTTTAACTCCATATTCGAAAAGGTAGGCCAAGATTAAAAAATAGTGACAACCTCTTATCTACATACAAATAAAAAACGTAACAGGAGGCTTATATGGCAAACTGCAAAACTGGTGTGGTTTTTTGCTATATTGTTTTCTCGTCTATTATATATAAAGCTTAGATGGTTTATATAGTGCTTCAAACATTAATACTTCAGCAACACTCCATATTCATCAATTATGAGAGCATGGTTCCAGGAATCCTTTTGTGTTCACTCCATCATTACACGATTGTGTGTATTCCTTAGAGTTTAATATGCAGATGTAAATTCGTGAGTTTATAAAAAACGAAATTATTTTTGGTGTGCAATATTCCAGGAATCCTTTTGTGTTCACTCTATCATTACACGATTGTTTGTATTCCTTAGAGTTTAATATGTAGATGTAAATTCGTGAGTTTATAAAAAACGAAATTATTTTTGGTGTGCAATGCATTAGTTGTACAGTACTAATTTTTGTGCACAACCCCCCTTGCACATTAAATTAAGGGAGATAAACTTTATATAATAGATAATTTTGTAGGAATAATTATATATTATATTCCTACGGAAAAGATTCAAATCAGCTTAGTGTTCACAGTTTGAACAATTACAAATTCATTCAATCATTGTGTTGTGTTTTCCAACTTATTACAAATAAATTTAAAAGTTATAGACATGGATGTCAGTTCCAAAGACACATGCTGGCATATGGATGTCCATATTATTAGTATTTAAGAATTAATTATTTGTGAGGGGTATTTATTTGTAATTGATGTTATTGATAATTAAAATAGTTCATTATTTTCGATCCCCACCATCTCCCAGTTATCTCTCTGAAAACCCTAGCCATCTTTCTTCCTCGTGAATAAGCTGGAGTCTGGAGAAGATCAGAGGCGGAGGGAGGGGGTGGCGGGTAGGGGCTGTGGCCCCCCTCCCAAAAAAAAAATCTTTTGATATATATTTTTTATTATATTTTGTAATTTAAAAAATATTGATCCCAAAGTAAGAAAACTAGTTAGTCAAATTTTGTAAGCGAATGTATTTTTGTGAGTTCTATTAGTATGGTTTTACGTATCAATACGGATTCGTTTATTTAATGTGATTTTTGTTGTTAATAACTCATTTAAAAAAAAAATGACGTTGCGTCGGAAAAAAATTAATGTCGCCCCCCGTACCAAAAAATCCTGGCTCCGCCACTGGAGAAGATGAAATAGCATTCACAGGCTATAACAGAGGCCATCAGTCCAAGGAGAATCCCTAATAACACGGGTGTGGTTGAAAAACTGAAAGAGGCCGTTACTTCCTTCTTCTAGAAGGAAGAGCAGTCCTCTATATCAATGGCAAAGCCTGCAAGCTCAACCTTTTCTGCTGTCCCACACTCAACCTTATCCACTTTCTTCTAATGCTCATCACGAAGGTCAAGAAAATAAAAAAATATATTTTATGTTTCCGTAGTTGGATCTTGGATTTGATAAAAAACTATAAAGAAGATTAACTTCTTATGAATTCTAAGTTACCAGTATCGGTTTTAAAGTACTATTATTTTTCACAATTATTTTTAAAGTTCAAATGTACTTTTTTTGAATTGAAAACTGACGACGAGTTCTCTCTCTCCATCTCCCCCTCCCCTCCCCTCTCTCTCTCTCAACTCTCCGTCGTTCGTCGAGGAAGCAAAATGAGGAAGAAGATATTTCTTTTATTAATAATAAATTACTTTATTAATTTATATAAATATAATTTTATAAAAACTAATTTTTTATTTAAATGATTTCGTTCAAAACTAATTTATTATACAAACTCATGCCAAATAAGCATATACATCAGCAAGTAATTTTTTTAAATCTCTGCCAACTCATGACAAAGAAGCATCCACGTCAGCATGAGGGCACGTAGGCAAGTGGCCAACGCCCCATGTGAAGTTTGGATCTAGATGTAATTGTTCAAATTGTGGGTACTAATATGTAATTGGACCCAACAATAAGGGTATTATATGTAATTGCCCTTAATCCTATATAGTTTGTGATACATATCTATTAAGTTATTAATAATTTATTATTTTATTAATATTAGTTTTCAATTAATATCTTACATATTTTTAGATTAATTTTTTCTTCCAAATAAATTATTTTTTATATCAGTTCTTACGAATTGAAATTATATTTCAGACTCTCTTTCCTTGTGTGTCTTAGATTATCTATCTCTCATAAATACCTGCATATACGGAGAGAAAAATAATGCTTGTTGTTAGAGCTGGAATATAAATATCCCAACCCTAGCACTGAATTGGTCGAGAGAGAGGGAGGAGAAGTATTAGAGTTCATCTTCTCCATTCGTATTCTAAGCTAACACCTCTAGAAGATTAAGATCTGTCGTGAGGATACCTGTACAGGGGCTACACTGAGATTCCTAGATAAGCATCCACTATCATCCAAAGTAAAATTAGTACACGTATCAAAGGTATATATAGTAATCTAGTCAATATATACTATCAAACTAGAATAAATCCATCTATAGTGTGTGTATGTGATTTCTTAGTTTTGATTTTTATGCCAAATTTATTTTGATCCAACTCTACAGTGGTATCATGGCCTCCAACCTGTTACATTTGACCTAATAAGTAAGATTATTATTTATTTATTGTTAGATTTATTTTATTGATTTTATTTTTCGTTCTATAAAATTTTTAATTACATTGATTACAAACTTGGAGATTCGATTTAATTTTCATATTTAACTTTCTGATTTTTTCTTGAATTTGATTTTTTCTAAAAAATATTATTTGCCGGGCAGCGGACTGCTAGAGCAGTACAACAACCGACGTAAGAAAATGGTGGAACCGCCGTGCGCCGGCAGCATGCCAGGCCGTGCGGCCGCGACAGTGAGGTCTGAGCATGGGCCAAGTCAAAACTTAAATGATTTTCGTTCATCGTCAATATATGAAAATATATCGAACGTCTCGAATTTAATCTAACTTTGAATGTATCAACTTAAATAATTTTCAATGTAACTATAAGATTTAAATCATATATACTTAGTCATAGTGTAGAGCCATTCACAGATAGTTTTTAAAAAGCTGAGCAATACCATTACTAATAGTATCAAATAGTATGCTTGGTTGATAGGTTACATCTAATGTCCTATCTAACTTTGCCTCGCCGTCTAATGATTCCTTATTGGTATTGATGAGAAAGTAAGGAAATAAAATGTGTAAATCTCTTCCAGTCGACCTACCTCGATTATCCCAAGGCTATAAGTGATACAATTGCTTTAGCAAAACCTATCACTAGTGATTGATGGATTAATGGATGTTGAATTCGAAAAGGTATTACTCATTATTTCTTGGGACTTATGTTTATTATGTTGCTTCGATTTAAAATAGTGAACTAAATCATAATCTATAACATACATTAACATTAGACAAAATCGAATAAGCAGTAAATGACAACGCATAAAGTGAATCTAGTGTGGCCCGCAATGATCTAAAATTTACTTCGCCTTCTTGTAATTTGGATCACATCCTTCATTATCCACCAATCGCTTATGTTATTGAATCTTCGTACTTTTAAAGTTAGTGAACGAGTCGATATATTATTTTGAATGAGATTCATCACAAGAATTATATTGAACTGGCCAAAATTTAGGATTTTTCAGTCTGTAACCGACTATATATTTTACGAGCTGCATACCGTTTTAATCATGTAAATTAAAAGGTTTGTGTACCGTCTTATTTTTTTATTTTTTTACATGGTATTTGTACTGTTAAAAAACTTCTAAAGTGCGAAGATTCAAGAACGTAAGCCACTGGTGGATAATGAAGGATGTGATCAGCTTACAAGAAGGCGAATGAAGTTTATAACTTTGTCGGGCATACTAGGTTCACTTTATGCGTTGTCATTTACTGCTTATTCGATTTTGTCTGATGTTTATGTATGTTATAGATTAGGATTTAGTTCACTATTTTGAATCGAAGCAACATAATAAACATAAGTCCCAAGAAATAATGAGTAAATACCTTTCCAAACTCAACACACATTAAGCCATCAATCACTAGTGATAGGTTTTGCTGAAGCAATTATATTATTTATAATCTCGGGATAATCCAGATAGGTCAATTGAAAGAGATTTACACATTTTATTTTTTTACTTTTGCATCAATACCAACAAGAAGTCATTAAACGGTGAGGCAAAGTTAGATAGGACATTAGATGTAACCTATCAACCAAGCCTAACATTTGATACTAGTAGTAATGGTATTGCTTAGCTTTTTAAAAAACTAATAAGTGGTCAGTCAAATCTTGCCTAAAAGTTTTGTGTAAAGGATCTTGGAAGCAATCTATTCAAAATGGGACATAATTTTGATGAATAAGATGTTAAATAACTTGATTATATATTTACTTTCAGTAATTTAGATGAATAGTTTAGTTATTGATTTTTTTTTCTAGATTTCTAGTAATCATGTCCTCAAGCAACACTCACAATACTGTTACTGTTCAACCTACCTCTTTCAACTTATGATCTATCCTTAAGGAGAAGCTCAATGGCTCAAATTTCCTTGATTGGCATAGAAATCTGAGTAGTTCCCAGACAAGAAAGAAAATAGTTAGTTCTTGATAACCCAATCCATGTTCTAGGTGTGGACGTTATAAATGCCCAAAGACAGAATGAGAACCGCGCCAAGGAATAGTCTCTCGATGGCACTTGCCTAATGTTGACGACTCATTTGAATTTGCAAAAGCAATTTGAGAATGTAGATGCATACAACATGATTCAGCAATTCAAAAGCATGTTTCAACAGTGGGAATTGAGAGGTTTGAAACCTCTAAGGCAATTCTCGATGCTAGGCTCGAGAAAGGGAAGCTCGTTGGGCCTTATGTGTTGAAGATTATTGGTTACTTCGAAATATGATAAGACTGAGTTTTCCATACAGCTAAGGCTATTAGCGATCCAAGTATACCCGAGAACCATCTGAGAACCGCCCAATAATAGCTCGGACCGATACTCACCTGAAACGTTAGCGGTCCGGATACTGGTACCGGAGCTAGAACCGAAACCGATAAGGACCAAAACTGATAAGGACCGAAACCGTTAACCCGGTAAAAAACCCGATAATTTTTCGTAAACATACATCGTATAAATATTATATACGGTATTAGTACTAGGGATGTCTAACGGGAATCCGATAACTGAGATTCCCGGTACCGTACCGGGTACCGAATTCGTAAGCATACATCGTACAAATATTATATAAGGTATTAGTACTAGGGATGTCTAACGAATCCAGAATCGGGATTCAGTATCAATCGAACCGGTACCAATACCGATTTAACTTGCTCCATTAGGTGAATCGTACCGCTTTTAATAATAATGTCAGTGCCCGGTTAACCGGTACCGGATAAATTATAGATATATTTTATATTTTTGATATTCAATTATATTATGTTATAGTATTTTATTATTATTTAATTGTAATTGTTGTTGGATGATTATTGAGTATATTTGGAAGGATTTTTTTGGTTATTTAATTTATTTGTTTGATGTTGAATTTATTTCCAGTATTAAAAAAATATGAATTAGTGATTTTTTTTTTGTGTTGAATTGTTGTTAGATTTGTTTTAGATATAAATAAAAAGAAAGAAAAAATTGATATTTTTTTAAAAACCGGTACCATAACTGGTTCCATCGGTTAACCTAATCGACCGAACCGATTTACTTAACCTGCAGTGCACGAAAATGTGACAGATCCTAGAATCCAGAAACTTCCCTGCACTGCTAATCGGTACCGGACCGTTTGACAACCCTAATTAGTACATATAGAAAAAATAAGTTTCAAAGAACTTATCTCTTAATTTCCTTAGCATACATTGGAAAAAAAACACTCCATTCTTGTTTCGATTATGAAGTTTTGGTGATTAGGGCTTTTAACGATCCAAGATACTCGAGAACCCGCCCGAAATACCGGGGACCGATACTCACCCGAAACGTTAGCGGTCCGGATACAAGTATTGAAGTTGGGGCCCGAAATCGGTAATACTCGATACCTTAACGGTTCAGACCCGGGAAGACAATAGCCAAGAGTTGGCTACTGACATTGTTCTCCATTCATTTCATGATGGTTATGATCCTTTCAAAATAAACTATAACATGAACGGAATGGAGAAGCCGTTGACTGAGCTGCATTGATGCTTAAAACTACCGAGCCAATGATCAAGTTGGAACATAAGCGTGAGGTCATCTTGATGGAGAAAGAAAAGGGTTTCAACAGAGAGGGTTTCAAGAAGGAGTGGTCCCAAGGAAAAATCAAGATGGTTGTGCCTAAACCACATCCGACTTCTGGGGAGGCGAATGATGCAAAGACTCCTCATGAAAATTCTTGCTTCAATTGCACCAAGTCAGAGAACTAAGAGATGAAATGCCCCATGTTCCTAGAACATCGGAAGAGTGGAAACGTTGCCACAATACCAGATACTTATATTATAGATAGCCATTCTACTAGTCCAAGTTCATGGATATTGAATACCAAATGCGGTTCTCACATTTATTCGAATATGAATGGACTAGAAATAAGTAGAAGACTGGTTAATGGTAAAGTGAACCTACACGTGGAAAATGGAGCAAGAGTTGCAGCATTATTCGTAGTGATGTATATTTTATCTCTACTCTCTCGCTTGTTTTGGAACTTTAGAATTCTTATTAGGTTCGAGCAGTTACAAAGAATATAATTTTCATTTTAGTGTTAGGCATTGAAAGATATAAATTCATGATTAAAATGTGATAGATGCTCTATGTATCTTGAAAATATGTTCTTTAGGCAATCACAATTGTACAATGGTCTATATGCTTAATATAGATAAACAAATCTATAACACAAACACTAAAAAGGCTAAATCAAATGATTTAAATCCAACTTACATCTACATTGTCATTTCTGCCACATTAACATAAAACGCGTGGAGAAGCTCCTCGAAGAGGGAATTCTAGATTCATTTGACTTAGAGTCATTTGAGACATATGGATTCATTTTACGTAGAGTTATTTGAGACATGCGAATCATGCGCAACGGGAAAGATGATAAAATCGACATTCACTATAATGGGTGAAAACGAGTGATCTATTGTGCTTCATTCACACTGATGTCTGTTGCACAATGAGTTCAACCAAACAAAGTGGATCCAGCTACTACATTACATTGTTAGGTCTACTTAATGAGGCATGAGTCTGAGTCTTTTGAGAGATTCAAAACTTCAAATAAAATAGAAAATCAACTGTTGGAATATTTTATTCTAAATATTCATTAATCGAGTTTTAATGATTAGTTGTTAAACAAAGCAAAACAACAAAGGCATTTAAGCTGGACAAAGTCACCTGATCAGACGGGTCAGTAAGATGTTACCTGATCATCCCTGAAGGAAAGCTACCTGATCAGACGAGAGGAATGCTATCTGATCAGCCCTGAAGGAAAGTCACCTGATAGAGCATAACGTCCGTAACGCAAAGGAGATAATGTACACTACCTGATCAGACGAGTGAAAGCTCACTGCAGATAGACAAGCTTAACGCACGCTATATGCATTAAATAGCGCACGCTATCGAAGGCAATTTAACGTACGTAACACAGACATGTTAACGTACGTAATGAGAATTCAAATCAGATGAACGTTGGAAGATTCCGGGTCAAAGTCAAGCACTCAACGGATACTTTGACAAATGCAGGCAACGACTATATATGGTTAACGTACGCTACATCGTATAGTTAACGTACGCTATAGTAGGAAGATAACATACGTGATATGAAGTGACAATGTACGTAAAGAAAGAAACGAAAGCTACTGGACTGAAACTGGAAGTCGATAACGTACGCTACATGACATCTATAACGTACGTAGTGAGTTTAATGTATGCTATGCAAGAAGCCTAGCGCACGCTAAAGAGTCAAATGAAGCTAACGGTTAGTTGGATGAAAATGGCTATAAATACCAAACCAATTTGGTATCAAACCACACAACAACCTTGAGCAAATGATTCATACTTGAGATATCATTGTAATCATTCTAGTTGTTGTACTTGAGCTTATATTGTCAAGAGTTTGAGTGTGATACACAAAATCTCATATACAAGAGTTAAAGAAAGGATAAGATTGGATTCGGTGTTATTAGGATCAAGGATCCGGCATTGTTAGAATCGCAATCTATATCCACATGAGGTTTATCTAGTACCCAAAGAAATCTAGATTGGTTGATTCCTTGTCCAATAGAAAATGAAAACGGTTTAACTTGGACCGACAAAAAGACAAGTGATTGAACGATTTACTCGGACCGATAGAAGACGAGTTTGTAACGGTTATCCCTCGACCGATAGAAGAGAGGTGCAGAGGTTGATCTTCATCCTATAGAAAAAGATACGAAGAGAGGACGTAGGCACGTTTGGCCGAACTTCTATAAATTCTGTGTCGTTTAATTTCCGCACCTTTATTTAAATCGCTTCCGCAATGCGAAAGAGTTTTATAACTATATCTCCAAATGGCGATACCGACCAATATTGCTTCAAAAATTAGTGTTGGAGCGGTACCTCCTAGAAGCGGCTTCACATCCGAGGAGAAGATGATCCAAATGGTGTTTCAATTTTCCCCGGTAGAAGGTCCTACCTTGAACCAACCACCATTCTTCGATGGATCTAACTTCATGACATGGAAGAAAAAGATGTCGATCTTCATTCGTGCCTATGATATAGAAATCTGGAAGAGCATTTGTCTTGGCCCGAAACAAATCCGACGAATCTCTTAAGAGTTTCGAAGAATAAAATGACGAGGATTGGAAGAACGATCATCTAACCACTCAACTTTTATATTGTGCCTTAAATCCAGAAGAGGTCAATCGTATCTCATCGCGTGAAAGTGCTAAAGAGATATGGAAAATTCTTGAAATCACACATGAGGGAACAACTCAAGTCAAGGAGATGAAGATTAATATGATTCTCCATGACTACGAGTTATTCATGATGAAGGGTGACGAGTCCATCACCAACATGCTCGACCGATTTTCGGTCATCACCAATAGACTAGCTTCGTTCGGGAATCCACTATCAAGTAATGAGAAAGTCAAGAAAATCTTACAATCACTGCCTAGCGAGTGGGACGGAACCGTGACGGCAATCATGGAATATGAAGATCTCAATACGTTCAATTTTAGCACCTTCGTTGGTTCGCTAATTAATTATGAGATTGTTCTAAAATCACGGAACAACAAGCCAAAGCCGAAGGAAAGAACGATAGCTATGAAAGCTAAGATGTCTCGGAAATAAGAAATCCTGGTAGACGAAAGTGACAAAGAATTGGCATATTATGCCAAGAATATTAATAAGTTTCAAAACTTATTAAACTGGAGAAAAAAAGACATAAAGACGGGCAAATCTAAGAAATTCGACAACAACTGTCGAATCGGTGGTCAACCAGGCCACTTTGCGAAAAATTACCGAGCAAATCAAAAGAAGGAAGTTCTAATTGCCACGTGGAGTGATGAAGATGAGGACAAAGATTTCATCAATCAAAATAACCTCGCACTTATGGCAAGAAGTTCATTCGACGAAAGCAACGTCGAAAGCCAGGTTAGTATGTCATCTCAAGATGAATTATTTGAAGCATTCGAATTATTGCATACAGATTTTCAAAATGCTTTATCCGAAATAAAATCCCTCCAATCTAAAAATAAATTATTGGACATTGAAATTTCCAAAATTCTTGAAAAGGGGAAAATTGTCGAAATCGATCATTCGAAATGCATTGAAAATGAGAATAATTTAAAAAATGACTTTGTGAAAGTTCAAGATGAACTTAAAGTTTTGATAAAGAAATTTTCATCAGGTAATGATAAATTTGAACAAATACTTTCTGTGCAAAAATTTACTTTAAACAAACAGGGGTTAGGATTCAAACCACATATTAAAACTGAATCCGTAAATTTTAAAATACCCCGTTGTGATAAATGTTTAAAAATTGGGCACCATATTTCAAATTGTAAAAATCCACGACAGACGATTAAAATTAAAAAAGTTTGGATTCCTAAAGGAACCACTATTCCGAATATCGTCTATTTAAATGAAAAACGACCGACTTTCGGTTGGATCCCCAAAAATTATTTTTTATCAATTACTATTTTACTCAGGGGGACTATTATATTTTTTTAAAAAAATGGGAGATTTTTGTCAGGGGAGATTACCCATTTTTGCATACATTTTATAATCAATCGTTATTTGCATTTTATTTACACTTTTTGCTAATAACAAAAAGGGGGAGAAAATAGTTGAATGTGATAAAAAGTGTCATGGAAGAATGACGAAAAAATAAAAGTAAAAAGGGGGAGAGAAAAATAAATATTTCATTCGAAAGGAGAAGAAAAGTTGAAGAGTCGAAAAAGAAAACGAAGAAGTTGAAAAATGAAAAGAATAAGTCGAAAAGGAGAAAAAGAAAAGATGGGAGAAACTAACGAAACGATCAAAGCCGAAAACTTTGATTCGTACAAATATATATATATATATATATATATATATATATGTGTGTGTGTGTGTGTATACTTTATTTTGCAGGTTTTATCCAACTCAAGGTGTTGTTTTGTAATAATCAAAAAGGGGGAGATTATTGAGATATTTTATTCCAAATATTCATTAATCTAGTTTTGATGATACCAAAACAAAACAACAAAGGCATTTAAGTTGAACAAAGTCACCTGATCAGACGGGTCAGTAAGATGTTACCTGATCAACCCTGAAGGAAAGCTACCTGATCAGACGAGAGGAATGCTACCTGATCAGCCCTGAAGGAAAGTCACCTGATAGAGCATAACGTACATAACGCAGAGGAGATAAAGTACGCTACCAGATCAGACGAGTGAAAGCTGACTGTAGATAGACAAGCTTAACGCACGCTATGTGCATTGAATAGCGCATGCTATCGAAGGCAATTTAACGTACGTAACACAGACAGGTTAACATACGTAATGAGAATTCAAATCAGATGAACGTTGGAAGATTTCGGGTCAAAGTCAAGCACTAAACGAATACTTTGACAAATGCAGGCAACAGCTATATATGGTTAACGTACGCTACATCGTATAGTTAACGTACACTACAGTAGGAAGATAACGTACGTAATATGAAGTGACAACGTACGTAAAGAAAGAAATGGAATCTACCGGACTGAAACTGGAAGTCGATAACGTACGCTACATGACATCTATAATGTACGTAACGAGTTTAACGTACGCTTTGTAAGAAGCCTAGCGCACGCTAAAGAGTCAAATGAAGCTAACGGCTAGTTGGATGAAATTGGCTATAAATACCAAACTAATTTGGTATCAAACCAAACAACAACCTTGAGCAAATCATTCATACTTGAGATATCATTGTAATCATTCTAGTTGTTGTACTTGAGCTTATATTATCAAGTGTTTGAGTGTGATACACGAAATCTCATATACAAGAGTTAAAAGAAAGGATAAGATTGGATTCGGTGTTATTAGGATCAAGGATCCGGCATTGTTAGAATCGCAATCTATATCCACATGAGGTTTATCTAGTACCCATAGAAAGCTAGATTTGTTGATTTCTTGTCCAATAGAAAATGAAAACGGTTTAACTTGGACCGAAAAAAAGACAAGTGATTGAACGGTTTACTCAGACCGATAGAAGACGAGTTTGTAACGGTCCCTAGACCGATAGAAGAGAGGTGTAGAGGTTGATATTCATCCTATAGAAAAAGATACGAAGAGAGGACGTAGGCACGTTTGGCCGAACCTCTATAAATTCTGTGTCGTTTAATTTCCGCACCTTTATTTAAATCGCTTCCGCAACGCAAAAGAGTTTTATAACTCTATCTCCAAACGGCGATACCGACCAATATTGCTTAAACATCAACTTAGCAAGTATATAAAAGCACTTCAATCGTACTGTATGTAATATCTTCATTTTCCGTTATTAGTAATTTCTAATTTTAGTGTATTTTCATTTCAGACGACTCGCTTGTATGTGTTTTGATATTATGAAGTTCTTTTGTTCTGCGTTTATGGTCATCAAAATGAGTTTTGGAGTTGTTTTTACGAGATTTTGATTATTGTGTAACTTTTCTACGTTTAGACTCGATTTTCGTAAATTTTGTCCTAAACCGACATTTCATTTCGTCGATAAGTTCCTTTAATATTTCTGGATTCGTTACAATTTTAGGAGATTGTTAGTTGGCCTCGAGTTGTGATTCTCGAGAGTTTGGGTTGTTCTATAATATATTATAGTTTTGGGTATCACCTTTAAGAATTATTGTCCGTTCCGTTGTTTGGTTAGAATCGTACATTCGGATTCGGAAATTGTGCTTACATGTTGTTGTTTTCTTGTCATGTCTCTTTATTCGCTGGTATATGTCAAGTTTCATGCCTTCCGAGTCGCGTACAGTCTGGCCGAGTTTCCTAACTGTACTCTGTACAGGAACAGTTAGCGCACGCTAACGTTTTATCCGTAGCGTGCGCTATGAGGCTATATCTAGCGCATGATAGACTTATTTTATTGCGTACGCTAATGCATCTGGGCAGAGTACTCTAGAACTGGACAGAAGGTTCAGTATTTCTGAACTGAACCAGGTAGCGCACGCTAATTTGCTGTTAACATACGCTAATTGCTAACCTTAGCGCACGCTAAACTTGTATCAACGTACGCTAACGGGAGAACAGAAGTCTCTGACTGCATTCTGAACCCCATTAGCGCACGCTAAACTTTGTGTGTAGCGCGCGCTAAGTCTGTCTGATATATATAGGACAACAACAGTTTAACTTCGTCATTTTTCATCCTTATTTCTTCCTTCCGGCTTTGGGCGATATTAGACAAGGGTTGGAGTCGATTTTGGCCAAATATGATCATCCACTAACATCCTTACGTTCCTTGTGCGAATTTATCAACTTATTAACGTATTCCACCACCCGAATCGAGGTAAGGATCCCTAGAACCCTTGTTTTGAGATTTTGGGAAAATTTTGGGGATTTCTTGTGATTTGACCCTTTTAATCCGATTCATCATAAATTGTTGCTTGATTTCAGTTGTACACTTGTAAGCCTTTGTTTTCCTTGAGGTTTTGTGGAATAAACACCGATATTTCCATTATTTATCAAGTATATTCGGTGATACCTTCATAGTAACCGATGAATTGTCCCAATGGGTAGAACTAGGATGAATCCTTGCGTTTCCGCAACGTTGTGGTTGATTGTATATGTAACGCCCCAAAATTACAATAAATTTGAACTTTTTATAAATGCCATTTTATTAGACAAAAACATTAGTGTTGAGAGCCAAGTAAACGTTTCATCACAACTGTTAAGTTTAACCACCAACCCCAAATAACACAGTGAAAAATGTAATAATTCTAAACTCGAGTCTCAAAATAAATAATAACAAAGATCTTCTCAACGCGCTAGTGTGTACCGTCACGCCTTACTGCCACTCGCACCTGAAACAGTAATTTATAGGAAAAGGGTAAGCACGAAGCTTAGTGAATTCAAACACCACATAGGATAACAATCATATGAACACTACCCCTAACCACAGATAGATACAAATAATCCACACATGCCAGTTTGAGAACATATCCTAAACAGGCAATCTCATGCAAGAACAACTGTTTATATAACCATCGGTCTCCCCGAATTCATGCAACACCGTGTACGTGTTCCTCGCCCCCCCGAGTTTATACAACATCCATATACATATTTCTCGGTCTCCCCGAGTTTATACGACACCCGTATATGTATTTCTCAGTCTCCCCAACTTTTATACGAAACTTGTTGAGTCAAGATTTATTCACCTCGACAGGCGATCGACTACAAGGCCGAGCGACCGATTCCACAACCAATCAGACTACGGCGAACTCGCCTAAGTGGAGATAGCAGTCCACCTTCGAGTATCTAGCGATCGATTCTCAAGGCGATCGCCTTGGGCACCTGACGATCGACTCTGACGCCCGACCTAGGACGACCGTACTGTGCCCCGAACAGAGACCTTCGTCCGTCAAAGACCACGAAGACTGGATCTCAAAGCAGCTCCCATGTGCAGATCCGCGACAGGCGCCACATTTCATGGATCGTTGACCACAGCCTGTCACCACCTTATCACCTACCGACAAACCCGCCGAAAGGTACAAGATGGGACCGCCCGTCACAGCGACTCAGACGCGTGCAAACTTCTCATTGGACCGCACTGCTGGCTGCCAGCAACTCCTGTGGACTTTAAGGAGACCATTCCATGTGCTAAAAGACGATCGCCCGCTTATTATAATACAGCAAAGGCGATCGCCCAACATCTCCCAGTCCTATAAATAGAGAACTTCCAGCAACTGGAAAAAGGTTCCGGTCAGTACCACTCATAACAGAGAAAGGTTCCAACTTCATTCACGGAAATACATTCAAACATACATACTTTCATGCTCTTGGCTTCCTCTCCCGAATCTACCTCAGGATTTCTCTCTCAGCACCTCTCAACTAGAAGACGGCCGGCAAAGGCAAGAAGTCTCCACAGTGCAGATTCAAAGAAGCTCACAAGCCCAGGAGCTCAAACATACAGCAGCTACACACCGTGAGAGACTGTCGATCTCTCACGGTCGACACAGCTCATCAACGTTGTTACAAGAACTCACAGAGCATCATATCTGGTTCTTCCGGCAATCTACACGCTCACTAGCTAAGATAACTAGGGTCTTTACACTCATTGTAATTGTACTCTAACATTAATACTTGTATCCCAGAATATTTGTATTAATAACATCTCACGAGAGCATTCAAGCCCAGTACTAACAACCCCGGCAAATCTTGTGTTATTTACTTTCCCACGGAAGTGTTCTCGCACTTTGTTTGCTATCCATCTATTCTAGCAATATCTATCTCTGGATAATATTTTGGGTAGCAACAATTGGCGCTACAAGGAGGGCTTTTAAACCTTCATTTATATTCCTACCGTCCCGGAGAACACTCACTGTTCTCGGGGAATATACTTGAAGTGACACTCACTGCACTTCAAAGAAAGCCTTCAGAATCATGACGTCTGCCATTACATCGAAGAGATCCATTCTCCGAACCGCCGGACACCATATCCCAGCTCAATTCGAGCCCCAGCCGACGGCAGGGGGAAGCCACGGCAACGCGAGACTCTCGATCCCGCACCTGAGGGGTGGCCCCAGCCTCTCACTCGACCAGTTCCAAACCGCGGAACAGATAGGCTATGGCCGTCCTAAAGGAGCGACGGAGAGCATGCGCGGCGCCCGCAATGACTCCCTCGGCCATCCGCCACGTGGGCAAACGGAAATTCAAAGGGCTACTGGGCGAGCGATCGTCAGAGAGCCCCGATTCGCGAAAAAAGGCTCTCGCACGGCCGGACGGTTCCGTATTCAGTCGCTTGGGAAGCGACCCATCATGGCGATCGGGGCATTCTGGCCCCAACCACGCGACGACGGAATCCGAGTCCGTCACCAGGAGTTCGGCCTATCCGACTCCCAGTCGAACACAAGTTAACCGTTTGGCTTCCGCTCCGAACGCCAGGGGATCATTACTTGATCGCCTCGGCTAGAGATGTTAAATGGGCTCGGGCCCGTAGGGCTAGCCCGCTTAACCCGCCAAAAAACCGGGTTAGGGCCGATATTTCCTAGCCCGTTTAAATCCGGGCTTTTTTGGCCCGAACCGTTTAGCCCGAAGCCCGTTAGGGCTAGCCCGAAGCCCGCCAGGGCTAGCCCGAAGCCCGATATATATATTGTTAATTTCAACTTACAGTAATACCATATTTATATAACATATATTAATATTATATATGTAATATATATTAATATTATATATAATATATATTATTACTGTATTTATTAATATAGTGTGTGTATATATATATATATATGTATATACATAAAAGTGTATTTTGTGTTATATTTATTATAGTATAGTTGTTACTATATATAAAATATATTGTTACTTTTTTTTTTGTTTATGACTTATAAAAAAATAAAAAATAGGTTTTTTAAATATTTAGCCCGTTTAGCCCGTTTAGCCCGAAACCCGTTAGGGTTAGGGTTAGGGCCGATATTTCCTAGCCCGTTTAAATCTGGGCTTTTTTGGCCCGGACCGTTTAGCCCGAAGCCCGCTAGGGCTAGCCCGAAACCGCTAGGGCTAGCCCGTTTAACATCTCTAGCCTCGGCTCCCGCTCCGAGCGCCTAGCCACGAGCAGCCAGGCCACGGCGATGGCCGCTATGCAACGCCAGCTCAACGAGATGAAAGCACTCTTGGATACTGGGGCAAGCACCAGTAGAAAGATCATCGGACCGACCGAGCCACTCGCAGCCCACATCGAGCTTGCCCCCGTGCAACCAAGGATCACTCCTCCCAAAACACCTCTATATTAAGGGAGATCGGACCCCGAGACCCACATAAGCAAATTCCGGATCTACATGACCGGGTGTGGGGCATCAGATGCGACCAAGTGTCGAATCTTCCCGTTAACCTTGGGCGAGCTGGCCAATAGGTGGTACATATCGCTACCACCACGATAGATCATCTCCTTTGAGAAACTGGCGAATGACTTCACGTCATATTTCGCCGCCAAGGTCGCCAGACCCGAAGGCCCCCACCGCATGATGAAAATCAGGCAGGGGGAAGACGAATCCGACGCGGATTACATCGAACGAATAGACGAAATCATCCTCACCGGCGATCCCATCAGCGACGAGCTCGCTCTCTATTCGATCCTGGGGGGATTCTACGGTCATTCACCCATGTTTAAACATCTCACGAAGGACATCCCCCCAACCTAAGCGATCTTCCGAGCTAAGGCTGCCGACTTTCTGGCCAGGCAAAGGCTACTCACCCTCCGCCAAGGCGAGGAAACGCCTCCTCCTGTCCGAAAGACGGCGGTCGCCAAAACTAAAAAGACGGTCGCCAAGCCATCCGGTGACCACAAGGCCTTCGAGGATATGGAAGCCCATCTCCTCCACAAGTTCAATCGAACTCCGGCCCACATTTTTTACGCCATCAAGGGGCGCGAACCGCTGAGCAAGCCAAAGGCGATAAGGGACC
Source organism: Orobanche coerulescens (assembly GCA_033398695.1). Taxonomy (NCBI): domain Eukaryota; kingdom Viridiplantae; phylum Streptophyta; class Magnoliopsida; order Lamiales; family Orobanchaceae; genus Orobanche; species Orobanche coerulescens. Next base: position 222,844,738 of record CM065804.1, read on the forward strand.
ACGGTCATATGGACCACAATCAATATTGTGCCTACCACAAGAGTCCCGGCCACAGCACCAACCAATGCCGCGACCTCCTCAGACAACTCTGGAGATTATTCGAGGAGGGCAAGTTGGACAGTTTATTGGCTTAGCCGGAGCCCCACCAATCTCCCAACACGGTCGCCCGAGTCGAATGCGAATAGGCCGGAAAGCTCATACGAGCCGACCCCTCGATCAACCTCGGCGACCGTATCTACATGCTTCAATCAAGATAAGGGAACTTCGGAAGTCTCTCCCCGATTTCCCGTCTCATCAAATCAAAGGCTACTGCCTGAGCAAACACCTCGAAAAAGAGAATGACTTGCTCGCCCTCTAAAGTTCGTCATCAGCATGATGGACCTAGGCAGCGATCGTCTCCCCTAGAAAAACGTACACCGTCGAGGATCATCATCTGACATGATGGTCCGAGGTATAAAAGTGCCGCCATGGTCGCGAAAATCGATGAAACCGATGATCCGTCCATGCAAGGTTCCTTTGGGCCAAGATCGCCCGCCCTTCGTTTAAATACGAGGCTGGCGTAGTCTGAGGGCCCTCCAAAACAGATCTGCGGACACGATCGCCCGCCCTCGGAGGTCCATCAATTAACATGGTGGGTCCTTCACGGATAATGCGACGCGTCCCTCCCCCGTCTCAACGTATACCGTCGAGGGTCGCCATCTTAATAGCGGCCCGAGGTAGAAAAGAGCTAACAAGCCGCGGACGTGGAGTCGATTAATCCGACGATACCCCGTGCAAGGAATTCTCCAGACCAAGACCGCACACCCTTCGTTTAAATACGAGGCGAGGCGCAGCCTACGAAGAACCCTACCAATTAAATGAGTCGCGATAGCTTAGCCATCAGACGGAATGTCGCTCGCGCACAAGACATGATCGTGGAGATCGGTCCATCGAACTCCACGATCGTGCATGGTTCCTCAAGACCGAGATGGACGGCCTTCCTCGAGGATTCGACAAAATTGAAGACCGCTCACTCAACGATTTATTTTCGTCCCCTTACTTTCACTAAGTGAACAAAAACAAGGGGGAAAATGCAGAGCTATTTGTACAACGATCGTCCCTATTCAATTACGTACGGAGATCGGCATTTTTCAGATGTTTGTGCAGCGATCGAATTTGTTGTAAAAGTTATCTATTTGAGTTTATCAATTCACTTAGACCTACACACGCAACGATCTCTCCTCACACATTTGTACAAAGTCAAGCAAAAGACTCAGAAAAGCAATCATTCAAGTGATAGATCGAAAAAGAAAACATTCATTTCATTACTTGAAGTCTCAAAAGTACATACACAGTCGCCCAAAGGCCTAAGTACTACAAGAGATAGCTGCAAAATTACAAGGTAAGAAAAGTTAAAACAAACAAAAACGAAGAGCCTCAGGCCCCTGCCTGGCCTTCGCCTTCAACCTCCGGATCGGCCCGCGACCCTTCACCAACCTCCGGAGCGGCCTCCCCGTCCTCCGGAGCGTCAGGATGAACAAGGTTCGCTGGAGTCGGATACCAGCTCAAGTCCACACCGATGTCTGCGAGATCCAAGATAGGCACAGAGAAGACAGGATGAAGAGGGTTCTCCAACGCATATGCCTTGAAGCTTTCGGAAAGAGGACCGACCTCCAGCCCTCATTTCTTAGTAGAACTGAGCGAGTCAGCGAACGCCAGATAATAGGCAAACTCGTGACAAACTCCAAGTTGAGAAAGGGATCGGTCTCGGTCGCCTCTAACTTCCCTTTCAGCTCCGCAACTGCCTGTTGCGCACCCTGGAGCTCGGCCTCCCTTACAGCTGTCTCTCCCCTCGACGCCGCCAGCTCGCTAGTCAGCCGAGCGACGGTCACCTTCAGTTGATCGGCCTCCTTCTCAGTGGCCAATTGCAACCGTCGGGCATCTGTCATCCGGTCCCGAAATCGGATGAGTAGCCCCGCTATCAAACATCACTACAGCAGGCACCGAGTTAACTAAGAATGTACCTGTCACCACTTCAGGCATAGCCTGCGCCTCCTCCACTTTCAGCTGGTGCACTCTATCTCGGGCTGCCTCGGGTCTAGCCTGACCCACGCTGCCATCAATAATACGCAAGGGGGCAGCCGCAAGGGCTCTTTGTGCCCCACCCCCGTCGGCAACCCTCGGATTCGGACAATTGGCCTTTATGTGGCCCATCTGTTTGCAGTTAAAACAGACCATCAATGGTACCCTACAATCACGGCCAAAGTGTCCAACCTGTCCACACTTGAAGCACTTGTCGTCTCTCTTTCCGTTACCATCACTGGGCTTAAACCCACCGCTCATTTGACTCGAGCGCGAGTTCAAGAACTTCATCTTCTTTGGAGCAGCCGATATCAGTGCACGGTCTGTACTGCCTTCCTCTTCTTGGCCTGTGTCTCTAGCTCAAGTTCCCATCCCCGGGCAGCCTCCATCATCGCAGCAAGTGAAGCATACTGCGCAGTACTCACGAACTCCCTGATCTTTGTACGTAACATATCCTTGTACCGAGTCATCTTCACGTCCTCAGAAGCTGCATACTGAGGGTAAAACAGCGCCATCTCCGTGAATTTTCTATTCATCTCCTTCACGGTCTCCGTAGTCTGTGTGAGCTCCAAGAATTCTTTAGCAATCCCCTCCATCTCCACTGGAGGCACATACTCCGCACGAAAACGTGCGGCGAACTCCTCCCAGGTCAAGGCAGTGTGCTCAATAAGCGTCAATGCGGTAGCACACTAGTCTTTCACTCCGTCTCGTAATAGGTTCACCAAGAAACGAACCTTCAGGTTCTACGGACAACCACTGGTAAGGAATGCACACTCCATGTCCGAGATCCAGCGTATGCTGACGATCGGCTTCGAGTCTCTCTTGAACTATGGAGGCGAACAAGCAGAGATATCCCGATACTGAAACTCTCGCGCTCGGGGCTGCCCACCAACAGAGGGTGGAATCGCCGCGATGCGCTCCTCCATCAACACTACCACTTTATTACGATTGGCGGTAATAATATCGGGGATCGCATCCTCAATAGCGTGCATCACCTCAGCCGCAATCATTTCACGAATCTGCTCAGCAGTAAATCCAGTACCAACATCTGACTCAGCATTGTTGTTCCTTCTCGTGATGGCCATTCTGGTTAATAATTACAGCGATTTATTAGCACACAATAAATCATGTTAACTACGCTCATGCTCAACTCCTCGGATTCTCCGTGATCTTCCCCGACTCAAACACGGATCCTGTGCTTCAAATAGTAGGAGAACTACTATTACCTTCCACACCAATCCTTACTCGTTTCGAGTCCCAACCCGGAGTGTCCAAGTAGTTCCCTTCCGACGGTTATACCCATATGCCCGTACCAGCATATGTAAACACTCTTCCTATCTCACTAGGAACTTCACCCAATCCCACTACCCTTGCTATAATGAAATCCCCACTAGTCATGACGAGTGGCCTCGTGAATGCACACTTGCATACAGTATGAAATCAGATAGACTTTCGAATAAAAGATTCTATCCTACAACGGTTGGACTCAAACAAGAGCTGCGCAATAGAACTAAATCCAATATTCTAAGGCTATTTGGTTCCTACTGCATACAACTTATAAGGCATTCACTTAACAACCTATCAAGACTAGCATAATTTCCTACTAGCAAGTAACAAACATGTAGTACAGTGTAATAAGCACCAAGCATCTAGCATACATACTCCTGTGTTCTAGAAATCAATAAATTACACTAAGTACTCTACATTTTCCCTTAGCATCGACTGACTGTACACACTGCGCCTCCGGTCACCGTTTCTCCAACGTGCTTTTCCTTTCTTAAATTTTCTCAAAATTTTAAAAAGAAAATAAAATTCCGAGCCGAATGCTTGAGTTCAAACACACTGGAATGTGTTCGATTCGCTCAAGCTGTGCTCCGATACCAACTTGTAACGCCCCAAAAATTACAATAAATTTGAACTTTTTATAAATGCCATTTTATTAGACAAAAACATAAGTGTTGAGAGCCAAGTAAACCTTTCATCACAACCGTTATCCGCCACTTGACCGGACAAACACAATTGAACAACGTCGAGAAATTGTATCCTATAACAATAGTTTACAATGTAAGATTTCAATTATAACACTTATACATCCCCGGCAACGGCGCCAAAAACTTGACACGTCTTTAGTGTAACTATCGCAAGTGCACGATATCGTATCAAGTAGTAAGTGGACTTTTTGAGTCCGGTTTATCGATCACACGAGGAAGTTAGGTTATATATTGAATTATACACTATTTAACTATTTGTTATATAGATTTATAAGATTGAAACACACAATTTAAGAGTTTTTTTTTTAATTGCAAATAAAATGCAATAATAGTTCTAATATTCAAGGAAATGAAAGATTACACTAATAATAGATTAATAAAAGATATAATGAAATAGTTGGGATTACAAATTTAGTTCATCATTAGTTATAGAAGATGTATAGGAGATCATAAGATGAATTTACTTATTATGTTGTGTAGATTCGATTTTCCTTAAAAAGACAGTTTCTCTTTCGAACTATAAAACGCCCATTATATATTGAATCAATCCACTATATTTTTATGTTGATTAGCTTCAATACATAGCGTTAGGTTTTATGAAAATAACTCAAAGAATCATTTAAGGTCTAGAGGTATATTTCTATCCCATAGAACAACTTAGAGTGAAGATCATTTGATCTAATCAAACATATTTTCTTTCGAAACATATGAAGACCATAAATATCGTCATTTATTGGCCAAATAAATAAAGATTTGGTAAACAATGAAAATCACACACAATAGTAAGTAATTCATAATAGATCTTTATACAAACTTAAATAACATGACTAACCTTGTGTATAATCCCAACTTAAGTAACTTAGCCCATGAAGGGTTTAATAAACATAATACAAGCTTGAGTGGTCATTATTAGTTGAAAAAGAGAAAGAATTGATCCGAACTCCCTTAGTAGATAAAGGAGAAAGAAGCAATAAACTCCCTTAACAACATATGCTATACAACTATTACACAATTCACTCAAGAACACAAGTGTGTTCTTCACACAAAATAAAATATTACAAAAAGTGAAAAAAAATATAAGATGAAGGATGAATAATGATGGATCTAAGAGGTCTATTTATACACCTAAAGTCATCTAATAGCTCCAAAACTCCAGCATTATTACATTAGATCGGATCAATGCCAGCCATCCCATCAATAATAGACCAAAAGTATAAAAAATTAGGCAATGATCAATAATCTGCCAAGAGTTACGACCGTAACTATGATGACTTACGGCCGTAACATTGAGGAGTTACGGCCGTAACCTGTCTTTGTAAATTTGCATTTTGTGAGTACGCTCGTACACGCTCGTATGGAGTTTCAGACTTCATTTTCAGCCCAGAATTTCTTAGACTTTGCGTTTTTGCCCCAAATCTTCTTCGGATGATAACTTTTGATATATAACTCTGATTTTGAATCCGGAAAGACTGCTGAACTCGTCTCGGAAAGCCCTACAACATGAATACATAAAAATTCAACAAAGAGAATATTTTATAAACATGTTATTTCTTGAGTAAATCAGTAATTTAATCCGATTAAGATTAGATTTACATCTTCATCCGATAAAAATAAAATTATTAAAAACTAATTAATTCTAAGAAAAAACGAGTAGACTAGCTCAATTGTGGGTGAAATATATCGATACAAACCATGAATAAGTGTATAAAATTGACACTTATCACACCCCCAAACTTGAATTCTTGCTAGTCCCGAGCAAGACTCTTTATTAATCACACTCCAAAAATAAAAATAAAAATAAGACACAAAAATAATAATACACACATAAATTAAGAAAAACAATCATATAAAAAGAGAAAAGGAGATCAAAATGCCATTCATACACAACAACCAGCTTTATACAGTAGATAGAAATGAATCAAGATTCAAAATAAATCTACTAATGATTTTAAAGTTAAAACACGGTTTTATTTTGTAATTCCAAAATGCAAGGTTTTCCCCCAAAAGGTTGATTATTTCTTTCCCACTCGTGATACACACGACTCCCTTTAATGGTTACTCTCGATCACTCGTTTATTTTTCGACTCAATATGAAGAAGAATTTCATCGGCGTCATCAAATATTGTGATTGTTCACAAAATTGAGTGTATTGAAATTCAGCCGCTAATTAATTCAAATATGCTCATAAACTACATCCCTTATTGATAGCTTTCACACCGTTATTTGCTAACGTGTAACTCTTTTCACCAACACAATTTTCATTTTTTTTAGGTGATAGCTTTCACACCGTTATTTGCTAACGTGTAGCTCTTTTCACCAACACAATTTCCATTTTTTAGGTGATAGCTTTCACACCGTTATTTGCTAACGTGTAGCTCTTTTCACCAACATATTTTCTATCTCTTTTTTTTAGGTGATAGCTTTCACACCGTTATTTGCTAACGTGTAGCTCTTTTCACCAATGACTCCTTTTTTTAGGGAATAGAATTTTTGCAGAAAATCGTTTATTAGCTAAGCATGAAAAATCAAAAACTCCACAAATTAAGTAAATTTCAGTTCTATTTTTCAGCAACCGACTGATTCGTCTTTTCTCAAGGTAACGAATGACTCGATTTTATATGATAACTACAAGGCTTGGAAAGAGAGATTAAGGCTCAAAATTTTGAAATATACACGATTTTAGAAGCTTGTATATAGCTAATTTATTGGTGTTATGGCCAGATCTAGAAATCTCACAAATCAAATATATATATATTAAAAAAAATTAAGGCAAATAACCAAAATAATCAAAACCAACACACCAAAATAATTAAAACATACCACCCCCAAACTTGAAAATAAAACTGTCCTCAGTTTAAAAAAATAAAATAAAAAAATAAAATAAAATAAAAAGCAAGGAGAAAAACAGAATACTCCATGTTATGAAAGTTGATGCTTGAGCTAACGCCTTTTAGAATCTGCAAGAGAATAATATACGAGGCAAACAACAAAATAAAATAAAATATACTCGGAAGTATAACACAATTTTTAAGATGCGCTTCAAGAAAGTCTGAAGAGTCGTCTTACGCTGCCATCAATGCTTTTATAAAAAACAAACAATAAAAATTACAGCAATAAAATAACAATACATAAATCGCGAATAGATGCGCGTCAAGAGATCACGAAGAAACTCCTTAAGCTGTCATCATTTAGCACGATTTTTAAACACAACAGAAATTAAAAAAAAAATACAAGAGGTCCGACATGGATTATCAATGGGAGAGGAATGAATCCACTTTTCGTTTTCTCACGGTAAAATCTTCCATCCAGACAATTTTAGCTAGAGCTGGATCTGGTTGAGGAACAAATTCAATGAGTTTTTTTATTAGTTTTTCTGGTGTTGTTGCAACGACTATGATTCGTTTAGCACGCTCGGAAATAAAACCTTTTTCAGCAGAGTAGTCGATGAAAGATAGTAAACCATCAAAGAAACCATTGACATTAAGCAGACCTATTGGTTTTTGATGAACATTTAGCTGGACTCTGGTAACCACATGGTTCCTCAAGAGTGCCAAAACCACCGGGAAGGGTGATAAAGGCGTCAGAATTATTTATCATGTGAGTTATGCAATCTTGCATATTTACAGATCTAAACTCATCACCAATAGTTGCCTCGGTGATTTTACTTTCAGCCAGAGGTTTTGGAATTATTCCCAACACTCTTACTCCTTCCATATAGGCAGAAGCAACAGCTCGTCCCATAAATCCTAGACTTCCTCCTCCGTAAACTACATGAATGCATTTTTCTCCTAAGGTACGACCCAAGTTGTGGGCTGCTTCAGTAAAGCATGCCTCTTTTCCATAACTAGCTTCACCAAAAATGCAGACTGTGCTAAATTTTTTTGTGGAAGATGATGATTCCATTTTTGAAAAGAAATTTATTAGAGAGAAAAAGAGAAAAGTACAAGTTTGAGGGATGAATAAAAGAAACAAGCACAATGCTTATTTATAGAAGAAAAATGAGGTAAAATTGTTTAACAAGTTTGTGATTGCGTTGATTGCGCTTCAACTACTCAATAGAATAATGAATGCATTTATTGCGTATCACCCTTTTTTTATTCAGAAAATCTCACCATACGACAAAAATTAAAGATACTCACAAGTATGTACAGTAGTTGTGATTGTGGCTCACATCTTCCTCTGATTTTACGTTCAGAAACGGCCTAAACGCCTTCTATGAGTCGGGGAGAAGCTTCTCATCCAATTTTCTTACAAATTGGCAAACAGAGTCTTTTAACGTCAGATTCCCAAGACGTTGTTCATATTCTGGTTTGAATTTATTCCACAAACATCGAATTCTGTAATGTACGAGTCCACTAGGATGCGTGTCAAGTGAAATTTCGATATTATCTAAATTCTCTTTATTCAGTCCATCCTTAATGAACTGAATTTTATCTTCTCTAGTTGTAGATGGAATTCCTAAAGATCGACATTTTAAATTACAGTTCCATCTAGCACATTTATAGCAAATGGCTATCATCTTTGCTCGTCGTTTCTTGGCATATGAACTTTTTCCTAGCCCTGGTAAAAATCTAGTAGGTATTTCTGTGAATTCACCTGCTATTCTCTGTTGTTACCCAAAATATTATCCGGAGATAATATTGCTGGAATGATCGAGTAACAAACAAATGCGAGGACACTTCCGTGAGAAAATAGATAACACAAGATCTGTCGGGGTTGTTAATCCCGGGCTTGAATGCCCTCGCGAGATGTTATTAATAAATATACTGTCGAGTACAAATATTAATGTTAGAATCTATTACAAGGAGCGTAAAGACTTCTAGTTATCTAGGCTTTAGAGCGCGTAGATTGCCGGAAGAACCAGATAGATAGATATGTGAGTTCTTGCTTGGGATATATGATGAATGTGTATGAATATCACTATGAATGTGTAAGTGGTTGCCAAAAGAGTATTTGATTCTCTCCTTTGTGTGTATTTTGCACTGAATTCGTAGTAAATTCGCTTCCTCTCGGCCATTGTAGCGAGTTCTCTATTTATAGGGGACAAGGTAGTTGGGACTCGCCAGGCGATCGCGGGCGACCGCCGTTTTCTATGTTAAAATAAGATGGCCGATCGTCCCGTCACGTGGGCCTGTTCCCTTGAGGTCCGAGGTCGCTGCTGGTGGCCAGCTGGGCGAACCAATGGGAAGCCAGCACGCGTCTTGAGTCGCCTGTCAGGGAGGACCCACTTTGTACCTTTCGGCGGCCTTGTCGGTAGGTGTGGTAGGTGACAGTCAGTCAAAGGTCCTATCTGTCGGTATCCTTTGAAGATCCGCACGTGGGCCACCGTCCAAGATTCGGTCTTCGACGACTTTGACGGATGCTGGATCCATACGTGGCACGAGATGATCGCCTCTGGTTCGCTCATTAAAGACGATCGTCAGACATCAAAAGACGATCGCTCGGTACCAAAAGACGGTCGCCACATTGTGCCGAACTCTAGGCGTTTGTCCAGAGTATGTCTTCCATGGTTGGCTTCTCTTATTGTGATGCCGATCGCCTATCGAGGCGTTTTAATCGCCGCACAACAATTGCCCCCAGCTCGCCTCGATGTTGAAAACACGGGGTGAGGTGGCACTGTTGGCGATCGCCAATGTTTAAATGATCAGCCGATCTGAATTCAAATATGGACGATCTTCTTTCGCGTCGGGAGCAGCGGGAAATGAAGGCGGGCTTTCTAAAAGTGGCAGGGACACGCGTCGCGCCGCTGTTGGGGGAGTCCTACGGTTTGTCGGGCTTGTTGGCTGGCATGCCCTCGAAAAGACGCGTATGCGGGATTCAAGGGCAGCATTAAATGCGTCCCCACGTGACGGTTGCGATCCAGCCCTCGCGGTTTCTTCTATTTGCATCTAGACCCTCGTCTCCATCTATAAAAGGGCCTGGGCTTCTTCTCCTTCACTTTTTACGCGTCCTTTGCATCCATAGCCGAAATTCTGCAGAAATTTCTGGAGCTTCTTGTGCCGATCTCCTTCTTTTCTCTAGGTAAGAAAAATTAATCTTCTCTCTCCGTTTACTTTCTAATATGTCGGGAGGATCCAGAACCTTCGAGACCGGAAGTTCTTCCGCTGCCGCAGCGTCGCCTGAACGGGAGGATATTCCCGTTGGAGTAGATATGGAGACGGCCGTTGAAGCTATTCGTGCGGGGATTGCACCTGCAGAACTCGAAGAACTTTTCAACGAGGCCGAAGTGGCGAGGACGGCGGCGACGGAGGAGCAGGGGGGCTTGCCGGTGGATGAGGATGATTTGGTGCGGGAGGCCTGGGAACGAGAGAGTAGATTCGGCCCTGCCTATGTGGCCTTTGCTCAGATGATGGAAGCGATCGCCGGACCCTGTCCGGAATTCGACTTCGAAGCCTATTCCGCCGCTCATCCTTACGAACATGTGAAGCGGACGGTTTTTCAGGCCGCCATCCCGTCTCCGTGGACTCTCGGAAAGATCCGGAGTACGGCGACCAAGAAAGACCTGAGCCGTTGGAGGGCCAAATATCACATCCCCTCTGACGTTTCCTTGCACGTGCCGTCGGAGAATGAACGTGCCGACCAACGGCCCGAGGATATGGTTGCCGTCAGCGAGATGATTATGGAGGCCGGTCTGCGATTTCCTCTGCCGTTCGCCGTCTCCTACTTGCTGATCGCCTGGAATTTGGCGCCTCTTCAGCTGACGCCGAACGCTTGGCTACAGATCATCTGCACGTTGACACTGTTTGACGGTCACCGGTTGTTCCGCCTTCTTACTGCGCTGGAGATGAATTATCTGTTTAAACTGGCCGCGCAGAAAGGGTCGATCGGCGGCAGTCATATCCAAGGCCGAATCGGGAGAGTGGTCCTAGGTGTGCCGAATAAGACCAGGGGTGACCTGGCTAAATGGTGCTGGGTCGGCGGGACGTGGCGATCGGCATCGAGTGACAGGCCGAATGTGGAGTTGGAGATCCCCACCACTTTCCGGGAGAGGAATCCGAGTAAGGATTTTAACTCTCCCCTTGATTGAGCTTGTCTTGGACTGATCTAATTTTGTTTTCTTTTTGCAGGACCTCTCGTTCCAGCGATCGACGACCTTCCATTCGATTTCTTGATCGTTTGGGAGCGGATCCGTGCCTTGCCGAACTCCTTTATTGACGTTCGCTCGCTTGGTACCGAAGCTCATCGGTTGGGGGCTCGATTGTTCTGCTTCCCCCGTCACTTGAAAGTTCCAGGTATGAGCTTAAGTGGTGCTTCCTTGCTTGACGATCGTCTCCAGGAGGTCGTATCGTTTAAGTTGTTGTCTAACTTGTTTGTATCTCTTCTTTGATAGAGGTTCATTTTCCCCGATTTGCCGAGCCACCGCCAGAGATCGCCATGTCAAACCCGGGACTCATCGGTCGCCTTCACTTGGGCAAGCAGACTGGTCGCGTTCCTGCGATGACGTCTCGCCCTGCTCCGGTGACGAGGCTCGCCGAGCCGCCGCGAGCCGGTGGTTCAGTGGAGAAGAATAGCCGGGCCGCAAGAGGCGGAGGTCGGAGGAGTCCCCGTCGATTTCTGAGGCGGATGTATCCATTCTTGCGCCTCCGGTTGCTGCGGCTCCTATCTCTGCCGTCCCGATGATGGAGCGATCAGGCCCTAGGCCCTCGGTCCCCGGCTCCCGGTCATCTGGCAGCTCGACGAAGAAGGTGGCGATCGCCGAGGCGGAAACCTCTCGGGGCAAGCCTTATTTTGGACGCGATCCCGAGCTGGTCAACAAGTAAGAAAGGATCAAAATTTTCTGAGTTAGGCATTCTAGGCAAGGTATAGGCTAACTCTTTGGTTTCTTTTGGTTTGTGCTGCAGGGTTCGTCTTGCCGACCCGGACGTTGCTCCTATGGTGCTGGACTTTTTGTCGAGCAAGGCTCCGCAAACATCTCTCTGTAATACCCGAGATTTCTATGTAATTGGAACTTGTGATATTGTAATAATTGTACTTTTGTCTGAGTACTATTCTCCGTATTTCATAGTCCGATGTTGTCGAGCGTTTAATTTCATGGTTGTGATTTAAAGATTGTAAATCTGCGCATGTAGCGCACGCTACCGGCTATGTTTAGCGTGCGCTAACGTGGATCAATAGCGCACGCTACTGAGGGTCATTAGCGCACGCTATGCATGGTCAGTTTGATTGAGATGTGCGGTAGGTGAGATCTGGCCGGGGGACCCCTGTCGGATCGTGTCGGATGTACCTGGACGGCTTTAGGGAAAAGCCGAGTCAACGCCTTAGCGCACGCTACAGGTATATGCGTAGCGCACGCTAAGTGCTGAGTACAGATTAGTCAGCGAGCCGTTAGCGCACACTACGAGCAGGGTCTAGCGCGCGCTAATAGCCATTTCTTATAAATAGGACAGCATCCTATTCGTGATTTCAGTTCTTTCTTCCCCCTTTACCCGAATTCTTACACTTAGAACATAACTTCCTTCATCCTAAACACTTCATATCAACATCCTAGTTCGTGATTAAAAGATCGTTTATCATTGGAGATTGGTGTTCAAGCTTTCGGTGTTGGATTGCTTCATTTTCCTCCGTGTTCTTCATTACTTTGAGGTAGGTGATTCTTCACCGATGTTAGTAAGGTCCTTAAGGACATTTGATCATGTTTTGATATACAGTTAATTCGTTATAATCGGTCATCACATGATAGAAGGATACTTTTGACGTATCGGCACTTTATATCGTATGAACCTTTGAACCATCTCAGTATATGGACTCCTAAGCGTTTTCAAATCGATTTATGATCAGTAATCGGGCATTACCTAGTTCGTATGTTTTACGTAGAGAATCATGCGTTTTGGAACGTAGGACGAACGAAACTTAGATTATTTCTTGAAGATGAAGTATGATGTTGAGATGATTATCCGTATATTTGTATCTCATAATGGTAGAGCTTCCACAAACCTTCGTTAGCATGTTATGCTTGAGGATGACTTGTTGTATCAACATAGAATTCATGAATTCACCACCTTTCAACCCAGTTTTTCCGTTAGCAGTATTCTGCCATGCAGGATTAGCGCACGCTAACGTATGTGAGTTAACGTGCGCTATCGGGGTTCAGTTAACGCACAGAACGTACGTAGCGTACGTTATGTATCAGCCGATTCGAACTGTCAGTTCGTAGCTAGCGCACGCTAGTCTTACAGGATAGCGTACGCTAACAGGCCGGCTTAGCGCACGTTACGTAGAGTACGTAGCGCACGCTAAGCAGTCCAGGCAGATTGTTTATTTTGAGCTTTTCGGCCGTAGACCGAATTGTTAGGCCATCGTTCGACTTGAGATGATTTGTATATCATTCCTTTTGTTAAGGTTCGAGCTCGTTACGTTGATCGAAGGAGGCGGCCTTCGAGTGTGTCGAGATCATTGAAGTGTTTCGTCCTTGCCATTTTCGAGGCAAGTATCATATGTCGAGTTCGATTTATCATGCTTGTGGTTTTATTCATATTGTTGAATATGAGATGTATTTCTGAAAATTCTCGTGATATTCGTTGTTGTTTGTTCGTATTGATGAACATATTGAAATGCATATGTGTATGCATAATTGATTGATTATGGTATAAATGATCCGAGGGGGTCATTAGGATCTATGCTGAGGGTGCTGGATCGAACGTCCACCATGCGTTGGTCCGACGGGATCATCATGGGGATCTATGCTGAGGGCGCTGGATCGTTGGACGGGTTTTCCACCATGCGTTGGTCCGACGGGATCATCATGGGGATCTATGCTGAGGGCGCTGGATCGTTGGATTACCTTGTATTGTGTTGATGGAATCGTGAGGATTCGCATCGTTGGATTCCGGTGGTGGAAGTCCGTTTTGCATGCTTTATGATGCATTGATGATTTATTGTATGATGATACTTGTACTAGCATTGTTTTGCTAACCCCTTCGGGGGTGGACATTGTTTTGATGTTCAGGTAGCCGAGGAGCGGGGAGGCAACCACAGTACCGACAGGACGATGGAATGGCTCAGTGATGTGGTTGATGTTATTGTTATTGTGAATTGTCTTCTTGGTTCGTTTAGTACTCGAGTACGTCTGTTTTAATAAGGTCATTTCGATATGGTTGTATAAGTTAACTCATTTGATCGGTTGAATTAAATCTGTATTTGAACTTCAGTTGTTCGATTGAATTACTTTTATACTTCTTTTAAAATTAGCCTTGTAAATCCTTATCTAAAGGGTTTACGGCGCTGTAATTATTCCGAATATCTCGGGGTGTTACAGAATATGGTATCGGAGCTAAGATTTATGGATATCTTGGCAGTCGGGTTAGTTGGGTCTGTTTGCGTTATTCGATTATTGGTCGTTCGTAACATCACTGCTGAGCCAGCATCGTCGTGTGGACTGTGGTTGTGAGTTTCCTAATCTCGAATACTACTGTTTTATTTAATTCATGTCTTGTAAACATTGATGGATGTACTTTGAGAAAGTTTGTCCTGGATTTTGAGTATTTATGTTTACAGTATGTTGAGAGGAGGTCGTGGACGCGGACGTGGAAATGCGAGGCAAGAAGAGTCGGGATCTACCCCAGAGATAGCCGCTAGTCGAACGGATTCACATTAGGAGGACGGCAGGATCGCAAATAATAATGCATCCTAACGTGTCGAGTGCTTCACAGTGGTTGCACGTATAAACCAGCTTTGCTCAAGTTGTGGATCGCATGCAGACGGCGATGGGACACAGAATAACGTGGATAATCGGGAGATAAATAGCTTACCGAGGTGGTCAAATGCATCCTCCGAAATTTGACGCCCGCCGAGACGCTTTCGTGGGATCATTGGGTGAAGGAATTAGAGAAGATTTTTATGGGATTAACTGTCCCAACGATAGGAAGGTTCCGGTCGCCCAGTATCTTTTGGCCGGGGAGGCTTTCGACTGGTGGGAGGCCATTCGACCGGAGGAACACAATGTTGATCGACGGAATTCAAATTGATGATGGAGGCGCAGATTGTCCTCGCCGCTTAGAGAAGCCCGAGTTCGGGAGTTTTTCTCACCACAAAATTGAAACATACGTGACGGACGTGATTAAGACTTTTAATCACCAATGACTTATGTGCGCCACTTGGTCGACCGAGGCGGAGAAGATTTTCATTTTGACATGCGAATGAAGTCGGAAATTCAAAGATATGTCCGGATTTGAATGTACCACCTTGCGACAAGATCGTGACAAGGCGTTGGCCTATGACATGAAGGAGGCGCAGAGAGAAAGCGACGGAAGCAAAGAAATGAAGGTGTCCAGCAACTTCACGGAGGATAAGAGTAGCGGACCTCGCAGGGGTCGATCCTCTTTAATTCATCCAGAGACCTCCGCATCCTTCTCGAGGTGGAAAGAAGTTCCGGCAAGACCAATCAAGCTTGGACACGGGGAAGAAGTGTTACAACCGTGGCAAAGCGGGACATGTTCGACGTGATTGTTTCGCGCTCTTGTGACTGCTTCGAGTGTGAACAGAAGGACATCGCGCAACATTTTGTGGGAATGCGACCCGATCTTTTGGTACTCGCACTCCGGCTCGATTCAGAAGGAGACAAGTGTGAACCAGACGCAGCAGAGTAGATTTCAGCAGCGTAACGTGGGAAGAGAGAGACATCCAGTCCGGGTCCTGTTCCTCCGCGCCTGCATTTAAATGAGGAAATCGATGATCGAACACACTGTTGCATCGTGCACGATTCAGATCCTTTTGCAACCAGCTAGTGTCTTGTTCGATTCGGGAGCTACGCATTCTTTTATATCTTTGAACCGTGTTAATCGTTTGAAAATCTCGTGCTTGTATAATTGTGAACCTTATGTTGTGGGATTACCGAGGAGAGAAAATTGTGGGAACCCTAGAAGCTAGGGATTTCCAAGATCTATAGAAGGAAGAGAGTGGCCATCGAATCTCATTGTAATTGACATCTACGGTGACGATTTAATTCTCGGAGATGATTGGCTCAACCGTTATGGAGTCATTACGAATTACCTAGAGAGAGTCATTTCCATCATATCTGATGACGGATCTGAGCACTTATTCCGATGATGGAGACAGGGAAGCTCGGGAAAAATAATCAATGCAATGAAAGCCGTGAAATTATCAAGGTGGATGTCACGGACTTTGGTGCTATGCCATGAGGAAAGAGGAAGGAGTAGAGCTCTCGTCTATTTCGATTGTGAATGAGATATCAGATGTATTTCCTGACTAACTACCTGGGTTACCTCCGCAGAGGGGAGTGGAATTCACTATCGAATTAGAGCATGGAGCAGCTCCTATTTCCAGAGCACCATACCGCATGGCGCCAACCGAGATGTATGAACTCAAGAAGCAACTGGAGGAATTGTTACAGAAGGGCTATATCCAACCTAGTGTTTCTCCTTGGGGAGCGCCTGTTCTCTTTGTCCGGAAGAAAGACGGATCCCTCCGACTGTGTATTGATTACAGGGAGCTCAACAAGATGACGATCAAGAATAAGTATCCTATACCTCGGATCGACGACTTGTTTGATCAACTGCAAGGGGCAAGGGTATTCTCGAAGATTGACTTGCGATCAGGATACCACCAGTTGAGAATTAAGGAATCGGATATACCGAAATCTGCTTTCAGATCCCGGTACGGGCATTATGAATTCGTAGTGATGCCGTTTGGACTTACCAATGCTCCTGTAGTATTCATGCAATTGATGAATCGGGTATTCTTGGAATACTTGGATAAATTTGTGGTCGTCTTCATTGATGACATCTTGATATATTCGAAGAACGTAGAGGAGCATGCCGAACATCTGCGTGTGGTTTTGAGCACCTTGAGGAAGGAACAGCTGTATGCAAAATTTTCAAAATGCGAGTTCTGGCTTAAGGAAGTAACCTTCCTTGGGCATGTGATATCAGCCGACGGAGTTCAGGTGGACCCGAAGAAAGTCGAAGCAATCTTGGACTGGGAAGCTCCTAAAAACGTGAAAGAAGTCCGAAGCTTCTTGGGACTTGCTGGATATTATCGCTGCTTTGTAGAGGGATTTTCCAAAATTGCTCGTCCGCTCACCCAGCTGTTACAGAAAACTCAAAAGTTCATATGGAATGAGAAGTGCCAGGCTGGTTTTGACGAGCTTAAGAGGAGACTGACGACAGCACCTATATTAGCGCTGCCAGAGGGAACTGATGGATTCATGGTATACAGCGACGCTTCAAATCAGGGTTTGGGTTGTGTGTTGATGCAGAAGGACAAAGTGATTGCTTATACTTCTCGGCAATTGAAACCGTACGAGATTAATTACCCGACTCATGATCTGGAGCTAGCAGCTGTGGTCTTTGCCTTGAAAATTTGGCGACATTATTTGTACGGCACTCATTGTCAGATCTTTACAGATCATAAGAGCCTCAAGTACATTTTCAGTCAGAAAGAATTAAACATGAGGCAGAGAAGGTGGCTGGAATTGATCAAGGACTACGACTTGGAGATTCTCTATCATCCGGGGAAAGCAAACGTAGTAGCCGATGCCTTGAGCCGAAAACCTGTTTCTCTTCGAGTGTTGGAAGCACTTACGTCCCAAACCAGTATTCAACGAGAATTGATCCGCGAGGGGATTGAAGTGTGGGCACCAGGAATCCAAGGGCAACTTTATGTGATGGAACTAACTTCATCACTAGTCGAGGAGATCAAGTCTAAACAATTTAACGATTCTCTGATCCTTCGATTATGTGACGAAGTAAAGGAAGGAAAAGCCCCAGGATTCGTGATACAAGATGATGGAGTTCTGAGATTTCAGAGTCGACTTTGCGTTCCCGATGATGATGATTTGAGACGGACAATTTTGAAGGAAGCTCATAGCGCGCCCTATTCTATTCACCCAGGCAGTAGTAAGATGTATAAGGATCTAAAGCAAAACTTCTGGTGGGGGAATATGAAGAAGGATGTAGCAGAGTACGTTTCGAAGTGTTTGACTTGTCAGCAGGTTAAGATTGAACATCAGCGACCTGCCGGAATGTTAAAGCCGCTTCCGATCCCTGAATGGAAGTGGGAGGACATCTCGATGGACTTCATCACTAGTATGCCAAGGACTAGAATGGGAATGAACATGATTTGGGTTGTAGTTGATCGACTAACCAAGTCGGCTCATTTCCTGGGAATTAAAGACACATGGGGACCCGAGAGATTGGCACGAGTATTTATTGCGGAGATAGTCAGATTGCATGGGACGCCGAGGACCATTATTTCGGATCGAGATGGTCGCTTCGTGTCACATTTGGAAAGCGATTCACGTGGGCTGGGAGGCTGCGCTAACTTTAGCATGACTTATCATCCCCAAACGGACGGTCGATCAGAAAGGACTATTCAAATTGTAGAATACATGCTTATAGCACATGCTTTGGATTGGTCAACTGATTGGGAAGTTCATTTGCCATTAGTTGAATTCACCTACAATAATAGTTGGCATGCTTCAATTAAGATGGCACCATTTGAAGCTTTGTACGGAGAAGATGCCGATCACCCCTATGTTGGGATGATTCTTGATTTGATCGGGACGGAACCGGAATTGATTATTCAGACTCAAGAGAAGATAGCTTTGATTCGAGAGAGACTGCTGATCGCCTGCAGTCGACGAAGTCTTATGCGGATGTACGTCGTCGCCCTCTAGAGTTCGACTGGGACCATGTACTATTGAAGGTGTCTCCTACACGAGGGATTTTCCGTTTTGGGAGGAGAGGCAAGCTTAGTCCGAGATATATCGGACCATTCGAGATCCTCGAGAGAGTTGGAGATTTAGCATACGAGTTGGCCTTACCGCCATCGCCGAGTCACGTTCACAATGTGTTTCACGTATACCAATTGCGAAGTATGTACCGGACCCTACCATGTCATTGATTTCGACGAGATCGAGATAGCTAATGATGGCACCTTCGAAGAAAGACCAATCAAGATACTTGAGAGCCGGATCAAACAATTGAGGAATAAACCAATACACTTGGTTAAAGTACAATGGTCACGACATGGAGTCGAAGAGGCCACTTGGGAAACGGAGGACAGTATGAAGACTAGATATCCGGAGTTGTTTTCATCTTAAGTTTCGGGACGAAACTTCTTTTTAGGGAGGAAGGATGTAATACTCGAGATTTCTATGTAATTGGAACTTGTGATATTGTAATAATTGTACTTTTGTCTGAGTACTATTCTCCGTATTTCATAGTCCGATGTTGTCGAGCGTTTAATTTCATGGTTGTGATTTAAAGATTGTAAATCTGCACATGTAGCGCACGCTACCGGCTATGTTTAGCGTGCGCTAACGTGGATCAATAGCGCACGCTACTGAGGGTCATTAGCGCACGCTATGCATGGTCAGTTTGATTGAGACGTGCGGTAGGTGAGATCTGGCCGGGGGACCCCTGTCGGATCGTGTCGGATGTACCTGGACGGCTTTCGGGAAAAGCCGAGTCAACGCCTTAGCGCACGCTACAGGTATATGCGTAGCGCACGCTAAGTTCTGAGTACAGATTAGTCAGCGAGCCGTTAGCGCACGCTACGAGCAGGGTCTAGCGCGCGCTAATAGCCATTTCTTATAAATAGGACAGCATCCTATTCGTGATTTCAGTTCTTTCTTCCCCCTTTACCCGAATTCTTACACTTAGAACATAACTTCCTTCATCCTAAACACTTCATATCAACATCCTAGTTCGTGATTAAAAGATCGTTTATCATTGGAGATTGGTGTTCAAGCTTTCGGTGTTGGATTGCTTCATTTTCCTCCGTGTTCTTCATTACTTTGAGGTAGGTGATTCTTCACCGATGTTAGTAAGGTCCTTAAGGACATTTGATCATGTTTTGATATCCAGTTAATTCGTTATAATCGGTCATCACATGATAGAAGGATACTTTTGACGTATCGGCACTTTATATCGTATGAACCTTTGAACCATCTCAGTATATGGACTCCTAAGCATTTTCAAATAGATTTATGATCAGTAATCGGGCATTACCTAGTTCGTATGTTTTACGTAGAGAATCATGCGTTTTGGAACGTAGGACGAACGGAACTTAGATTATTTCTTGAAGATGAAGTATGAT
The DNA here is from genome assembly GCA_033398695.1 of Orobanche coerulescens. Classification (NCBI taxonomy): domain Eukaryota; kingdom Viridiplantae; phylum Streptophyta; class Magnoliopsida; order Lamiales; family Orobanchaceae; genus Orobanche; species Orobanche coerulescens. The sequence goes on from CM065804.1 coordinate 222,864,846, forward strand.
GTTGAGATGATTATCCGTATATTTGTATCTCATAATGGTAGAGCTTCCACAAACCTTCGTTAGCATGTTATGCTTGAGGATGACTTGTTGTATCAACATAGAATTCATGAATTCACCACCTTTCAACCCAGTTTTTCCGTTAGCAGTATTCTGCCATGCAGGATTAGCGCACGCTAACGTATGTGAGTTAACGTGCGCTATCGGGGTTCGCGCCGCACGTAACGCACGTAGCGACGTTATGTATCGGCCGATTCGAATCGCCGCCGTAGCTAGCGCACGCTAGTCTTACAGATAGCGTACGCTAACAGGCGGCTTAGCGCACGTTACGTAGAGTACGTAGCGCACGCTAAGCAGTCCAGGCAGATTGTTTATTTTGAGCTTTTCGGCCGTAGACCGAATTGTTAGGCCATCGTTCGACTTGAGATGATTTGTATATCATTCCTTTTGTTAAGGTTCGAGCTCGTTACGTTGATCGAAGGAGGCGGCCTTCGAGTGTGTCGAGATCATTGAAGTGTTTCGTCCTTGCCATTTTCGAGGCAAGTATCATATGTCGAGTTCGATTTATCATGCTTGTGGTTTTATTCATATTGTTGAATATGAGATGTATTTCTGAAAATTCTCGTGATATTCGTTGTTGTTTGTTCGTATTGATGAACATATTGAAATGCATATGTGTATGCATAATTGATTGATTATGGTATAAATGATCTGAGGGGTCATGAGGATCTATGCTGAGGGTGCTGGATCGAATGTCCACCATGCGTTGGTCCGACGGGATCATCATGGGGATCTATGCTGAGGGCGCTGGATCGTTGGACGGGTTTTCCACCATGCGTTGGTCCGACGGGATCATCATGGGGATCTATGCTGAGGGCGCTGGATCGTTGGATTACCTTGTATTGTGTTGATGGAATCGTGAGGATTCGCATCGTTGGATTCCGGTGGCGGAAGTCCGTTTTGCATGCTTTATGATGCATTGATGATTTATTGTATGATGATACTTGTACTAGCATTGTTTTGCTAACCCCTTCGGGGGTGGACATTGTTTTGATGTTCAGGTAGCCGAGGAGCGGGGAGGCAACCATGCATCGACGGAGACGATGGAATGGCTCAGTGATGTGGTTGATGTTATTGTTATTGTGAATTGTCTTCTTGGTTCGTTTAGTACTCGAGTACGTCTGTTTTAATAAGGTCATTTCGATATGGTTGTATAAGTTAACTCATTTGATCGGTTGAATTAAATCTGTATTTGAACTTCAGTTGTTCGATTGAATTACTTTTATACTTCTTTTAAAATTAGCCTTGTAAATCCTTATCTAAAGGGTTTACGGCGCTGTAATTATTCCGAATATCTCGGGGTGTTACACTCTCGACGTCCCCACTTATATCCAGCAGGCTATCTCCTCTCTGCCAAAGGCCTGGACGACCGATCTTGATGCGATCGCTCGTCGTCGATCTGGAGATGCCATGCAGGCGACCCTTGCCCTGGCTCTCCAGACGGCGACGATGGTCGTCCAAGCCGCTAGGGATTTTGAGGGGCGACCCTCCACTGCTCGTCTCCATAGCGACCTCGAGGCCGCCCGGAACAAAAATATCGAGTTTGCCAACCGGATCCAGTCTATGGAGAAGGAGTATGAGGAGACGGCCAAAAGGGCTAAATAGGACGTTGACCGATTGAAGCAGGAGCTGAGCCGCTCTAAGGAGGCTGCCGACCGGTCCCGTGATAAGGAGAAGGAAACCCGCCAGAAGTTCGCGGCTTCGCAGGAGGAGGCGGCCGGGCTGAAGGTGATGGTGGATCGACTCAGCGGTGAGCTGGAGGCGGCGAAGAAGGAGCTGGAGAAGGCCAGGGGTGAGAATGCCGCCAAGGTGGTCGAGCTGGCGGAGGCCGAGAAGACGGTCGCGGATTTGAAGGGGCAGCTGAAGGCGATCGAGGTCGATCCCTACCTCAACGTTGCGCACGTCGGCGAGTTCGCTTATTACTTGGCCTATGCTGACGCTGTTCGAGCCGCTAAAAAGGAAGGGATCGAGATCGGTCCCCTGATGGAGAGCTTCAAATCCTATGTCCTCGAGCATCCTCTGCACCCAGAGTTCTCCTTGCCGATCCTTGACTTTGTCGACTTCGGGATCGACTTGAGTTGGTATACTAGTAAACTCATTCGTCCTGAGGCCGATGGGGGGCCCAAGCCGATCCGCAACCTGAGGGCGATGACCAGCCGGCGGGGCCTTGAGAGGCATTTTTGTTTTCCTCTGTAACTTGTACTTTTTTGTTTTTCTTTTGTAATGCCTTCGGGCCCCGTAATGTATGAAACTTGCATTATGAATAAGATGTTTCTCTTTTCATACTGTCTCTTTACATACGATCGCCTTTGAATGTTTGCGTGCAATTTTTACAAGTACGTGTATGATTGCTTTTGACGTTTTGTTCATCCGATCGATTGTCTGAGTGTTGAAAACATTGATATGTTTTGAATCGGAATTCTTACTTGTAATTTTCGTCGAAGGACTTCGATCGTCCTGCGTGTGTTTGAGCGAAGCCGATCGTGTGTGGTTCCTTTTTGTTCGATCGTATTTGGGATTAGCTCGACCCATCTCTGCCCCCTTGTTTTTGTTTACATATTGTAAGTAAGGAAACAAAAACTAGTTTGTCTGGCGAGCTATCTTCATTTTTGCCGATTCCGAAGAATCATGTACGGTTGGGGTGTTCGATGGACCGACCTCCCCATTCGTGTCTTTGTGTGTGAGGGATATTGTGTATCCCGCGACTCACTTTTTGTGAGGGTCCTCCGTTAGGCTACGCCTGCCTTGTGTTAAAACGAAAGGCGGGCGATCTTGGTCCGGAGGAGTCTTTGCGCGGAGTGTCGTCGGCTTATTCGACTCCACGTCCGCGGCTTGTCATCTCTGCTTCCACCTCGGCCCGCCATGAAGATGGCGACCCTCGACGGTGTACGTTGAGATGGGGGTAGTGGCACGTCGCATTGTCCGGGTTCACCATGTTAGATGATGTACCTTGAGGACGTGCGATCGTGTCTACTGATTATTTTGGAGGGTCCTTCGGCTACGCCGGCCTCGTATTTAAACGAAGGGCGGGCGATCTCAGCCCGAAGGAACCTTGCATGGGCGAAGCTGTCAGTTCCATCGACCTCCAGGACCATGGCTGCATTGATTTTACCTAGGATCGTCGTGATCAGCGATCGTCGGCGGTATGTGATATGCCTGGTGGGGCGATCGCCAGAATAGATGGGATAGGAAAAAATCTCATTATATTTCTTGTACATCATTGAAATTGAATACAAAATTATCACTGGTAATATTTTTTCAGATGCACGGCGTTCCAGGGGTATTGATCCGGCGTACCGTCAGGATGTTCCAGTTCGTAGGCTCCTTTAGTTAGCCATCTGGATACTCTGAAAGGTCCCTCCCAGTTCGGACCGAAAACGCCTGTGTGGGTTTTGATCTTCTTGAGGACGAGATCGCCCACTCGAAACCTTCTTTCTTTGACCTTTGAATTGAAGAACTTCTCAGCTCTCCTTTTGTGGATTGTGTTCTTCATTTCTGAGGTCAGCCGTCGTTCTTCGAGCATGTCTAGGTCGATTCGTCGGGCCATATCGTTGTCGGTCGTCATCTCCTGTTCGGTTCGATGGCTGAGGACGGCGATCTCTGAAGGAATCACCGCCATTCGAAGGCAAGGGCGAATGGGGTTTCGCCGGTTGAATTGCGGGTCGTCGTTCGGTAGGACCACAAAACGTCTGGGAGCTCGCTCGCCCATCGTCCTTGCCTGGATTCGAGTCGCGTTTTAATCGTGTGTTTGAGGATCTTATTCACTGCCTCTACCTGCCCGTTCGTCTGAGGGTGATAGGGCGCTGAGAATAACCTTTTGATTCCCCACTTTTCACAGAATTGCATGACTTCTAAGCCGTCGAACTGTTTTCCGTTGTCGGAGATGATGGCCTGGGGCAGACCGAATCGGCATATGACGTTTCTCCATATAAACTTGATCACTTGCTCTTGACCGATCTTGTTGAGCGGTTCGGCCTCAGCCCATTTGGTGAAATAGTCGACCCCAACGATTGCGAACTTACAGCCCCCTGGAGCCGTCGGCAAGGGACCTATAAGGTCGATGCCCCATTGCACAAATGGCCAAGGGCTATACATGGATGTGAGCTATTCGGGTGATAGTTTAATGTTGGGGCCCATTATCTGACACCTATGACACGATCTGGCATAGGCGATCGCATCTTTCCGAAGTGATGGCCAGAAAAACCCTTGTCTGGTTGTCTTATGGATGAGGGCTCGCCCGCCCGCATGGTTTCCACAAATCCCGTCATGGATCTCAGCTAAAACGAGCCGACCTTCCTCCGGTGTAATACACTTGAGGAGGGGAAGGCTGAAGGCTCGCTTGTAAAGCCGGTCGTCCAATAGGGTATATCTGGTCGCACGAAGCTGGAGTTGGCGAACTTTAACACGATCGTCAGGGACCGTTCCGTCCTTTAAGTATTTGATGAACGGAGTCATCCAGTTCTCCTCGGCGATGGCGACCGTGGTAACCAGGCTTCTGTCGATCGCCTTCTTTGTCTTTGTGATTTGGATATTGGAGAAGTCGGCTGCCCCATCCGATGATGCTAGCTTGGAAAGAGCATCGGCCTGGGAGTTGTGCTCTCTCGGGACTTGTTCGATTAGTACTTCTTCAAATTTTGTGCACATTTCGGCGACCAGCTCTTGGTATTTGGCCATCTGTTCGCCGCGCGCCTCATATTCTCCCTTGACTTGGTTCACGACCAAAAGGGAGTCCATGAAGATATGGAGGCGATGAACGTCTAGGGCGAGGGCTAGATCGAGCCCGCCTACCAAAGCTTCGTATTCGGCTTCATTGTTGGTCGCACGAAAACCGAAACGCACAGCATTTGTGAAACTTTGTCCGTCGGGACTGATGAGGACAATCCCTGCCCCTGCTCGCGAATTGGTCGCCGAGCCATCCACATATAATTTCCAGGTAGGTCGGCCGATCTGGGTCGGACTGTGAGGGAAAGTTAATTCCACCACGAAGTCCGCCAGAGCTTGACCCTTGATCGCCGTGCGAGGAGCGTATGTGATACCGTATTGGGTGATCTCCAGCGACCACTTGAGGAGTCGTCCGTTGGTGTCCGGTCGGTGTAGGACTTGCCTTAGAGGTAGAGTTGTTAGGACTTCCACTTGGTGATCGAAGAAGTAAGCCCTCAGCTTACGAACACTCATGACAAGGGCGTAGGCGATCTTCTCCAATGGTGTATAACGTGTTTCAGCGTCGTGGAGCGCTTGACTAACATAATAGATGGGCAAGTGGGCTTGTCCCTCCGCTCGCACCAGAACGACACTTAGTGCGACCTCCGAGGCTGCCAGGTAAAGGAATAGTTTCTCACCGGGGATCGGCTTTGCCAGGATCTGGGGGTTAGATAGATATTCCTTTATTTTGGAGAACGCTATCTGGCTTTCCTTTGTCCATGCGAACTTCTTGTTCTTGATGGTTGCGAAGAAAGGCTTGCTTTTATCGCCGAGCCGTGATATGAAACGGTTGAGGGCGGCTAGACAACCTGTGAGGCGTTGCACCTGCTTGATGTTTCGCGGTTCCTGCATGTCAAGGATCGCCTGTATCTTGGTGGGGTTTGCCTCGATCCCCCTTTGGCTCACGATGTGCCCCAGGAATTTCCCAGAGCCCACCCCGAAGTTGCACTTCTTGGGGTTCAGCTTCATGTTAAACTTCTCAAGGATGGCGAACGTCTCGGCGAGATCGTTGAGGTGATCTTCCTTCTTGAGGCTTTTGACTACGATATCGTCAATGTAGACCTCCATGGTCTTGACGATCTGATTAGCGAACATCCTGTTGACTAGTCGCTGGTAGGTCGCCCCTGCGTTTTTCAAGCCGAACGGCATTCGGACCCAAAAGTATATGTCTTTTTCCGTGTGGAAAGATGTGTGTTTTATGTCTTCCTCCGCCATTGGGATTTAATGATACCCGGCGAAGGCATCCATAAATGACATCATTTCGCAACCTGCCGTACTATCGACCAAGTGATCAATATGAGGCATCGGAAAGTGATCCTTTGGACATGCCGCGTTGAGGTCGGTGAAGTTAATGCATAACCTCCAGGAGCCAGTTGGCTTTTTGACGAGTACCGCGTTGGCGACCCACTGTGGTTCGTCTGTGGCTACTCCGATTAATTTGTTGTTGAGTAACTTCTGGACTTCTATGTCGAGCGCCACGTATTTCTCGGGACCGAACTTTCTACGCTTCTGGTGAACAGGCTTCATTGCCCGGTCGATCTTCAGATAATGGCAAGCGTGTTCAGGACTTATGCCAACCATATCTTGATGCGACCAGGCAAAGACTCCGATGTTCCTACGTAGCAAGTTGATCAGATCTCCCTTTAATTCGTGGTCGATGCTTGCGCCGATTTGTACTTCCCGTTATGGGTGAACCGGATCCATCGTAATGCTTTCCAACTCTTCGACAGGGACGGTCGCCTCTCTTTTGGTGCGATCTCCGGACTCGGTCCTTGGATCGATGTCGAGACTTGGCTCGAAACCGATCCTTGGCTCGATGTCATCCGTCAATTGATGAGAGATGGCGTCCCCTGAGTCGGGTTGGTGCGATGTGCTCGGCTCGTCGATCTCCATGGGTTGATCGTCGATCGCTTCAATGTTACATATAGTATGGGAAGTATTGAAAGAAGTAACAACATAGGAGTAATTCAAACATCTTTTTGCCATTAGCTGATCTCCTTTTACAGTACCGACCATCCCATCGGCAGTGGGGAATTTGATACAGTAAAAGAAAGATGAGGCGACCGCCTCAAAGGTTTCTAAAAAGGGGCGACCTAGGAACCCATTATAGATGCTGGGCCTATCTATGATTACAAAACTTAGGTTCCTAGTAATCCTAACCTTGGGATCATAAAAGCATACTAGCTCGACGGAGAGCTTGATCCTCCCGTAGGCTTGGACTGTGTTGTCGCCGAACCATTAGAGCACGGTGTCGAAAGGCTTGATGAATTTGATTAAGTTGCCGAGTTGGTCTAGGGCGGATTTGAATATGATGTTGCAGAGACTCCCATTGTCGACCAGCACGCGATCGACCGTCTTCCCAAGGATACAAGCGGAGATCACTAGTGCATCCTCTCTGGGACATTGCATTCCCTCCCTGTCCTTGTTGGAAAAGGTGATGAGCGCGTCTTTAGAGATGGTCGGCTCCGGAGGTATCACAACATGGACTTCGGCGAACGCCCTCAGCTCGGCTTTTCGCTTTCTGTTTGACAGGGTGGAAACTGGGGAAAGGCCCCCGAGGCTTCCACCTCCTGCTTGAAGCATGTTGATCCGACCGCCAGGGTTGATCAGAGGGATCGACTCATCAGAGTACTCTGGCTCATGCTCGATTCTGGCGATCGGATTGGGAGGAATTCTTTCGTTTGGTCGGCGCTCATGCCCTCCGGCTCTTTCCGTCCTGGGTTCTGGCTTGGCGATCAAATTGTCCAGTTTGCCTTCCTCAAACAGTCGCCAGAGCTGTCTGGGGAGGTCGCGGCATTGGCTGGTGTTGTGGCCGGGACTCTTATGATAGGCACAGAATTTGCTACGGTCTAGATGACTGTGGTCCCTTATCGGCTTCGGTTTGGAAAGCCACTCGCGACCCTTGATTGCGTTGAAGATGTGGGCCGGATATAAGTTGAGGTTGTGGAGGAGGTGGACCTCTACATCCTCGAAGGCTTTGAACTCGCCAGGCGGTTTGGCGACCGCCTTTCTGGGCTTGGCGACCGCTTTCGTCTGGACATGGGATGGTGCCTTTCCTTCTTCGGACGGTCCCTCGTCTAAGCGGAGTGAGAGCATCCTCTGCCTGGCCAGGAAACCGGCGGCTTTGCCGCGGAAGACCGAGTAGGTCGGGGGGATATCCTTTGTGAGGTGCCTGAACATGGGCGAGCGTCCGTGGAATCCGCTCATGACTGAGTTGAGAGCGAGCTCGTCGCTGATGGGCTCGCCGGTGAGGACTATCTCGTCTACCCAGTCGATGTAATCTTCGTCCGACTCGTCCTTCCCCTGCTTGATTTTCATCATGCGGTGGGGACCTTCAGGGCGAGCTTCTTTGGCGGCGAAGTACGTCGTGAAGTCTTTCGCCAGCTTCTCAAAGCAGTTGATTGAGCGAGGTGGTAGTGAGACGTACCACCTGTGGGCGAGGTCGCCCAGAGTTAACGGGAACATTCGACACTTCGTCGCATCTGATGCTCCGCATCCGGTCATGTAGATCCGGAATTTGCTCAAGTGGGTTTCCGGATCCGATCTCCCCTCGTATAGAGGTGTTTGTGGGGGATTGATCGTTGGTTGCACTGGGGCGAGCTCGATCTGAGTCGTGAGTGGTTCGCTTGATCCAATGATCGATCTCCTGGCGCCTGCCCCATTTTCCAGGAGCGCCTTCATCTCGTCAAGCTAGCGTTGCATGGCGACCATCGCCGTCGCCTGACTGCTCGCCGATTGGCTCTCAGAGCGCGAACCAAGGCGATCGTGTACTGATCCCCTAGCCCCGTGGTGAATGACGAGCTCCCTGTTAGTGGGTTCCTTTCTTGGGCGAGCAGGGGCTCACCGACCGGCCTGTCTCCTGGGAGTCGGATATGCCGAACTCCTGGTAAAGGATTCGGATACCGATGTCTCCCGGCTGGGGCCTGAGTGCCCGGGTCGCCATGAGGGATCGCTCCCCAGGCGGCTGAAGACGGAATCGTCCCGCCTTACGAGAGCCTTCTCCTATGGCTCGGGGCTTTCTGTCGATTTCTCAACATAGATCCCCTTGAGCTTCCGTTTGCTTGCCCGGCGGACAGTGGACGGAGTGTTGGTGGGCGAGCCATTGGCCTTCTGTCGCTCCCTGAGGATGGCTATAGCCTCCTCAATCTGTTCCGTGGTCTGGAACTGATCGAGTGAGAGGCTAGAACCGTCCCTCGGGGGCGGGAGTGAGAGCCTAGCGTCGCCACGGTCGCCTTCCGCCGTGGGCTGGGATTCAGTCCGGGCCGGAATGAGGTTTCCGGCAAATCTTAGGGTGGCTCTCTTGGAGGTCGTAGCGGACGTCATTTTTCTGAAGGCTTTTCTATTGAAGAACAGTGAGTGTTTCTTCAAGTATATGTCTGGAGAACAGTGAGTGTTCTTCGAGACGGTAGGAATAAAAATGAAGGTTTAGATGCCCTCCTTCTAGCGCCAATTGTTGTTACCCAAAATATTATCCGGAGATAATATTGCTGGAATGATCGAGTAACAAACAAATGCGAGGACACTTCCGTGAGAAAATAGATAACACAAGATTTTCCGGGGTTGTTAATCCCGGGCTTGAATGCTCTCGCGAGATGTTATTAATAAATATACTGTCGAGTACAAATATTAATGTTAGAATCTATTACAAGGAGTGTAAAGACTTCTAGTTATCTAGGCTTTAGAGCGCGTAGATTGCCGGAAGAACCAGATAGATAGATCTGTGAGTTCTTGCTTGGGATATATGATGAATGTGTATGAATATCACTATGAATGTGTAAGTGGTTGCCAAAAGAGTATTTGATTCTCTCCCTTGTGTGTATTTTGCACTGAATTCGTAGTAAATTCGCTTCCTCTCGGCCATTGTAGCGAGTTCTCTATTTATAGGGGACAAGGTAGTTGGGACTCCCCATGCGATCGCGGGCGACCGCCGTTTTCTATGTTAAAATAAGATGGCCGATCGTCCCGTCACGTGGGCCTGTTCCCTTGAGGTCCGAGGTCGCTGCTGGTGGCCAGCTGGGCGAACTAATGGGAAGCCAGCACGCGTCTTGAGTCGCTGTCCGGGGAGGACCCACTTTGTACCTTTCGGCGGCCTTGTCGGTAGGTGTGGTAGGTGACAGGCTGGGGTCAAAGGTCCTATCTGTCGGTATCCTTTGAAAATCCGCACGTGGGCCACCGTCCAAGATTCGGTCTTCGACGACTTTGACGGATGCTGGATCCATACGTGGCACGAGATGATCACCTCTGGTTCGCTCATTAAAGACGATCGTCAGACATCAAAAGACGATCGCTGGGTACCAAAAGACGGTCGCCGCATTGTGCCGAACTCTGGGCGTTTGTCCAGAGTATGTCTTCCATGGTTGGCTTCTCTTATTGTGATGTCGATCGCCTATCGAGGCGTTTTAATCGCCGCACAACATTCTCACTTTGGCTTCAATTATGAATCTAATGTCAAAAAGTATGCTTTTATTCATAAGCAACCTCATCCTTTCAAGTCTTGTCCTGTAAATTTTTAAAATGACATTTTTGCTCAGAAAGGGAAATCTTTTTTCAATTTTATTCAAAGTTTCTTCCATGATAAAAAAAAGTAAAATAAAAAAAAATATCTAAAAATATCAGTTGTTGTGGGAAACTGAAAAAATCCGACTTTAATAGTCACGGAGTACCGTTATCCGCCACTTGATCGGACAAACACAATTGAACAACGTCGAGAAATTGTATCCTATAACAATAGTTTACAATGTAAGATTTCAATTATAACACTTATACATCCCCGGCAACGGCGCCAAAAACTTAACACGTCTTTAGTGTAACTATCGCAAGTGCACGATATCGTATCAAGTAGTAAGTGGACTTTTTGAGTCCGGTTTATCGATCCCACGAGGAAGTTAGGTAATATATTGAATTATACACTATTTAACTATTTGTTATATAGATTTATAAGATTGAAACACACAATTTAAGAGTTTTTTTTAATTGCAAAGAAAATGCAATAATAGTTCTAATATTCAAGGAAATGAAAGATTACACTAATAATAGATTAATAAAAGATATAATGAAATAGTTGGGATTACAAACTTAGTTCATCATTAGTTATAGAAGATGTATGGGAGATCATAAGATGAATTTACTTATTATGTTGTGTAGATTCGATTTTCCTTAAAAAGACGGTTTCTCTTTCGAACTATAAAACGCCCCTTATATATTGAATCAATCCACTATATTTCTATGTTGATTAGCTTCAATACATAGCATTAGGTTTTATGAAAATAACTCAAATAATCATCTAAGGTCTAGAGGTATATTTCTATCCCCTAGAACAACTTAGAGTGAAGATCATTTGATCTAATCAAACATATTTTCTTTCGAAACATATGAAGACCATAAATATCGTCATTTATTGGCCAAATAAATAAAGATTGGTAAAACAATGAAAATTACACATAATAATAAGTAATTCATAATAGATCCTTATACAAACTTAAATAACATGACTAACCTTGTTTATAATCCCAACTTAAGTAACTTAGCCCATGAAGGGTTTAATAAACATAATACAAGCTTGAGTGGTCATTATTAGTTATAAAAGAGAAAGAATTGATCCGAACTCCCTTAGTAGATAAAGGAGAAAGAAGCAATAAACTCCCTTAACAACATATGCTATACCACTATTACACAAATCACTCAAGAACACAAGTTTGTTCTTCACACAAAAAAATATATTACAAAAAGTGGAAAAATATAAGATGAAGGATGAATAATGATGGATCTAAGAGGTCTATTTATACACCTAAAGTCATATAATAGCTCCAAAACTCCAGTATTATTACATTAGATCGGATCAATGCCAGCCATCCCCTCAATAATAAACCAAAAGTATAAAAAATTAGGCAATGATCAATAATCTGCCAAGAGTTACGGCCGTAACATTGAGGAGTTACGGCCGTAACTATGATGACTTACGGCCATAACATTGAGGAGTTACGGCCGTAACCTGTTTTCGTAAATTTGTATTTTGTGAGTTACGCCCGTACACGCCCGTATGGAGTTTCAGACTTCATTTTCAGCCCAGAATTTCTTAGACTTTGCATTTTTGCCCCAAATCTTCTTCGGATGATGACTTTTGATATATAACTCTGATTTTGAATCCGAAAAGACTGCCGAACTCGTCTCGGAAAGCCCTACAACATGAATACATAAAAATTCAACAAAGAGAATATTTTATAAACATGTTATTTCTTGAGTAAATCAGTAATTTAATCCGATTAAGAATAGATTTACATCTTCATCCGATAAAAATAAAATTATTAAAAACTAATTAATTCTAAGCAAAAACGAGTAGAATAGCTCAATTATGGGTGAAATATATCGATACAAATCATGGATAAGTGTATAAAATTGACACTTATCAACAATCAGGTCCTGGATTTTTATAGGGACTTAAATGACTTAAAATGTGATCATTTGCAACTGGTCTTGCCCCAAACTCATTCTCCAATGATTTTATACAAGTAAATGAATCATCACTTCAAATCTGTCAATTTCGGGACAACCTGTGAAACATTGCACTTTTAATTCTAGCTAAGGCCATTTCTAGGCTTGGATTTCTTCAAGTGAAACGTAGTCCATTCAAATACTAAACTATGCACTAATCTTGCCCCAATCCGACTTCCATAGAATTAAATACGAATTAATGAAGTTCTGGACAGAATAACACTCAACACATTAGTCCATTTCGGACCAGTCAACAAAGATTGCATTTTTCACCATAGATACGATCTGATTCAGGCTTAGAGACCTTCTAACGAAAGAAATTATACTAAATTTCGGAATTTTGGGCACTGGGCTTGCCCTAATCCGAATTTTCTAGAATTAAATATGATTTTCGCAATACAATATCAAATTACTTACCTAAACTCGCAAGATTGAGAGCTCCATAGCAAAACCCTAGCGACCCGTCTCGTCCACCCTCTTCTCCTCCTCTGATCAGCGAAAATGAGGACTTAGGGTTAGAGTTTAACTTATATATTAAGTCATCTTTCCCATTTTGGCTCCTTAGGTCCTCTTTGTTTAAACCCTAAGTTTTATAATTAACCATTCAACCGGAATATTTAAAATGATTAAATAATCATATCCAGAACTTGGGGTGTTACAGTATATCGTTAATGTGATTGGAGCGTTATTGTGAAGATTATTCGGACGGAACCGTTTCCTTTTACCATTTCTTTCACGTCGTGTGATTCAAGGCAAGTACTTACTTTACATAGTATTATATAGAATGTAAATTCGACATTGATGAAAAGTTGTGATAAATGTGTACGTGTGTATGTTGATCTGTTCTTCCACCTGGGGATGGTCCAACAGGACCTTTGAGGGTCGCTACTAAGGGGTACGACCGCAGAAGTAGTTTCCCACATGGGGACGGTCCGACGGGGCCTCTGGAGGTCGATACTAAGGGGTACGGCCACGGGTTACCAAGTATGGAATTGTGTTGGAGTAATGTGATGTTATGATTGCTTCGATGGACATGTTTTGCTGAAAATGTGATATTCCGGAATATTGTCTCTCTAGTATTTTCAAATATATTTTTCATGTTGGATTGTACTCATATGTAATGTTATGTAAATCTGTACTTGCACTAGCTATTCGAATGCTAACCCCTTAAATGGGGAAATGAGTTTCATGCATTTTAGGTATCGGGCGAGCTGAGGAGCCGGCATGGGACACGCATGCAAAGGATGGCCCAGCATGATGATAAGGCTCGAGTCGGGTTATTTCTTTTATTATGTTTAATCACTTGTTGGTTGAGATGTAGTCGAGTAAACGTATGTTTGGTTAATGATGTCGTTGAAGTCCCATGCGTGGGCATTGAATACATTTCACTCTATGTTTTATTAGCATTGAATCAAAATGTTTTAGCCGAGACCACGGCCCTAATTAATATTAATGCGTATTATGGGATTTCTTTTGTGGATTGGGTGTCATGTGTTAGCCTGGTAGACCTTGTAAAGGTCTACGGTGTGTAACGTCCCTTATGAGATTTGGGGTGTTACATTTATGGTATCGGAGCCTTGGGTTATGAATACCTAGGTTGTTGGTTAATTTTGGGTCTGTCAGTCGTGTCGTAAGAGTAAGTTGTTGAGCCTAATATCATCGTGCTACCATCTCTTCGCGCGACCCCTGGCTGTAAGTCTCCTCGAACTCTTGTATTTCTGTATTTTATATTTCTCTTGTATAGATTGGAACTGTGAGTTGTGGTACCAACTTGTATAATTGTGAATTTTTCTGATCCTGTCCCTTTCAATTCTTTTCTTCAGTATGTCGAGAGGTCGCGGTAGACCAGCTAGGGGACGCGGCCGAGGCCGTGGTCGTGGTGCTAGTAGTGAGGGAGTTCTGCTTTCTCAGTCTACTGCAGATTCGGCCTCTCATTCATTGTCGAATACTCTACCCTTTAGTTATGTCAGACAGCAGAATTTATCAGTCAATCAGGATCAACCGTCGGGTAATAATGCCGACACTGGAGCTACTGCTGTACTTCAGCAGTTGGTAGCTCAGCTCGCTCAGATAGCTCAGGGTGGGCGTCAGAATCTGCCCCCGACCCCAGAAAATGAGGCCAGTAAATGGTTTCAGAAAGTGACCAAGATGCACCCCCCTCGCTTCGCTGGTTCTACTGACTCCCTGGGTTGGGAGAATTGACTTTTTCAGATGGATAGGACGTTCTATGCTGTAGCATGTCCTGATGACAGGAGAGTGCCTATTGCTCAATACCTCCTGGATAAGGAAGCTGCAGAGTGGTGGGAAGCTGTGATGCCCAGTGACCGTTTAGCCATTTGGGAGGAGTTTAAGACCTCTATGGAAGCGGAATATTGCCCACCGCTGGCTCGGGAGCGTAGGATTGTGGAGTTCTTTACTGCTACGCCTCAGGATGTGCCTATCTCTCAGGCCATCATCACTTATAATCAACAGTTGGGGTACGTGAAAGAGCAGGTGAAGACCGAGGCTGATAAAATTCATTACTTCAATATGCGCATGAAGCCGCACATCAGACAGAGCATGGCACCACTCATGTGTGCCACACTGAAGGAGTACCAGGATCTCGCTCTAGCGATTGAGATGGCAATCCCAGAGTCAGAATTGGGTTCCGAAGCTAAGAAACAGAAAACTACTGGCAGTTTCTCGGCCAGTAAGGGTGGTCGGTTTTCGAGGTCTCAGTCTGCTTTAGTATCTGGGAAGAAGCCGTTTCATCATATGGGAGGGTCTCAGGGCAACCGCTCAGTCCATTCCACGATACCAGGCAGTAGAGTTTGCTTCAATTGTAGTCAGAGTGAGCATTTGGCGAAGAATTGTCCGTATCCTCCAGTTACATGTTCCTCATGCGGACAGAGTGGTCATCGTGCGACCCATTGTGAGGCAGTCGCCAGGTCAGTCAGGGCTCCAATGGTAACTGCAGCAACGGGGGAACCTAGTGTCGGCTAGAAGGCTCCGGTATCATAGAGTCCTCAGGGTATGGGTTATGGTTGTAATACCCGGTTGTAATTCATTCATTTTCATTCGGTAATTATCAGTCTGTAATTGTCACTCAGTAATTTTCACGCATTAATAATCACTCATCATTCATGATTCATTCATTCGCGTTCACTATTGGCATGTTGTAACCGTATATCAGTTACCGATCGTCATTTCATCTCCGTTTATAGATCGAGACAGGAGTATTATCATTTTCATCATGATTGGTAGTCATATACTGAGAGTATCATCTTTGGCATGTGTTGGACTTGTTCACTTTCTCATTCGTATGATATGTCGGATCATTCATCAGTCGTAGCGAGGAATCGGAGTTATCGGATTTTTCACCTTGTCCAGCATTGAGTTACGGCTGTAAGGATTGTAGGTTACGGCCGTAACAAGGGTTCGTTGTTTTCAGGCCTTTTGGACGAATGGGACTTACGGCCGTAAGGTCTTGTATTACGGCCGTAAGTTGAGCAGGTACGGCCGTAAGGCTGGCCGGTTACGGCCGTACGTGTCCAGCAGGCTGCCCAGGCATTTTTGGCCGAAGGCGAGTTACGGCCGTAAGAAGGGGAGGATACGGCCGTAAGTGGTGTTCGTAAATTTCAGGTGTTGTCGGGCAAGGGTGACTTATGGCCGTAAGGGTTGCGGCATACGGCCGTAAGTCGAGGAAGGTACGACCGTAAGACTTGGCCGGATACGGCCGTACGCTGCAGGCAGGGTGCCTGGTCATTTTCGACGAAGGGGGCTTACGCCCGTAAGTTTGGCCGGATATGGCCGCATCATCCGAGTTACGCCCGTAAGGTGTGCGGGTACGGCCGTAAGGATGTCGGCAGATGTTTTTGACGAAGGCGAGTTACGCCCGTAACTCAGGAGCGGTTACGGCCGTAAGTCTGTCGACAGGATTTTGGACGAAGCCGAGTTACGGCCGTACGAGTTGTCCGGTTACGGCCGTAAGGCCGTTGACCTGGAATGTTACGGCCGTAAGAGGTCCGAGTTACGGCCGTAACTTCCGGCAGTATATAAGGAGTTGTCCGGGACCTTTTTTCCTCATTTCTTCATTTATCCAACTTTTATCCGAAAGAGAGGGTTGAGGGAGAGATTTTCCATCACCTAATCATTTGAGTGTGTAATTTTCATCATCTTCATTCATTTCGGAAGCTTGGATACTCGTTTTAACTCGTGTTCATCGGATCGAAGTGGTTGGATCTTCAGGAGGTAATTTCTTCAACATATTGGATTTCGATTTTGTGATGAGATATGATGTTTTGGATGTTATAATTATGTTATATGAAGGGATATGTATATGATTACGAGTTTGTATAAGGATTCATTGGATTATTGAGGGATTATTCAAGAACACTTTGAATATCGAGTTGAAATTGGGGGTTTTCGATTAATTGTCGTTATAATCACGTTTTCGGATATTCATTTTGGATTATTGATCATTTGGAAGATGTTTTGTTGGTTTGAAACACTTCTTGGGGGTTTTGATGTTGGTATTATTGAGGTTTGGTTGTAATCAATCGTAGTTGGCCACAAAGTGTTCGATATAATGCCCCAATGAACTTGGTTTAATCGTATCGACGTTTTGAGTTCGTTATATTCGTGTTTGATTCGTATATTGAACGGATTGTTGGTAATTGTATTGATTAAGGTTGTTCGAGCGACCGACATCTCATTTAGGACATTTGTTCGTGGAAGGACATTCTTCATCGGTACTGTGTAAGTTAATTCTTACTTGGTTAAAAGGATATTCATTCCTTTTGTTGTTGATCATTCATAATCATAACTCATTCATCATTGTATTAATCATATTAAGATTTTTAATTGTCGAATAATCACTTCATTAGCGAGGAACGGCGGTTCCAATCATTTCATTGAAACTATCAATCACTTCATTATCACTTTCATATCGGTGAGTCATTCTTGACTTTGTCAGATTATTATTATTCATTGATATTCATTATGGTCATTCTCGTTCATATGACCTTCTGGGTTCATATTGCGTGGTCGGGTGCGGATGTGTGGAATTTTTAGTCGGGCACATGATGGCCATGTATTGGGAGTGATACATTGGACTGTGCACACGGTAACGATTACCTCCGTGAGACTAATTAGGTACAAGGACGGGTGTGTCCGGTCATCCGTCTTGTACACTTGCACAGAACACTACGGGCGTACTATGATACTCATCTTCAGCGTAATTCATAACTAAGGATATTTCATAACTTCAGATATATCATGATTGTGTAATTTCAACCCTTGAGGATTGTTGTTACGTATGGCCGGCCCGTTTGGGAATTTTGTTTTAGTCACGGCAAGGCAAAGGCACGGGAAGAGCATCTTGACGGCGAGAGTCCTAGTGATACTAGTAGGGGGCCCCGATTATTTAGTTTGTTTGATCGTTTGATCATTTCCGTCATTTGTATTTTCCGCTGCAAATTCCGTTTGAGATGTTTAATTGTTCAGGGTGGTGTATTTTATCTCCATATAAAATATACTAGTATTCGGTTTTGTCCTGGTGTGTTCTACTTAAACTCCTCATCGGAGTACTTGGTAATATAATGTGGTTCGGTACTACAATTATATTATTTAATTCATCATTTTCATTTGCCTGGTGGGTCCCAGTCGGGGATTCACGACACTGTAATATCCGCCTAGTTTGGGGTGTTACAAAGTTGGTATCGGAGAGTGGTTTTGAATACTACCCTCCAAGTCATGTCTCATTTGAAATCATCATCATCGGACTAGTATCATTGGACTTTCGCGTCACGTGTGACCTGTGCAAATGCCGAGCCAATCAGACCAAGAACTGTAAGATTTCTAACGCCATGGTATAATTTCTGGCAAGAATCATTCATTCATAATTCATCAGTTAACAATCCTCAACCATCATTTTCATTTGACCAGGACGGTCATGTTAACTCGTTAATCACTCAATTCATTTCATTATTCAGTTGTTGATCAGGAAGATCAAATCATTAATCATGTTAACTTGTTCAAGATAATCATGTCACCTCAGTTAATCATTCATATAATCACTGTGTTAGAGCGCATATGCTCATTTTCATCATCTCATGTCATAATCATAACGTGATATTCATGCGGGAAATATAATCATCATGTGACTTTCCTACTTCAGTATGGAGAGGGCAAGAAGAGGACGTGGAGGACGAGGCCGTGGAGCGGGCCGAATCTCGAGAGCTCGTGTGAATACACGTGCAAACGCGAGAAATAATGCTAATTCATCGAGCAGCGACAGCGCCACTCATTCACTGACGCGATCATTCACTAACGGGAGTCGCACAGGACACGGCTCGGTCAGAAGGTGTCGGGTTGACCCACTCGCTTTTATGCAGGGCATGATGGCCCAAATGACCCAGATGGCACAGCTGATGGAGACGATGCATAACTCCGTCAATCAAAATCAACAGGCTCCTCCGCCGCCACCTCAGAGGCAAGAGAGGAATGTGAGCAATATCATCGACGACATCTCTCGCCAGAGGCCACCTACTTTTGAGGGCTCGTCTGAGCCGGCAGATATTATTCATTGGCTCGAGCATTTCGAGAAGTTGTTTGCTATGGTAGAGTGTCCCGAAGGACACAAAGTTTCTGTTGCGGCTTACTACCTGGGCAAGAGCGCACATTCTTGGTGGTTGTCGTTGAAGCCCACCGAAGGATCATGTACTTGGGATCAGTTCAAAACTCTCATGATGGAGAGGTATTATCCGGCCCCGCTCAGAGAGGCCAAACTGTCAGAATTACTCACCCCCGACCCCTCAGCAGACGAGGATGTTCTCGCCATTGCCGAGAAATTTCAGGAACTTCTTCCGTTCGCCTCATCTATCATTCATTCCGAGGCAGATACGATTAAGTATTTCAGCAAGAGGCTGAAACCCCGTATGAGACTACAACTGCTTAATCATCATTGCACCACTTTGGCCGAATTTATTGAGAAAGCTCTTACTTATGAGCTTACTGCTAAGGAAATTGCTAAGCAGCACCCTTCGTCTGCTAGCAAGAAATCAAAGAATCGTAATCAGTCTGAAGGCGGTCAGACAACTTTCAAGAAGCCTCGTGCGGGCACCACTTTCTCTGAGCGACCTCCTGTGGCGCCTGCAGCCGTAATCGCGATCCGAGCGGCGATTCGGCCATCACCTGTTTTAACTGTGGGGATCTTGGTCATGTCAGCACCAAGTGTCCGAGACAGACTGTCACGTGTCATAATTGTGGAATTGTTGGGCATAAGGCCCGTTTTTGCCGTAGGGACTCCAAACCTACTCAGACGTCATCTCAAGCCCCTAAGCAGTCAGCCGTTCAGAATCAGGCCACTCAATTAGCGTCGTTTAAAACGACAGGAGCGACTAAAGGTGGAGCCTATAGCCAGCAGACGGGAGCGTCCGGTGCCGGGACTAGCAAGCCCCGAATTTATGAGATGAAGAAGACCGATGATCCAGAGGCCCGAATGATCTCAGGTACACTCGATATTCTATCTCAACCTGTGTGTACCCTTTTTGATACTGGTGCATCGCATTCATTCATTTCCGAGTCATGTTTGAGTAGACTACGTCTGGGTAGTGCTACTAGTTGTGAGCCTTATGTCATTGGCCTACCTGATGGTAGACGAATTATCGTTAATCGTGAGATTCAGAATTATCCGATTCAGTTTCATGGTCGTGTATGGCCAGTGGACCTAATCGTAGTAGATTTGCCGAGGGACGACGTCATCTTGGGTATTGATTGGATGGATCGTCATGATGCCATCATTAGTGTCCGTAAGCGTATGATCACTATCATTTCAGACGATGGGGTTGAATGTGTGTTTCAGGGAGGTAATCCCTACATTGCAGTAAGGTAATTAATTTGATGAAAGCAGTGCGATTACTCAGTCAGGGATGTGTTGGTTATTGGTGCTACATGACCAAAACCGAGAAATCATTAGTAATGTTGACGGATATTCCGGTAGTGAGGGAGTATGCCGACGTTTTTCCAGACGAGTTACCTGGTTTGCCTCCACAGAGAGATGTGGAATTCACGATTGAGTTGGAGCCTGGTATGTCTCCGATATCGAAGGCACCGTACCGGATGGCCCCGACCGAAATGCAGGAATTAAAGAACCAACTTGAGGAGTTGTTCGAGAAGGGTTATATCCGACCGAGTGCGTCTCCGTGGGGAGCACCAGTGTTGTTTGTCAAGAAGAAGGATGGTTCTTTTCGTTTGTGTATTGATTATCGAGAGTTGAACAGGGTGACAATCAAGAATAAGTATCCCTTACCCCGTATTGATGATCTCTTAGATCAACTTCAGGGAGCTTCAGTATTTTCCAAGATCGACTTAAGATCTGGATATCATCAGTTGCAGATCCGAGAGTCGGATATCGCGAGGACGGCATTTCGAACACGCTATGGTCATTATGAGTTCGTAGTTATGCCGTTCGGGCTAACTAATGCACCTGCGGTATTCATGAAGTTAATGAATCGGGTTTTCATCGACTTTTTAGATCAGTTTGTTGTTGTCTTCATCGATGACATTTTGATTTATTCTCGTGACCGAGAGGAACACGAGGTTCATCTTCATCAGGTTCTCGACGTGTTGAGACGAGAGCAACTTTATGGAAAGTTTTCCAAATGTGAGTTCTGGATGTCCGAAGTGACTTTTCTCGGACATGTAATTTCATCAGATGGAGTTCGTGTCGACCCTCAGAAGGCGGAGGCTATCCGAGATTGGTTACCTCCGAAGAATGTTAAGGAAATCCGAAGTTTTCTAGGATTAGCGGGTTATTATCGGCGATTTGTGGAGGGATTTTCTAGAATCGCTCAACCCTTGACAAACCTTTTGCGAAAGGATAAGAAATACACGTGGTCCGACGCGTGTCAGTGGAGTTTTGAGGAACTCAAGAGCCGGTTAATGTCAGCACCTGTACTTTCCTTGCCGCAAGGGACGGAGGGATTTGTGGTTTATAGTGATGCGTCCGGACAGGGTCTCGGATGTGTACTCATGCAGAACGGGAAGGTTATTGCTTATGCTTCACGGCAATTGAGACCTTACGAGGTTAATTATCCGACTCACGACCTAGAGCTAGCAGCTGTGGTGTTCGCATTGAAGATTTGGCGTCATTACATTTATGGCGTTACTTGTCAGATATTCACCGATCATAAGAGTTTAAAGTATATATTTACTCAGAAGGAGTTAAATATGCGACAGAGGCGGTGGTTAGAACTAATCAAAGATTATGATATCGAGATCCTTTACCACCCGGGAAAGGCGAACGTTGTCGCCGACGCCTTGAGTCGTAAGTCCGTTCAGGAGCAGATGCTTGCTCGTTTAACAGTTCAGAAGGAGCTTCAGCAGGAATTCCTTAGACCCGAGATCGAGGTCCGGCTTGAAGTTCGAGGGACGGCTTTGTATGTTAGAGATTTCATCGTCACTTGAGGAGGAAATCAGGGAGAATCAAGGTTCAGACCCAGCATTGTTGCGCATCCGTGAGGATGTGGCTCAGGGGAAAGCCCCTGGATTCGTGGTCCACGAGGATGGACTTTTGAGATTTAAGAATCGGTTGTGAGTACCGGCGAATGACGAGTTGAAAAACTCTATTTTGAGAGAAGCTCATGCTACCCCTTATTCTGTTCATCCGGGGTCCAGCAAGATGTACAAGGACTTGAAACAAAATTACTGGTGGAGTAATATGAAGCGAGAAGTCGCAGAATTTGTTTCGAGATGCTTAACCTGTCAACAAGTTAAGATTGAACATCAGCGACCGACGGGTATGCTGAAACCTCTCCCTATTCCAGAGTGGAAGTGGGAAGACATTTCTATGGATTTCATCACGAGTTTGCCGACGAGTCGTCGTGGCATGAATACGATCTGGGTGATTGTGGACCGCTTAACTAAATCAGCTCATTTTCTTGAGATCAAGGATACATGGGGTCTCGAGAGACTTGCCCAGCTGTTCATCAAAGAGATAGTGAGACTTCACGGTACTCCTAAAAGTATCGTTTCCGATCGTGACGGACGGTTTGTGTCTCATTTTGGAAATCAGTTTATCGTGCTATGGGAACTCAGCTTAATCTCAGTACCGCCTTTCATCCTCAGTCCGACGGGCAATCAGAGAGGACTATTCAGACATTAGAGGACATGTTGAGGGCATGTGTCCTCGATTGGAAAGACGATTGGGAAGCCCAACTACCATTGATCGAGTTCACGTATAATAATAGTTGGCATGCTTCCATTAAGATGGCACCTTATGAGGCCTTGTACGGTCGTTGTTGTCGATCTCCTTTGTGTTGGGACGACTTATCAGAATCAATCGGCACCGAGGCCGATATGCTTATAGCCGCCCGTGAGAAGGTAGCTTTGATCAGGAGTCGTTTGTTGACAGCTCAGGGTCGACAGAAATCTTATGCAGATAATCATCGTCGACCACTAGAGTTCGAGACGGGTGGCCACGTTTTGGTCAAGGTATCCCCGAGTCGAGGTATTTTCCATTTCGGAAAACGGGGAAAGTTGAGCCCGAGATTTATTGGACCGTTTGAGATTTTGGATCAAGTAGGCGAGTTAGCTTATCGATTAGCTTTACCTCCGGCATTGAGCCGAATTCATAATGTGTTTCACGTCTCTCAGTTACGGAAGTATGTTGCCGACCCGAGTCACATACTTCAGTTCGACAAAATCGAAATCGCGGATGATCATTCGTACGAGGAGCGTCCCGTACGAATTTTAGAGCGGCGAATCAAACAGTTGAGGACCAAGACGATCCCTTTGGTCAAGATTCAGTGGTCTAGACACGGAGTCGAAGAGGCCACTTGGGAAACCGAGGAGAGTATGCGGGAGAGTTATCCCGAGTTGTTTGGCCCTTAGTTTCGAGGGCGAAACTCTTTTAAGGGGGGGAGTATGTAATACCCGGTTGTAATTCATTCATTTTCATTCGGTAATTATCAGTCTGTAATTGCCACTCAGTAATTTTCACGCATTAATAATCACTCATCATTCATGATTCATTCATTCGCGTTCACTATTGGCATGTTGTAACCGTATATCAGTTACCGATCGTCATTTCATCTCCGTTTATAGATCGAGACGGGAGTATTATCATTTTTATCGTGATTGGTAGTCATATACTGAGAGTATCATCTTTGGCATGTGTTGGACTTGTTCACTTTCTCATTCGTATGATATGTCGGATCATTCATCAGTCGTAGCGAGGAATCGGAGTTATCGGATTTTTCACCTTGTCCAGCATTGAGTTACGGCTGTAAGGATTGTAGGTTACGGCCGTAACAAGGGTTCGTTGTTTTCAGGCCTTTTGGACGAATGGGACTTACGACCGTAAGGTCTTGTATTACGGCCGTAAGTTGAGCAGGTACGGCTGTAAGGCTGGCCGGTTACGGCCGTACGTGTCCAGCAGGCTGCCCAGGCATTTTTGGCCGAAGGCGAGTTACGGCCGTAAAAAGGGGAGGATACGGCCGTAAGTGGTGTTCGTAAATTTCAGGTGTTGTCGGGCAAGGGTGACTTACGGCCGTAAGGGTTGCGGCATACGGCCGTAAGTTGAGGAAGGTACGGCCGTAAGACTTGGCCGGATACGGCCGTCTGTGCAGCGAGTGCTGGTCATTTTCGGCGAAGGGGCTTACGCCGTAAGTTTGGCCGGATACGGCCGTATCATCGAGTTACGCCGTAAGGTGTGCGAATGCGGCCGTAAGGATGTCGGCAGATGTTTTGACCAAGGCGAGTTACGCCGTAACTCGGAGGCGATTCTGGCCGTAGTAAGTGCAGCCGGCGGGGATTTTGGGCGAAGCGAGTTACGGCCGTCTGAGGTGGCGATTCTGGTGTAAGGCCGTTGACCTGGAATGTTACGGCCGTAAGAGGGCCGAGTTACGGCCGTAACTTCCGGCAGTATAAAAGGAGTTGGCCGGGACATTTTTTCCTCATTTCTTCATTTCTCCAACTTTTATCCGAGAGAGAGGGTTGAGGGAGAGATTTTCCATCACCTAATCATTTGAGTGTGTAATTTTCATCATCTCCATTCATTTGGGAAGCTTGGATACTCGTTTTAACTCGTGTTCATCGGATCGAAGTGGTTGGATCTTCAGGAGGTAATTTCTTCAACATCTTGGATTTCGATTTTGTGATGAGATATGATGTTTTGGACGTTATAATTATGTTATATGAAGGGATATGTGTATGATTACGAGTTTGTATAAGGATTCATTGGATTATTGAGGGATTATTCAAGAACACTTTGAATATCGAGTTGAAATTGGGGGTTTTCGATTAATTGTCGTTATAATCACGTTTTCGGATATTCATTTTGGATTATTGATCATTTGGAAGATGTTTTGTTGGTTTGAAACACTTCTTGGGGGTTTTGATGTTGGTATTATTGAGGTTTGGTTGTAATCAATCGTAGTTGGCCACAGAGTGTTCGACATAATGCCCCAATGAACTTGGTTTAATCGTATCGACGTTTTGAGTTTGTTATATTCGTGTTTGATTCGTATATTGAACGGATTGTTGGTAATTGTATTGATTAAGGTTGTTCGAGCGACCGACATCTCATTTAGGACATTTGTTCGTGGAAGGACATTCTTCATCGGTACTGTGTAAGTTAATTCTTACTCGGTTAAAAGGATATTCATTCCTTTTGTTGTTGATCATTCATAATCATAACTCATTCATCATTTTATTAATCATATTGAGATTTTTAATTGTCGAATAATCACTTCATTAGCGAGGAACGGCGGTTCCAATCATTTCATTGAAACTATCAATCACTTCATTATCACTTTCATATCGGTGAGTCATTCTTGACTTTGTCAGATTATTATTATTCATTGATATTCATTATGGTCATTCTCGTTCATATGACCTTCTGGGTTCATATTGCGTGGCCGGGTGCGGATGTGTGGAATTTTTAGTCGGGCACATGATGGCCATGTATTGGGAGTGATACATTGGACTGTGCACACGGTAACGATTACCTCCGTGAGACTAATTAGGTACAAGGACGGGTGTGTCCGGTCATCCGTCTTGTACACTTTCACATAACACTATGGGCGTACTATGATACTCCTCTTCAGCGTAATTCATAACTAAGGATATTTCATAACTTCAGATATATCATGATTGTGTAATTTCAACCCATGAGGATTGTTGTTACGTATCGACCCGTTTGGGAATTTTGTTTTCAGGTCACGGCAAGGCAAAGGCACGGGAAGAGCATGCTGACGGCGAGGAGTCCTAGTGATACTAGTAGTCGGCCCCAGTTATTTCCGTTTGTTTCAGTCATTTCAGTCATTTCCGTCATTTGTATTTTCCGCTGCAAATTCCGTTTGAGATGTTTAATTGTTCAGGGTGGTGTATTTTATCTCCATATAAAATATACTAGTATTCGGTTTTGTCCTGGTGTGTTCTACTTAAACTCCTCATCGGAGTACTTGGTAATATAATGTGGTTCGGTACTACAATTATATTATTTAATTCATCATATTCATTTGCCTGGTGGGTCCCAGTCGGGGATTCACGGCACTGTAATATCCGCCTAGTTTGGGGTGTTACAATGGTAGAGGTCGGGGTCAGCCGGACCGCTGAGCAGTATCCAGTTCGGGCTTAGTACACCCCCAGTTATATCATATGAGATGCACGGAGGAGACAGACGCTCCTGTGGCATCAGGTACCACTCAGATCCTTTCTTATCTAGTTTTGGTGCTTTTTGATTCGGGTGCTACTCACTCTTTTATTGCTTCAGATTGCGTGTGTCGTATCAGTATTGACTGCTTGTTTGAGTGTGAACCGTTTATAGTGGGTATGCCTAATGGGGATCGTATGATTGGGAATCGGGAAGTTAGAGATTGCCCAGTGAGGATCGAGAGCTGGGATTGGCCCTCGAACCTCATTGTTGTAGATCTTAAGGGTGATCCTTGGGGATGATTGGTTGGATCATCACAGTGCTATCATGAACTATCGGATTCATACTATCTCGATAGTGGCCGAAGATGGCACAAAGCATACTCTCGTCGGTTGTAAGCTGGGTAGATCGGGAAATGTGATTAGTGCTTTGGAAGCGATGAAACTTCTGAACCAGGATTGTGTAGGCTACTGGTGTTACGCTTTGAAAGCGGAAGATGGTGGAGTTGACATGTCGTCGACTCCAGTTGTGAACGAGTATCCTGACGTATTTCCGTATGACTTGCCGTGATTACCACCGCAGTGGGAAGTTGAGTGATCGCTAGGATTCGCGTAGTAAGGTTTTCAAATCCGATCAATTTTAAAATTTGTAAAACCTCGAAGTATTTCCAAGGTGTCGAACCCAAGGGAATTGATGTGTCGAAAATAAAGGAAGTAACTCTACTCAAAATTTGGTATTATTTAGGAATCCGAAAAATTGTTTTGTTTCTAATTATCTAACTTCAAAAATCGAAGAACAAAAATTAAATAAAAGATGAATTATCTAAATTAAGCAAATAAGCAAATTAGCAAGATAAAATCACAAGTGGAAAGCTAATTGATCCTAGGGTAGTATCATCTAATTGAGTTCACACAATTCATTCACTTGATTCCTTTTCCCCAAATTTTAATTCAATCCTAGAAATAATCACTCAGTCAATCTAGAATTCCGATCAAGGCAACCTAGAAAGATAGTTAATTTAAACCCTTTTCCCCGCCAGGGCTCAAAGAATTTAAATCACTTAAAAAGCGCCAACTTATTTATCTATGATTTATCTCACTCCACTTAGGTCTTAAGATTAAATCATATTGTGCATCAAGTATTTCCACTAATTAATTAATCCTTCCGGGCAAAATCAATTAGCTAACATGCATCGATTAAGGGCCCTTTAATCTAGCATGAGATTTGACACATCTTGATCACAAGCCTAGGATGAAAGGTAAAAAGGTAATCAAAGGAACATCATGTGAACATCAATTAAATTTACTAACCCTAGAATCAACCAATGAATTTAGCCAGACATAATTGAAATTAAACAAGAAATAGATGAAGAATGCATATTATTAATATGAAAAGAGAGATTACAACCCTTACGGATGAACTCCGAGTCTTCAATCTCCGAAAAACAATAATAATTGCTGCCTCCAAAAAGTTCTTGTATCCCAAGAATTAATCTTGCCAAAATATGTAAAAGATTGCAAAAGATGATAAAAGATGAAAAAGAATGATGAAAGGTCGTAAAACTAGGTCTAGGAGGGGTGTATATATACTCTGGGAGTTAAACTCCCGATTAGCCCTAATCTAGGAAACAAAAACTATCCAAAAGAGTCATAATACGTCAAAATACGAGAGTCCGCTGGGCCGCCTATCGGACTGGCCTATCGGCCGATAGGCTGGCCGATAGTTGGTTCGTCGATCGACTTTCTCTCGGTAGGGCAGGAACACCTTTCGGACGTACCTATCGGCCGATAGTCTGGGCCGATAGGGTGGTCTGTCTCTTGCAAAAAATCCGTTTCTTCCGTTCGTGACTCGACTCTCGGTCCTTTGTCTCGTTTTGGGTCTTTTTGGCTCTAAAAACCTGCAAACACACTAAAACCAACCCAAACGCGTAATACGGCTCGACTAATTATAAATAAGCCAAATACGAGCACATTAATCACGAAACGAGATAAAAACCTAGTATAAAATCCTAGAAATAAGTGGTAAAACTACCACTTATCAAACCCCCCCAAACTTAAGCCTTGTTCGTCCCGAACAACAAAAAGAAAAGAAAAAGAAAGTCGTGAATCATCGTGCAACTCATAGTGTTCAACCTAATCAATACTATCCTGTAATTCTCTCTAAATAATCCGAGTGTCGTAAGCGAACCGCACTCGAATAATGATTCATAAAGTAGTCAAGTTCGATCCTAATCATTCGTTCATGAAGAAAATCCACTCAAAGATTAACAAAACGTGAGTCAAATCGACCGATCAATATGAAAGGCTAAAATAAACAAGCTAGTTCGTCCGTTACGGTCTAGTGGCACAATTTTCACGAGTTTCATAACAAATAAACCTCGGACAGTATTCCCTTAAATATATGTTCAAGAATTTGATTCGGGTTGACCACTAGGTTAGGATCTCGGGATGTTTCATCGGGGTAATCCTAGGGTGGAACTTCCATTCTCATGTATTAGGAAACCGTTTGACGTAAAAGACACTCATGGGGCACATGGATGCTTCTAGTTACTAAGTTCCCGTCTACAGCGGAGAAACAACTCGAATATATAATTTCCGCATGTCCGAATCAAGGTCGCCGTTTTGCGCGAGTAAGCAATGGTCACGCGAATACCCCGGTTACTAGGCTTCCTATCATTGGCACATGTGAAATATCTAAATCACTAGTCTAATCAGTCGTCGTTTTACGCGAGGCAAACAACGGGTCACGCGAATGCCCCGGTTACTAGACTTCCCTTCATAGAACAACATTATCTCGATTTTGGGAAAAGCGGCCGCCTCTAAACTCAATCTAAGTGCCAACACGACTAAAGAAACGATCGACTCACTATCCGTAAGATGTAACCAAACGTATTGACGGTGATTTTAAAACAAGTATGTATCGTCTCTTATACGCCAAGACCTCTACAATCACGAAAAATTTTGGACCTAAATGAATACTATGCAAAACAGAAATAACTGACTACAACTCGACTAAAACTCGACCGTTTCTTCAGAGAGAAAAACAGTGTCGTAACATCGGTATCACACAAATAGAAGCACGAAAGATTCACTAATAAAGAAAAACTAAGACAAGCAAGGCTATCTAAAACAAACAACGAAAAGCAAATAAAAGCAAACACGAAAGCAAAACACTACTACGACCTAAAAAAAAAATAGAAACTAGCAAACACACCAAACGAAAATGAACATAACAAAAACTAAAAACTAAGCAACAAAAGCCAAAACCACGCAACACCAATATGATAAGCACAAATAAAAACAACGGGCACCAACACAAGCAAATAGTGATACAAGGCATACAAGGTACTCACACGTAAAGAAATTAACAAAGCCGCACTTCTCCCCCAAAACTTATTTCGCATCCCAAGGGAGGAATAAGTTTGAAAAGAGAAAGGAGTGGCTTTGTTAACGGAGTACCTGATCACTGTGGCGGAAGTCTAAGCATATACAGGGCCGGGTATGTCATATCGGGCTGGCCTATCGGTCGATGTGGTCTGCCTATCGACCAATGCTTGTAACATAAATTTTTTTTTTAATTTTCCTCAGCCTATCGGCCGATAGGCTCGTCCGATAGGTTTGTCTGTCTCAAAAAAATTTTTCAACTTTTCCTACTTCGCATACTTGGTCCCGTTTTTGCTTGGATATGGCGATTAAAGACCTGCAAGTATTCAAAACTCGGCGTGCATGGATTAGAACTTAACAAAACTAACAAAGCTACTACGAAACTAGAAACTACAAAAATCACGCAAACGAAAAATCGAAAACAAACGAATAAAACAAACTAATATACATACGTTGGGTTACCTCCCAACAAGTGCTACGTTTAACGTCTTTAGCTAGACGATACCTCATTCAATCCGGGTCTTCAGCGACAACTCCCCCTTGAACGGGTTTGTTGATATCAAGATAGCATACGTCCCTCTCATTAGATCGACTCTCGTTCGCCTCCAACATTCGAACATAATCTGGCAAATCCTCGTAAATTTCTTCAACATCGGAATGTGAGTAAATGGAGTGTGAAATGCAATGCTCCAACAAGTCGGTCGGGGGCGGCATAATAGACTCAATTTCATAACATTCCTCGGGCGCATCCTCGGGCTTCTTCATCGCGTCATAGATGGAAATTTTCAGATTTTGATCATTAACCCGGAAGGTAAGATCACCCTCTTGGACGTCGATAAGTGCTCTCCCCGTTGCTAGAAACGGTCTTCCAAAGATCAGTGGTTGATTCTCGTCCTCGGGCATATCAAGAACTACGAAATCGGCCGGGAAGACTAAGTATTGGACTCTCACGAACACATCCTCCACAACTCCCCTCGGATAAGAGATCGACCGGTCCGCCATGAGTAGAGAAATGGTAGTCGGCTTCATCTCCCCAATCTTCAACTTCTTAAAGATGGATAGAGGCATAAGATTGATGCTTGCCCCGAGATCACACAACACATTACGGAACGTTTGGTCGCCAATCATGCATGTAAAAGTAAAACGTCCCGGATCCTTCTGCTTGAGCGGGAGCTTGTTTTGAATGATAGCGCTACACTCCTCTGTCAAATGTATTGTTTCAAACTTTGCCAACTTCCTCTTGCTTGCCACAGCGTCTTTCAAGAATTTAACGTACCCCGGCATGTCTCTCAAAGCGTCTAGAAGTGGAATGTTGATATTCACCTTTTGAAACATGTCGATAAATCGTTGAAGCTTTTCATCATATCTTGACTTGGCTAATCGCTGTGGAAATGGAGCTTTTACCTCAAAATCCTTCACATTCGAACTTCCAGGAGCCTTTCGGCCGATAAGGGGGTCGATAGGCTCCACTTCCGGCATTCTATCTGGATATCGGGTGGGCCTATCGGCCGATAGTCTTGGCCGATGGGCCTGCTGCGTTTCATCTTCCTTCTCGTTCTCGGCTCCCGTTTCTAGTACATCCTCGTTTCCAGATTTCTCAATTTCAGCCCCATGATTACTGTACCTTGTCCCACTCCGAAGCTCGATTGTGTTGCATTGTTGCGTCTTCGGGTTGGTCTCGGTGCTGCTCGGAAAATGCCCCGACTTATGAAATCCGGCTTGGGCGTTCGCCATTTGACTCATTTGGGTCTCCACCATCGACATCTGCTTTGTCAAGGCTATCACTGAGTTTCCAATAGATGTCACACTATGCTCGAGAGCCCCGAACCTCTTGTCTACTTTATAAATAAAATCTTTTTGACTCGCCTCCAATCGTTCCAACATCTCTTCCATAGGTGTCTTAGCAATCGGCTCTTGAATAACCCCATTTTTCACGTTAAATCCCGGTGGTGGCTGGAGAGCATTGTTCGGGTTGGCATAGGAGAAATTAGGGTGGTTTCGATTGTTCGGATAATAGTTTACCCTATTTCCCCCTTGCCAGAAGTTTCCTCCTTGCACGTAATTTACATCCTCCTTAACTGCAATAGGCTCGTTTAGCTCTTCAAAAACTGAATTGACTCCCAAAGTATTCTTTTTTAGCATCTCAAGTTCTTTTTGTTGTCTTTCAAATTTCGCCTTCAAATCACCGTAGGCGTCCTCGTCACCGGATGGAACCTTTCTTCTCGTCATCTTCCTATAGGTCACCTCCTCGTAATCATTGTTGACTGCTAGCTCGATGAGATTCTTGGCCTCTTCATAATCGTTAGCAAGAAATCCCCCTTTCGATGAATAGTCCAACTCTCTTCTAGCCTTCCTCGTCAGACCCCGATAAAACCGAATGTAAATTTCCTCCTTGTCAATTCCATGCTGTGGGCATTTGCGAAGTAGCTTCTTAAATCGGATCCATGCCTCGTATAAGTATTCATCCTCATATTGCTCGAATTGCAAGATATCGTTGATTTGTTTTTGCACCTTCGAGGGAGGATAGAACTGTGCTAAGAACAACCGAGTCATCTCTCTCCAAGTACCAATTTCCTTCCGATCTAGGCTCTTGTACCAATCTAGCGCATCGTCTTCTAAGGAGAACCGGAATAGGCGGAGCTTAATGACATCCGGAGGCACTCCGTTTTGCTTGATGGTGGCACATATGTCCAAAAACGACTCGAGGTGAGCGTTTGGATCTTCATTAACTCCTCCTCCGTATGTTTGAGACTTCACTGTAGCGATGAGGGACGGCTTAAGCTTGAAGTTGTTGGCATCAATCTTCCCCCAACCTCCTTCTTGATAATCGTCCAGCTTAGGTCGAAAGCGGGCATTCAAAGGGATCTTCTCGGGACGAGCGAGTTCTCGTGGTGGGTCAACAATGCCGGCCATGGTATCAACGAAAGGTATAGAAATAGTCTCGGTTCTCGCTTCTTGCTTCTTCCTCCTCAAAGACTTCTCGATTTCCGGATCCAAAGGAAATAAGTCCTTTCCTTGGGATCTTGTGATCATGCACCGCCTACAAGGAAGAGAAAACAAGATGTGAGGAAACGAGATCGAAAATTAATAATAATAGTAAACAACCTAAAGTAACAATCTCTTCTTTTTCGAATTATCCCCTTAAGTTTTCTATCAAATCCCCGGCAACGGCGCCAAAAATTGATCGCTAGGATTCGCGTAGTAAGGTTTTCAAATCCGATCAATTTTAAAATTTGTAAAACCTCGAAGTATTTCCAAGGTGTCGAACCCAAGGGAATTGATGTGTCGAAAATAAAGGAAGTAACTCTACTCAAAATTTGACTGTTATTTAGGAATCCGAAAAATTGTTTTGTTTCTAATTATCTAACTTCAAAAATCGAAGAACAAAAATTAAATAAAAGATGAATTATCTAAATTAAGCAAATAAGCAAATTAGCAAGATAAAATCACAAGTGGAAAGCTAATTGATCCTAGGGTAGTATCATCTAATTGAGTTCACACAATTCATTCACTTGATTCCTTTTCCCCAAATTTTAATTCAATCCTAGAAATAATCACTCAGCCAATCTAGAATTCCGATCAAGGCAACCTAGAAAGATAGTTAATTTAAACCCTTTTCCCCGCCATGGCTCAAAGAATTTAAATCACTTAAAAAGTGCCAACTTATTTATTTATGATTTATCTCACTCCACTTAGGTCTTAAGATTAAATCATATTGTGCATCAAGTATTTCCACTAATTAATTAATCCTTCCGGGCAAAATCAATTAGCTAACATGCATCGATTAAGGGCCCTTTAATCTAGCATGAGATTTGACACATCTTGATCACAAGCCTAGGATGAAAGGTAAAAAGGTAATCAAAGGAACATCATGTGAACATCAATTAAATTTACTAACCCTAGAATCAACCAATGAATTTAGCCAGACATAATTGAAATTAAACAAGAAATAGATGAAGAATGCATATTATTAATATGAAAAGAGAGATTACAACCCTTACGGATGAACTCCGAGTCTTCAATCTCTGAAAAAAAAATAATAATTCTGCCTCCAAAAAGTTCTTGTATCCCAAGAATTAATCTTGCCAAAATATGTAAAAGATTGCAAAAGATGATAAAAGATGAAAAAGAATGATGAAAGGTCGTAAAACTAGGTCTAGGAGGGGTGTATATATACTGGGAGTTAAACTCCGATTAGCCCTAATCTAGGAAACAAAACTATCCAAAAGAGTCATAATACGTCAAAATACGAGAGTCCGCTGGGCCGCCTATCGGACTGGCCTATCGGCCGATAGGCTGGCCGATAGTTGGTTCGTCGATCGACTTTCTCTCGGTAGGGCAGGAACACCTTTCGGACGCACCTATCGGCCGATAGGCTGGGCCGATAGGGTGGTCTGTCTCTTGCAAAAAATCCGTTTCTTCCGTTCGTGACTCGACTCTCGGTCCTTTGTCTAGTTTTGGGTCCTTTTGGCTCTAAAAACCTGCAAACACACTAAAACCAACCCAAACGCGTAATACGGCTCGACTAATCAT
This sequence comes from Orobanche coerulescens, assembly GCA_033398695.1. NCBI lineage: Eukaryota > Viridiplantae > Streptophyta > Magnoliopsida > Lamiales > Orobanchaceae > Orobanche > Orobanche coerulescens. Next base: position 222,898,647 of record CM065804.1, read on the forward strand.
AAATAAGCCAAATACGAGCACATTAATCACGAAACGAGATAAAAACCTAGTATAAAATCCTAGAAATAAGTGGTAAAATTACCACTTATCATTGAGTTCCCTATTGATCTAGAGCCGAACGCGGCTGTATCGTATGGCACCGTCGGAGATGTTGGAGTTTAATAAGCAGTTGGGGAAATTGCTAGATAAAGGGTATATTCGACCGAGCGCACCACCTTGGGGTGTGCCGGTGCTTTTTGTTAAGAAGAAGGATGGATCGCTTCGTTTATGCATCGACTATCGAGAATTAAACAAGTTGACCATCTAAAACAAATACCATTTGCCCCGGATTGACGACTTGTTTGATCAGCTTCAAGGAGCGACAGTCTTCTCGATGGTTGATTTACAATCGGGTTATTATCAGTTGAGGATTCGGGATAGTGACATATCGAAAGCTGCCTTTCGGATGAGATATGGCCATTATGAGTTTGTGGTTATGCCTTCCGGGCTAACCAATGCCCCAGCAGTGTTCATGCAGTTGATGAACAAAGTTTTCATTGAGTATCTGGACAAATTTGTAGTCATCTTTATTGACGACATTCCCATCTATTCCCGGAGTCAGGAGGAGCACGCCATGCACCTTCATATTGTGTTAGACATTTTGAGAGCTGAGAAGTTATATGCGAAGTTTTCTAAATGTGAGTTTTGGCTCGAAGAAGTGACGTTCCTCGGGCATGTGATTTCAGCGGAGGGAGTTCGGGTAGATCCGCAGAAGATAGAGGCAGTGATGGCATGGGAACCGCCTAAGAATGTGAAAGAAGTGAGGAGTTTTCTAGGACTTGCGGGATATTACCGTAGGTTTGTTGAAGAATTTTCTAAGATCACTAGACCACTCACTCAGTTACTCCAAAAGACTCAGAAATTGGAGTGGAACGCGGATAGACAGGATAACTTTGATGAGTTGAAAAGACGGCTGACTACCGCACCATTTTTAGCATTGCCTCAGGGAAACGAGGATTTTGTAGTGTATAGTGATGCTTCGGGTCTCGTACTCGAATGTGTTTTGATGCAGAGAGATAGGATTATTGCTTATGCATCTCGTCAGCTGAAACCTTATGAAGCTAATTACCCTACACATGATTTGGAGTTAGCGGCGGTCGTTTTCGCTTTAAAAATTTAGAGGCATTATCTCTATGGGTCGTCGTGTAAGATTTACACGGATCACAAGGGTCTAAAGTATATCTTCAGTCAGAAGGAGTTGAACATGAGACAAAGTAGGTGGTTTGAGTTAATTAAAGATTACGACCTCAAGATTCTTTACCATCTGGGCAAGGCTAATATAGTGGCAGATGCGTTGAGTCGTAAGCCGATGGCGCTAGAGATGTTAGAAGTACTTACGCCTCATAGCAGGATCCAGCGGGATTTGATTTGTCAGGATATCGAAGTTTGGGTTCAGAGAGTTCAGGGTCAGTTATGTGCGTTAGAAATCACTTCGTCTTTGGTTGATGATATCAAGGCGAGACAGTATGATGATTCATTTCTAGCCCAGTTGAGGGAGTACGTGAAGAAGGGGAAAGCCCCTACGTTTGTGGTTCAGGATGATGGAATTCTCAGATTTCGAGACAGATTGTGTGTACCGAGTGATATTGAGTTAAGACAGAAAATCTTGAGAGAAGCTCATACTATGCCTTATTCCATACATCCTGGTACGAGCAAAATGTACAAGGATGTAAGGAGTAACTACTAGTGGAGCAATTTGAAGACGGATGTTAGCGAGTTTGTGTCAAAGTGTTTGACCTATCAACAGGTTAAGATTGAGCACCAGCGACCCGAAAGATTATTACGACCACTCTCCATTCTGGAGTGGAAGTGTGAGGACATTTCTATGGATTTCATCACTAGTATGCCTAGAAATGGGACATGAATGAACATGATTTGGGTTATTGTTGATCGACTAACCAAATATGCTCATTTTCTGGGTATTAAGGATACTTGGGGACTGGAGAGACTAGCCCGAGTGTTTATTGCAGATATCGTGAGGTTGCATGGGACCCCTAAGAGTATTATTTTGGATCAAGATGGCCGGTTTATATCACATTTCTAGCAGGCTGTTCATCGGGCTCTGGGAACTGAATTGAGACTCAGTACATCTTACCATCCTCAGACTAACGGACAGTCGGAGCGGACGATTCAGACACTTGAGGATATGTTGAGAGCATGTGCCTTAGACTAGAAAGATGATTGGGAAGCGCACTTTCCGTTGATCGAGTTTACGTATAACAACAGTTGGCACGCTTCGATCAAAATGGCACCATTTGAGGCATTGTATGGAAGAAGGTGCAGAGCACCGTTGTGTTGGGATGGTACATCCGAATTGATTGGCACTGAACCAGATTTACTCGTTGAGACGAGAGAGAAGATCGCTTTGATTCGTGGTAGATTGTTAACGGCCCAGAGTCGACAGAAGTCCTATGCCGACATGCGTCGTCGGCCATTAGAGTTTGAGATTGGAGATCAAATCTTGCTGAAAGTGTCGCCAACTCGGGGAGTTTACCGCTTCGGCCGGAAGGGTAAACTTAGTCCGAGATATATTTGACTGTTCGAGATTTTAGAGAGAGTTGGAGAGCTTGCATATCGGTTAGGATTGCTGCCGTCCTTGAGTCACGTGCATAACGTGTTTCATGTTTTCCAGCTTAGGAAGTATGTACCGGACCCTAGCCATATTATTGATTTTGGAGATATTGAGTTGGGTCCCGACATTACCTTTGAATAGAGACTGATTCAGATTTTGGAGCATTGTGTGAAGCAACTTAGGCACAAAACCATTCCATTAGTTAAAGTGCAATGGTCGAGACATGGATCAGAGGAAGCCACGTGGGAGACGGAAGAGAATATGAAGTCGAGATACCCTGAGTTATTCGCTTTGTAAGTTTCGGGACGAAACTTATTTTTGGGGGGAAGGAATGTAATATCTGCATTTTCCATTATTAGTAATTTCTATTTTTAGTGTATTTTCATTTCGGACGACTCGCTTGTATGTGTTTTGATATTTTGAAGTTCTTTTGTTCTGCGTTCGTGGTCATTCGAATAAGTTTCGGAGTTGTTTTTATGATATTTCGATTATTGTGTAACTTTTTTACGTTTAGACTCGATTTTCGTAAATATCATCTTAAACCGACATTTCATTTCGTCGGTAAGTTCCTTTAATATTTCTGGATTTGTTACAATTTTCGGATATTGTTAGTTGGCCTCGAGTTGTGATTCTCGAGAGTTTGGGCTGTTCTGTAATATATTATAGTTTTGGGTATCCCCTTTAAGAATTGTTGTTTGTTCCGTTGTTTGGTTGGAATCGTACATTCGGATTGGGAGATTGTGCTTACATGTTGTTGTTTTCTTGTCATGTCTCGTTATTCGCTGGTATCTGTCAAGTTTCATGCCTTCCGAGTCGGGTACAGTCTGGCCGAGTATCCTAACTGTACTCTGAACAGGAACAGTTAGCGCACGCTAACGTTTTATCCGTAGCGCGCGCTATGAAGGTATATCTGGCGCACGCTAGACTTATTTTATTGCGTACGCTAATGCATATGGGCAGAGTACTCTGGAACTGGACAGAAGGTTCAGTATTTCTGAACTGAACCAGGTAGCGCACGCTAATTAGCTGTTAACGTACGCTAATTGCTAACCTTAGTGCATACTAAACTTGTATCAACGTACGCTAACGGGAGGACAGAAGTCTCTGACTGCATTCTGCACCCCGTTAGCGCACGCTAAACTTTGTGTGTAGCACGCGCTAAGTCTGTCTGATATATAGGACAGCAGCAGTTTAACTTCGTCATTTTTCATCCTTATTTCTTCCTTCCGGCTTTGGGCAATATTAGACGAGGGTTGGAGTCGATTTTGGCCAAATATATCCCTGCGTTCCTTGTGCGAATTTATCAAATTCTTAACGTCTTCCACCACCCGAATCGAGGTAAGGATCCCTAGAACCCTTGTTTTGAGATTTTGGGGGAATTTTGGGGATTTCTTGTGATTTGACCCTTTTAATCCGATTCATCATAAATTGTTGCTTGATTTCAGTTGTATACTTGTATGCCTTTGTTTTTCTTGAGGTTTTGTAGAATAAATTTCCATTATAATCAAGTATATTCGATGATACCTTCGTAGTGACCGATGAATTGTCCGAACGTGTAGAACTAGGATGAATCCTTGCGTCAACGTTGTGGTTGATTGTATATCGTTAATGTGATAGGAGCGTTATTGTGAAGATTATTCGGACGGAACCTTTTCCTTTCACCATTTCTTTCACGTAGTGTGATTCAAGGCAAGTACTTACTTTACATAGTATTATATAGAATGTAAATTCGACATTGATGAAAAATTGTGATAAATGTGTGCGTGTGTATGTTGATGTGTTCCTCCACCTGGGGACGGTCCGACGGGATCTCTGGGGGTCTCTACTAAGGGTTACGACTGCGGAAGTGGTTTTCCACCTGGGGACGGTCCGACGGGGCCTCTGGGGGTCGATACTAAGGGGTAAAGCCACGGGTTACCAAGTATGGAATTGTGTTGGAGTAATGTGATGTTATGATTGCTTCGATGGACATGTTTTGATGAAAATGTGATGTTCCGGAATATTGTCTCTCTAGTATTTTCAAATGTATTTTTCATGTTAAATTGTACTCACATGTAATGTTATGTAAATCTGTACTTGCAGTAGCTATTCGAATGCTAACCCCTTAAATGGGGGAAATGCATTTCATGCATTTCAGGTATCGGGCGAGCTGAGGAGCCGGCACGGGACACGTATGCAAAGGATGGCCCAGCATGATGATAAGGCTCGAGTCGGGTTATTTCTTTTATTATGTTTAATCACTTGTTGGTTGATGTAGTCGAGTAAATGTATGTTTGGTTAATGATGTCGTTGAAGTCCCCTGCGTGGGCATTGAGTACATTTCACTCTATGTTTTATTAGCATTGAATCAAAATGTTTTGGCTGAAGCCACGACCCTAATTAATATTAATGCATATTATGGAATTTCTTTTGTGGATTAGGTGTCATGTGTTAGCCCGGTAGACCTTGTAAAGGTTCTACGGCGTGTAACATCCCTTATGAGATTTGGGGTGTTACACCGCAATGGCGAATATATGAGCCACGAATTTGATAACCATCTAAAGAGTCATGGAGTTCTATTCCAACTCAATCCTCCTGGAACACATCAATAGAAGGATAAATCGAACTTTATTGTGTATAATTCGATCCATTATGAGTCAAGCCGATCTCTCGATCTTCTTCTGGGGATATGCTCTATGAACTGATGTTTTGCACTAAATAAGACACCGTCTAGAGCTGTAGAAAAGACATCATATGAGATATCGTTAGGAAAAGTTCCTAAAACTATTATTTTTATTGAAATCTGGAGATGCGAAGCTTATGTGAAATGGCTGATTTCAGACACGATTGCACCTAAATGAGATAATTATCTCTTTGTAGGTTATCCAAAAAAGAAGAATGTGTACTACTTCTACCATTATTTTGAGAACAATATATTTGTTGCTCGAGAATGTGTCTTTTTAGAAAAAGGAACATCTCTCCCAAAAGACAAGTGATAGTAAAGCCCATCTTGAAGAAATTCGATATGAGCAACAAACAAAAATGGAAACACCTCCTCATACCTCTCCAGAAACACCCATTTCAGGCGAAGTAGTTGGGAGAATCCAAAGCCAATTTTGGAAACTATAGCAGATGTTGCTCAACTTCTACGTAGTTTTCAAAGATATAGTGTTCAGCCGAAAAGATAGTACGATATAAATCTAACTGAGAGATATCAGATTATTCTTTTAGAGAGCAATGAACTGAGTATCTATAAAGAAGCTGAGATAGGCCTCGATTATGATACATGGCAAGAAGCCATGAAATCCAAAATGGATTCCATGTATGAATATCAAGTTTTGAACTTAGTTGTTTTTCCTGATAGGGTAAAACTCATAGGATGCAAATGGATTTTCAAGATAAAAATCGACATGGAAGGAAAACATGACATTTTCAAAGCCATATTGGTTAAAAAAGGTTGAAAGCAAGTCCATGGAATGGACTATGAAGAAACCTTCTCTTCAGTCGCTATGTTTAAATACATAAGTATTATCCTAGTTATTGCAGCTCATTATGATTAAGAGACCTTTCAAATGGATGTTAAAACTGACTTTCTAGATGGGATTTTGGCAGATGATGTGTATATGATATAGCCTGAAGGTTTTGAAGAACCAAAACATGTTGGGAAAGTATGCAAGCTTCAGAGATCCATTTATGGACTAAGACAAATATTTTGGAGTTAAAATTCCCATCTTGGATGAAGCAGTCCAGATATTTGGCTTCCAAAAAAGTTGAGGAGAATATTGTGTATACAAAAAGGTTAATGGAAGCAAATTGCATTTCTACTCTTATATGTCGATAACATTATTACTATTTGGAAATGGCGTTCATATGATCGAGTCCGTAAAGGCTTGTCTTAGAAAGTGTTTTTGAATGAAAGACTTAGGAGAGACATAATATATTGGGCATCAAGATATATAAACATGTATCTAAGAAGATGACTGGACTTAGTCAAAACACTTACACTGATAAGATGGTTGATAAGTTCAATACAAAAGATTGTAAAATAGGTTTTCTACCCATGCCTCATGGCATGTCTCTTATCAGGACTCAGTGTCCATCTGGGTATGATAAGCAAAGAGAATGAATATGGTTTCTTATGTCTCTGCAGTAGGATCCATAATGCAAGTGATGATATGTGCTAGAAAAATGCCATCAAATGCCACTGTGATGATGAGAGAGTGAGTGCATTGGTTTATATAGAAATACAGTCCCTTCATTTGAGACCAGACACTTCACTCCTTATGGGATAAGGAGGCTGGCACTGGAAATTTTTAATGTTCAAATGCATAACTAGTTCGTAAGTCAATAAATCTTAACTGGTCATTAAGTTTAGTCAAGGCTTGTACCATGTGTTTTGACACAGAGAGGGAACTGTCTTCACTTGTGCACCGTGTGCGTGGATGCATTTGCGAGTCAAATGTTTTGAGGATGGTTTTTTATACTCGTTGTAGTCACTACGAGTTGGTAGTGATGCTATTTGGATTGACGAATGCGCTGATAGTACTTATGAAATTAACGAACTAAGTCTTCATTAATTTTATGGATGGTATTGTGGTCATTTTCATCAATGGTATTTTGGTATACTCTCACGACTCCGAGGAGCGTGAACATCATCATCATCAGGTTTTCGACGTGCTGAGGATAACAAATTGTTGGAAAGTTTTTCAAATGTGAATTTTGGATGTCTGAGATGACTCTTCTTGGACATGTGATTTCAGTTGATTGATTTATGTTGACCCACAGAAGGCTGAGGTTATCCGAAATTGGTAGCCTTCGAAGAATGTGAGGGAAATTCGGATTTTTTTGGTTTAGTGGACTTCTACAAATGATCTGTGGAGAGTTTTTTCCAAAATTGCCCAACCACTGACAAATCTTTCGCGACAAGAAGTACGCGTGGTCAGATGTGTGTCAATAGATTTTCGAGGAGCTCAAAAGTCTATTGATTTTTGCATCAATGGATGTGATAAGTGTGCTTATATAAAAGACACACCTGGTTCATTTAGCATTGCATGTCTATACATTGGCAATAATGTTGATAAAGTAATCATGATTAGATCACGAAGACAAAGTATATGTTGAGGGATAACTTGACATGAAGGACTTGGGTCAAGTCGATGTGATCATAGGGGTCAAGATTTTGAGGAGTCCGAATGGTATACTTCTAACTCAATCACATTATGTGGATATGTGTTGATAAAGTTCAATATCTTTGATGAATCACCAGCAAAGTCACTATTTGACAACGACCTGCTTTTAGTGGAAAATATATGGGATCTATTGACTCAACTAGAGTATTCTAAGATTAGTGGAAGCTTGATTGTATATTTCAAATTGTACTAGGTACGACCTCACTTACGCAATTAACAAGCTAATTAGATTCACGAGTAACCCAATTAGCAAATACTAGAAAGCGCTCAAACGGGTATACTTGAAGTACACTGAATTTTGGGATGCACTACTGTACGAGTTATCCAACTGTACTGTAGGGGTATTGTGATATATTTAGGACTCTAAAGACTCACAGTCCTCGAGCGGTTATATTTCACTAAGGAAGGTTCAAGGACACAAGCTATTCATCCTGATATAACAAGGAAGGACTCACACTCCACGAGCGGTTATATTTCAGTACGGAAGGTTCAATGACACAAGCTACTCAACCTGATGTAACAAGGTTGAACAAAAACTGAGCAGCTCATCAAAATGCATTAACACATTATTTACACTCATCTAGGGACGGTTGGAATTTGGATTGAAAAACAAGGTTAAAATAACAATTTACGCCCGAGTAGATAATCACGGTGCATCTATTTTCTCAAATTCAATTCCGAATGAGTAAAAAATTAATGCTCAAAGTTGAGTATTTGAGATAAAATTTTTGGAGATAAATGGTAAGTTCACTCCATGAAGAGCGGAAGCAATCTCACATTGAAAATAAGTGGAAGACACTTTATAAATGAGAAGACGAGTTAGTGGAGTACGACTCTAGTGAGAGTACTAAGGTGGAGAGTACCACAAGCCTGCGCGTGCATGTTCGCCCGTCTGCTCCAGTCTCGGGCCTGGGTGTGGCCGTGGCTCTGGCCCTTGGTGCGGTCGCGCCTCATGGCGATTTAATTATTTGGGGACTTTTTGACTTCAAAAACTTTCAAATTGTATGATTTCACTTGTGAAGCAAGCAAGAAATTTAAATTCTATAACGATTATTTTTCCTAAATTCGTGGATTTTCACACATATAAATGCAATCCTCTACATAGAATAAAAATGCATCCAAACGTAACATAGAAGAAAAATGCATCTAAATCATCAGTGAAAATCGCATAAGCATAAATGCCCATACAACATTCATACTAGAAATTTTTAGACTTTGTCGTTCAATTGTCCGATTAGGATTTGTTCGCCAGGATGATTGGTTTTGTGCTTCTTTGATCAAGTACCAAAGTCACAGTATCTTGGAATGGGCCTGTAAACGAGCAGAGCCGAGTCGAACTTTCACAAAGCTCGACTCGTTAAGCATTAAAATACAGTGGCTCGAACTCGAGTTCGAGCTCGATCGAGCTTCACCACTCGAGTTTGAGCTTGAGCTCGACATAAATTTTTCCTATTCGACCTCGGATCGTGAGCTCGAAAATTACCAAGCTCAAATTAGCTCGGCTCATGAGCTCGAATGACTGCTACTTATTTTTTAGGGTTATATATATATATATTAATAAATATATATTAATAATATCAGGCTAAATGTCGAGATTTCGAGTATATATATATATATATATATATATATATATATATATATATATATATATATATATATATATATATATATTCGGACTCGGCTCGATTAATATATCGGTCTCTAATATATGCTCGGGTTCGAGTTCGAGCTCGAATTATTAAGTATTGAGTCGAGCTTTTTTCGAGTCGAGCTCGAACTGCTCGAAAAAAGCTTGAATCGTTTACAGGCTTACCTTGGAAGATTCGTCGTCATAGATCATAAGCAACTGTACGAGACAACAAGAATCTTAAAAAAAATCCTCGACTTCATGCTTTCTTTACTGCTTTTTGATTTTGTTGGTAGTCAGCTTCTACTATGGTTGTGTTTAGCACTAGCTTTTCAGCTAGCTTTTCAGCTCGAGGAGCTTCTTTGACCTTTGACTAAAAAAGGCATTACGTGAACGCGAACTTCTTAAATCAGTGATCAGTTAATTTTTCAAATTGGTTGAGAAGCTAACCAGGTTAGCTTTTTTTTTAAAAAAAAAGCTCCTTTTATATTTTCGAGTAATATCCCTGTCCTAAATTAGAAAGAAAAAAAAAAAAACCCACCAAGTGATGATCTAACTTAGTTACTTTTCCTCTATGTAAACCACGTGAAAGGTCATGATTTTTGTATTGCCACTTATATTTTATATTGTTGGAACCTTTATTATACATTTTGTCACTGTGTACTTGTTCGCAACCAGCATAATGATTAATACACCTATCTCTCTTTAAAATGACACATCCACTATACAACCGTTAACAATTTTTTTCCTTATTAAGTTATAATACTCCCAAATATTTCTTTCAACTTCTGATGATTTTTAATGACGTTATTAAAGTTGCGGTGAAAAGTACATTGAAATATATTTGAATAATTAGAGGAAAAGAATGATGTACTTTTATTTTAAAAAAAGATGGACTATAATATGATGACAAAGTTTAAAAGAAAAGAAAAATAAGAGTAATGCCCTTAAATGTCATTTTACAAAATATCAGTTACTTAACCAGCTAATTTGAACACCTACCAACTAGCTAATCAGCTACTAGCTAACTTTTCAGCTAGTTTTGCTAAACACAGCCTATATAGATATGCTATATTTTAGATTATCCATGTGTATCTCGTATTTTTGTTATTTTTCCAGCAATTACCCCCGAGCTTAATTTATAAATATTTAAACCTATTTTTATTCAACCCAATGTTGCACAAAAACAAGGTAAATTTCTGAAACTGGTGGAATAAAATAACAATATAAAAATTTAAAGGGAGCAGAAAAAATATATAGCACACAGAGACCAGTATTTGTTGGAGCCATCTATTAAGTGACAGACTCCGTGTGTGACATATTGACTACAGAAACAAATATAATATAGAAAACACTAAAAATAAACTCAATTCCTTCCTAATGACTTGGTTTATCTAAATCTCAAAAAAACTGAGCAGAGCCTCCCACAATCGAAAATTTTGGGGTGTGCTCACTGTATTCAACTATAGCTGTTGGTGGAATACGGCCAATGCAGATCTCATGAACACTTGAGAAGAGTGGGAAAAGCTCTAACCATCCTCGGTGGCTCAAGACCTCGTACACCTCTTTGGCAGTTGATACACCCTACAAATTTTATTAGGAATCTCAGTTGTTTTTTATAATCAACCTCTCTATAATAAAACGAATTAACAAAAGATTCTTTCAATAATCTTCGTTTGAAAATATATCAACCTGTAACTTTTGGCCTTGTAAGACTTCTGCTTCAAGCTCATCGAACGACCTTTTACCACCATTTCTCGCAAAAGCCTCCGCACATTTCCTATTTCTTCCCCCCACTGGTCATTATCAAAACAGTTCAGGTTAATTTTCCTTCTGCTTCTTGTTCTTTTTTTTATTTGAGAAGAAAAATGCCGCATATAAAATTTGTTAGAAATTACTCACGGCAGGTTGTGATCAGATCGGCGACACCGCAGCTCTCAAAGAAAGTACTGTCTTTGACAGAAGGGAAAAGAAGCTTCGAGAAAGCTTTCATTTCTCTCAAACCAATTCTCATGATTGCAGCCTGGTAAATAGTTTGTACAAACAACTTTATGACTACTGGTTATTCGGAAACAACTTCCGCAAACTTTCTTTTTTGTGATAATTACAAAAAACTACCCTTGAGGTTCAGCCAAATTACATATATATACCAAAAAATGACAAAAATCACCCTTGAGGTTTTGCCTCTAAAGTGGTTCTGACAAATCTCAAAGTTAGCTGAGTTTTTTTCTGTAAACACCCCAAACCCCGGGTTAGTTTTTTGTAATTACCATTTTTTTAGCTTACCTTTGTGTTGTTCCCCATCTCCAGCCCGTCAACAAATCCTGTTTACATAATTACTATTATTCATCCCTCGCAAATGACATTATAAAAACGAATTTAATAAAGTAAATCAAACAGATCATAACTAACTACTAGTTAATAGTTATGTTACCTGCTGCAATAGCCACGACGTTTTTCAATGTTCCACATAGTTCAACTCCTTCAACATCTTGAACCTATTCAAATATATTTTTCACTCATAGTTAAAGGCCACACTTAAGTCATGTTCCAAAATGTACATGTCGATTTTACAATATCAATCATGTAAGTGGACATGACTACATCAATTATCTCACGTCTCATCATATTTTCCATGCAAGTGGACAAACTTATGATGATGACGGTTAATGAAATTTCATCTCATTTCTACTTCTTATGAAGGTTGCGACAGGAATGGCAACCGGCGTAGAACTTTGCTACTCTATATTTTACATGATTTCATAGTGTTAAGTAATTTTGACCATTATTTGACACTATATTTTTCATGCCACCAGCCCCAACATAGTTGGGATTAAGGTGCAGATGGTGATGATGACGACGAGTTAAAGGCCACATTTGTCTGCTACTATATTTTTCTTTCTAAGACAATTTTTCACTCACAGCTGAGACCATAAAGTACGGAGTGTTGAATAGCCGAACCCATTTCTCCGCAGTCTCTTTATCTTCTCTATATCCGACCGTAGCCTCACTAAATTTCTCCATCGCAATCTGCAAGCGCAATAAACCCAGTCTTTTTTTTTTTCACAAAACGAATAGATAATTGGTTTCATAAAACAAGTAGCCGCAAGATTAGGAACCTCATTGGCAATGTTTGCACCCATCAAAACACAGCAATTGACTCGGAGCTGTTCGGAGATGAGGGAAGAAATCATGCATGGACCTTCCCTTTTAACTTCCATTCCTTTTATAAGAGAAATAGCTTCGGCACCGTCTCTTATTTTCCCCACTATCCTTTTACAAATGCCCTCCACGAATTGATGGGGTGTCACGAATACTAACATGTTGGCATCCCTCACTGCCCAATTTTTACAAATGGTAGGTTTTCCAAATTAGACATAATTGTCACTCAGACTAACTAGTTGAAAATTGACAAAAAATAGCTAAAATGTGTGTGTACCTGCATTTTCAAGATCAGGGTCAGCAACAACGTTTTTACCAAGCTTAATGCCAGGGAGATATTTCACATTCTCCTGTCGAGATCAGGATAATGAGTACTAGGCAAAGAGTAATTACTTAACTAGTAATTCTTAGTGAACCGAAAGCCATAAGAAGGAAAGAAATTCCACCCTACATTTTACAGTGGTGCACAGGATTCCCAAGCACACTGGATCAACACACACACCACACCCATATTGGGTGTATGTGTGTGTGATCGTGTGTCTGGGAACCCACGTAGGGTAGAATTTCCTTAGGAGGACATTACATTAATTCTGTTGATGACTTCCGAGAGTTTTTCACCAGTTGGCAATATCTCCTCATATACCCACATCCTCACTTCATCTATTTCAAAAATCATAATCAAATAGATTTCAGAACAGAAAATTCCAACTATAAGACGACACAGGCACAATCACAGCGAGTACGAAAGCAGTGCATTTGTAGTTATTCTCCAGTAACGGTTCTTGCTGCTCAAATGTTTTGCACATTTTATTTTTGTATTATTATTGATACAAAAATCAAAATAATTCTACGAATAAACCCCAATTAAAACATGTGGAAGCACAATTAATTACAGAAAATACCGTGGAAGGAATCAAACTTGAGTGTGTTGGAGGCGATGAGCTTGGCGGCGACGCTTCCCCAATTGCCACTGCCGACCACTGTTACTCTTGACTTAAGAGGCGTCATTTCATCAGCTCCTCCTCCTACGGCGGAAGCAGCGTCGGTTGCGGCGGCGGCGGCGATGTTTTTAGTTTCGTTACTATCCTCAAGTGAAAGAGCCATGACGACGACGACGACGGAGGTGATGGAAAATTGGAATAATGTGGGGGATGAGAATATGAATGGAGGAGAGGTATAATAGGAGGTGGGAAGGAATTTAATGGCATTGGGGCGGAGAAGGCAAACACGTTTCGTGAGTATCGATGTGTGTCATGTTCAATCTGGCGATCTACTCTATATCGCCAACTCATTTTTCTTTTATAGCATGAAGCCTAGTCTAAAAGTTACTTCCGTTTTTTAAAAAAAAAAAAAAAAACTTGTTTTGGGAACACATGCGGGTCCAAACCAAATGGCATATATGAGAGTCGGGCAGGGTCAGCCATGTGGGTTTTGGGAACCAAAGCCAAAATATACTCATTTATTTACAATATGGGATTTAAATACGTTTTTTTTATCACATTTAGAAACAAAATCCTGAATCAAAAATAGGATAATCAACTTTATAACCATGTTATTTTTATTGACTATAAGACGAGAGAAGAGAAAAATGCAAATACTTCAACAAATATTTACTGTCGCCAAATCAATTTCACAAATCCAATTAAAATTACCATAATATTAAAATTCAAATGAACAATCTTACAAACTCTAATAAGTAATAGCTTGGAGATAATTTGAAATTTAAACCTAACGAGACATTCAGACCCGTGCGATGCACACAAGTTGTATAAAATTATTCCTTACGTAATGTTCAGCGTAAACCGTTGAAGTATATATCTAATGGTTGTTTTTAGGCCCGCGCTTCGCGGCGGGATGTTTGTCAAAGGAAGTATATATCGAAGGATTTGTGCACCACTTATTCATTCTACATATTGTAGTGGATAAAACTCGAAAACAACCTCTTACTTTAAAAGATCTGAAATACACATAATATATGAAGTTCAAATAGTTATCAGTTATAAGTTAGTAGCGTACTTAGAAGAAAGTTCAGTGACTCTCATCAAAAGCTTAACACAATTAACCACTAATCTTACTTTAATAGACAAAAATTAGAGCTCTACGCAATCATTTAACAACATTCGTCTCCTTTTAAAATTATCAGCCCGAGGTCCATATCATTTTGATAGCAACTGAGGCCCAATCTAAAACCAAAGAAGAACATTGCAACCCGATCCAACAAGCCCAACCCATCAATCAAATAATAAGTACGATCCATATCCACTATCCCGGTGGCCCATTAACTCAACCCGGTCCAAACACAAAACACCCTAATATTTAGGTTATTAGAAAACCCTAGACTCTCATTTAACAACCCTAATCACTCACACAACCTACTATCCGCCCCCTTATCTCTTTTCGGTCACCACACGAACAACACAAACCCTTGTTTCCATCTCAATCGAATAACAAATACCTAAGGAACATTAATCCTTCGTTATATCTATCTTTATAACAATTAACATCACCCGAATGTCCTTTTTTCAGCCAAATGAACCGAACATGGGATATCTCTCCAAAGATTTCGTTTTTCTTTTTTCAATGACGAAGACTAACCCACTAATCTTCTCATAAGAGTGTTTGGTATTTTCTGTGAAAGATGGCCTCAAGATCTTATTGAAAAGGTCTAACATAGGTTCGTATGTTTTGTTTCTTGTTTTTCTTTGAATTTGTTCGAACGAACCAAAGATAGATCATAACAGTTTTGTTATGGATCTATCTTTATTTTCGGATATAAAAAGAAGTTCATCTTCTATAAGATCTATGATGTGCATGTGTTCGAAAAGTTAAGATCTTTAAGATCTTCGAACAAAACTGAGATCTTTTCTTTGATTTTGTTGTTCGAGTCTTGTTATAGTTGTTGTTGATGTTCGTTTGACTGCGGAGGATGGGATAAGATTTAGATGTAGTTGGTGTTGGTGTTGGTTTGTTTTTTGACGTGGGTGATAAAAAAAGTATAGGAGAATCGTTTAAGAAAAATGGTGGTGGTGAAGATGGTGATAGTTTGTTATTTATAATCTTCAAATCTAACTGAAAAGTCATATTTAAAGACTTATTGATGTAATTATTTGTAAGTAACTGAAAAGATGAGAAGAACATTTATTTACACAGGTTATTTTTTTAAAAAAAAAAATTAAGAAAAGCTTTGGAAATTCTTTATATTCTTTTTTTGTTCTAATTGTTGCAGATGGTTGGTATATTCGCAACTGCAGGCACCCTTCATATTCATCTTCATGGTTACATTTAATTCGGCCAAATAAACGTGTGCATGATGCCCTTTGTTTACCCAGGCGAAATAAATTTTCATAGTGGACTTAAGCTTTAAAACTTAACAATAAATAAGAAGGACTGAATCTTTTAATATATAAGATACTTCAAACCCAAAACTTACCAGTAATTGGTGAAGAAGGCGCCGGCGTCACGAGAAGTAGAATTTAACTTACCGGTAAAACTTAAACCAAATTTATTTATTCTTTTACTTTAGAATAAAAATTAAATCTGTGTTGAAGGGAAAATAACTGAAACAGAAAGTAGGGCAAAGTTGTTGTTGTATTATTCCATTAATGAGTTCCCTTTAAATAGGGAGAAATACATACAATCAGGCCTTAGCCAAACCCTAACTAGGAAAGCACGTAAACTAACAGACTTAGGCACACAATGGGTATTATTCCTTTAACACTCCCCCTTGTGCCTAGTCTACAAGCGCATGTCATGTTGCCTCGTTAAAACCTCGTCAAGCAAAAACCCAGTGGGAAAAATGTCTTGATCATAGGGAAAAGAGTACAGCATCTAGACACATCAAGTTTAGACTTCGTCCTTTGAATCTATCCTCTCATATGATCGTTACATTTGATCATAGCGCTACTAAGGTGACCATTCCATCGATCCCTAAAATCGTACATCTTGTTAACTCGTTAAAAACCTTTCCAAGTGATAAAAACCCTGTGGGAAAAAGAATCCTTGGAAGGAAAAGAGTATAACGTACGGTGTGAATGTAAGACTCCCCCTCAAGTCTACATCTCTCCCTGATTTGTACATCAATCAAGTAGTCGTTCTCTCATTAAAAAACTTCCCCAAGTAACAAAACCCAATGGGAGAAAATGAATCTTGGTCAAAGAAAAGAGTACAACACATGTGATTAAGTTTCTTTATAAATCACCATTTCCTTGTGATCTTTACATCAATCTCGGAAGTTGGAAAACTCTACAGCTCCCCCTAATGCTTACATTCATATATCGTTGCCTCGTTAAAAATCTTGCCAAGTAAAAAAACCCAGTGGGAAAAATAAACCTTGGTCTAAGGAAAAGAGTGCAACCTATGTGAGTATGTTACGTTATATCTCACATATTTCCCGTTATGATCATTCCATCAATCAAGGGGATTTACAAGTTACATTATGTTCATAAATGTAAGTATGTTCATCAGTGGCAGTACTTAACCGCTTGTTCCTCACACGTGTAGAATGATAGTTCTTAATCATGTACACTCACAGATTGATTCATCCAAAGCAATAATCTTGTCGTGATTCGAGGAGGTAGCCAAAAGGGGTTTGCATAGTCGATTTCCAAAACATAAGCAATTCATACCAACACATACTTTGTGGTAGTTGCTTCGGCACCAGCATTTACTTTAGCATTTGCCTTTTCATAAGCAGCTTCATTTGCCTGCTTGTAGGGAAAGAATAGTCCCAAGTCAATGGTTTCTTTTAAGTATCAGAAGATAATCTTTGATACCATTCCATTGATGTTGCGTCGATGCTGAACTAAATCTAGTCAGCGGATTAACTGAGTAGGTCGTGTACATTAAGCTAAGTACAATAATACGCGATTACACTCAAGTAGGGAATTTCAGCTCCCAAAGCTCTTCGTCACTTTCGTTTAGACGAAATGGATCTTTCCTTTGTATCCAAATGTTCGACCTATCATGGGGTGCTAGTTGGGTTTACCTTGTCCATATTAAAGTACTTGAGAATCTTCTGGACATAGGCTGACCAATGGAATAAATTCCACAAACTCGATGTCTATATCAATGCCTCGACAGAACCGAGTTTTCCCAAGATCTTTCATCTCAAACTCAAATTTGAAGTATCCGGTGGTTTCTCTTATTTCATCAAGACCGATTATGTTCACGTCATCGGCGTACATTGCGATGATCGTGAATCCGAAACTTATTTGTCAAGACGCGGGGACACAGTTCATCGTTCTTTTATCCCTTCCCAATCAAGTAGTCACTTAGACGGTTATACCACATCCTTAAGGATTGCTTTAAAACCGTAAAGTTGAGCGTTTCAATCAAATTGCAAACGCACTTTGTGGTCTGGAGTTACTTGATTTGGGTAGTGAAATGCCATAGGGCACTTCCGTATATATCTCCGTATCTAGATCCCCATAGAGATACATAGTAACCACATCTATTGGCTACATTTCCAGTCCCTCGGAAATTACTACGCTAATCAAATAGCGGAACGTATACGTGGGAGTACATTTCCCCGTAACCAATTCCAGGGCATTGTGAGAAGTATTACTTCGTGAACCTTGTACATTAGGACTCTACTATTCTCACTATGATTTACGACAAAGGTTCGATAATGTCCTTCAGGCTTTACACTTGGTTAGGTTAGCACTACCTACACCAAATACCTGTCTCTTTGTCGAAGAATCTAGTTCTACCTAGAATGTTTTTCTTATAGGCCAATCAGCTCTATGTTGATTTCATCCAACCGAGCGAGGTTCGACATCATCGTACTTTATGATTCATGACATGTCATCAAAGTGGGTGGTTGATCAGGCCACACCCTCATAATTTCATCGAGATTCTTGATTTTCTGAATCATATCTTCGGGGCGTCCCCCTCGTCATGATTCATGGACATAATAAAATCAAGCATGATCTCATGAAACGAGTTCATTGATGGTTAACATGTGAAGTTGTGCCATACTCTACCTCTTACTTGGGTGAGTATTTAGTCGAACCATGTGGCTTCCACCCATTCCTTCGCAGGGAGCCACGGCCTCAACCACACCTCCACCAGGTGCAGTTGCATCACCCGGTTCATTGGTGATGTGCCCCTTGGAGGGGACTTCTAACCTTACAGGCACATTTGCAGCTGTAATGTGAGATCTTGTCACTTGAACGATATCAGTAAATGCATCAGGCATCGAATCTGCTACATCCTGAAGATCGAGTGTTCTTTATGCTTCACGGTAACATTGTGAAGTTCGGGGATCATAATGAGACAAAGTGGGGACATCATGACAATTCCTGTCGTTCCCCGAGAAATTACGTTTTCTCTCCTCCCCCTAACGACGGGAAGGTTGTCTCATAAAAGTGACAATCCGCAAATCGTGCGGTAAAGAGATCACTGTGAAGGTTCTAAATAGCGGATAAACGTCTGGAGATTCTTATCCAATGTGAATACTTAATCGTATCTAAAGACCACTGCGCTGTGGGGCGCAGAAGGCACATATAATGCGTAACCAATTATACGCAATTGGCACTCAAGTCCGTCTGGGTCCAAAATATAAAAATCAGGCTATCCATTTACCAACTGGTACGCATAAACTAATTGGTTAGCAAAAGGTCTAAATGAATGACTTAAGTAAAGTTGCATGCAATATTGCATAATCCCAAGCAAATATATGCAAATTGGTGCGCATAACCAATTATATAATCACCATACATATTCTTTTGACGGTGGTTTATGTGAGACCGTTTGCATATACACATGGGACGAGATACTATTCATTAATCTCTATCATGCAATAAACATCAAGTACTTTTTGATGTGAACTCTCCAACATCATCGAGTCCTTTAGATGTGATAAGGGAGGTGAGTCCTTATAAATTATTTTGGAAGTTCTGCAGTAGTTTGAGTGGACAGGAGAGCGACATGTGACCAACATGTCGGAGAATCCATCAAAATCATAAATACATAAATGGTCCGCATATTAGGTGGATGGATCCACAAATTTCTCCTTATATTCAACGTAAGAATGGGATGTTTGCTTATGTTTCTTTAGCGTAGGAAGGTCTCGCTCCTACTTTGGCTAAAGAGCAGGCTTTGCAACACTAAGTGGTGGGCATTTGATATGCATCCAGTTCTTTGGATGACATAACACGATTAACATCAACATTGTTCTTTATGTCGAGTTGTTGCCACATTTTCGCTCGAAAAGTAATGATGTTCGTATAGGTTCTTTAGTATACATATCATCATACTTCGACCAGGATGACCTAGTCTATCGTGCCAAAGCCTATATGAGTCTATGTCCCAAGGTACATTGTTGGTGACAATATTGGATTTTAAAAACCTAATAATAGTGAGGTACAGTCCACTAGGTTGACTCATGAGTTATTCTAAAATGTGTTTACGTCTACATTCATTAGAATTAATAAAAGAAACTCTATTCCATTCTCATAGTGGGTTTCAATCTGGAAACCATTGCTACGTATATTGTTGAAGTCAAGTAAGGTTCGAAAGGCTCTAGGTGCATACAGAGTATTGGTAACTTGTAATTAAGTGCCATTTGGGCATCAAAAATTGAGCATTACCTCGCCCTTTGATGAGTTGGGATGACCCAATCATCGTAGTTACCGAGGTTTGGTAGGCGACTTATTCAATGAATAGAAGCCTAATTCTAAGAATATTCAAGTTCTACTCGATTCATTCCTTAGAAAAGATTGAAATTTCGAACCATAAGCATTTAAGCATTATTCAGTACTTCGAAATAAAGCTAAGAATATAACGTAAGCAATATTAATATCTTGTTCGTGAAACAACATTGCATCACGCCATTATTGAAAAGAAAACACCAACACATTCGTCTTGAGGCAACTATACCAAATGTAAACGAGAAAGTAAACATAATACTAAGATTCAGTCTATAGACTGTGGCTCGTATGACTCAATTCGACGATTGGTGACTGTGAAAATTGACATAGGGGACTTGTCTAGATCATATTCTTCCATACAGTGAGTTCTACTTTCTTCGGACTCTCTATATTTCTTGTAGTCAGATGCGACTTGCTTGCTTGCATGACCGTTCTTGTACCATGTCCAGCATCTCCACAATGATAGCACGGTTCATTGCTAACTCGAGCCTTAGAGGCGATAAGATGGGTAGGTGCTTTTTGGTTCCCTTAGCTAGTAAAGCCGGGAGCACCAAGTCTTCGCATTACATTGGAAGAACCCCCACGTTCTTGACCACGAAACCTATCATGTCCAGTCCCCTATTTATTGGGGTAGTTTCCATCCTTCACTTTACCATAATTTGGCCTAGGGAATTTTCGTTGTCCCAACGGGCCTGACATTACTGCTCACTAACACTTCGTTATGCCTCTCAGCTACTTGCAGTAGGTTGATTAGCTTATTGAAGGTAGTGATGCGTTTATTATCATACTCCAGCCTATACTGGTTCGTTAGTATATGAGCGAAAGTAGGGAAGGTGAAAAAAGTTTTATGGATCATGTCATCTTCTGTGATGTCCTTTCCACAAAAATTTAGGCGTGCCTTGAGGCGGAGCATATCTTTGTTGAAGTCGTTGATCCGTTTATAATCAAGCAAGTGGATTTCATTTCACTGCACGGTCAACTCTGGGAGCAAAGTTTGTCAATGTTCCCAAATTGGCCCTTAAGGGCATTCCACAGTTCTTTAGGGAATTTCAACCGTAGATATTCCTATCTCAGGTTGGGTTCGATGTGTCACCTAAGGAATATAAGTGCACTCGCTTTGATCTTATCAGACGGTACTTGGTCTGTGGTGTTAAGGAGCGTACCACTATATTCTTCAGTGATAAATGTGGTCTTTGTAATATCCGCATTTTCTTTCCCCTTGTATTTTCCTTTTCGGTGTATTTCTCGGTCGTAGTGACCCTCATGTACCTTACAGTGTATCTTTCCCGTCATCTATTGATCTTAGACTC
Organism: Orobanche coerulescens; assembly: GCA_033398695.1. Taxonomy (NCBI): domain Eukaryota; kingdom Viridiplantae; phylum Streptophyta; class Magnoliopsida; order Lamiales; family Orobanchaceae; genus Orobanche; species Orobanche coerulescens. The sequence continues at coordinate 222,920,174 of CM065804.1, forward strand.
GTTATTGTTGTGCAGAACCGCTGTTTCGGGGTTGCCGTGGATCCATTCTATGTTTTGATGCGCTTTGAGGTGTTCCGTTTGATGTTTCGTTCATATTCCGGTGTTGTGCACCGTTTATATTTCGTAACCTAGTGCACGCTATCTTTTCTGCATAGCGCGCGCTAGGGGCCCCTTAGTAGCGCACGCTACGACTGATTCGTAGCGCGTGCTAGAGAGCAAGCCCTGGGAGTGGCAGTGCTATTTTTCAGCCCTCTGGGTTGGCGTATTAGCGTACGCTACGCAGACTAGCGCACGCTAAGGTCGGGAGGCTAGCGCACACTGATGATACCCGGTAGCGTGCGCTAGCGTGAGTGTCGATGACAGACAGGTTTACTCACCGAACCGGCAAAGTGCGGTTAGCGCACGCTACGCTTGTATGGTAGCGCACGCTAACGGATCAGGTGAGTTCTGGACAGTTTGTCACTGGACTCTACTGATGCCCAGGTAGCGCACGCTATTGGTCGATAGCGCGCGCTACCGATAGGTTATTAGCGCACGCTACATTTGGAGTAGCGCACGCTAATGGCCAGAAGTCTGGCTACTGGACTGGACGCTAACTGTTTGACCTGTATTTTTATCCCATTAGCGCACGCTAACCTTGAGGATTAGCGCACGCTAACACTCCCTGGCTATATAAACCAGGGAGTTGACCGAGATGAGCGTATTAATTCCATTTCCTCCTCCCTTCCGCGGCTGTGGCGATTTCGGGCGATTCTTGGCGATTTCTTCCTCCAATCATCTCATCCAACATCTTCCTTAAGTTCTTGGTGTATTATATCAACATCAACACGAATCTTTCATCCTAATCCAAGGTAAATCTCTTAGAACCCTACTTTTGGGCGATTTGGGGGTTTTGGGATTTTCTTCCGATCCGTTCCGTTTTGTTGGTGGATTCATGATGAATATGATTAATATTGTTGGTATAATTAGTTTTCCTATGGATTCATGGTATATTTTCATGGTTTTGCGAAATCGAGAGGGTTTGGTTGTGGTCCGCCCTCGTTGTTATTTTTGTACGAATATACATGAATCGTAGGCGGGTTTTCGGGTGTATTCCATTTCCGTAATCGTTTAGGAGTGGTTGTGATTGTATTATTCGAATCGTTAGGTTCGTGTCATCGTCTATTAATCGAGGCAAGTACCCTTATGAACTTACAATCTTGACATAATAGTATTGTATGAGAAATGGTGTGTGTGTGTGTATGCTCACTACGGGTTAGATCCGACGGGGTCTCGGTAGGGGTCCACAGAGACGTGGATCGACGAGCTTGCTTTTAACCACTACGGGTTAGATCCGACGGGTCTCGGTAGGGGTCCACAGAGACGTGGATCGACGGTTAATTGTGGTGCATTTTACAAATGTGATTTGATTATGGCATTTCCGGAAATGAGTGTTTTGGAACTATGCTTTTCTTGATTGCATGCATTTACTATATGTGTAAGATGTAAGTTGTTCATTTGGTTACTTGTACTGCGTAATTGCTAACCCCTCTGGGGACCCATTTTGGGGAAATTCGTTTTATGAATTTCAGGTCAGGTTCATCGAGACGAGCGGGCGCTGGACCAGTACACGGATGATGGCCGTGCGTGATGATTGTGCACGAGTGACGTCTTAGTGTCTTTTTATCTTTTCATCTTTTGTGGTTTTTGAACTAATAGTTGTACTCGAGTACTTAAGAGTTCTTGTTCGTGCGGATTGTATTGTTGCCTATTATGTTTGTGTTGGATGATGATGTTATGTTGACCGGTTGAACCGGGTGGATTATTCCGTTTTGCGTCTTTATGATGAGGTGTTATTTTGTCGTTTCTGTGAGTCGATGAGTATGATGTTGTTCAGCCTGGTGGGTCCCATATAGGGATTCACAGCACTGTAATATACCTCGAATATCTTGAGGGTGTTACAGTCTCGACGTAGGAGACCCATCTATGGTACTCAAGCTCTTTTGAGTCCAATATATCAAATTGGAACGAGTTGGATCAGCTATCTTAATACAAGAAAAATGAAAATGATTTTTCACAGTTTACCATGAGTACTTTCCATGATAAAATATTCAATAATGGGAGCGTTATTAATTTTCGGAACCAAGATATGGTCAAGACTACTTTCGATGCTATTGAAGGTGACCAATGAAATTACTTTATCATGGTTCGAGTTGAATTTAGGCAGTAGATATAAGTCCTCTAAAATCTACCAATAATGAAGCCTAATTTGCATGACATATCTATATATATATGCAAGTATATGTATATTTATAGATATATACACGTAATCCTAAGAATATATCTATACACGTATATATGCAGTCAAAGAGGTATCTTATGCCGCAATAATTATTAATTCAATGTGAATTTAATCTAATTCAAGTTGCTAAGCAATTTGATTTGATTTAATTAAAGTTACTAATGCATCATGCTTTTGGTTTAATTAAGCATAAATAAATTACAGAGTATAAATATGCAATTAATAGTAATTAAAAGCATGTAAATTCACACATTGCAGATAGTAGGGTTCGTATTTGTGTACTTTTTTTTGTGTGAATAGAGGCAGAAAAACGGACTGGAGAAAAAAAAATGGGAGTGCCGAGCGGGTCGGGCCGGGTCAGCAACCGGGTCTGGGTCTGGGTCAACAACCGGGTCGGGATGTACTGGAGCCGGCTCGGACCTTGCAAACTGGTTGGAGGAATCTGAAGAGCGCCGCAGACTTTAACAAGCAATGGTTTTCCAAACTCAAAAAGGTGGATGGTATGGTGGAATGGAATACCTATTCCCACGCTAATTCCCAATTCCACGTCTGGTGTCAAAATAGAATTAGGAATCGTTATTCCCGTGGTAATCTATAATCCCACAAAGGTGGGATGGCGGCGTCGATTGGGCGACGCGACTGAAACAGGGGGGTTGCTGGCGACGGGACTGAAACAGGCTGCGAAATTGATGTTCCCATCACAATCGGGAAGACGACGAGCAATGGGGTTTAGGGTCGCGGCTGTGCGACGGAGGATGTGGGGTTCAGGGTTGGCGGCTGCGGGAATTAGGGTTAGCGGCCGCGACGGGAATTAGGGTTTTTCGGCTGCGTGGCGGTGGTTGACGGCTGGATAGAGTTTTTGCCGAGGGGGAAGGTGAGGTCGCGGAAAGGCGGCGAGTCGGTCTGTGAAGAAGATGACCGGCGGCGGCTAGGGTTTCTGGGAAAATCCGATTTTTCTTTTTTTTCTTTTTCTTTTTTTTTTCTTTTTCGGAATTTTGCAGAAAATCGGGAGAGATTTTTTCTTTGCTCAGTTCGGGAACTTCGTGATGATAACGTGTTGAAGGGAAAATAACTGAAACATAAAGTAGGGCAAAGTTGTTGTTGTATTATTCCATTAATGAGCTCCCTTTAAATAGGGAGAAATACATACAATCAGGCCTTAGCCAAACCCTAACTAGGAAAGCCCGTAAACTAACAGACTTAGGCACACAATGGGTATTATTCCTTTAACAATCTGAACCTATAATTGATACATAGGGTAATAAAATCTAATTGACAACCCTAATTGATCTAATTGACAATCTAATAAAATCTAATAAAATCTAATTGACAACCCTAACTTACCGGTAAGATCTAATTGATCTTTGTTGAGTGTTAATGATATCAACACACAATAAAAATAGAAATATACCTCTGATATATATAAAATAAAACACATCTTAGAGATATTAATGAGTCAATTTAGCCAAATGTACCTCACTATAATTCGAATTCTTGAATTATATGATGTCATCGGTAATGAACTTTAGGATACTGACCCGTAAAGGCTTTCACACGACCGACATGAATATTTTTGGTCGTGACATGATGATTCGTATTGTAGAAAACCCACATAGACATCATCTTAAAGTTACGAAACGACCGGGACAACAATCCAACATTATGGATCTTATTGTGATTGATACATGTATAGAGTGTTAGGGTTGTATACTGCAAAACATACTTTATGCTTGTATTACCTTATTTTCCTGTAACTACATATGAGAATATTAATTACATTTAATCACATGTTTTGTATATTTATTCACGTTATGGTTATGCAAATGAAATGTCTAATTATTTTATATTGTAGAGAATGTGGTGTGTTGGTGCCACACGGAAGATCACATTATCAGTGTCTTATAAAATAATATAACAGTTCACAACTTATATAATTATTTGACAAATTATGTGAAAGGTTGTAGTGTATGCTTGAGATTAGTTGGTCTTGACTATTAGCATGTAGTAGCGTATTTGCATACGTTAAACTGGATCGAAGTGAGATAGTGTCTTCTGTACTGACTGTGAGAGGAACGTAAATATCGGAAAATTATTATTTCTTAATTCTAAATATATAATATTCAATTATGTATTTATAATATTTATGGCTTTGATTTACCATGGGTGAGAGTCAAAATGATTGACTCAATAAGCTTTGTATATTGGGCAACAATATTATTTATATGAAAATTATTATTACTAGAAATTGTGTCCCGACTCGTGCGGGTTGATGATGTTCCCTTGAGGAGATCGATAATGATTATTATATTAAACCCTGCAGGTGGATTTAATTCCGATATAATAATAAGGTTCGAGTGGTATTACTCTTGGATAAGATATTAATTAATTAAAATTGTCAGTAGCTTAAAATTAATTAATCGACATTCGATATCATAAATACGGGAAATAATATATTTAAATAAGGAGCCCGGTTTCGTAAATTGAAATTTGGGTTGGAAGTGCAATATTAATTATTTAGTTGATTGAATTGATATTAGTGAACTCAACCATATTAGGAAAGAGATTATGGAAAGGTGGGTTGCTCTAGGAGTCCTAACCCTAATCCTCCTTAAGATCACTAGAGTAGTCCAAAGACTATAAATAGGGACATGGGGGGTGGCCGAATTGACTTCTACATACACAAAAAATTTCGATTTTTCTTCTTAATATTAAATTGTGGATCTTGACTTATGTCTTTGATTCCACAATTGAGATAACACTTTAATTCTTGCTACATATCGGAATTACTTGAAAAAAAGAAAATCGAGAGTTGTGAGAAATAAGTTTTCGGCCGATCCACAATATTCGGTAACCCGTTGCCCGCACAACGTCCGGATTAAGGCGGATCATACTCTAGAAGATTTAAAGGTAGAAATACAAGAAGATCGAGGAGCAAGCAACCACTGCGCTTCAAAAGATAATATCCTATGATCTTTGATTTAGATTAGGATATTTAATTTACCAACATATTTATTTAATAAATAATAAATGATATTGCTTATTAATCTTAGTATTTAATAAATTAGCATGCCTAAATAGGTTTTGTGCTTGTGGATGCGTAAAACGCTTTAATCATACTTTTTCCCAACTTCGCTTCCGCTGCGTTTTATTTCCAACATAGAGTAGATCATGCATGTTGTTTGCATTCTGAAGATACTGTATACAACAAATTGTTTTAAATGATGCAAATTAAATGCCTACAACACCACATAATTTTTTTCGTTCACGAGGCATTATCCAACTCGTGCGATGCACGGTCTTTGGTTGAATATCTACGTGTTTTGTACGTAATATTGGGGCAGACGGTTGAATGAGCAGATGGCAGAATTTAAATGTCTTTTAGAGAAGTTTATATGCTTTTTTTATTGTTATTGTCCTTTTATTTTAGTTTATGTAATTAGTTATATGAAATGAGGCTTTACTAACCCGTATGTTGCTCCGGGGTTATTTTTGGTTTATTCAACCCGTGCTATGCACCGATTGTATCTAAGATTTCATAGCTAAAATTTAACCATCTTGTAATTTATAATATCATTTAAAAGTTCATTTTAATCACCTTGTGTATTAGAAGGTGCACATGTTTTGTACGTAATATTGGGGCAGACGGTTGAATGAGCAGATCGCAGAATTTAAATGCCTTTTAGAGAAGTTTATATATTTTTTTATTGTTATTGTCCTTTTATTTTAGTCTATGTAATTAGTTATATGAAATGAGGCTTTACTAACCCGTATGTTGTTCCGGGGTTATTTTTGGTTTATTGAACCCGTGCGATGCACCGATTGTATCTAAGATTTCATAGCTAAAATTTAACCATCTTATAATTTATACTATCATTTAAAAGTTCATTTTAATCACCTTGAGTATTAAAAGGTGCATTTGCATTGTGATGTTTATCATAACTTTTGTATTTAAATTAGTTTATTTACATTAAAAGTTACAATTAAAATAGTCTCTTCATATATTTACAATTAAAAGTTACAATTAAATCCCCCTTCCATATTAAATTAAGGGGGATAAGTATTATATAGTATAGATAGATACAACCCCCTTGCACATTAAATTAAGGGGGATAAGTTTTATATATAATAGATTGCGCCCTACTTCTCATGTCGACCCTTTCAAGTGGCTCAAACCTTAGATAGATAGTCAAATGGATATGTTGACAACTTCAAACTACAATTTTACAAGTACTTTATTTAAACATTAATGTAGTGTAAAAATAAATATGAATGAGACATGAGGCGGAGCAAGACAATATAATGGTTCAGATGTAGGTTAATCCTTTTATATCCACTCTGCTCCACATAGGAGGAAATCCACTAGGAAAATAAGTACATAATAATCCTCTAATCTAAAGAATACACCATTTCATAACCTCCGTACAAGTTGGTATATAATTGTTATAGGCAGTCAACACTGTTTACACAGATTGACGTTCAATTGGACTTGAGTCAACACTCTTCCGCAAAGGTCATCATTCAACTCCCAAAGTTGACACCCATCTATAGATTGGTGTACAACTAACTTCACGACTTACATAAAATCAGATCACAGCCAATACTTGAGAATAAGATTAATTATTTTTTGCACAGCTTATTAAATGATTAAGTAATATCTCTAAAATGAGGTTGTTCCGAGCTTGACATATGGCATCTAAGCTCATTTTGTCTTTTCATCATTCGGACATATGTTGGACATTTGTACTGATTTCGTCACTGTAGTCTCGGTCGTCTCTTTCTCTCATCTCATCTTGTGAGATAATGTTCTTCATCTTTTTCTAGTTGTAGAAAAGTAGTCGTTCACCAATATACTATTTGATGGTTGTTAGATTTCTGACACTTTCTATAATGGCAGCTATATACATATTTAAAATAAATGTCTTTCATCTCTTATCCTTTCATTTAGTCCAGTCTTTTCTATTAGTCGTCATACTCTGATTTCGTCTGGCGCCATTCAATACGTATCAAATATGTATTAAATGCTTTCACGTCCAAATACTTTATGAATAAAGTGTTTTTTTAGTCCAACAAATCTTTCATATAACCTCTTGAGAAGTGTTCTGTTTGTAATACCCTCGCCTTTAATATTGTATTTCATGATTTAAGTTAAGTGTTTTCGCACCATATCTGTGATGTTGTAGCAAGTATCGACGAATTATGTTAAGTTGGATTCATGGTCATTCATACTATATTAGTTGTTGGGTGATATTGGGAGAATTCCATTTATGCTTGTTATAGTACTTAACGTACGTTAACCTGTCTTCATAACGTACGCTATGTATGTCGCCTTACGTACGTAACATCAATACGTTAACGTACGTAATGCGGAAGATCCTCCAGCAGTCCGCCTTTCGGCGGGTGGGGCCGAGCAGGGGTAGGTGGTCGGGAGTCGATCGCGACAGCCAAGTCAACGGCTATTACGTACGTAATAGCTATATAGTTACGTACGTAACGAATTGCGTGTTTTGAGGCAGGGAGATTTGATGAAATTGGTTACGTACGTAATGATCATAAGATTACGTACGTAAAGGCTATAACGTACGTTAACCACGTTCGTTAACGTACGTAATGTCAAGTTCAGATTATAAAAGTATGACTTGCCATTCACTTCCTACTCGACCTTTTTCAATCTCCCAACTGAGGAACGATTCCTTTCCTTTCCAACTTCGTTTCTAAGCCTTCCTAACTTGTGTTGGAGCCTCAACACTTGATTGGTGACTTGGAGAAGCTAGAGATTGAAGTGTATCCCTTGAAGTGTTGGTGTTGTTCTTCATTTTAAGGTTGATCTTTCTTTAACTCATATCAATTCCATGCTTATGATGATGTTAGTAGATAAATACTTCACATAATGTTAGTTTAAACTAGTGCAAACATGATAAGTTAATTGAATCATGCTCAAACTAAGTGAAGATTAACATTGAAGGTATTAGTGTTACTTCTTGTTGTAAATAACTTCATAATGTGATTGTGTTGATAATGATATACTTAAAACCTGATGTATACCATGATAATTGGAAGTTAATTATAGTCTCAACACTAGGAACATGTTAGGGATGATATTCTTAATGATTAAAAGTGAGAAATGTTAAAATTGTCTTGAACATTCTATTGATTCTTAAAGGTAGTATGGAACCATGATTTTTGGCCTCTAAAACCTTTGTAATAAAATTATTGAAAAGATTATATTAACCCTTTGAAGATGATCTTCGCTAGATGGGTTGAAGTTACTTCCAAAATTTCAAGTATCCAATGATATAACTAGGCTTTTAATAAATTCTTCAAAGTAAATCAATGAATGTTGATAGAAGGAAGTTGTAATCTTCATATGTTCGAATTTATCGATTTCATTAAAGGGTGTTAATCACTACATTAATAGATTGATAATGTTTTTAAGAGGATTGTGTTGAATATGATGAGACAAATGCGGTAGATGAGTAGCCGAATTCCATTTCATTAATCCGGGCGTATTAAGAAACGTAAATTAAGATGATGTTCTTAATTCACTAAAAACTTAAACTTATGTTTCATATAGTAATCAAGTTTTGAATGTAATCGTTGGTAAAATAATGAAGAACGTAATTAAACACAAACTTATATCGTAATTGGAAGTGTCGATGATTTGAAAAGATATTTTCACGATATTACATTGATGATAAACTAGACATCAAGTATTTGACATTAAGGTTAGAATATGTGAACGAACATGATAAACATACAATGATTTGTAATAAGAACATTAAAATGATCAATAGGATGATTGATTTATTCAAGTAAAATTACGAATATTATATATGTAATAATACCATTATCGTACAAATGTGTTGTTGAATGAATTACATTTCATTCAAGGTGCTTGTTCACGTGAGTATTGTTAGACGAGGATACCGTTCGTTTGACCATTCAAAGAAGGATTATTCATCCACGTAATTGAGGCAAGTTATCTTGCTTGGTTATAATGATGTGTGGATTCTTATGATGATTATGCATTTCGTGTATATGAAACACCTATAAACTTGTGTCTTGTGACTTGAGGTTGTTCTTAATGATGTCCCATTTTCATCATGGGATTGTATTCCCAAGTTCGTTACTTTTGGACCCTTGATATTGTTGAGCTTTGTTGACACTCCGGTGAGTTGTTCGATTCCTTAGTAAAAGTGTAATTCGTTGAGTTTCGTTGTCATGTTGTATCGTGACATCTCTGGAGTCATATCTGCGCGCCGATTGGTTATGTGTAGGATTTTTAGCCGGGCACTTGATGATCATGCGTGGAGGTTTTCCGCATTTAGATCGTGCACACGAGACGTAGTTCGTGAGGCTAATTAGGTACATTGTCCCACGTATATTCTGGATTCCGTATACGGGGTGGACATGTGCACGGACACATTTCCGGATCGGGCGTACTGTGACGTCCGTCTTGAGCCATAGTATATGGTCGTTCGTATATTTGGTTATGTTCGACAGTTGGGACTGATTGTTTATACGCCTTCGGGGTATATTCAGTAGTCGGTGGAATTCTTTGAGATCAGTATATATATGAATTGTATAATCTCATGAGAATTATTATCATGTATAGCTGACCCTGTGATTTGGGGCGAAATACTTGTATTTCAGGGCGAGGAAAGGGCAAGGCACAGGAGGAGCACAATGGCGACGGAGGATTCTGATGTATGCTATTTCGGGGGGCCCGAGTCTTTTGGTTGTTCGGTTATGTTTTATTGTGACTTTCATTTTTATTTTGTGTCGGATGAATGTACTAAGATTTGTTAGGTACTGCCCATCGTCATATGGTCTGTACCGAATTTGGATCTGTGTTTGTTTGCCCGTATTTAAAGATATGAATAACTCATGCTCCACACCGGGGTTTTCATAAATGTTGTGGTACGGTGCCACGTTGTCAGATTTTAAATGTATATTGTGATATCGCCTGGTGGGTCCCAGTAGGGGTCCACGGCACTGTAATAGCCACTGTTTTTGGGCTGTTACAGAAGATGGTATCAGAGAGTGTGTTTTTATTTTGAGTCATTGTAGAATCGAAATAGCATCAAGAAACCTTCGTGCCACGTGTAACCTGTGCAAGCGCCTGACCCGTCGAATACGGTATGTTCTCATGAACCATAATTTGATTACTGGCATGATATTGACGATGTATTGGTCTCCTTACTTATCTTGGCATCTTGCTACCATGAGGCAAAATTCATCTGTTTGAGGAGAACCTAAATTAATTATGTGATTGGAATTGTTTCGACTTAATGTTGATATGATATTGAGTGTGTAACACTTGTAGTGCCAGTGATTCGTTACAACTGCTTTGTTGGATAGGAAATTCCCTGTTGCTATTAACTTAGCATGAATTATGATTGATAAATCGAACTGTACTTGTGACTTGATTCTTTCAGTATGGAAAGGAACCTGAGAGGCCGTGGCAGAGGGGGACGAGGCCGCGGAAGAGGCCGAATTCCGATACCACGAGCTAACAGACGCGCGAATGTGGAACAGAGTTCCGCAGGCAGTGATTCGCCTTCTAGGGACCAATCACACCACACCGGAGAGAATGCACGTGTCGATCCTTACACCGTGATGCAGGGCATGATGGCCCAAATGACCCAAATGGGTCAGTTAATGGAAACTATGCAGAGGAATACTACTGGTCAACAGCAGGGACAACAGCCTCCGCCTCTGGTGCCTGGCAGGATCGTGAGCCGGATTATTAGCGACATATCACGTCAGCGACCTCCGACTTTTGAAGGCTCATCTGAGCCTGCCGACATTGTACACTGGATAGAGCATTTCGAGAAACTGTTCGAGATGGTGGAGTGCCCAGAGGAAAATCGAGTTCTTTGTGGCGACTACTACCTTAGTAAGAGTGCCCATACTTGGTGGCTTTCTGTGAGGCCTGCCGAAGGCGCGAGTACTTGGGAGGAATTCAAGAATCTTATGCTAGATCTTTACTATCCTGCACCCCTCCGTGAAGCCAAACTGTCCGAATTACTAAACCCCGACCCATCGGAAGACGAGGATGTGTTAGCGATTGCCGAAAAATTCCAAGCACTTCTCCCTTTTGCTACGTCAGTTGTCCGTTCGGAAGCTGATAAGATCAAATATTTCCTCAAGAGGCTTAAACCCCGAATGAGGATGCAATTACTCAATCACCACTGCATTTACCTTACCGGAGTTTATTGAGAAGGCTTTGGAGTATGAACTTACTGCGAAGGAGATTTCTAAGAAGCAGCCTCAGTTTTCCAACAAGAGATCCAGGAACCAGACCCAAGGAGACAGTAACCGGGGGGTATTCAAGAAACCCCATCCTGTACCAAATCCTTCTGAGCGGCCACCTATGGCACCGAAACCGGCAGGAATGCACTCTCGGGCAATCAACTCACCTGTCGTGTGTTATAACTGTGGGGACCAGGGGCATATCAGCTCCAAGTGTCCGAAGCCGGCCGTTGCCTGTCACACTTGCGGGAAGAACGGTCATCGTGCTCTCTATTGCCGGGGTGGACTCGGGCGTGCTCCAGTAGCATCTCTTGCTCCAGTACAGTCTTCTGTTCAGGAACGTGCTCCTCCATCCGCTTCTTACCAGACTACCGGGGCGAACAAAGGGATGGGCCGTGGAAATCAAGTTGGTACACACCGCTTAGGAGTTGCAAAACCCGAGTCTACGAGATGAAGAAAGTCGATGATCCCGAATCCAAAGATGATTGCAGTACTCTCGAGATCCACTCTCGGCCGTTTGTGTTCTTTTTGATACTGGTGCTTCACACTCCTTTTGTCTAGTTCTTGTTTGAGTCGTTTGCATTTGAATCGTGTTACCGATTGTGAACCTTATGTAATTGGTCTACCCGATGGTAGAAGAATTATTGGGAGTCGTGAAGTCTGAATCGTCCGATTAGCATGAACAACCATGAGTGGTTGTCCGACTTGATTGTGGTTGATTTACCTAAAGATGATGTAATCTTGGGTATCGACTGGATGGATCGTCACGATGCCGTGCTTAGCGTCCGTAAGCGAATGGTGACCGTCACATCGGATGATGGCGTCGAGTGTATTTTTCGGGGTGATAATCCCAATCATTCTGGGAGAGTCATTAGCGCTATGAAGGCTATGAGATTACTGAACCAGGGATGCATTGGTTATTGGTGTTACATGACTAAGACAGCTGACCGGCCAGTCAAATTGATTGATATTCCAGTAGTTCGAGATTATCCAGATGTATTTCCAGACGAGCTTCCAGGAATACCCCCACAGCGAGAGGTAGAATTCACCATTGAGTTGGAGCCGGGGGCGTCCCCGCTTTCGAAAGCACCATATCGTATGGCCCCGACTGAGATGCAGGAGTTGAAAAGACAACTCGAAGAATTAACTGAGAAAGGATATGTTCGGCCCAGTGCATCCCCTTGGGGAGCGCCGGTGTTATTCGTGCGGAAGAAGGACGGATCGCTGCGTTTGTGTATTGATTACCGGGAGCTGAACAAGGTAACAATTAAGAACAAATATCCTTTACCTCGCATCGATGATCTATTGGATCAGCTCCAAGGAGCCGCTGTATTTTCTAAGATCGACTTGAGGTCCGGGTACCACCAATTGCGGATTCGAGAGTCTGACGTCCCGAAGACAGCTTTTCGCACTCACTATGGGCATTATGAGTTCGTTGTCATGCCATTTGGACTGACTAATGCACCTGCAGTATTCATGGAATTGATGAATCGGGTTTTTATTAATTATCTGGATCGTTTTGTAGTCGTTTTTATTGATGACATCTTGGTCTACTCTCGTGATCATGAGGAGCATGAGTGTCACCTCCGCCAGGTTCTCGACGCATTAAGGCGAGAACAACTCTATGGAAAATTTTCTAAGTGTGAATTCTGGATGTCTGAAGTTATTTTTCTGGGTCATGTGATATCAGCAGAGGGAGTAAGAGTAGACCCACAGAAGACGGAAGCTATCCGAGGCTGGCTACCCCCGAATAACGTGAAGGAAGTTTGTAGTTTTCGGGGTCTAGCAGGCTATTACAGACGATTCGTGGAAAGATTTTCCAAAATTTCTCAACCGATGACTAATCTGTTGAGAAAAGATAAGAAGTACTTGTGGTCAGAAGCATGTCAGCAAAGTTTTGATGAACTCAAAGGTCGATTAATTTCAACACCTGTTTTAGTACTACCTAGAGGAACGGAAGGATTCGTGGTATATAGCGATGCATCGAGGCAGGGCCTTGGCTGCGTGTTAATGCAGGACGGGAAAGTGATCGCCTATGCGTCCGCACTGCGTCCTTACGAGGTCAACTACCCGACTCATGACTTGGAGTTAGCACGTAGTGTTTGCTTTAAAAATCGGCGCCACTATCTCGTATGGAGTTGCCCGCGATTTTACGGACCACAAGAGCACGAAGTATATTTTTACCTGAAGGAGTTGAATATGAGACAAAGGAGGTGGTTAGAGCTAATCAAAGACTATGATATCGAGATCCTTTATCATCCAGGCAAGGCAAACGTGGTTGCCGATGCCTTGAGCCGCAAGACGGTGCAGGAGCAGATACTAGCTCGTTTGACCGCCCAGAGGGAGTTGCAATTAGAGTTCATGAGACCAGAGATTGAGGTCTGGATACAACGCATTCAGGGACAACTGTGCATGCTTGAGATTTCACCATCCATTGATGAGACGATCAGGACGAAACAGATGACGGACCCATTCTTATCCAGAATTCGAGGAGAAATCGACCAGGGGAAGGCCCCTGGATTTGTGGTTCACGAGGATGGACTGTTACGCTTTAAAAATCGAGTGTGTGTACCAGCAGACGAAGAGTTGAGGAATACTATTCTGAAGGAGGCTCATGCTACCCCGTATTCCATACACCCGGGATCAAACAAAATGTATAAGGATTTGAAGCCGTGTTATTGGTGGGGTAACATGAAACGGGAGGTTGCCGAATTCGTTTCGAAATGTTTGACCTGTCAGCAGGTCAAGATTGAGCATCAACGACCAGCTGGCATGATGAAACCGCTTCCGATTCCCGAGTGGAAGTGGGAAGACATATCGATGGACTTTATTACTAGTTTGCCGACGAGCCGTCGAGGCATGAATACGATTTGGGTGGTTGTGGATCGATTGACTAAATCAGCCCACTTCTTGGAGATCAAGGATACTTGGGGCCCTGAGAGATTGACCCAATTATTCATCAAAGAGATTGTGAGACTGCATGGCACCCCTAAGAGTATTGTATCAGATCGGGACGGACGGTTCGTGTCGCACTTCTGGAAGGCGGTTCATCGTGCTATGGGTACACATTTGAACTTCAGTACGGCTTTTCATCCTCAGACCGACGGTCAGTCTGAGAGGACAATTCAAACTCTAGAGGATATGTTGAGGGCATGTGCTCTCGATTGAAGCTCCGATCGGGAAGCCCAACCGCCGTTGGTAGAATTCACATACAATAATAGCCGGCACGCCGATCATGATGGCACCTTATGAAGCATTGTATGGTCGTTGTAGGTCCCCTTTGTCAGGCCGGGTCAAATTGTGCCGAATCTATTGGTACGGAACCCGATATGTTATTGGCGACCCGCAAGAAGATTTCCCGATCAAGAGCCGTCTATTAATGACCCAAAGCCGCGTAAATCATATGCAGATAATCGTCGACGACCACTCGAGTTTGAGGTTGGTGACCATGTACTAGTCAAAGTATCTCCTACTAGAGGTGTTTTCCGATTCGGGAAAAGAGGCAAATTGAGCCCAAGGTACATTGGTCCGTTTGAGATCCTGGAACGAGTAGGCGACCTAGCCTATCGTTTAGCATTACCACCAGCTTTGAGCCGGATTCACAACGTATTCCATGTATCTCGCCAGAAGTATGTTGCTGATCCAAGTCACGTTATTTAATTCGACGAGGTCGAAATAGCCGACGACCATTCGTATGAAGAACGGCCTGTGCAGATACTCGAGAGAAGAATTAAACAGCTGAGGAACAAGACAATTCCCTTATTAAAAATTCAGTGGTCGAGACATGGAGTCGAGGAAGCTACGTGGGAGACCGAAGATAGCATGCGAGAGAAATACCCGACTGTTTACCCCTTAGTTTCGGGGACGAAACTCCTTTTAAGGGGGAGTATGTAATACCCTCGCCTTTAATATTGTATTTCATGATTTAAGTTAAGTGTTTTCGCACCATATACGTGATGTTGTAGCAAGTATCGACGAATTATGTTAAGTTGGATTCATGGTCATTCATACTATATTAGTTGTTGGGTGATATTGGGAGAATTCCATTTATGCTTGTTATAGTACTTAACGACGTTAACTTCGTCTTCATAACGTACGCTATGTATGTCGCCTTACGACGTAACATCAATACGTTAACGCACGTAATGCGGAAGATCCTCCGATCGCCTTTCGGGTGGGGCCGAGCAGGGTAGGTGGTCGAGTCGATCGCGACAAATTAAGTCAACGGCTATTACATACGTAATAGCTATATAGTTACGCGTAACGCAATTGCGTGTTTTGAGCGGGAGATTTGATGAAATTGGTTACGCACGTAATGATCATAAGATTACGACGTAAAGGCTATAACGCACGTTAACCACGTTCGTAACGCACGTAATGTCAAGTTCAGATTATAAAAGTATGACTTGCCATTCACTTCCTACTCGACCTTTTTCAATCTCCCAACTGAGGAACGATTCCTTTCCTTTCCAACTTCGTTTCTAAGCCTTCCTAACTTGTGTTGGAGCCTCAACACTTGATTGGTGACTTGGAGAAGCTAGAGATTGAAGTGTATCCCTTGAAGTGTTGGTGTTGTTCTTCATTTTAAGGTTGGTCTTTCTTTAACTCATATCAATTCCATGCTTATGATGATGTTAGTAGATAAATACTTCACATAATGTTAGTTTAAACTAGTGCAAACATGATAAGTTAATTGAATCATGCTCAAACTAAGTGAAGATTAACATTGAAGGTATTAGTGTTACTTCTTGTTGTAAATAACTTCATAATGTGATTGTGTTGATAATGATATACTTAAAACCTGATGTATAACATGATAATTGGAAGTTAATTATAGTCTCAACACTAGGAACATGTTAGGGATGATATTCTTAATGATTAAAAGTGAGAAATGTTAAAATTGTCTTGAACATTCTATTGATTCTTAAAGGTAGTATGGAACCATGATTTTTGGCCTCTAAAACCTTTGTAATAAAATTATTGAAAAGATTATATTAACCCTTTGAAGATGATCTTCTCTAGATGGGTTGAAGTTACTTCCAAAATTTCAAGTATCCAATGATATAACTAGGCTTTTAATAAATTCTTCAAAGTAAATCAATGAATGTTGATAGAAGGAAGTTGTAATCTTCATATGTTCGAATTTATCGATTTCATTAAAGGGTGTTAATCACTACATTAATAGATTGATAATGTTCTTAAGAGGATTGTGTTGAATATGATGAGACAAATGCGGTAGATGAGTAGCCGAATTCCATTTCATTAATCCGGGCGTATTAAGAAACGTAAATTAAGATGATGTTCTTAATTCACTAAAAACTTAAACTTATGTTTCATATAGTAATCAAGTTTTGAATGTAATCGTTGGTAAAATAATGAAGAACGTAATTAAACACAAACTTATATCGTAATTGGAAGTGTCGATGATTTGAAAAGATATTTTCACGATATTACATTGATGATAAACTAGACATCAAGTATTTGACATTAAGGTTAGAATATGTGAACGAACATGATAAACATACAATGATTTGTAATAAGAACATTAAAATGATCAATAGGATGATTGATTTATTCAAGTAAAATTACGAATATTATTTATGTAATAATACCATTATCGTACAAATGTGTTGTTGAATGAATTACATTTCATTCAAGGTGCTTGTTCACGTGAGTATTGTTAGACGAGGATATCGTTCGTTTGACCATTCAAAGAAGGATTATTCATCCACGGAATTGAGGCAAGTTATCTTGCTTGGTTATAATGATGTGTGGATTCTTATGATGATTATGCATTTCGTGTATATGAAACACTTATAAACTTGTGTCTTGTGACTTGAGGTTGTTCTTAATGATGTCCCGTTTTCATCGTGGGATTGTATTCCCAAGTTCGTTACTTTTGGACCCTTGATATTGTTGAGCTTTGTTGACACTCTGGTGAGTTGTTCGATTCCTTAGTAAAAGTGTAATTCGTTGAGTTTCGTTGTCATGTTGTATCGTGACATCTCTGGAGTCATATCTGCGCGCTGATTGGTTATGTGTAGGATTTTTAGCCGGGCACTTGATGATCATGCGTGGAGGTTTTCCGCATTTAGATCGTGCACACGAGACGTAGTTCGTGAGGCTAATTAGGTACATCGTCCCACGTATATTATGGATTCCGTATACGGGGTGGACATGTGCACGGACACATTTCCGGATCGGGCGTATTGTGACGTCCGTCTTGAGCCCTAGTATATGGTCGTTCGTATATTTGGTTATGTTCGACAGTTGGGACTGATTGTTTATACGCCTTCGGGGTATATTCAGTAGTCGGTGGAATTCTTTGAGATCAGTATATATATGAATTGTATAATGTCATGAGAATTATTATCATGTATAGCTGACCCTGTGATTTGGGGCGAAATACTTGTATTTCAGGGCGAGGAAAGGGCAAGGCACAGGAGGAGCACAATGGCGACGGAGGATTCTGATGTATGCTATTTCGGGGGGCCCGAGTCTTTTGGTTGTTCGGTTATGTTTTATTGTGACTTTCATTTTTATTTTGTGTCGGATGAATGTACTAAGATTTGTTAGGTACTGCCCATCGTCATATGGTCTGTACCGAATTTGGATCTTGTGTTTGTTTGCCCGTATTTAAAGATATGAATAACTCATGCTCCACACCGGGGTTTTAATAAATGTTGTGGTACGGTGCCACGTTGTCAGATTTTAAATGTATATTGTGATATCGCCTGGTGGGTCCCAGTAGGGGTCCACGGCACTGTAATAGCCACTGTTTTTGGGCTTTTACACTGTTGGATTGTTTATTTTCCCTATGTGGAGCTCACACCTTAAATGTTGTACGCTCACTCTGGGTTATATCCAACTCTAAACTGCATGTTGTAGTCTTGTTGTAGGACTCCAAAGTCCTTGTTTTAGCTTTGTATTATCAAAATCTGAGGACTTCTTCTGAATAACATCTAAAGATTTTGATGATGCTGGAGAGATTATATCAAAAGTATTTGATGTTTGTTGCATGACAGAGATCTACCACAGCGTCACCACATGCATATGCAAAAGGTTCCACATAAACTACCATCAAAAGAATATGATGGTGATTATGTCATTGTTTATGCACACCAATTTGCATACTTTTGCCTAGGATTGTGCAATATTTCATGCAACTTTACTTATTCGTTCCTAATCCTCTACTAATTAATAATTTATATGCACCAGTTGGTAACTGCATATAAACCTGCTCTTTCATATTTTGGAATCACAAGACTCGATTACCATATAATCATATTTGTCTAGGTAGTTTACGTGCCATTGCGCCTCCACAACACATCTCATATGGGTCCTTGGAGACAATTAAGTATTTATATTGGATATGAATCTACAATCACTATTTGGAACCATTAACAAGCAGTCTCTTTACTGCTAGATTTGTCGCTTAAATGATTCGACCTGTCCGTCGTTGGGGGGAGTTAAGTAAATGGATTTTCTAATGGAATGATAAATTTTTTTTCCACTATGTATCATTATGATCCCCATTTTTCACAATGTAAAGTGAAAGTAAAGTAAGACATATAATCCACTATCAGAGCATAGAAGATTCATTTCCTAATGCATTCAATCATATTTATAAAGTGATGATATCATATAAACCGGTTCGAAACATGTTTGCTAGGTTAAAAGTCCACATCAGGGGCACAATTCCGCTGGAATGAGTACGACAACCACATCTAGTTCAAGTATGGTTGAGGTTGTGGCTCTCTAAAAGAAGAGGGGGAGACCACCTGTTTCGACTAAATACTCACTCAATAAAGATGTAGACTAAGGCACAAAATGATTATCAAATGTACATAACTACTCTCATGTGATTATCTTTGATTATGTCCATAAATTATTGATGGGGGACACCCTGGATGTTGATATGACTAAAAAAAGATATCTAAAAAAAGTATAATGGTATATACACATTGATATATTATTGATCAAGGAATCATAAAGCACGATGATATCAAATCTCGCTCTATTATAGAAGGTTAACCTAGAGATTACTGGCCTAAATGAAAAAACATTCCACGCACAACTAGATTATCTGACAAATAGACATGAATTTGTTGTGGTGGTGCTATCTCACCAAAGATAAAGCCTATATGACATAAATGAGTCTTTGTCAATAGTGTAATGAGAATGATTAAGTCATAATGTATAGGGATAGACTTGTGGAGCAAGTTTTACTACGCTCTTGAGTTGACTATGAAGAGACTCACTCTCCCATAAACTATTTAGTTAGCATAGTTTTTGAAGAACTGGAAACGCAGTTCATAAATGTGATTATAAATTTAGTGTAATACCCGGTTGTAATTCAGTCTTTATCATTCAATAAATTCATTCGGTAATTGTCACTATGTTTTTCAATAAGATTTGGAGAAGCAATAAGATGCCATCAGCATGGAGGAAAAGTATTCTCGTCCCTTTGTATAAGAACAAAGGTGATGTTCAAGATTGTTCTAATTATCGCGGAATTAAACTAATGAGTCATACCATGAAGTTGTGGGAACGAGTGATTGAACAAAGGATCAGGAAACGTGTGAAGATAATAGAAAATCAGTTTGGATTTATGCCTGGAAGATCGACCATGGAAGCAATTTATCTCATCCGGCAGTTGATGGAACATTATCGAGATAAAAAGAAAGATCTGCATATGGTTTTTATTGATTTAGAGAAGGCATATGATAAAGTACAAAGAGAAGTACTTTGGTGGGCCTTAGCAAAGAAGGGTGTATCGCGGAAATATATTGACATTATAAAGGACATGTATGAGGGAGCTAGTTCAAGTGTACGTACTAATGTTGGGAGGACAGAAGAATTCCCTATTACGATTGGGGTGCATCAAGGATCTGCTCTTAGTCCTTTTCTCTTTGCCATAGTCATGGACGAATTGACAAGAGAAATTCAAAATAACGTTCCGTGGTGTATGATGTTCGCAGATGATATTGTGTTGATTGATGAAATGAAGGTTGGAGTGCAACAGAAATTGGAACTTTGGAGGGATACTTTGGAAGCTCGAGGCTTTAGGCTGAGCAGAAGTAAGACTGAATATATGGAGTGTAGGTTTAGCGAAAACAGTGATAGAAAGGCGGGGATGATCACATTTGATGGGAAAGTTGTTCATGGATCCACTTTTTTTCGGTATCTTGGATCTATTATCCAAAAGGATGGAAAGCTAGATGGCGATGTGGCTCACAGAATAAAGGTAGGGTGGTTGAAGTGGAAGAGTGCCACAGGGGTTTTATGTGATCCTGACATGCCTCATAGATTAAAGGGTAAATTTTACCGCACGGCAATTAGGCCTGCGCTGTTATATGGCACCGAGTATTGGGCTGTAAAACAGTGTCACGTTCAAAAGATGAATGTGGCAGAGATGTGTATGCTACGATGGATGTGTGGTCATACAAAAAAGGATCGGCTCAGAAATGAGGTGATCAGAGAGAAGGTAAGAGTTGCGTCTATAGAAGACAAGATGATGGAGAATCGATTACGATGATTTGGTCATGTGAGAAGAAGACCTATTGATGCCCCAGTGAGGAGGTTAGAAAGTTGGGGAACAAGTAATGTTGTGAAAGGTAGAGGAAGATCCAAGAAAACTTGGATAAAGATGATTGAAAATGATATGCGGTTTCTTGGAATTGGAGAAAGTATGGCGATGGAGAGGCAAATGTGGCGGGAAAGAATACGGATGGTGGATGGAGTCTGATTTTTTTTTTTTAATTCCTATTTTCTTTTATTTCATGTTATCTTTTTCTTCTTTTTTTTTTTTATTTTTCTTTTTCTTTTTTTTTTTACATTCATTCTCTTTTTTTTATTTGCTTTTTTCTCTATTTTTTCCTCTTTTTTCCTTTTATGTTATTTATGTAACGATTATTGACGGTTTCAAAGTTTGATTCATGTTAGCCGACCCCAAATCATTTTGGGACTAAGGCTTAGATGTTGTTGTTGTTGTTGTTGTTAATAATCATTCATCCATGTTCACCGTTCGGAAAAACTTCGAGTTGTGTATCGATATTGTTCATTGTTTCAACCTTACTCGGGAATCGAGACAAGAGTATTATCTTGATTGTTGTAATTGATTCATTAGTCGATGTTGACGTTGGAATTCATGTCATTTCTAATCTCTTCATTGTTCAAATCGTGTTTTTGTTGGACGAACCCTTGTAATCATTGCTTGGAACCACCGTTTTGGGGTTTTTGCACTTCCATTTCGTGTTATTGTTTCCCAAATATTGATTCCTATTGCTTCTTTCCCTTCCCGGGTCATTTTTCTTCATTTTAAGACCCAAGGGGGGTGTGGGCCGCGGCACAAGGAGTGTGCGCCGCGGCACACACATTTTCCAGTTTTGGCCGAGCAGCCTGTACCGTGGGCCGCGGCTCATGCCGGCAGGGCCGCGGCACACTGCCGAGTCACTGCCGCGGCACACCCGTCCGGGCCGCGGCACACTCGTGTTGCAATTTTTTTGGCCGACCCGTCTGTACTGTGAGCCGCAGCTCATGCCGACAGGGCCGCGGCACACTGCCGAGTCACTGCCGCGGCACATTCGTCCGGGCCGCGACGCCGATCATCGGGGCAATTTTGGCCTGTGCCGCGCACACTTCGCCAAAGCCGCTGCACACAAAGGCAACAAGACTCTAATTACGTTTTTTGAGCGAGTTCAGCTCATTTTTCCCATTTCTTCAACCTTGGTCCGAGAGAGAGGGTTTGTGGGGGAGAATCTTCATCATCAATCACTTGAGTATTCATTTTTCATCATTTTCATTCGGTTGTGAAGCTCGGATTGTGGATCTAATGCGATTTCATCGGATTAAAGTACTTGGATCTTCAAAGGTAATATTCATCAAACCCCTTGGATTTCGATTTTGTTTTGAGATATGATGTTTTGGATGTTAAGATCATGTTGTATGAAGTGAAATACACATGATTATGGACATGTTTGATTATTCATTGGATTATTGAAGGATTATTGAAGAACACTTGGAATATTGTGTTGGATTTGGGGGTTTTCGATTAATTGTTATTGAAATCATGATTTTGGATATTCATAATGGATTATTGATCGTATTGAAGATGTTTTGTTGGTTTGAAACACTTCTTGGTGATTTGATGTTGGTATTATTGAGGTTTGGTTTTAAACAATCGAAGTTTGGCCACAAAGTGTTCGATATAATGCCCCAATGAACTTGGTTTAATCGTATCGACATTTTGAGTTCGTTATATTCGTGTTTGATTCGTATATTGAATGGATTGTTGGTAATTGTATTATTCAAGGTTGTTCGAGCGACCGATATCTCAATTGGAACGTTGTTCGTGGAAGGATAATTGTCACCGGTGTTGAGTAAGTTGATTCTTACTCGGTTAAAAGGATATTCATTCCTTTTGTTGTTGTTCATTCATAATCATACTCATTCATCATTGTATTAACCGTTTTGAGACTTTTAATTGTCGAATAATCACTTCATTCACGAGGAACGACGGTTCCAATCATTTCATTGAGTTATCAATCACGTCACTATTATTTTCATCTTGGTGAGTCATTCTTGGCCTTGTCGAATTATTATTCATTGATATTCATTGTGGTCATTCTCGTTCATATGACCTTCTGGGTTCATATTGCGTGGCCGTGTGTGTTTGTGTGGAATTTTTAGTCGGGCACACGATGGTCATGTATTGGGTTCACCGATACATTGGACCGTGCACACGGTAACGCTTACCTCCGTGAGACTAATTAGGTACAAGGACGGGTGTGTCCGGTCATTCGTCTTGTACACTTGCACAGAACATTACGGGCGTACTATGATACTTCTCTTCAGCGTAACTCATAACTTAAGATATTTCATAACTTCAGATATATCATGATTGTGTATTTTCAACCCTTGAGGATTGTTGTTCTGTGTAACTGACCCCGTTTGGGGATTTTCTTTTCAGGTCATGGCAAGGCAAAAGCTCGGGAATAGCATGTTGACGTCGAGGAGTCCCGGTGATACTAGTAGGGGGCATCAGTCCTTTCATTCACCGTGTTTATTTATTTCATTTCCGCTGCAGATTTCCGTTTGGATTTTGAGTTCATTCAGTGTTGTATATTTTATCTCCATATAAAATATACTTGTATTCGGTCATTTCCTTGGGTGTGTTGTAATAAAACTCCTCATCGGAGTAATTGATGATGTAATGTGGTTCGGTACTACATTTACCCTGTGTATTTCATTCATTTTCACTCGCCTGGTGGGTCCTAGTCGGGGGTCCACGTCACTGTAATATCCGCCTAGATTGGGGTGTTACAGAGTTGGTATCGGAGCGTGGTTTTGAATACTACCTTCCGATTCATGTCTCATTTGAAATCGTCGTCATCAGACTAGTATCATTGGACTTTCGTGTCACGTGTGACCTGTGCAAATGCCGAGCCAATCAGACCGAAAGAACTGTAAGACTTCTAACGCCATGGTATAATTTCTGGCAATAATCATTCATTCATAATTCACTAGTTAACAATCCTCAAACATCATTTTCATTTTAATCATGTTGATCATATTAACTCATTAATCACTCAATTCATTTCATTACTCAGTTGTTGATCTGGAAGATCATATCATTAATCTTGTTAACTTGTTCAAGATACTCATTTTAAGAATTTCATCAGATAATCATGTCACCTCAGTTAATCATTCATGTAATCACTGTGTTAGAGCACATATGCTCATTTTCATTATTTCATGACGTAAATCATAATGCGGTACTCATACGAGATCTATGATTATCATGCGACCTTCCTACTTCAGTATGGAGAGAGCTGTCACGGGATGCACGGGGAGAGGCCGCGGTGCGGGCCGAAACCTGGGAAATAATCACTCGCTGTCGGGAAATCGTACCCAGGACTCGGCTCGATCAGAAGATGTTCGGGTTGATCCACTCACTTTTATGCAGGTCATGATGACCCGTATGCAATTGCTCAATCATCATTGCGCCACTCTGGCCGGATTAATCGAGAGAACTCTCCCGAATGAGCCTGCTGCTAAGGAAATTGCTGAGCAACAACCTTCATCTGTCAGCAAGAAATCAACGAAGCATAATCAATCCGAAGGCGGTCAGTCAACCTTCAAGAAGCCTCGTGCGGGTCCTATCGTTTCTGAGCGACCTCCTACGGCGCATAATCGTGCGGGATCTCAGTCCTGAGCGGCCAGTTCGGCCATCACCTGTTTCAACTGTGGAGCGCTGGGTCATTACAGCACTAAGTGTCTGAAACCGTCTATCACGTGCCATAATTATGGGAATTTTGGGCATAAGGCCCGTTTTTGCCGAAAGGACTCCAAGTCGGCTCCGGCGGCATCTCAGGCCCCGAAGCAATCAGCGATTCAAAATCAGACTACTCTGTCAGTGTTGTTTAAGACAATGGAAGCAAATAAAGGCGGAGCTCATATTTATCAGACGGGAGCATCCGGTTCGGGAGCCGGCAAGTCCCGGATTCATGTGATGAGGAGGATCGACGATTCGGTGGCCCGAATGATCTCAGGTATACTCGTAATTTTATCTCAACCTGTGTGTACCTTTTGATACTGGTGCACCGCATTCATTCATTTTCGAATCATGTTTGAATAGACTTAATATAGATAGTCCTATTGATTGTGAACCTCATACCATCGGTCTACCTGATAATGGAAGAATTTACGGAAATCACGAGGTTAAGAACTGACTGAATTAAGTTTAAATGACCGCGATTGGTTGATGGACCAAATCGTGGTGGATTTACTTAAGGACGATGTAATATTGGGTATTAGTTGGATGGATCGTCATGATACTATCCTCGGTGTTCGTAAGCATTTGGTCACTATCATTCCAGTCGTTGGAGTCGAGTGTGTATTTCAGGGAGGTAGTCCCCGTTGTTCCAGGAGAATTATTAACATGATGGGAGCAGAGAAATTCCTCAATCGAGTTGTTCAATCATTCATTGTATCATTTTCATCGATTGGCCATTCTAAGGCAATCGAGTTGTTCAATCATTCATTGTATCATTTTCATCGATTGGCCATTCTAAGGCAATCGAGTTATTCAATCATTCATTGTATCATTTTCATTGATTGGCCGTTCTAAGGCAATCGAGTTGTTCAATCATTCATTGTATCATTTTCATCGATTGGCCGTTCTAAGGCAATCGAGTTGTTCAATCATTCATTGTATCATTTTCATCGATTGGCCGTCATAAGGCAATCGAGTTGTTCAATCATTATCGATTGGCCGTCATAAGGCAATCGAGTTGTTCAATCATTCATTGTATCATTTTCTTCGATTGGCCGTTCTAAGGCAATCGAGATGTTCAATCATTCACTGCATCGTCGTCATCGATTGAACGTTCTAGGGCAATCAGAATGTTCAATCATTCGTGTTATCAATGTCATCGATTGACGGTGTATTCCCAGACGAGTTACCTGGTTTGCCTTCACAAAGAGTTGTGTAATTCACGAGTGAGTTGGAGCCCGGTACGTCCCCGTTATCGAAGGCACCATACCGGATGGCCCCAACCTAAATGCAGGAGTTGAAGATTCAACTTGAGGAATTGTTCGAGAAAGGTTATCTCCGACTGAGTGCGTCCCCGTGGGGAGCACCAGTGTTATCTGTCAAGGAGAAGTATGGTTCATTTCATGTGTGTATTAATTATCAGGAGTTGAACAGGATGATGATCAAGGATAAGTATCCTCTACCCCGCTTCGATGATCTCTTAGATCAACTTCAGGGAACTTCAGTATTTTTCCAAGATCGACTTAAGATCTGGATATCATCAGTTGCAAATTCGAGAGTCGGATATCGCGAGGACGGCATTTCAAACACGTTATGGCCATTATGAGAGCGTGGAGTTAATTAATGCACTATTGCACCTGCGGTATTCATGGAGTTAATGAATCGGGTCTTCATCGGCTTTTTGGATCAGTTCGTGGTTATCTTTATTGATGACTTTTTAATTTATTCTCGTGACTGAGAGGAGCGCGAGCTTCACCTTCATCAGGTTCTCGACATGTTGAGACGAGAGCAACTATATGGAAAGTTTTCCATATGTGAGTTCTGGATGTCCGAAGCGACGTTTCTCGGGCATGTAATTTCATCAGACGGAGTTTGTGTCGACCCTCAGAAGACGGAGGCTATCCGAGATTGGCAACCTCCGAAGAATGTTAAGGAAATCCGAAGCTTTCTCGGATTAGCCAGTTATTATCGGCGGTTTGTGGAAGGATTTTCTAAAATCGCTCAATCAATGACAAACCTTTTTTTCGAAAGGATAAGAAATACACGTGGTCCGACGCGTGTCAACAGAGTTTTTAGGAACTCAAGAGCCGGTTAACTTCAGCACCTGTCCTTTCTTTACCGCAAGGGACGGAAGGATTTGTGGTTTATAGTGATGCGTCCGGACAGGGTCTCGGATGTGTACTCATGCAGAATGGGAAGGTTATTGCTTATGCTTCGCGGCAATTGAGACCTTGCGAGGTTAATTATCCGACCCAGGACCTGGAGTTAGCAGCCGTGGTTTTTGCATTGGAGATTTGGCATCATTATCTTTATGGCGTTACCTGTCAGATATTCACCGATCATAAGAGTTTAAAGTATATATTTACTCAGAAGGAGTTAAATATGCGACAGATACGGTGGTTGGAACTAATCAAAGATTATGATATCGAGATCCTTTACCACCCGGGCAAGGCGAACGTTATCGCCAACGCCTTGAGTCGTAAGTCCGTTCAGGAGCAAATGCTTGCTCGATTAACAGTTCAGAAGGAACTTCAGCAGGAATTTCTGAGACCCGAGATTGAGGTCTGGTTACAGCGAGTACAAGGGCAACTTTATACATTGGAAATTTCATCGCCACTTGAGGAGGCGATCAGGGATAATCAGGGTTCGGACCCATTTTTGTTACGCATTCGAGAGGATGTGACTCAGGGCAAAGCCCCCGGATTTGTAGTCCACGAGGATCGACTTTTGCGTTCTAAGAATCGGTTGTGCGTACCGGCGAATGACGAGTTGAAAAACTCGATTTTGAGAGAAGCTCATGCTACCCTTATTCCGTTCACCCGGGGTCTAGCAAGATGTATAAAGACTTGAAACAAAATTACTGGTGGAGTAATATGAAGCGAGAAGTCGCGGAATTTGTTTCGAGATGCTTAACCTATCAGCAAGTCAAGATAGAACATCCGCGACCGACGGGTATGCTGAAACCTCTCCCTATTCCAGAATGGAAGAAGGAGGATACTTCAATGGACTTCATCACGAGGTTGCCGACGAGTCGTCGTGGCATGAACACAATCTGGGTAATTGTGGATCGCCTAACTAAATCAGCTCATTTTCTTGAGATTAAGGATACGTGGGGTCCTGAGAGACTTGCCCAGCTATTTATCAAAGAGATAGTGAGACTGCACGGTACTCCTAAAAGTATCGTTTCCGATCGTGACGGACGATTCGTGTCTCATTTTTGGAAATCAGTTCATCGTGCTATGAGAACTCAGCTTAATCTCAGTACAACTTTTCATCCTCAGTCCGACGGACAATCAGAGAGGATTATTCAGACTTTGGAGGACATGTTGAGGGCATGTGTCCTCGATTGGAAAGATGATTGGGAAGCCCAACTACCGTTGATCGAGTTCACGTACAATAATAGTTGGCATTCTTCGATTAAGATGGCACCTTACGAGGCCTTGTACGGTCGTCGTTGTCGATCTCCTTTGTGTTGGGATGACTTATCAGAATCAATCGGCACCGAGCCCGATATGCTTATAGCCGCCCGTGATAAGGTAGCTTTGATCAGGAGTCGTTTGTTGACCGCTGTAAATCGTCGTCGACCACTAGAATTCGAGACGGGTGACCACGTTTTGGTCAAGGTATCCCCGAGTCGAGGTATTTTCTGTTTCGAAAAATGGGGAAAGTTGAGTCCGAGATTCATTGGATGTTTGAGATTCTGGATTGAGTAGGGGAGTTAGCTTATTGATTGGCTTTACCTCTGGCGTTGAGCCGAATTCATAATGTGTTTCCCATACTTCAGTTCGACGAAACCGAGATCGCAGATGATCATTTGTATGAAGAACGTCCCATACGAGTCTTAGAGCGGTGAATCAAACAGTTGAGGAATAAGGCGATTCCTTTGGTTAAAATTCAGTGGTCTAGACACGGAGTCGAAGAGGTTACTTGGGAAATCGAGGATAGTATGCGGGAGAGTTATCCCGAGTTGTTTGACCCTTAGTTTCGGGGACGAAACTCTTTTAAGGGGGGGTGTATGTAATACCCGGTTGTAATTCAGTCTTTATCATTCAATAAATTCATTCGGTAATTGTCACTATGTAATTTTTTTCACTTGTTAATAATCATTCATCCGTGTTCACCGTTCGGAATAACTTCGAGTTGTGTATCGATATTGTTCATTATTTCAACCTTACTCGGGAATTGAGACAAGAGTATTATCTTGATTGTTGTAATTGATTCATTAGTCGATGTTGACGTTGGAATTCATGTCATTTCTAATCTCTTCATTGTTCAAATCGTATTTTTGTTGGACGAACCCTTGTAATCATTGCTTGGAACCACCGTTTTGGGGTTTTCGCACTTCCATTTCATGTTATTGTTTCCCAAATATTGATTTCTATTGCTACTTTCCTTTCCCGGATCATTTTTCTTCATTTTAGGACCCAAGGGGGGTGTGGGCCGCGACACAAGGAGTGTGCGCCGCGGCACACACATTTTCCAATTTTTGGCCGAGCAGCCTGTACCGTGGGCTGCGGCTCATGCCGGCAGGGCCGCGGCACACTGCCGAGTCACTGCCGCGGCACACCCGTCCGGGCCGCGGCACACTCGTGTTGCAATTTTTTTGGCCGACCCACTGTGAGCCGCGGCTCATGCCGACAGGGCCGCGGCACACTGCCGAGTCACTGCCGCGGCACATTCGTCCGGGCCGCGGCACGCTGCCGATCACTGGGGGCAATTTTGGCCCTGTGCCGCGGCACACTTCGGCCGGGCCGCAGCACACAGTGCAGTCAGCATTATAATTACGTTTTTTGAGCGAGTTCAGCTCATTTTTCCCATTTCTTCAACCTTGGTCCGAGAGAGAGGGTTTGTGGGAGAGAATCTTCATCATCAATCACTTGAGTATTCATTTTTCATCATTTTCATTTGGTTGTGAAGCTCGGATTGTGGATCTAACGCAATTTCATCGGATTAAAGTACTTGGATCTTCAAAGGTAATATTCATCAAACCCCTTGGATTTCGATTTTGTTTTGAGATATGATATTTTGGATGTTAAGATCATGTTGTATGAAGTGATATACACATGATTATGGACATGTTTGATTATTCATTGGATTATTGAAGGATTATTCAAGAACACTTTGAATATTGTGTTGGATTTGGGGGTTTTCGATTAATTGTTATTGAAATCACGATTTTGGATATTCATAACGGATTATTGATCGTATTGAAGATGTTTTGTTGGTTTGAAACACTTCTTGTGGATTTGATGTTGGTATTATTGAGGTTTGGTTTTAAACAATCGAAGTTTGGCCACAAAGTGTTCGATATAATGCCCCAATGAACTTGGTTTAATCGTATCGACGTTTTGAGTTCGTTATATTCGTGTTTGATTCGTATATTGAACGGATTGTTGGTAATTGTATTATTCAAGGTTGTTCGAGCGACCGATATCTCAATTAGGACGTTGTTCGTGGAAGGATAATTGTCACCGGTATTGAGTAAGTTGATTCTTACTCAGTTAAAAGGATATTCATTCCTTTTGTTGTTGTTCATTCATAATCATACTCATTCATCATTGTATTAACCGTTTTGAGACTTGTAATTGTCGAATAATCACTTCATTCACGAGGAGCGACGGTTCCAATCATTTCATTGAGTTATCAATCACGTCACTATTATTTTCATCTCGGTGAGTCATTCTTGGCCTTGTCGAATTATTATTCATTGATATTCATTGTGGTCATTCTCGTTCATATGACCTTCTGGATTCATATTGCGTGGCCGGGTGTGGTTGTGTGGAATTTTTAGTCGGGCACACGATGGTCATGTATTGGGTTCACCGATACATTGGACCGTGCACACGGTAACGCTTACCTCCGTGAGACTAATTAGGTACAATGACGGGTGTGTCCGGTCATTCGTCTTGTACACTTGCACAGAACATTACGGGCGTACTATGATACTCCTCTTTAGCGTAACTCATAACTTAGGATATTTCATAACTTCAGATATATCATGATTGTGTATTTTCAACCCTTGAGGATTGTTGTTTTGTGTAACTGACCCCGTTTGGGGATTTTCTTTTCAGGTCATGGCAAGGCAAAAGCTCGGGAATAGCATGTTGACGTCGAGGAGTCCCGGTGATACTAGTAGGGGGCATCAGTCCTTTCATTCACCGTGTTTATTTATTTCATTTCCGCTGCAGATTTCCGTTTGGACTTTGAGTTCATTCAGTGTTGTATATTTTATCTCCATATAAAATATACTTGTATTCGGTCATTTCCTTGGGTGTGTTGTAATAAAACTCCTCATCGGAGTAATTGATGATGTAATGTGGTTCGGTACTACATTTACCCTGTGTATTTCATTCATTTTTACTCGCGTGGTGGGTCCCAGTCGGGGGTCCACGGCACTGTAATATCCGCCTAGATTGGGGTGTTACATTTAGGGGGATCACTGAGCAGATGTAGTGTTAAAAAACTAGAAATGAACTTTTGATTATACCAAGATGTAATATAGGATTTAAATACCACATGATATGTAGTTTTTAAATTCTAAAAATAGGATATTTATTCAAACTGCAAAGACGAGAATTCTGAAGGCAGAAGACTAAGATCAGGAAAGGATTCTTATATGGGTTCAAGAAGGTTGTATTCTAGAAAACTGACAAGAAGACAAAGCAAATTAGAAGATCAAATGACTTTCATTAAGACCAAAATCAAGGAAATATCCAAGAGACCACAAACCCAACACAAGACAAAAGACCACCGGTCAAAGACCAAACTCCATGTCACCAAACAAGCCAAAAAGTGTCGTTCAAAGTTTGCACAAGATAAGAAAGACGTTGGAAAAAGTCAAAAAGAGATATACAGGGATTTTATTAAACTAATAGAAAGGTTGACAATTTGTCTCAACTATCCATCAACCCTTCCAACGGCTAAAAAAAGATAAAATGAGAAAAAAGTCACTACTAATGATTGTTAAGGTTGTACAGTGCCAAATATATTTTATGCTTCTATTATCTTATTCTCCTCTTTTATCTATGATATTATTAATTATATTTTTGTCACATGTTTTGCATATTAAGTCACTTTATGGTTATTCAAATATCGTCTGTTTGTTTTATAATGTAGATAATGTGTATGTTGGTGTCAAACGAAAGATCACATTATCTGTGCCTTATAAAATAATAGAAATAGTTCACAACCTATGTAATCTTATAAAATTATGTGAGAGGTTGTAGTGTATGTTTGAGATGTGTTGATCTTGATTATTATCATATATTAGCGTATTTGTATATGTTGAACTAGATTGTAGTGAAATACTTTCTTGTATACTGAATAAATGAAGAACAAGTATTGCAAACAATTATTATTTCTTTATTATAGTATGTAATATTATAAATGAAGTCCAAGCCCACACGCGCGCACACGCGCGCGCCGCCGTCGCCCGCCCGCCTCGCCTCAGCCTCGGCCGCGAGCCGCGAGCCGAGAGCCGAGAGCCGCATGCCGTGGACCGTGGGCCTTGGCCTTGGCCTTGATCTTGATCTTGATCTTGATCTTGGACTTAGACTTGGATCTTGGATCTTGGATCTTGGATCTTGGCAATTGGTCTTTGAAACTTCGTGGGCTGAGCTAGTGAGCTGGCTAGCTTAAAGAATTTTTTGGACAAGCTCAACAACGTAGTTGGGCTCGTATGTGCATATAAGGATGTCCAGGTACATCCGTCAAATGGTTAAGGAGTTGATTATAGTCCAGGTGCATCCGGACTATTCAAACTCGACCAAAAACGGCAAGAACCTCCTGTGTGTTATGAGGAGGTGTTAAGGCCGCCTGTTCAAATTCAAAACGGCAAGAACCACCGCCTTGAATGTGTAACTCGTGTTCAATGCAGGCATGAATGCGCATTATGACGATCTTAAGAACATGTTTAAAACTCCCTGCAGGTGAGATGGCCTATAAATAGGCATGCATCCCTCTGCATCAGTACATGCAATTTTCGAACTCAGTATAAACATACAGTTTTCATCATTCTCTGCATATCATAAGTCGGAGCTTTGTCCTCACCTCTTCCAGTTCGTCGGAGCTCTCCAGTTTGCGGTGTTGCTACTGTAGAGACGTAAAGTCGTTGACCTTTGGGGACGAGCCGCCAATCCGTGAACACTACCGGGGCGTTTCTCGTCTTGCGGGCAGAAGGCATCTTCGGGCGACTTCTACCACAATCTGGTTTCGTTTATTTTTTGTTGTTGTTTCGATTATCTTCTTGTATTTCTAACTTGTTTCTTGTTAGTGCAGATTCAATTTCATTTTTCATTGTATTTTTAATTCCGCCTCGAGTCCTGTATTTTTCAGTTTTCGAGTTGTAGTTTCCAGTTGTAATTTAATTTTCGCCCAGCAAATTTGTAACACAGATTTATACAAGTCATTTGGACTTTCTAGTTGAGCTATTTGAGGGAAGTTAGGCTTAGTACCAAATTTTTCATTAAGTTCTGTATGGATAAATTTGTTCATATTATATAATTATATTATATTATTTAATTTTTTTAAATTGAAACAAAAAAAATGGTTTTTGTGGTTAACCGAACCGGAACCGAAAATAATGGGTCCGGTTCCGGTTAACCGAAAATTTATACGGTCCAATTTTCGGTTCTTATTTTAGGACATTTATAGGGTTTATTTTCCATCTTTTGATTTTTTAGGAATTGTTTTTTATAGTTTTAGTTTGAGGATTTATTTTTAATATTTTCAATTTTCTTAGAATTTATTTTCAGTTTTTAGCGTTTATTTTTAATTTTGAGGTTATTCTTTAATATGTTTTGATCTTCTAGGGTTAGTTTTTGAATTTGAGAGTATTGCTACTTCTTAAAGTTTAATGTTTAATATTTTATATTTGTAATTTATTTTTAATTTGATTTAAGAGTTTAAGAGTGGGTTAGATTATATAACAAATCCACTAATAACCAATTCGTCCAAGAAAATATAAAATTAAAAGAAAATACAAAAATAAAGTAGTGAACACAAATTTAACAGCCTCCCGGTATGTAATCGGTCGTTTGACCTACAAGTACGTTCAACCAACCGAACGCCTTAACCTTCTGCTCTTTGGCGGGCAAAACGGCAACGTACTCCCAAGAATAATTGTCCGACCATTCCATCCATATTCCCCGCTATCTCCGCTGACCTCCGCCCTATAAAACCCCCCGCCACCCTCCACTCTTATCCATTCTTGAGTACTGCAGTATTTCTCTATAATAATCATAAATAAACAAGAGAAGTACTGCATAATCTACAAGAATCGGAAAAAATAAATTAACGAGTAAAAAAAAATAAAACGAATAAAATGGCCCGCCAAGTGATTGCTCTCGCCCTCGTTTTCATCACGGCGTTCGCCGCGGTGGTATCCTCACAATCTCCTCACGCCGCCCCTCACGCCGCCCCAAAGTCCGCCCCAAAAGCACAGCCCGTCGCATCCCCCGCCTACACCCCGATTTCTGAGCCCCCGGCCCCCGCCTACTCAGGATCTTCACCCGCCGCTGCCCCCGAGGAGGAGCCATCATCTCCCCCGGCACCCGGACCCATTGCCGACGCCCCCGGGTACGCCCCCACCAACGCACCTGCGCCCACCCCCGTTGCCGACGCGCCATCCAATGGCGCAGCAGCTTTGAAGATCTCCGCAGTTATGGGCGCCGCAGCTGCCGCCGGATTCATGCTATTATAGATGTGTTCCGATAGTTTATTTGTTTGATATATAAATGTACTTATTGGAATTTATTTGATTCATTCGTTGGTCGCGATGTGTTGTTAATTAGACAGTAGGACTTGAGCCAGAGATCAGATCAAGTGATATCCCGAAACTTTTTTATTATTATATTATTTTTGTTTCCCATAAAAAGAAATATTTTACATCAATTTTCAAAATTTATAATCTTAAAACAATCACGTCCAATTTTAATTTACCTATTTTATTTCCTTAACACGTCCAATATCTATACCCCGAGCACTCGGTTGTCCTCCTCCCACCTAAAACAAATTCCAAAAATTACCTTTTAGTTCATTTAATTAAATTTATTCAATATAAGCTGAACAATATTTGAAAAACATTCATAACCCCAAAATATTTAACAAAACAAAATTGAAGTTTAAAATATAATTAAAATATAAGAAAAACAAAATTAATGGGGCCCTCACGGTCGAAGTCAAGATTTTACTCAAGTAGGTCAAACATAGTATGAAGAAAGATTGAAATTAAGCTCTATAATAATGAAAATGTAATCTGTGTTGTAATATAACTACTGGAAGTAAACTTTGAGGGAGATAGAATAAGATGCATAACACTAAGTGCCCGTTTGGTTCGCTGGAATCCTTGGGAATCCTAAGGAATTGGAATCAAATTCCCAAGGATTCCTATGTTTGGTTGAAAATAGAGATAGAAATTGGAATCTTGAGGTGGGATTGAATTCCCAAAACTATGGGATTTTCAATTCCTTCAAGATGAGGAAGGATTCTCAATTCCATCAAGGAAAGAATTTGACATTTACCATTTTACCCCTTTCCGGCCACCGCCGCCTCTGGCCACCGCCCTCTCCGGCCACCGCCGCCTCTCCGGCCCATCTCCGGCCACCGCCGCCTCTCCGACCGCCGCCTCTCCGGCCCATCTCTGGCCACCGCCGCCTATCCGACCACCGCCTCTCGGCCTCCGCCTCGCCACTCGCCTCTCCGTCCACTCGCCTCTCCAGTCGCCGCTGCTGCCGCTGCCACGTCGCCAAGAAGAAGAAGCGGTTATGTCATTTTGCATTTCTGAAATCAAATTCATCTAAAATGTCTGCGAACCAAACAGACTATGGAATTGAATTCCAATTCCATTTTCTGCCAACCAAACAGATTATGGAATTGAATTCCAATTCCTGACAGATTTCAATTCCAATTCCAATTCCATCAGAAACATTCCAGCGAACCAAAGGGGCCCTAAGGTTGTGTGTGTATTCAAATGGTGTAATTTATTTCATATCATCTGTGATCTATTTATACTACTCAAAGTCAAATATACTATTCATTACATATTATATTGATAATCATAGAGTTGAAAAAATGATGGCAGCCACTAAACTCCAAGCATAATCATTCATAACACTCCCCCTTTGATGCCATTTTTCATAACACTCCCCCTTGGACGTAGCAATGTGAGTTGGATAAGTGTGCCTCGTTAAAAACCTTAAGCCGAATAACCCAATGGGAATAAAAGCGGTCAGAAGGAAAAAGAGTACACAACTTAAATCCAATCCTTGTGCATAAGCTGCCTCGTTAAAAACCTTAAGCTGGAAAAACCCAATGGGATAAAAACCAGTCATAAGGGAAAAAGAGCAGCGCACATATTGATTTGCCCCCCGTGAAATAAAGAATATATGCCGTCAAACTGATTTATCAATCTTGGTTAAGATTAGCTCTTTTCATGCCTATACCGTATACCATCTTCTCGAATGTAGATGTCGGCAATGATTTTGTACATAAATCAGCGAGATTATGACAAGAGCGAATTTGTTGAATATTTATTTCTCCGTTCTTCTGTAGTTCATATGTGTAGAAAAACTTCGGTGAAATATGCTTGGTCCGATCACCTTTTATATATCCACTTTTGACTTGTGCTATGCATGCTGCATTGTCTTCATAAATGATTGTGAGAGTGTCTGTCACAAGCTTCAATCGACATTCATTTAGTATATGAGCTATAATTGATCTTAGCCAAACACTTTCTCTGCCAGCTTCATAGAGAGCAATTATCTTAGAATGATTGGAAGATGTAGCTACTAATGTTTGTTTGGTCGATCTCCATAATATAGCCGTACCATTATAGCAGAATAAATAACCGGTCTGTGAGCGAGCCTTATGTGGATCGGATTTGTATCCCGCATCAGCATAACCAACTAATCCAGAGTTAGTAGCCGCTTTTGAATAGGATAAACCCAGGTTAATGGTACCATTGAGATAACAAAAAATGTGTTTGATACCATTCCAATGTCTTCGAGTTGGTTCTGTATCTTGCAAGTAAATTTACTGCAAAAGAAATATCGGGTCTGGTGGATTGTGCTAAATACACCAGTGCTCCAATAGCATTGAGATAAGGCACTTCAGGACCCAAAATTTCCTCATTTGGTTCCTTAGGTCGGAAAGGATCTTTCTTAGGATCTAAATTCCTTACGACCATAGGAGTACTCAGAGGATAAGCCTTGTCCATATTAAATCGTTTGAGCAATCTCTTGGTATAAGCAGATTGGTGGACAAGTATTCCATTATCTTTATGCTCGAGCTCAAGACCAAGACAGAGTTTGTTATTCCAAGGTCTTTAACCTCAAATTCTTTCTTCAGATATTCAGCAGCATCGGATAACTCTTTAGGAGTTCCGATTAAAAATATGTCATCCACATAGACTGCAATTATAGCAAATCCAGTATTGGATCTTTTAATAAAAACACATGGGCATTTAAGATCATTTTTATAACCTTCCTTAGAAAGTTATTCATTCAATCTATGATACCACATGCAGCCGGATTGCTTTAATCCATACAGTGATTTCTGTAGTTTGATCGAGTATAGCTTACGAGGAGTAGCAGATTTTGGCATTTTATATCCATCAGGAATTTTCATATAGATATCAGAATCTAATGAACCATATATATATGCCGTAACTACATCCATTAATCGCATGTCCAAACACTCATGGACATCCATACTAATAAGAAAACAGAAAGTGATTATATCCATCACTGGTGAATACATTTCGTCATAGTGAGTCCCAGGCCATTAGAAGAATCCGTGGGCTACGAGTCGGGCTTTATATCTCGCAATCTCATTTTTCTCATTTCTTTTTCGAAAAAACACCCATTTGTAACTAATTGGTTTTATATTATTCGGTGTTTGAGTAATTAATTTGCCCAAATACCATCCGCTTTTCTAGGGAAGCTAATTCATATTCTATTGCTTCCTCCCATTTAGGCCAATCCGACCTTTGACGACATTCAATTATTGAATGTGGTTCATTATCGTAATCATCATTCATAATTTCTTGTGCAACCGAGAAAGCAAATATATTATTGATTATCATGTTTTTCCGATCCCATATCTCATTGTAATGATTTATGGCATTCTCGGTATTTTCAGAATCCATGATCCCTTCATTATTTGCAGTATTACGCTCTACAGATTCATCTGCAGCATGCTCGCTAGGATGATCTTGGTTTGTGATCCCATTAATTCTCCCCTTTCTTTATCGAGGAACAGTGTTCTTCGAACCAACATGTCTACCACGCTTTTGTCATGGGGTATCATCATCCATTTTCGTATTTTGATGAGGAACAATGATCCTAGTTGGAGCATTCGCAGCTGGAATATAAGACTTTGCACTTTACTTGCATCGTTAAATGCGTCAGGAAGTCTATTAGCAATAATTTGTAAATGGATGATTCTCTTCACCTCATTTTCACATTTTGTAGTACGTGGATCTAGGTGGGATAAGCTTTGTACATTTCAGGAGATATCCTCAACTGGTTTTTGTCCATCTTTGTTAAGAACAGTCTTATCCCTGCCAATTGATGGGAATACCGTCTCATCAAAATGACAATCGGCAAACCGAGCGGTAAATAAATCACCCATTGCTGGTTCTAAATACCGAATTATTGATGGGGAATCAAATCCAATGTATATGCCAAGCCGGCGTTGAGGACCCATTTTTGTCCTTTGAGGAGGTGGAATTGGCACATGAACAGCACATCCGAATATGCGAAGGTGCAAAATATTTGGTTCAAAGCCTAAAGTTAATTATATTGGGGAGTGCATATGATAAGCAGTGGGGCGTAATCTGATGAGTGCTGATGCATGTAATACTGCATGACCCCACACTGCACTAGTGAGCTTTGATCTCATTAATAATGTACGAGCAATGATTTGGACTTGTTTGATCATGGATTCCGCCAATCCATTTTGAGTGTGGACATGTGCTACTGGATGCTCAATATTAATTCCCAGTGCTTCACAATAATCATCAAAAGTCCTTGATGTGAATTCTCCGGCATTATCCATTCTTATATTTTTTATAGGATATTCAGGAAAATGTGCTCGGAGTTTAATAATTTGGGACAAGAGTCGTGCGAAGGCAACATTTCTTGTAGATAATAAACATATGTGGGACCATCTGGATGATGCATCTATTAAGACCATAAAATATCGGAATGGTCCACTTGCTGGATGTATTGGTCCACAAATATCACCATGAATGCGTTGTAAAAATGATGGTGATTCATAACCAACTTTTTCCATAGAAGGTTTAGTAATAAGTTTTCCACGTGAACATGATTCACAGAAATAATCTTTGGACATTAGCATTTTTGTGCCCTTTAATGGATGTCCATGAGTATTTTCAATAATCCTACGTAACATAAAAGTTCCTGGGTGCCCAAGACAATCATGCCATAACCCAAATATATCAGGATTCACCAGCTTCCAAGCCATGGTAGCGTAGGTTTCAAAAGCTCGAATAGGGACACAATACAGTCCAGAAGTTGTTGCTTCAATTTTCTCGTGGACAAGTCGAGTGTCCATTTTATAGGATGTGATACATAGATATTCTTTATTATTCTCAATAACTGTTTCCAAGTGATAGCCATTTAGGCGTACATCCTTAAAACTCAATAGATTTCGTTTTGATCTACCAGATAATAACGCATTTCAATGTATAAAATTGTTCCATTAGGCAACATCACAGTTGCATTACCGGAGCCATCAATAATCTCTACGGGACCAGATATAGTTGTAACGTGCGTCTTGCATAATTTCATGCTCGAGAAATATGCTTTATTTGTAAATATTGAGTGCGTTGTTGCACTATCAACAAGACAATTGTGTATCTGTTCGATACTTTCCATTTGTATTCCTGTTCAATCAAATCATCATATAATAAATATTTAAGACATGAAATATATAAATTTTTTTATTGATAATAGAAATGTAAACATACATATTATATATTTTTTTAATAATACATTTTTGTATGTATCATTAGTGCTGATACAAGGCCAATAATATAATGATAAATAAAACACCAATACAGAATAATTCCGGAGGGAAGTCTTTGCTAAACATCAGTATTATAACCATGCTGATCATTGTGAAAATAAAGACGAGATATCCGTTAATCATTTTCGAAGAAAGTCGGATAAAGATGCTTAAGAATATCTATAAGAGGGTAGAGAATATGAGTGGGTTGTTGAATAAAATGTGTGCATATTTATAGCATCAAAAATCACTATTACTAGTCGTTTATAGCCGTTGAAAGTGGGAGAATTTTAATATAAAAATATAGATGATTTTATTGATGTTTATATTATACATAAAGAAATATACACAAAAAACAACTCGGGTATGCATAAATATTTTATTTCAGCCATTCATCGTCATGTCCCACTGAACCAGGATCTTCAAGGAAATCTGCTAGCTCAAGTGATTTCCAGTCCTAGTCAGGATTTTCATCAAATATGTTCCCAGATGTGTTGGCCTCAATAATTTTGGATGGCTCAAATGTCTCGGTTGTATGAGTCTGGGCATCTTTGCCTTTATTTTTTATTGATGCATGATATGGATCCACACGGTGTTGGGAAGTACGATAATATATAGCCCAATGTCTAGTTATACCACATCTACGACATGGATTATCACCAGAATTTTCCATAGGCATTTTTCCTTTATCACGATGCCCGTGAATTGACTGCCTTGGTCTGTCGGAATATTTATTTTGTCGGGAATAATGATAATTATCACGATTATTATAGTTACGTCCGCCGCGGTCATTTCTGTAATTATTTTGACGGTAGCCACCATGTCCATCATTTTTTTGGGTTCCACGCCCGGGTTTATTTTCACGGCTCTTGAACCGGCCGACAGCTCTACCAGAGCTGGTATGTGCTTCAGGTTCGACACGGGACCTAGAGGGTCGTAGTTCATGATTTTTTAATAATAACTCATTTGTCTTCTCAGTCGTGAGAAGAACTGAAATTAGCTCAGAATATGTTTGAAATTGTCGTTACCTGTATTGTTGTTGAAGCACCATATTTGAAAAATGCATCATGGTAAATGTTTTTTCCAGCTTATCAGTCTCAGATAGCTGTGTACCGCACAAGGCCAGTCGAGACTCAATTTTGAATGAGGCTGAATTATAATCAGCAACAGATTTAAAATCTTGCAATCTTAGTAGTTGTCATTCTTATTGAGCCTGCGGCA
This sequence comes from Orobanche coerulescens, assembly GCA_033398695.1. NCBI lineage: Eukaryota > Viridiplantae > Streptophyta > Magnoliopsida > Lamiales > Orobanchaceae > Orobanche > Orobanche coerulescens. The sequence continues at coordinate 222,961,231 of CM065804.1, forward strand.
ATATTACAGTTCTGGTGTGATCAAATCTGTCTTTGAGCTTCTTCCAGAGCTCAGAAGGCCTTTCAATTTGTATATATTCATTCTTTAGATCCTCGGATAAATGATGGCGCATGAATATCATTGCATTTGCCTCATTTTTAATATCGGCATTAGCAAGTTCCACATATTCCAATGTAGTAGCCAATCCCATACCTTGGAGGTACAATTTAACATCAAGGCACCATGATAGATAGTTATTGCCAGTGACATCGAGGATCTGAAATTTTTTATTTTCAATTCCGGCCATTTTTCTCTACAAGAATAAAAACGAGTTAGTATAAACAAATTCAAACTTGAATAATACTAACCTTTTTCCGAGCAATAACTCGTGCTGATAACGTGTTGTAATATAACTACTGGAAGTAAACTTTGAGGGAGATAGAATGAGATGAATAATACTAAGGTTGCGTGTGTATTCAAATGGTATAATTTATTTCATATCATTTGTGATCTATTTATACTACTCAAATATACTATTCATTACATATTATATTGATAATCATAGAGTTGAAAAAGTGATGGCAGCCACTAAACTCCAAGCATAATCATTCATAACAATCTGTATTATTTTGGGGGAGCGAAATACAGAAATAACTTTTTACCATATTATATGCTCTGTCCCCAAAATATGTACATAGTAATTTTCGATACGAGCTTGAATAAAAGCTAGCTCCCATCTAGCTCTACTCCTGTGGAACTTTAATGGATTGTGAAATATGAGTTCGATAGTAGCAAAATGGGAGGAGTTGAAATTGAATTCTGGATATAATTTGGAGGGTTTTTTGTTCGCGATTTCGTCGTCATGTAATGAGCGGCTTGTAGAGGCCACTGGTGGTTGGGAGACATCGAGCAATCGTCAAATACGCCGTTAAGTGATTACATCAGGAAGCCCCAAATTATATTTGGACATTTAGGATTTTGGGAACCTAAAAAATCTTATGCTTGTCCTATAGCAAAATCTCAAATTTTATTTTATATTATTTGGTTTGGTTTTATTTTTTCATGGTATGTGTTATATTTTAATCTTTATTGTTTAGTTGAATATGTTTTATTTTTAGTTTTATGTATTAAGTGCTTAGTTTTGTTTATTTAAAAGTGTGTTCCTTTTTTACAAGTATAGTGAAATGTTACTTCTATCAAAAATATGGTTGTCTTGTAAATATGTTAATTTGTTTTTTTAAAAGAGATTTATTTGCAATCTTATGAGGTCATGCTTGTAATTTCAGCTGAGTAAGTGATTGGAGTATGTAAATTTGATATTTTAACGTAGTAAAATGTGTATAATTTTGGCTGGATAAGTGATTGGACATATAAATATGACATTTTAACACAGTAAAATGTATAAATTGAAAGTGATTTTTTGAGTCACGTAAAATGAACATTTTTTTCATCTAAAATGAACATTGGTCGTTGTAAGATGTGTTTTTTTTTTTGGATTTTTCACATTATTTTTGCGATTTCACATTAAGGCTTTGTTCTACTCATTTGAACTAATAATATTTAGTAAAAAATCAATTTTAATCATATAGATTAGTTTTAATCAATAAAGTCAATTTTCAGTGATAAAATAATTTCAGACCAATATTAATATATTCAGTAAAATTATTTTGTCCAGTAAAATTCAATTTTAATCAGTAAAAGTTCTAATAAAATCAATTTATTAATTTATATTGATAATTATATATACATTTTTAATAATAAAAATAACACGTTGAGTGCTTCTAATTTTAATTGCAACTCATCACAAAAACTAAATAGTCCTATTCCATCATTTTTAATTTTTTTTTTTTTTTGTAATTTTCTACATAAATCTCTTTTATGATTGCACATAATTCTAAAAGCCAATAAAAATTAGCAACATCATTTTGTCATATAGTAGTAGTAGTGGTATTTTTGTAGTAATAGTACTATCACAATAGTAATAGCTTATAAATCATTATAACGAGTAGAATTCAGTTTTAGTCAGCAAAAATTAATTTTAATCGGTAAAATTAATTTTTTTATCTAATAAAAATTATTTTATGCCATAAAAATCAGTTTAATTAATCAAATGCGATTATGTTGAACGATTGAACAAGTGCGAGCGTTTAGCGTTATTTCAGTCTATTCAAGATTTTAAACGGGATTAAGAAAGGGATTAGAGTTTTAATCATCTGTTCCCGAATTACACATACAAAAGAACACGAACACTTAATCTAAATTCATAACCATATGTTTCATTTGAACAACACATAACCTCCCTGTGAACCTATGAACCGCGAACCCTAACTCTTGTGGCGCCGCTGTTGTCCATTTTTGGCCGGCGTATCGCCGGAAAAATAATAATACAACGGTGCATTTATTCCCTCCCCTCAATCTAACAGTAGTATAGCATATAGCTGTCTGTTTTGCAGATTCCCTTGCCGGTTTTTCAAGCTGCTCGGAATCCTCTCGAAGGCTTCCTCTTTTCCATGTCATACCGAAGGCTGGCATCATTGTACTTTTCTGTTAAATTTCATTTTTGTCAGACATATATCTATTATTTACTGTGCTTTCTCTGCGGTTTGCCTACTTTTTTTTTTCACACTCATCATATTTTCACTTTTGTTACACACTACCATATTTTATTTATTTTCGTAGTGCGTTTGTGTTTTGTGTTGGTCGATGTCGCGCTGTTTGTGGGTTGGTAGTTGGAATTTGGGTACCTTGACGGGCAAGCTTTTGGAGCTCGTGGATGTTTTGGGTAAGAGAAGGGTTGATGTGGCTTGTATTCAGGAGACTAGGTGGAAGGGGGCGCAGTTCAGGGAGGCGAACGGTTATAAATTGTGGTATCCAGGCCTTGCTAACTCGAGTAAAGGTGTGGATATTCTTTTATCTTAAGCTAAAGGATAACGTCGTGGAAGTGAAGAGGTGTAACGATAGGATTATTTCCGTTAGAGTGGTGGTTGGTGAGAAGGTGGTTAACATGGTTTGTGTGTATGCCCCTCATGTGGGTTTGGGTGTGCTTGTTAAGGAAGCTTTTTTGGTCTGTTTAGATGAATTGGTCGAGAGTATTCCTGACGATCAATTTATTGTTTTGGGGGGCGATTTCAATGGGCACATTGGTAAGGGGGTGGATGATTACTATAGTGCTCATGGGGGTTTCGGCTTCGGAGTTAGGAATGCAAAAGGTTCCGCGCTGTTGGAGTTTGCTACTGCGCATGAGCTGGTAATTGCTAACTCCATTTTTCAGAAGAGAACTGAGCACCTCATCACCTTCGGTAGTAGGGGGCACAACACACAAATTGACTACTTTTGTTTGCGCAGTCGTGATGTTAGGACGTGCGTGGACTGCAAGGTGTTTCGGAGCGAGACTTGTGCTTCTCAACACCGGCTGCTGGCTATGGATTTATCCATGGGAGGTCGTGTTTTTAGCAGGGCTAGAGAAGCTAGACCTAGGATTCTTTGGAAGGATCTGAAGGGTGAGAAGGCGGCAGAATTCAGGGAGTCTCTGACCCGCGAATGAGGTTTTTTGCGGGGGCGTGATGCTAACCTTATGTGGATCAGCATGGCCAATGCTATTAGGAGTGTGGGCGAAAAGGTGGTAGGGTTTTCTTCGGGCAGGTCTAGTGGACCTAGGGAGGCATGGTGGTGGAATGAGGAGGTTCAAAAGGAAGTTAAGGCTAAACAAGCGCTCTTTGAGGAGCTTTTGTCGGTTAGTGCTGGGGAGGAGAGAATCACGAAGATTGTAGCTTACAAGGTGGCGAAAAGAGAGGCTAAGAAGGTAGTGGCTAAGTCTAAAGGTGAGGCATACAAGGAGATGTACAAGCGCCTAGACACGAAAGTAAGAGCGAATGCTATCTTTAAACTAGCGAAAACTAGAGAGAGAGTCTGGCGCGACCTGGGTCCCGTTAAGTATATTAAGGATGATTTGGGCAAGTATTAGTGAACGATGTTGCTATTAAGGAAAGGTGGAATAGATATTTTTTTGAACTTTTCAATGTAGCAATGGGAAGCGAATCGGTAGTGGTGCCAGGAGTTAGTCAATCTTCTGCTCGTTCGTTTAGTTCCTATGAGACCATCAGCAAGGGGGAAGTAAAGAATCTCCTAATGAAGATGGGCAGAGCTAAGGCTGTAGTGCCGGATCAGATCCCTATTGAGGTGTGGCTTTGTCTGGGGGAAATAGGGGTTCAGTGGCTAGTAGAGCTGTTCAACATTCTTCTCAGAGATTCCAAGATGTCGGCGGAGTAGAGGCGTAGTTTTGTAGTGCCGTTTTTCAAGAACAAAGGCGATGCTCGGAGTTGTAGTAACTATCGGGGTATTAAACTCCTCAGTCATACTTGAAACTTTGGGAAAGGGTGGTGGAATGCAGGGTCAAAAGAGAAGTTGAGATCTCAGAGAACCAATTTGGCTTCATACCGGGGAGGTCCACGACTGAGGCCATTCATCTCGTCAGACGCCTTATGGAGAAGTTTAGAAAGCGGCGTAAAGACCTCCATATGGTATTCGTTGATCTAGAGAAGGCTTATGATAGAATTCCGCATGATGTTATTTGGAGGAGCCTAGAAGAGAGGAGGGTGTCGTCGCCGTTCGTCAGGGGCATGGTCTGCGTACATCCTACCCTCCACAGACCCTGCTCTGAGCGGGATATACTGGTATATTTGGGTTGATTTGGTTTATGCCACTAGTAAAGTGAAAACGATAACGGTACATTTGGCAAAGGAAAAGGCCCGACTGAAAGGGAAGTCCCAGTCAGATGACGAGACTTGGAGCCCCAGCCATCACTCAGATCTCAATTCAGGTGGAGACGATGATGACCTTCAAACAGGTGTGAGGATGAGCCACGAGGATGCTGGCGAGAAAGAATTTGCCAAATCTAAGGCCGCCGATGGCCAATGGACTTATGATGTACCAAAACCATCATCTACCGACTACCGCGCAGAAGGAATCAGTCCCTCCAACTGGAGAAGATGGATACCGCACCGTCCAACAGAAGGATTCAGTCCATTCTAAGGAATAGACGGAAGCTGAGAGCCAACAAGAGGAATTTGTAATACCCGTACTTCTCATTTCTATATTTTTTCTATTCTAGTGACTTGCTTGTGTTCATTGACACATTTTGGACATGTTTTGTTCAGCACATTTCGTCATTCGAGTAAGTTTTGATATTGTTTCGGATTAATCGACGTATTATTTCGACTTTTCCACGTATAAGTTCGACTTTGTAAAATCACCATCAATTCTTGGAAAATCCAAAAGTTCTGAATATTTGTAATATGATAGAGCATCAAGTTAGCTTTCCAATGGTTCAAACAGTGAGTCAATCGGAGTCCGGATGAAGAAGTTATGATCGAAATAGCTAAGACTACACAGTGTATAATTAGCGCACGCTAAACGCATCTATTAGAGCGCGCTAACGGAGTCTGGCAGAGGGTTCTGGACTGCATTTTGTAGCCAATAGCGCACGCTACACATACCCTAGTGCGCGCTAACTGTTGGCAGTATATATAGGACTGCAGAGGTCAACTTTCGTCATTTCTTCCTCCCTTTTCTTTCTTCCGGCGATCTGGACGATCTTGAGGGTATTTAAGCTTGGATTTTGGCCAGATATCACCACACATCAACAATTTTGAGTTCTTAGTTTAAGGTTATCACCATCTAATCATCTTTTACCGTTCTAATCAAGGTAAAGTTCTTAGAACCCTAGTTTTGAGGATTTTGTTCTTGACTTTATTTTTAATACGGTTTTGATGAGTCGATTAATGTTAAATGATGTTATTGATCATGTTCTATGGATTGTATATCCATATCTTCGTTTCATTCAACCCGATTGATGACTTTTGTGTTCTTGAGGAACCGTGAATATTTAATGCTCGAGTAAATGTTCATACGAGTTTTCCTTCGTTAGTTTGAGGTGATTTCCATTGCTATTAGTCTTGCTCCTCGTTGTGATCGTGTTTTCGTTGTTCTTATGGAAGTTGTAGGTTCCGAGGTACTTTGACCGAGCCGTGTTCGTCGGAGTATTTGCGTGCCAATTTCGAGGCAAGTATCTTGCCCGTTTCGTAGATGTAATAATTGATAATCGACTATGTGTGTTTATTTGGAGTACTCATAACGAACTTTCAAGAGGATCGATACAATCCCATTAATGGCTATCTTTTAAAACTCCCGAGTGCTTTGCAAATAAATGAGTTCTATGGATATGTGTATTGTGGTTGCGAATTGAAATATATTGCCTTCGTGCTACGTGATTATAAAAGCCCTTCTCCCTTGTTAAGGGTTGTATGCTCGAATGTGTATTCATTTGATGAGTGCGCATATGTTGTGTTGTATTGCTTCGACTCCCTTGTGAGGAGGTAGTATGTTTGGTATATTTTGAGTAATATTTTTATTAGTATTTTATGTATATAATTGTGTGTTTTGTGTGATAATTTATTCGTTTTACCATATATTTATATTATTTCATTTTATTAGAATTTTCTATAATTTTGTGTTAGTTTTGGATAATTAATTGGAATTAAATTATATCTGCATGTTAACCAATCGGTACAAGACAGATCAATTGGTTCAAGGGCGATATTTTTACAAAATTCAAATATAGTCACGACTGGTCTCATTTTATTCATCTCGTCGAGACGATCATTTTAAAAAAAAATCATCCAAATCCGAGTTCGTATGAAGAAGTTATGACCGTTCGAAGGACAATTAAATAGACGGACCATATTGTGCCACGTGGCAACACCCGATTGGACCGGAAATTCAACTCTCTGCTGATGTCATCCATGACATCAGCATTAATGGGCAGTCGTGTATTATTGGGGGTGGGATTTTAAAATGTTAAAAATTATTATTTTATTAATTTTGTAGTAGTATAAATAGGGGATGAATGTGTAGTGTTTGAGGAGGAAAAAAAAAGGAGAAAAATAGAGAGATATTATTGTAAGTGATGAAGAAAAAGGAGAAAAATAGAGAGATATTATTGTAAGGGAGAGAAATAAAAATATTGTGTAATAAAATTATATTTGTGTAATAATATTATGGAATATTTATTTATTTGTGTTGTTATTATGAGTGAGTAATTTTCTTTTACTGGGGGTTATGATGAAACCATGTCTATATTATTATTAATATTTATATAATAATTCCAAATAAATATTTTTAACGATTATGATTTTCGCTTCAATAGGGGAATATTATTTCATCAATTATATCACGTATTTTTGATAGTTATAAATTCCTCATTGCTTTGTGATTATTGATATTAGTTAATTTTTTTGATTATTTGTTTTCCATTAAATTGGATACATATAATGCTTAGAAATTACATTTTTAAAGCGAATGAAAATCTATATTTGAATTATAATTTCGTACTTATTGTTAAATCTATAGGGAAATAGTGAGATTGATTTCATAATATATTCCCTGAATTTCTTGGAATTAAAATATAAAATAAATAATAAATAGACATTGGTGGATTCTAAACCCTAGTAAATTATTCAAAATTAATTTATCTAAAATCTATTTAAAAATTACTGTTATTTAATGCAATTGTTATAATCAATCAAAAATCAAATTATTTGGGACTAGGTTAGAGTTTAATTTAATTTGGTTCAAAACGATAGGAATGATTTGACTTCACTATTATAGTCCTCCCTATGGAATCGACCTTGCACCGCATATCTAAATCGAACAAATCGTGCGCTTGCGAGTATTAGACTAAAGAATCAACAAACAACAAGGTTTTGGCGCCGTTGCCGGGGAGGCACAAACGAAGTACAAGAAGACCGTCGTCACCAAGTTAGTTAAATTTTTCTACTAGTTATTTATTTTACTGCTTTTCTTTATTATTATTATTATCTGTCTTTTTAATATTCGTTTTAGATTGTGTTAGTATAAATAATAGTAGTAGAATTTATTTTCTTTTTATATTTATAAAAGAAATCTGAAAAATAATAAAAACTTATAATAATAAATATAAAAATATAAGTAATAATAATAAAAGCTACTGTTCATTTTCATAAAAATAATAAAATAAAAAAAATAAAAAAGTCCAAAAATATATAAAAATATAAAAAATCTGAAAAAATTTAAAAAAATCAGAACTTATTTATTTTTATTTTTAAAAAAAAAGATCTAGAAAATAATACAAAAAGTTTCAGACTTTAAGGTAATATTTTTGTAATTTTGGAATATTAAGATTTAAAAAATCAAAAAATTTAATTTAAATTCGAAAAAATAAAAAATAATAAAAATATATTACAAAATAATCTGGAATATTATATTCCATAATAAATAAAAATCTTAATTATTTTATTTTATTTTTAAAAGTAAAACCTGCTAGTTTTATTAAAAATTTACTTTTCATAAAAATCTAAAAAAAATCAGATTAAGAATTAATAATTTAAATAATCTGGAATATATATAATAAAAATTTTCTGAAATTTGTATTTTTTTAATAAAAACAATTTTTTTTAAAAAAATAAATTACAATACTTTAATAAAAAAGGGAAAATACTAAAAAAAATTAAAAACCTGAAAATTTAAAAAAAAAAAACAGAAACGAAAATTTGTAAAAAAAAAACTATTTTTATTGTTTGCATAAATAAAATAAAGTTTGTAATTTTTATTTTATTTTTAAAAAAAAATCTGATTTTTGTTGTGAAAAAAATAAATAATATATATATATCCAAATATATTATAGTACTATTTGGTGTTGTTGGGGATTATATCTCCTTGTGGTTGTAATGATATATATGTCCACTCTGGGAGGGGCCGATGGGTCCTCTGAGGGTTCCGTAGCCTCTGGTGCGGTTCCGCGGATATTTTGGGTTAACCACTCTGGGACGGACCGACAGGTCCTCTGAGGGTTCCGTTGCCTCTGGTGCGGTTCCATGGTTAATCATGCATATAAAGGAAATGTGACGTACAATGAGGCTTAGTTACTCCGGAATACTAGTCTTGAATTTGTATGATGATATATATATATCCACTATGGGTTGGGCCGACGGGTCCTTTGAGGGTTCCGTAGCCTCTGGTGCGGTTCCGCGGATATTTTGGGTTAACCACTCTAGGACGGACCGACGGGCCCTCTAAGGGTTCCGCAGCCTCTGGTGCGGTTCCACGGTTAATCATGTATGTATTGAATGTGACGATATGAAGTTTAGTTATTCCGGAATACTGATCTTGAATTGTACGATTACATTTATTCATTATCGATTACATGTAACTCTCAGTTATTTACCATTGTTTAGTCTAGATTATGATACTCTTGGAATATGTTATGTATGGCTCGTATATGCACTTTATACTTGCACTAGCAAAATAGTGAAATTTTGCTAACCCCCGAGTGATCAGGGGTGGATGTCTGTATTGCATTCAGGTACGTGCAGGTACCTGAGGAGCATGACACGGGATCGGTACGAAGGATGATGGAAGGCAAATGATACTAATCACGTGAAGGCCAGTATTGAGATTTGTTGGTCGAATTGTATTATTCTTTTCCACTATAGTGTTTAACATGTTGTATAGGAGTATCGCTGTATTTTGACCCTTGCATGGATACGAGTCGGGATAGAGATGTATATGAAGTTTAAGTTTTATGTCATTGATGAAAGGCCAAATCAGTCTACTGAGTCGTATTTAGCCATGTTGGCGTTTGTTTTTTATGTCTTCTTTTGGTATCTAGCCTGGTGGATCCTCACTCAGAGGGTCTGCGGCGCTGTAATATTCCCGAGTGGATTGGGGGTGTTACAAAATATGGTATCAGAGTTTAGGTTGTGGAAACCTAGGTTGTGGGGTCAAGTCGAGTATTGTTGAGTCTTGTCTTGTCATACTTGGTCTGACTGAATCGTGTCGCGACGCGTCATCTGCTTTGTCAGCCGTGATTAATATCGTGGTGCATCCATCATCTTCGTGCGACCTGTGGATGTAAGTCTCCTCTTTTCTGTGTATTATATTTGTTTCATGACTCTTTACATGCGTGTCATGGAGATGGAATTCATATTTGATACTTGTGGCATATTACGAGTGTAATGAATGTATATTGATGGATTGGACACCAAGGGGTGTAGAGTGATATGAAACCTTGAACAGTGATGTGTTTCAGGATATGTATCGGCGGTAGAGTTTGTTGAAAACCCATATATATGGTGTTGACGCGTGTTTGAATTTGGTAGTAATTAGTTGCGTATATGAATTGGTTATCTTGAATGCCGTATATGCATGTGTTTGAGAATTGACTATTTTGGCTAGTTGTTGGTATATGCTACAAACGTGTTCACATTAGTAATTGTGTCTGCTGTGTGTGTATTGGAAAATGCTTCTCTGGAAATTTCATGGACTTGAGTATGTTTGTGAAAAACCAATTTTCGAAAATGTTTCGACGGTGATGTTAAGCGGCGGTTTCGTGTGGATTTTGAAAATTGTTTGAAATTGATGAGCCGGTTTTGTATCCTCTAATAAAACCCTATGATAGTATTTGAAAAATGTGTGTTTTGAAGTATTTTTGGATATTTTATAAAAGGTTACCATCGTTGATCTTTGTCGTGTTTAAGAGGATTTTCCGGAAATGATTTAAACGTGTTGATTTTATTTTCAAAAAAAATTGAGTACACGATTTTACAAATCTTTCGCACCATAAAATTTCTATATTTGTAATAAAATGTGATTTTTACTCTCAAAAATAAATACTGAAAGATAAAAAAATCTTACTCGATTTAAACTATAAATTCAAACTTTAAATATTTTGTGAGCTGAGTTAGTTAGCGCACGCTAATTTAGTTATTAGCATACGCTAACGAATCTTGATAGCACATTCGATTATTTCAACTCATTAACGCACGTTAATTTTGTGCCTAGCGCACGTTAAGTGCAGTATGTGAGGGAGGAGGATTTTTGTTTAAGGTGACAGGCTAGAATCGAGGCGGGTGATGTCAAGCCGTTGTGATATATTTATCATATTACCATTTTTGTTGAAGAATTTTGGGTATGTACCCAAGTACCGTGTTGCATTATTTGAATATGCCTTGTATTCTATGATGTTGTCCTGATATGACTGTTGATCAGTGGAAATGTTTAGTGCACGTATGAATAGTTTGTCTACTTGGGAACGGTTTCGCAAAACTCTGGGGTTCGATGCCGAGGGCATGGCCGCGAGCTACCTTGTGTATTGTTATTTGTGGTGGTCCTACGTGGTAACACGTGATTACCTTATGTGTTGATTAACGGTAAAAATGTTGTTTCCGGGGAATTTAATATTCTGGGATATTGTTTTGCAAATGATTTCAAAATGAGACGGTTAAGATCTTTTGTTTACAGTTTTGTTAAAATAGCCCGAGGTACCAAAAGTACTTTCAAAATTTTATTTCGGACAGACATACAGATTCAAATATTTTTAAATGATGTTATTTAAACGGATACCTCGTGGAATTTCTTTTTTAAATGAATGTTAACAATGAGTGGCTACCATGTGTGGTATATTATTGTCGTGATTGTAACAATAATGGTCGTTAATTCTTTGTTGATGTGGTCATGTGATCCGTGAGTTATGACCGTAAGTTTCAATTGTTACATTTGTAATTTTTGTATTCGTGTAATTACCCGGAGTGAATATTTGTACAGTGTTACCATTTGTCGCCTTATGTGGATGCGTTGTGCTGGTTAGGCATTTTAGTATATTGTGTTTGCAATGCCTTGTTCCATTGTGCCTTATGGTTTGTATGATGTTTTCCGGTCTCGGAATTAAATCATAATGTATATGATTTACATTCATTATTGGTATAACTGGGAACCGCATACTAGGACAAGGATACAAGTTATCTACGGTGTTCGGTATCATTCGGTCATATATGAGATATGAAATATGATAAGGAGGTCTCGAGGTGAATGACCACGAGTAGGTAAGGATATGACCATGAGATTTTTTTTTCTTTGTGCTGTTGAAGTTTTTTTTAAATATTTTGAAAACCTTGATTTGAAATCATACGGACAAATAGCCACGTACTTCAATGAAAAATAAACTTCCAATCAAATATTTTGGTAGAAGAAGAAAGACTCCAGTTTTTATACTTGGATTCCAAGTAACATTTCCAATTGTATATGGCGTCTTCGAAATTTTTTTTTTTTTTAAGTTTGACTTTCAAAGCCGAGATGCGAATATAGAATTTCCTCTTCTAGAAAATGGACAGTGTTGATGAGTTTTAGGCGAAATATGATTCGCCTTCTTTTTTTTCAAAACTTTTGTTTACATGGAGTGTATGCTGTGTTAATATTATT